>OY743144.1:640242-1260484 GCA_963555695.1 Dasypolia templi
AGGCCTCATCCCCAACGAACAGTTTGGTTTTAGAACCCAACACTCGTGCGTACAACAGGTCCACGGTATCGTCGAACATATCATCTTCGGTTTCCAACGAGGTTTGATGACGGGTGCTGTTTTCTTCGACATAGCGAAAGCGTTCGACAAAGTCTGGCACAACGGCTTATTATATATCGTCTCGTGCTCATCTTAAGGGACTTTTTGTCGAACCGCACCTTCCGTTATCGCATCGAAGGAGCGCTATCCTCCCACCACTCCAATCGCGCAGGAGTCCCTCAGGGCTCTGTGATTTCTCCTCTCGCATTCACGCTATTCACCAGCGATATACCCATGTGCAGTAAGGCGCAGTTGGCTCTGTTCGCAGACGACACGGGCATTAACTAAAATTCGATAGCTCGCATTCTCCAAACCCAAGTGAACAAGCTTGGCGCTTGGTTCAGAAAATGGCGAATCGAAGTTAATCCCGACAAAAGTCAAGCGGTTCTTTTCTCGAAGCCGCGTCGCAATCCCTGCCCCACTCGACCGATCACCATGTTCGGCAAGCCGAGCAAGCAAGCGAGTCAAATATCTAGGTGTGGTTCTCGATGAACACCTCTCTTTTTCAGAGTACATTAAGGTGGCTCGTTCGCGCGCCGCCTTCGCTCTAGGTAGACTCCACTTCGTCCTCAATGCACGTAGCAAATTATCACTAAAGTGCAAATTGCGTATCTACACAGCGTGCATCCGTCCGATCATGACCTATGCCAGTGCAGTCTTTGCACACGCCAAGCCCCATCGCTTCAATAGAATGCAGACCCTCCAGAACAAGTTCCTCCGTAGGATTACAGGCTCCCCCTGGTACGTTCGCAACTAAATCCCCCACGTTGACCTCAGGATTCCCACTATCCGCCAGTTTATGAAACGCATATCAAAGCGTTTCTTCGAGACCGCCGCGTATCACCGCAACCCTCTGGTTGTGAAGGCCGCTAGCTATATTCCCTCCTTCATAAGTCATGTCCGCCGTCCCAAGCATGTCCTCACCGATCCCGATGACCACATAGCTCTCATCCAGGAGAGCAGTAGGGCCACCAGTACAATGCAGAAACACAGACCGACATTCCGACTTCGCCGCCGAGGTCCCTCGCGAAGACCCCGACGTAACTGTCCTCCCCGACCCTTGCTCGACGAAGTGCCAGACCGCGCCGTAGCTGAGCCTGTAGCTTTAAATTCCCATGATAATAATAATCAACAAAATCTGATCCAGCCTGTCCCATCTTGCTGTCCTCCCGTCAGCGACGCCCTAAGCCGAGGTCCGTACCCCACAGGGGGTGCCATTAGCGAGCGTTCGCTTAGTAATGTAAGTAGTTTTGCGCCCCTGGCTGGATGGAGGCTTTGAGTCCGCTTAAGGCAGCCACAGGATAGTCCGGTTAAGTAGTCACGACCTCTCAAGGTCAACTACGAGATGCCATACATAAAAAAAAACCATCGGCACGCATTTCGAACGGATGCATCTTGGTGCACGGACCACTGTCTCTCGACAGTCAGTACTGCCCGATTATTGGACGTGGAACGCTGTCTCTGACAATTAGTACTGTCCTAATTGCGATGGGTGCATGGACCACTGTCCCTGACAGTCAGTACTGCCCTATGTGACCGACCTCACTATTATTATTAGTTATTTAATAAATTTAATTCTATTTCTATACTTCTAGATTCAAGATACTTATTAACTGATTGTTCAATTGAAAATGTATTCTCATACCTGAGTCTTACTTCTGATGTCTGTTTTTTCATTTGTTTCAGAGTCCCAAATTCTACTTATTATTCTTGTCAGAATAGGATCCCAAATTGAAATATCGATGTTTTGACTTTGTAGTGCTTCTAGGTTCTCGTTGATTGTGTCATGGAGATTTCTTAAGTTTGAGGCATTACTTTTTCTTTTTTTTGGCATACTTAGAATGTTATCGATATGCTTAGTGATAATTATTCTTTCATTTTTGTATCGTCTTGTTATCAGATTCCATGCAGTTGTGTAATTAGCGTCACAGACTGGTAAATGCTTGATCAGCTTAGCGGCGCGCGGCGTCACCTGTTACATGCGTTTTTAAATACTGCATTTTTTCCGTGTCACTTAACGATTTATATTCGTGTATTATTTTCAAGAATAAATCATGAAAAGAATTCCATGACTCGTAACTTCCACTAAACGTTGGTATTATTAATTTTGGTAAGGTTCTTTGGTTTTTGTGTATCGATTTTTGACCTATTGTCGCTAATAATCTATCCATTACAAGATCGTATTGTGTTCTAAAATAGCTGTGTTCCAACGTACTATCTTCCATTAGAATGAGTACGTGTGTCTTCAATTTCTTGCCACTGTTTTTGTAAAGTAGTCACTAAAGATTCTAAGTGCCAACTCGCTGTCTCTTCAGTCATCGATTGAGTTGCTGAGTGTAGTTTTTTTTGCATCTGATTTACCCGAAATAGTTGAATAAATAATTTGGGTGTGCTAGTGCATTCTTCCTCTTCGAGATTTACATCTTCTAGCTCATACAGTTGGTTACTACTACCTGTACTCTTTTCTCACACATAAACAGGTATTCAATTGCCTGTGTATACTGTGTTTTAATAGAACTATAGTAATTGGTGGTGATATATTTGTGATCACACAAAATATCTTGGTCTTTTAGTTGTAAATGGTTTTTAGTTGTTTTAGTAAATATTTCTGTAAGTCGAGTTCTTTTTTCCGGTATATATTTGTGGGTTTTTCTAGAAGCTGAATCTTTCTTGATGTTGATGAATATTTGTCTCAGTTCATTGTAATCTGCTTCTTGGCTTCTTATAACTTCATTTATTTCTTGTATGTCCATTTTTCTTTACTGTCCCTACCAGTCCTATATGTGCCGAACGTTACCTAATTGCCCCTATGATATTATTTAGTGCGACGTCTCAAAATATCGGAGACCCGCTTGTTGTGGTACCGATTTCTGATCCGTTATCGTATAAATGGCGTGTAAATACGTCAGTCAGTCAGTAATTGCGCGAGACAAAAAGAACTTTTTATTTTATGATTATTATTTCGTAAATGTTACAATGTTGAAGTACCGATTAAAACAAATTACCCTGGTTCCCTAAAAACAGCTCGAAGGACCAAAATGTACGCACCGGTTTTACAGCTCAATACGGCCGTTATTCCAAATGCGTACAGTTGGCTATGTCTAATTAATTGAGCCTGGTACCTATGGATTTACCTACGACCCTACTGACTACAAACCTAGCCCTCTAGCAATAAGCTAGCACCCTAATTCTCCTAATGGCCTACCGACCATACAAACCATACCAAACGCAGGCTAAGTTGGTTTCACGTGAGGGAAATCTGTTACAATGAGACCTACGGTAACAGACGGAAGTGGGGTAGGAATAGGGGTTTGTGTACGTCGTGCAATGTACACAGGAAATGGTTATCTCACTGCCGATCCCACAGACTCATAGGATCGATGATGGCTAAAGGTGTCTTGGCCACAGTGAGGGGAGTTCCGGAAGGTGAATCAAACTCGACTCCAGCTTGATGACTAGTTTATTATGAGAATTAAATTAATTATATACAAATTTGTTGGTTTTTTATTTTTTTTATTTTTAATAATAGGTTTAAGTGTAGCAATTATTTACAGGCTCACACCACATGCACTATAATTATATTTTACATTATTAGTACTGCAAATATAGCAATTTATTTTAGAATTAAAGAGAACAAATCATAAAACCACATACATAAATTAAATTAAATAACAATCGAATTAAATTGTGAAATAGAGTGATGAATTATAAATAAATTACATTAGGTAAAAAATTAAAATTAAAAACCAATAAATAATGTTTAATAATTATGTAGCTTGACTTAATTCCAATTCAGGTTTTGCCTTGTATAAACAAGGCAAAACCTGAATTGGAATCAAGGCAATAAGTAGTATTTAATAATTAATTTACAAAATTTCCCTATGCTATCATGGTGTAAATCGATTAGGTCACTACAACTGTTTAATATATTGCACATTCTCGGAATAGGTGAGTTAGCACCTAGGACAGTTTTACGCAAAGGCAATATTTTAGTGTTGATCTGTTTAAAACCCCTGGCATTGCGAAACACAAAACCCAACATTTTGGAAGCTTTTTTAATAGTGTTTTCGATGTGGGGGATAAAAGTAACTTTTTTGTCAAATAGAACTCCTAGATCCCTTATAGTTTCTACGTCATGAATTTTATTTTCGTCTATAAAGTAGCTCGAATGAATGGGGTGAAGCTTTCTAGAAAATTACAGGTGGTAGCATTTATTGAAGTTCAATTCCATTTTATTATTCTTGCACCATTCATTTACTCTGTTCAGATCATCCTGCAAAAGCGCAATATCATTTGATGATTGGATTTTCCTTGCAATCTTTAAGTCATCGGCATACAAAAAACACTCTGAAAATTGAAGGCAGTGGGGAAGATCATTTATAAAAATGATAAATAAAATGGGGGCTAAGTGGGAACCCTGTGGGGCACCGGAGGTCATGCGATAGTTGATGGTAGAACGAAAACCATTTACCACAACATAAAATTCACGGTTAGCGAGGTATGATTCAAGCCATTTCAGCAAGGGTCCCGTGATACCATATGTTGCCAGTTTTTTTATTAGTATGGAATGGGAGATTTTATCAAACGCCTTACTGAAATCGGTGTATATCACATCAAACTGCTTATTTGGGGCAATAGTTTCTATCAGGGACTCTGTAAAAGACACTAAGTTTGTGGCGGTAGACCTTGATGCTACAAAGCCATGCTGGTGATCGCTAAGGTAAAGCCTGAGATGGTGTTGGATATGGGGACAGATCAATGACTCGAATACCTTAGCGAAAGTGGAGAGGATCGCAATGGGCCGGTAGTTTGGGATAGTCTCTTTTTGGCCTGACTTATGTACCGGAACGATTTTGGCTTTTTTCCATTCAGATGGAAAAGATCCGGCGGCTAATGACATTTTATATATTTTTAGTAGCGGAGAGACCAATACCGGCGCACATACAGAAATAAATCTCCTTTTGCAGTGTTCAATGATTGTAGTTTTCTGAGTAAAGAATCCATTTCCAATTCTGGGGTTGTTAGGCACTGGCTATAAGATTCCAGTGAGTTTAAATAGCTTGAGCTATTCTTAAATTATGTGTTATTTTCGGGGGAGTAAACCGATGAGAAATAATTACCAAAAATGTCGCAAACAGTAGACCCATTAGACGTTGTAGTCTGTCCGTCAGTCATTATCAGTGGATAGGAACTTGATCCTCCGCGCTTAGCCTTAACATGAGTCCAAAATAGTTTTGGATTATCTTTGATTTCCGATTTTAGGTTATTCATATAATGGCTGTACAAACTTTTAGTTAAATTTTGACAACGTTTCGCAATTAATTTTAGTTCTATTTCATCTCGCGGATTATTGTATATCTTGAAGCGCAGTCTTAGCTTATTTTTTTTTTGAGGGATTTTATTATAGATTTATCAAACCATGGAGGGTAGCGACTGGATATTGGCTTACAGTCTGGAACAAATTTATTTATGGCCGTGTTCAAGATGTCATAGAATGCATTTACCGTGCCGTCTACATCATCTTGACTTGCAAATAGTTGATCCCAGTCTTGTTCGTTTAAATAGGATTTAATTTTTTCATAATCAGCTTTGTGGAAGTTTTTCTTCTTGTTATGTTGATTGTATGGCAGACTTTTTTCTTTCAATAATGAAAGAGTAAAATCCAGCGGTGGATGGAGTTTGTCAACAGTAGTCAAAGAGACAGTGGATTTACTCACTGTGCAAACTCAAACTCAAACTCAACTCAAATCATTTATTTCAATTAAACCATTTACAGGCACTTTTGAATTGTCAAGGAGTCGGTCAGTCAGAAATATGAAGCTAGTTGCCCATTCCAAAGCGTAGTAGGTACCTATGGAGAAGAACGGGCAAGAAACTCCATGGACACTCTTTTAAATAATAATGTTTTTACATATATCTTAGTTACATCGATTAATGTTGTTCACTATAAGTGAGAACGATGTACAAAAAACCGTACACGTTAAAAGCGTCCAGAGTGCATCAAAACATAATTAAAAACAATCCAGCTAATAATTTATTAAAATAAGCCCTGGCAGCTAAGAGATGACCAGTCCCAACTGACGGCGCCCGTTCACGAACATGACGCATGGATCAGCACCATTCAGCTCAACCATTTTGAAGGGAGCTAAATGATCCGACACACGCGCCACCGTCAGCGAGACATTTGAGTGAGCATGACATACTATCAGCCGCCAAGGCACATTCAAGTCAATCTATGACATTACCCGGTAAATGGTAGCTCTATAGTACAAAGTACTCACATCTGTGCAATGCATCTATATAATAAAAAGGAGATTGAGTTTATATAATGCAAATAAATTCTTACTATCTTCAGCAGCTTCAACAGTGATTCGAATGTCAATTAATTAGTTGTGGTGTGGAGCAGGACCGGCATTAAGCCAGGCATTTTTATCAGTTATGTAGTCCTCCAACCTATAATATGCCTGCCTGAATAGTGTGCGTTTGACAAAGGATTTGAATTTTGTCTCATTCAGTTGAAGTATGTGGGGAGGTATTTTATTATAACATTTTAGACAGTACCCCATGAAAGATGAGTCTACTTTAGCCAGTCTGAAACCTGGTTGAACTAATAGGTCCCGATTTCTAGTACTATAATTATGTCTTTCACCTCTTTTACTGTAAAGATGTAAATTTTTTCTTACGTACATGATGTTTTCATAGATGTATTGACAAGGCACAGTCATGATGTTAATATCCTTAAACAATTCCCTTAGAGAATCGCGCCTGCGGAGATTATATATGGCTCTGATGGCTCTTTTCTGCAGAATAAAAATAGACTCGATGTCGGCAGCCCGTCCCCAAAGCAAAATACCGTAAGACATGATACTATGAAAGTAACTAAAATAGACCAGCCTCGCGGTATCTACATCAGTAAATTGACGGATTTTTCTGACAGCGTAAGCTGCTGAACTTAGCCGTCCTGCTAGAGATGTTAAATGAGGACCCCATTGTAGCCTTGAGTCGAGCGTGATCCCCAAGAAAACCGTTTTATCGACGAATTCTAGCTTCTCTTGATTCAATACTATCTCACAATCACTACTCTTGACGTTTGGTAAAGAAAATTTTATACACTTAGTTTTATTTCCATTTAGTACTAAATTATTAGCCGTGAACCAATTTTGGACCAGCAGTAGGGCGTTATTTACGTCGTCAAAATTTGAAGCACGTCTATCTACCTTAAAAATTAAGGAAGTATCGTCAGCAAATAACACCATTTGTGGTTGATTTATTAATAAATGGAGTAGGTCATTAATATATACTAAAAAGAGGAAAGGACCCAATATCGAGCCTTGTGGAACACCCATTTTTACCTTTAAACCAAGTGAATTGACACCATTTATTTGAACTTGCTGTTGTCTATCATTTAAATAAGATTTTATTAAACTAAGCGCAAGTTTTCCAAGTCCGTAATGCTCAAGTTTCAAAAGCAGGGTTTCGTGATCGACGCAATCAAATGCCTTGGAGAGGTCACAAAAGATTCCTATGGCGTCTTGAGCATCTTCCCACGCGTTAAAAATATGTTTTAATAAGGTAACACCAGCGTCGGTCGTACAACGCCCTTTGGTGAAACCATACTGTTGCTCGTGAAGGATTTTATTAGTATTAAAATGATTGAGCATCTGACTAAGCATTATCTTTTCAAAAACCTTGCTGAAAACCGGCAACACGGACACAGGTCTATAATTATTAGTGTCTTTACTGTCCCCGGATTTGAAAAGTGGTATTACCTTACTGTATTTCATTAGATCCGGGAAGACTCCTTGATCCACACACAAATTAAATATTAAGGCTAAGTAAGGTGCTATAGTTTCAATTATGGAGGTACAGACTTTAATAGACATTCCCCAAAGATCTTCGGTCAATTTGATCTTGATTTGCTTAAAAGATTTTATTACTGTTAAGGGGTTAATATGCTTAAAGTTAAATTCAATCGGGCAGGCAGAAATATTCGCCCTCATTAAATCAAAAGCACGCGAGGGCGAAGAATTTAAGATTTCAGTGGTTTTTAGTGGGACACTGGTAAAGAAATTCACAAATTCCTGAGCAACTTTTTTGTTATCGCAAATGAGACCACGTGACGTCTCCAGTGTGTAATCAGAATTTTGCTTTTTGATCCTGTTCGTTTCATTATTGTTAATTTTCCAAACCGTCTTTATTTTATTGTCTGCTGATTTTACCTTGTTGCTAATGTATAAGGCTTTAGCTGCCTTACAAGTGTTCTTAAAAATTTTTGAGTAAGAAGCAACATACTTATTAAAAGTTTCCGTGTTAATATAAGGCTTAAGGCCATACAGCTCGAAAAGTTTTTCCCTACTTTTCCTAAGTCCTTTAGTTGCCCAGTCACTAAATAAAAACTTAGGGCTGATACTTTTAGACTTCTTCTTAAAAATATTATTAAACTCGGTTTGAACTACCGAAAAGAATTCTTTATACAAACTATTAACATTATTCATTGTAAGGTCCTGATTACTTAACTTACAAATTAAAGTGCTTTTAAATTTATTTAAATTGACAAATGTTATTGGTCTGGATTGTATCTGCACTTTTTGTATCGCTATGTTGGACTCAAAAGTTACGGTTTGACCGCTGTGATCTGAAGGGAGATAATTAACGATAGCTTTATCTAAATAGTCGCAGCAACAAAATACATTATCAATACATGAAAGAGAAGTTGTAGTTGTTCGGGTTGGTTCCAAAAACACATTTGACAAATTGAATGATTTAAACAAATTCAATAATCTACTGGTATTTGAATTATTTTCTAAAATATTAATGTTAAAGTCTCCACAGATAATAACTGATTTATTACCAGTTGCAAGTTTAGCCAAAACATCTTCCATTACTGACTCAAATATAGAGAAGTTTTGATAATTTGGGGGTCTGTAAACGCACACTATAACATGCTTATCTAGCTCAACACAAGACAGTTCAACGCTATGTTCAACCGATAGTTCAACTATGTCTTTACGAGCTTTTGATTTTATACAACGTTTAATTAGGATTAGTGAACCACCACGCAGCATTGATTTTCGGTTAAAACAACTGGCCACATTATAATTCTCGTAATTAATTAACATTTCAGAATCTTTTAACCAATGCTCAGTTATGCAAATAATGTCAAACATTGTTTTTTCTAAAAACAATTCAATTTCCAATTGTTTGGAGTTAAATCCTTGAATATTTTGATGAAATAATTTCAAGGATTTCTGCTTAGCCCCTTTTCTACAGTTAACTATTGTAGTGCTAGAAAATACCTTTTTGTTTTTAAGTGGAACTGTAGTATTATTGGTACCTTCTGTTGTCTTACAAACTAGTTTAAATTATCTGAGCTAACCACCTCAACATTAGTACTATTACTAATAGTGGTGCTAACTAAAGGTGACTTCGACATACTACTTATGTCTGGGTTAATAATAAAAGCTAATAGTCTAGCTATTTGACGTCTAAAACTAATCGGCAGATACACAGTATCTCTAGTCGACTTTAGCTTTTCAACAAAAATGTTGGTGTCAAAAAATACAAACTTGTCACTATGGTGACTAACTAAGAAATGCATGTAATTATTTAGCATGTGAATGTAGTTGTTTTGCCTATTTGACAATTGCTCAAAGTATGGGAAAGCACACAAAATTACTTTCTTGCAATTTAACTTTAGTAGTTTGGTGACACTATCAGTGATGTCATCTTTTGTTACATTATAACTATTACCTATAAGTACTGTAATAATGCCATTTGGATCATATTCATTCCTAATTATTGAAGACATTATTTGTGTGTAGGAAGTCTGTGGCATACAGAAGTTTTGAGAAGAATGACTCAGGTTGTTGCTAAGTAATTTTCCTAACCCTCTTCCAAAACTATCAGAAAACATAATGGATAAGGAACCAACTTTACTAGTACAAGGGAGAGAGCTAGCTTCCGTCTGCACTACTTGCACTGGACCTTGTTCAATATCTGGAGTATCTATATTAGGAATGGAGACCTGAGCAAGTTCTGACTGGGACGGGTTCTCCGTTGCCTCAGGTTGGAGCTTGCCAAGTTCGGATTTCCTTTGCAATGAACATTGAGGGCCGCTGAGAGTCAGCAGGTCCACTTTGACTGCTTTAGAATTGCACATGTCCACTAACTCATTTGCAGCAAGGATGTGCTCCTGAATTTGTTTTTCAGACCTTACATACTTAGTATACAGTGAATGAATTGACTCTTCCAGTACCTGAATTTCAGACTGCAAGCGTTGAGTATCAATCTCATAAATGTTTTTGCTGTCTTCTAATTTAATTTGGTAGTTATTTAATTTACTTTTAAGAATACCACGTTCCTTTCTTAGTTTAATATTATTGGAACTGTGTTTTTGTTGATTCCTAAATTTATTGCATTTATTTATGATTTTATTTAGTTTTGCATATTTTTTTATTTTATTTTGACTTACTTTATAACTACTATTATTATGTTTTAATATAGAATCTTCAGTAAGGTCTATTGTTATTAAGGACTGAGGGTTGCAATTACTATGAAATAATTCCTTGTATAAGTTATTTGTTTCCTTAGCTTGAGTACATTCCTTTTGTTTCTGGAATTTATTTATTTGTACATTTGCATAAACTAATTCTTCTTCTAGGTCCCTAACCTTATGCAAAGCCTCCTCATATAAGTTACTGCAGTTGTTGAAACCATCTGTAATTAACCGCAATTTGTCCCGTTCATCAACAACATCCAGGTATTGTCGATGTAGGTCTACTAGCTCCTGTTTTAAGCTAGTATTTTTGTAAACAACCTTCTCGACTTCTTTCTCACTATCCTCTATTTCCTGTAACAGCTGTTCACATTTACTGTTAGAAGCCTTAAGATTTTGTAGGGTTGTTTTCAATTTAAGCTCCAACTCCTGAGTTGCAGCCTTGCGGGTCATCACAGGCATGGTTTCAGTTCAGGAATAAGTACTGAAAGTAGAATGAAATAAACGGTGAAAACTAATTAGATAGTCAAACAAAAAGGGAAAGCTAGAAATGAAAGAAAAAATGGGAGAAGTTAGTGTTGCTTAAAAGGAAATGTGGTAGTCTGCTGAATCTTATTGAAATGCAACTGATTTGCTCAGATCAATACAAATTTACATTTATTCTATTGACTTTACTTTACTTTTTACTTTTGCATATGTGGGTAGAATGCCTATGTTACAAGAATTCAAGTTTATCAAAGATTACAATTAAAAAAATAACGATAGTCAACGTTATTGTTGTTAAGTACAATGTAAGAATTCCAGAAATACAGTATTTTGATAATTGACATCAAAGTTTCGCTGAGTTTTTATTTTTATTTTTATATATTTTTTTACAAAGTGACTTAGACCTAGTGCCAAATCAACCAAAAATTGTGAAACTAAGACTCAATAAAATGTGTTACAGAGTCGTGAAGATTGTGTGCTTATTATTAATAAATGTATACAATACTCCCCGTTTAAATTCGCAGATTGGACATCAGCTGCTCGTTATAGGTTGCCGGTAACGGTGGGCTATCAACACTGTGATTGACTTTGTAATTTTGCAGGAAAACAATAATCCTAAGTATTTATGCAGTTACGTTACATTTAAATATATAATTACACCTTAATTACACTTAAAATTTAAATAAAACTAATTATAAAATACGGAACAAAAATTTGGCATGTCACTCAGGCAGTGTTGCCAGCCGAAAAAAAAAAAAAAAGTGCAAGAAGGCATTGTAGATAAGATTAGGTCCAAAACACGTGCCGAACTGTTTTTAATAAGATTGTGCTGTGTAAGCTTGCTAACCTCCATGAACTCTAACAGTCTTAAACATGTGTTGGGTAGTGAACTGTTGATTGCCCTCGGGGTCCAGTTTATTGTGCCCAAGTTAAAGTCCCCCACAATACAAATTGGGATGTTAGTTGTTTCAAACACGTTATTACAGTGTTCGATGAAAAGTTCAATTGTTGATAAACATACTGGTGGTGGAAGGTATACTGCACACAGAGCTAGTTGTCGCGTTGTAGAAATATCGATAGTAACCCAGAGATCCTCACATAAACATTGCCACCTGTCAATACGTTTCGAGTTGATTTTTGTTGAAACGGCTATCAAAACTCCCCCTCCGTCTTTATTTGGATGAAAGCCAGTTGTTTCCCTATCTCTTCTATAGACAACATATCTATTATCAAAAAGCTCACTGCTGAGTATACTACTGTTTAGCCAAGTTTCGGTTAATATTAAAACATCATAATCTATACAACAGAGGTTACAGTAAAACGTGTTGGTCTTAGTTCTTAAACCTCTACAGTTTTGGTAATAGATCTTTAAATTGTTAAATTTTACAATAGATAGGTACCATGACATGCATCTAACAGTAATGCTGACAATAAATTATATGATTTTACTTAGGCTACTCATGTTCTTCATTAATATGTATCCCGCGCCATCTTCTTTTCTCACAAATACTTTGCCGTTCCTGACCCACACGTACTTGAAGTTCCTTTCCTTGGCCTTAATTCTGGTCGCTGCGTGAAGTGCTTTGTTCGTAGGAGACAAGTGTTCAACAACATAGACCGGTGACTTGTTGCCGGAGATACCTAAGTGGCAACAGTTTAGTTTTCCTTTAGGGTTATTTTGGTTGAACTTCATTGTGGCTGCTAAAAGCTGATCTCGCAACCTTGGAGATGCCAGTTGAGCAACCAAAGATCTAGGGCGGGAACTGGATGGGTTGGTTTTTGCAGTTCGCGTACAGTGCAATATGTCTTTCTCCTGAATATCACAGTTGACCACCTGGCCAAGTTGAGTGATAATTGAGTACAGATTCTCGTTCTTGGTTTCAGGCATACATTGTATCTCCAAGTTATTCGATCGAGATTGCTGCTCCAAATTATTGATGCGTACTTGAAGATTGCCCATTGATGATTTTAGATCCACATTTTCTAATTCCAGTTTTTGCACAATTTCGTTACAAGCCTTCTGGCTGCTCTCAAAATCTTCAAACTGCTTGTTCATGAAATTCATTGACTCGATCATCTCTTTCATTTCAGCTTTGATCGTTTCCAGTTCGTTATTCATTGTGCTAACCATTTTTTCGTTTAATTGGGTTAACATTTCGCTAAACTCGGTTTTAATTATATCCTGGATGATAGTCCGCAGTTCTTCTTTGTCGGATGTGATGTTTAATGATACAGGTGAGGACGCAGATGGTGATGTACTGGCGGACCTTTTATTGCCTCTATTCATAGTCACATTGCGGGTAGGAGTCGACTGAGTCGAGTCATTTTTATAGATTTTTGATCGGTTGGAACAACTAGCCATAATTATAATTATATTTCACAAAAAATGTAAAATGAGAAAGATTATTATTTTATTATAAAATTATATTCTCTTAGAGGCAACTTTTAGTATGCAGAAAGCAATGCGCTGTCTTGTTCATTTATCTTTGTCGCGAGCGCTCGCATGCGTCACCGCGCGAGGGCGCACGCCGAAGTATTACTTAAGCATAATGCGCTAACCGCTGGAATTGCGTGCGCTGTGCGCAAAATGACAAGTCATGCACTCACCCGTTGACCAGCCGTTATTTAAACTTTTTATCAGTTCACACCACAAATTGATCCTTTTAAACTATTTCGAATACACTTTAAGCTGAATTACACTTCTTTGATGAATGTTATATCACTATGAAGTGTTCTATTTAAACAATAAGCCCAGTATGGATATTTCTTGGATTTTAACTATAGAGCAAGTTCAAACGTATGTTCACAGTAATGCCGCGAGGGCAAAAAAAAAAAGAGAGTTACTGATTAATACACATAGATACGTATAGCCGATGAAGCGAAGATCTCAGGTCACTTCTTAGCGCTGACTGTGTGCCGGTGTTGCCGGCACGTGGTACGAATGTATGTCGCTCTTGATGCTGACGCTGTAATTGGTGTTGTATGTTCATGGTTGAACAAGTATTGTAATGTCTGTTCCCTGATAATAATTATGTTATCCGACCAAAAATTCATAAACGAACAATGAATAGAAATCGTATTGCTTCATTTTTTCAAGACTACATTAAACAATACGTAATACTTTCTTGTCTTTAACATTTTTCTTTTCATCGTATTGTGTTATCCTATTTAGTTTACTGATTGACGAAAACGTCAGATAAGCAAAATATGTTTAAAGTTTTTCATATTTGTATTGATGAATGATAAACCCTGAGTTAGCTGTTAATTTCGAGTTATATAAGACATCCCATGAACATGCAAGTGGGCCTAAGTAAGTTTTCTTCGAGCTTCAAAACCAAAAGGTTGTCTTCAAGAAGTTTGTATTGATATTATGTATATTGTAAAATAATATAAAATATTTATATTTATAAAAAAATTATATAAATAATTATACTATAAACCGCGTGTTCATTTCACTAAAGATTATTGGATTGACGTAATTAAATATGATTAAAAGTAATTTCTAATAACAATATCAACGATAATCATTTTTTAAACCTTAAGCAATGTATTCACTAGGGAACTAAGCAACGCAAAACTTCTACTCGAACCTAACCTCGAAATAATGTTAAGTAGGTACAGTCTGCGAGGCCTAAGCTGAGCTTTGCATGTGTGTGATTGATTACCAATCGCACCAAATGTGGCACTGGCCGATTGTCCGATTGCCAAGCAAAGGACGCGTCGCTACGTGCACTCACACAAATGCAACGCTCAGCTTAGGCCTCGCGAACTGTGCTGAGTGAATAAGACAAATTTTCAGAAATCAATGAAAAAAGTAGTGCGCATAATAAGAAGAGCATTGAATTCTCCTCCAAATACGCTGAGTTTCGTTGTGTGAACACCTTTTACTATGATGGCGGATTTTGGTAAAAGTGTCTCTAGCATCCTGGCTATCGATAAGTCCGAACTATAAATACATTGCACGGATGGTAAAATTCCTGTCCTAATCCGGATTAGAATTGAGAAAATAATAATACCAAAACAACAACGGGTGCCCGCATGCAGTGGCCCACTTCACAGTATGAGTTCATTCTTTTTGTTGCGGGGTTTTTTACCTATTTAATGTTTTTACAACAAAAAAACAAAAAGTTACAAAAACCTTTGACATTGCTTCAGACTAGGATACATAACTTGCTTAACTAAAGGTCATATGGATAAGGTAAACCCTGACTCCATCCAAACTAGGTGATCCTGTGACTTAGCAGTCAGTGTTCTGTTGTCACTGTGATACCAAAGACCTTTTAAGTTGTGTTCTAACATTAAAATTTTTTATTGAGATTGCAGGTTACAAAGTATGTTCTTTCCTATATTTAAATTAACACCGAAGGAATATTAAGGGATGTTAGAAACGACTCTTAAGGTGTTTGTTACAGAGCAATGAACTCTGTAACCTTATTATCAACGGTGCGAGGATACTGTCCTACGCGGATGACACCGCAATTATCTTCTCTGCTAAAACCTGGGACAAAGTTAGGATGGAAGCTGAGAGGGGACTGGCTAGAGTTAGTGATTGGCTAAGTGAGAATTTTCTTTCGCTAGAATACATTCTTGTCGTCCCCCAACCCAATCTACCTGCAGTTGCCCTGTGATTCGTAAGGTGAATTCCGTCAAGTACTGTATTGTAGTAGATCAAAGGTTAAGCTGGTACCCTCACCTCGAACTAACTATAGGGAGGGTAAGAAAGCTCATATGAGTTTTCAAATCTTTGACACACCCTATGAATGCAGAACTACTGAATAAAATCTACATTGCACCGGCCCAATCTGTAATAATTTATTGTATCTCGGTATGGGGTGGAGCAGCTGTCGTATTTTATAGATCTAGAGAGGGCACAAAGATCCTTGATTAAGGTCATGTACTGCAAGCCCTACTGGTTCTCTACTGAAACCCTATACGCAAGCTCTAAGCTGCTCTCTGTTAGGAAACTCCACATACTACACATGGTACTTAGATATCACAAAATTCTACCCTTTAGCCATGCTAAACTTAAAAAAAGACGGTGTGATATAGTAGCCCCTACATAGCCAGTACGTTCAATCTTTGCTAGTCGCCAAAATGTAGCTCAAGCCCCACGCGTATATAATAAAGTAAATCGCATACTTAACATTTACCCTATGCAGCTGTATGAGTGTAAGAAGACATTGACGCAATGGCTCTTCCCACTTAAATATGATGCCGTGGAAGACATTTTGGCGACTCTGGGTTGAATGTCACGCATATAGAGACACACACACACTCCAACACACCCTCATTCATACACACACACACCCCAGCACACCTCCACACTCATTTACACAAACACACGCCCACTCACACACACACCCATCCATACACACACACATTCACACAAAATATACATCCACACTCTCACGAATACACCTAAAAACCTATATTTATACAAAACACGCTCTAGCTTCACATTGCCATGAACACGATTTCATTTTTCATTTTTCTTTATACGATTTTAATTTAAATATTTTAATTTTTCTGTTTATTAGTTTTATAGAAAAAATGTGATTGGTAATTACTCAAGGAAGAGCGAGGTTTATCCCATCACAGGTATCTTCGGATTACTTTCTGGGAAGCCCCGGCAACTTAATTGTATAGACTTAAGGGGCCGACGAACAACGCATGTTATGGAAATTCGAGGCCGGATTCGGAATATTGCTATCTCTGTTTGACAAAAGAAGGGAGTGAGGGACGCGGTGCGCAGCCGTGTGTGTATATAGTAGAAAGATAGCTATTATGAGCTGTACTGTACTAACTGTACCTTCCATTCATTCGTAACTACTCTGAAGATATTTCTATCTATTAGTAATTAGGTATGTTCATGATTTGAGTTGTTTTTGTTGACGACTTTTGGGAATCGTTTGTAAATCTACAGACTAGTAATGCGCTTTTTGGAAATTTCTTTATAATGCCGGTATCTAAACATAATTATAAGGATATTTCGACATCTAGGCCTTGTAGAGAAAATCAAGAAAAGTACCTATATGCTGTTGGTGTTCTTGAATAAATTATATAAGGTACTACTTATGGTACTTATACATCGTCATCGCGCGTAGTCTTAGACACCGTCTAAGACCACGCGCTTCGTGGGCCAGCGTCGTGCGATTGTCAGTAAGGACTACTATTCGAGTTCAATATGTTTGATCGCGTTTTCGTACTAGTAAAATTCGCGCGAACCTGCGATGATTTCGCATGCGCGTTCTATTAGGACGATGCCTTGGGGGAACCGGCCGACGTTGTACGTCGAGTAAATACAAATTAAAGGGATATATATAATTTATTCCCTTGGTCTCCTCTTTAAAAAAACTAAGGCTTCTTCTGTCTTATTTATATACTTACTACTTTTACCAAACCAAAATTTGTTACAAAATGTATAAATAATGAATACAAGTGAAATAATAACAGTATCAAATAAAAAATATTCCACTAATTTATATTTTTTATTCTTTTCTTTTCCGTTGCTCGATACTCACCAGTCAATGTATTACTAAAGCTCCTTAAATAAATTTTGAAACTCATATTTTGAAACTCAGTGAATTTATTTATTATTAACATCTTGTGTGCGTGAAAGTGTTTGACTCACTCAATCAACTCCGGCCCTCCCACTTGCGTCTTCGAGAGGAGTTCGAGACGTATTGGAGAGATCTGAAAAAGTGGCATAAGACGCCGCCGCCTGAAAGTGTTCGACTCACTCGATCACCTCCGACCCTCCGACTTGCGTCTACGAGAGGAGTTCGAAACGTCTTGGAGAGAATTATCTAAAACTCGGCGTATAAATAACTTGGCGTGAGACGCCGCCTCCAGTACACGAGAGGTCCTAACGTCTCCACTATTAACATTTTTTATTTTTATTATTTCTAAGATTGATCATCACGCGGTTTTCCTCCCAGTCTAACAACAACCGACGCGAGTTCCCACACTACGAGCTGCGGGCTGGTGGAGCGGCTGCTTCGAGCGCCCACTCAACAGACTTCGGGCCGGAGGAGCGGCCGATGCTAGCTGCTTCAACCTTGAGCTGCTTCGCGACCGTGAGCTCCCTCGTGTCAGACTGCGGGCTGGAGGAGGAGCGGCCTACTCAAGCTATTACTAATTGACTTAATTTCTTATTCATAATATCTTTTTCTACACATTTTTGTATCTTATATTTAAAAATTATTTAATTTTAACTTGTAACCACGTTTAGCCGGTCGGCTAAACGTTTCGTTACAGTTTACGTGATATGAGTACATCAATCACCGTCCTGAGCTAAGAACAATAAAAATAAAGGATTTTGAATAAATATTTATTTTGTTATGTTCTTCATAAATATTGATATTACCATCGTTATTGTTGATTCATCTACAAAAAAAAAAACGAAACGTTATAAAGTCGGACAAACGTTACAGTATCAATAAAGAGGTCCAGTGTCCTTGAGATAATTTTTTCGCGCACTGGATCTTTAACGCACTGCTTAGCGCCGAGAGTTGAAAATGCAGTACGTGATAAAATCCCGCCTCGAGATATTTTCGTCCGTGCGAACATGGTCTAAAGAAACGCAACAAACAAAGCTCCATACGTAGGTAGATAGGTAGGTAAATACTAATTTATACTTAATATACTTAGGTACCTAGTGGTGTGAAACTCAAACCAAGAAACTTTACAGTAATAAGCTTATACATCAGAATAACACATAGACTATAATTTATAAAGATTGTGTGATTTGTCTATACTAATATTATAAAGAGGAAAGATTTGATTGTTTGTTTGTATTGAATAGGCTACGAAACTACTGGACCAATTTGAAAAATTGTTTTACCAGTAGAAGCCGAAAATATGTCTGATGAACATAGGCTACTTTTTTTTCGAAATCCACGCGGACGAAGTCGCGGGCGAAATGCTAGTACATAATATATTGATAAGTATAAAGTAAGTCGGAAAAAATCCAGCCCTCTGAGAGCTATCTTGTGGTGCGCTGTTTAAGCCGTATGGTGTTGGTGTAGACGTAGTACACGATGATAATGTATCGTGGGATTGTTTGTCATAAACAATTTTAAATAAAAGTCCGCGACAGCAAACATCTACATTTTATGTGGAAGCTATTATAGCCAAAATAGTGAGCCATAAATCAATTGCTTTTATGTTTTTACAAATCACATTTTAGAGTATTTAGTTAATTCTCATCAAAATTAATACCTTTATAGCTTTTGGTGTTTGATGTAGATAAACTTTTTTTTTTTACATTTATTAATTTGGACGTATTGTTCAAAAGTTACCACTATCCGAACGGAGGATACCGCGCGCAGAGCGGGGCTGTGATGTTTCACGGCTAATCCGCTGAACTGTGATTCAAGCGCGGGAAGTACTTATGCGCGGGCGGAAGCTAGTAAGAAATAACGTTAAAAAAGTCCGTATTGTAATGTTACGTTTCAATTTTTTTTATCAAATTAACTGGTTTATTATGTACTAAAACAATTTACTTGTTTTTTTGTAATATTTATTTTCTTAAATTGCAAAGTATTTCTAACACAAATTAATGTTGACTTCGTAATTGAATTACACAAAGATAATTTCAGTTGATGTATCAATGGTTAGGTTACTCGATACCAAATATAAATCCAAGTTCAAAGCATTTTTAAAGTCATTAGTGTCAAAAATATAACAATACAATTATGCAAATAAAATACGCACGCGCAGGACAATAAAGTATCGTCTAACACTGACAACAAACACGGAAAACCCCGGCGCGCAGCGGGCAAAACGTTGCGGTAAATCGGTTATGTGTGTGCTTGTGCGAGCGATACACATCTACTACCCTGAGCATTACGACCACGCACACATTGACATTTGCTTGACGCGATAGCACTACTAGCTATTGAAAAAATGTGATAAATTTTGATGTGTTCCGTAATATCAAAAATAATGAATTAAAACTTAATCTTTTTTCTTTTTTTTTCGACTTTTTGCAACAAGATAATATAGGCTATCTTTCTAATACAACAACATTACAGATATTGTAGTTTATAGTACAGAAAAAATGATAAGAAAACATGTCATTTACGCTGTAAAAAAGTGCGAAATCCAATTAGCTTAAACTTCATTTCAGATAAGTATTTTGCAAAATGAAAGATGTAGGAACCCAGATAAATACTGTCTTAATCCGAATATAAGCATAATGTGGTGGAAATATGCTTAAATTGCAAATGGTTTCGGTATTACGTGTGTATGGAAAATACAGACGTCGCCCCGCTCCACAGTGGTCTGAAAATCGAGCTCCATACTCATAGAAACTAAATGTCAGAGATAAAAAATAAATGGGAATGTCTCTGGAATAACTCAATTTATATAATATTAAAGTATGTAGGGTATGCGCAGCTCCACGCGAGAGAAAAAAAATGTTTTGTGTTTTTTTGTATGGGAGAAAACACTTAAAGTTGATTATTTTCGAACTGAAAGGAACTGAAGGGCTGGTACTCACATGAGTTATTGTACCTCATACAGTGATCAAGATGACATACAATTCATGCACCTTTCGGTGCCGCTTCGCGAGTAGGAAATTTTTAAAATTTCGAGTTTAGGTTATGTGGTTTATTAAATCTTTTACGTATTAAAATGAAATTGCCGATCGCTTTTCACATATTTTAGTTAGTTAATAGCCTGTTATTGGACCGTTTTAATGACAATAACTGAAAACTATATTGATTACATACGTTTTTTTTTTACAAATTGCATTTAAAGAACTCATTTGGTAATCACCGTCATTTTCGTTGAGTTTTAATTAGATACTAATAACATGGCATACTCAGCGTTAGTGAGGGTAGTTACACTATTGATTTTTCTAATCTTTAAGGTGATTAAATGATGTTACCGAACGCATTGAATGGGAAAATACTAGTGAAACAATAGATATTCATAAAACAATTAAGATATACCTATATAGAAAAGTAATATTCCTAAATTATTTTTATAATAATTGATTAAAAATAAGGTCCAATAAAACCAAGATTTTTATACAAATAGTTTTATTCTTGAATGCTAATACCAAGACATTACAACAAAAATACGTCAATAACTATGATACACTATAATTTTTTAACACAATAAAAAATAGTGAAGATAGTATTATTTTGTGAATATCACAACTATTACATTTATTATATCTATAGCAACTATACTAAGTCTAGCATTGTACGACTAGTAGTAAAACAACATAAAAAACTACTACTAACAGGTAGTATCTTCGCCATCATCAAAGTCCTCTAAATCCGAGTCTATCATTGACGCATTAACATCGACAAATTCAATGTTCTCTTTGTCTACACCCTGCATCGTCACTGATGAGAAGAGGTTTCATATCATCAGTAACTGCTGTTTTTGTGGATTTTCTTAGCACAGGTCTTATACTGGACAGATAAGGATCTAACGATACAAGGAGACCATTGAAGATGTCTTCGTTTGTCGCTTCACGACAAAATTTGCGCTAATTTGTGCTAAAATTTGCATAATTTGCTCGTATTTTCTTGAAGTCTTTGTTTCTGGCTTCCGATGCCTCTTCAGAAAATTTACCAATGGGCATAATGTTGAAGTGACATATTTAATTATATTACATAGTTTAAAGTGAAACTCCTTCGTTTTATTGAGCACCAGCTCCAGTGTCTCGTCGTAGGCATAATTGGCGTCGTAGACATAATTTTCAAATTTGTTACATCAGTCTTGTTGAAATTATACGTGATAATTTTATGTGAGAACGATGTATAAAGACGTGCACGTTAAAGGCGTCCGTAAGGAAAATATACAAAACAAAAAAAAACAATAAGGAAATTTGTAAAAAGCCGTGACAGTCAAGAGATGACCAGTCCCCTCTGACGGCGCCCGTTCACTAACATGACGTATGGAGCAGAACCATTCAGCTCAACCATTTTGAAGGTAACTTAGTGATCCAACACACACGCCACCACCAGCGAGACATTTGAGTGAGCGTGACATACTCTCAGCCGCCAGGACACATGACAATGACAGACGTGGCCAGTATAGGGTGGCTTTATACGAGTAGTAGGTACATAGTGCTCACACGTGTGCTATGCAATTATACAATTTGAAAAGATTGAATTTTACAATGCAAAGATAGTTTTTACAATCTTCAGCAGCTCCAACAATATTTTAGAATGCTAGTCAATTAGTTTATGCGCCCTTGTGGAGCAGAACCAGCATTGAGCCAAGCATTTTTTTCAGAGATGTAATCCCTCAACTTATAATATGCTTGGCTGCATAGTGTGCGTTTGATTCAAGTTTTAAACTTCGTTTCATTCAGTTGGAGTACGTGGGGAGGTATTTTATTATAACGTTTTAAACAGTACCCCATGAAGCATGAATCTACTTTAGCCAGTCTGAAACATGGTTTAACTAATTGGTCCCTATTTCTAGTCCTATTGTTGTGTCTTTCACCTCTTTTACTGAAAAGATTTAAATTTTTCCTTACGTACATGATGTTTTCGCATATATATTGACAAGATACGGTTTCCCTTAAAGAACCGCGCCAGCGGTGGCCATATATTGCTCTGATGGCTCTTTTTTGCAGAATAAAAATAGATTCGATTTCGGCAGCGCGTCCCCATAATATGATACCGTAAGACATGAAACTACGAAAGTAACTGAAACAAACTAGCCTCGCGATATCTACATTTGTAAACTGACGGATTTTTCTTACCCCATTGCAGCCTTGAGTCGAGCGTGATCCCCAAGAAAATAGTTTTATCAACGAATTCTAGTTTCTCTTTATTCAACACTATGTCACAATCACTACTTTTAACATTCGACAAAGCAAACCTTATGCATTTAGTTTTTTTCCCATTTAATACTAAATTATTAGCAATAAACCAATGTTGTACCTGCAGTAGGGCGTTATTTACGTCGTCATGAAGGATGTACGTCTACATATCTTAAAAATTAAGGAAGTATCGTCAGGAAATAACACCATTTGTGATTGTTTTTTTAATAACTGGGGGAAGATCATTAATGCAAAAAAGGGAAAGGACCTAATATCGAGCCTTGTGGAACATCCATTTTTTTTATTTTAAACCAAGTAAATTGACACCGTTTATTTGGACTTTTTGCTGTCTATCTTCTAAATAAGATCTAACTAAACTGCGTGCAATTTCACCTAATTCATAATGCTCAACTTTTAGGAGCAAGGTTTCGTGATCAACCGAGTCAAATGCCTTGGAGCCTTGGAGAGGTCACAAAAAATCCTATGGCTACTTGGGCCTCCTCCTACGCTGTAAATATGTGTTTTAAAAAAGTGACAGCAAAAAAAAAAAAAGTTTTTTGAGAAAACTTGTTTTCTATATAATTTTTTTTTTTTGTTCTTTTACATTGTTTGTTTTACTGAACATTGGTTAAGGATTACCAAATACTAATTAATTATGAGAACTATAGTGTGCCCCTCTGCGCAGCATAGATTTACGATGTCTAAGTCTGGTGATCTTCTAGCTGTGTTTGACTTCATTTACTACTGTTTCTTGATTTCTGTGTGCATAGTTACTATTACGCACACAGAAATCAAGAAACAGTATGTCAATCAATCTCGGAGCGTTATTTCTTCCATCTAATATTAAACGTTTTTGGTTTCAGGTTGAATTCCAGCAGCAGTACCGATACGGCCACCAACGTCCATGACTCAGTGTTTGTCCAGGTAAGGAGACAGGGTTAGCAGTAGCATGATTGTGTCTTGTTTTGGTACACATCAGTTGTTTTTTTTTCATTTAACTCCTTGCTAAATGATTCAGCTTGTGACTTTTCAGTAAAAATTAAAATTTGTCTGCCCCGATACTTTGGCCAAAACATAGACCAACCCTGTGGTCACGTAAAGAATCGACCAACCGCTTGGCGATTTACCAAAATCCAACTGGGGCCTCGAACCCTATGACCCTAGTGTTTCAACCCGAATCGGTTGTATAACTTCCAATAAGGTTGAAATATTTTCGCCATTTGAGATTTTCCGTGCCTGCAGCCGCCGCCTCTATAAAACTTAAAGACAATAATGCAGCCCACAACGCTGTTCACAGATTAACTATAGAATACTAACAATGAAAATAATATAATAAAACGCTAGTTTTACAAACACTTTGAACTTCTGTGGAGCACATGCATAAACGTCTTCATGTTCAAAAGTCCTATTGTAGGAATCGACCATTCTGAGAACAGGGAACGGAAGCCAGAGTTAGACTTACCATTTTGGACAGTTCAATGCAATCAAATTTATTTCTAACAATATTATATAATCTCATGGCTTCTAAGAACCTTCGTCTATTATCAAATCTTGCGAGCTTACAATCTCCAAGCAAATCTTGGTATGGCAAATTATATCCATAGCATCTATAATACGCAGGAATTTGTACAGTTATCAATCTTTCCTATGTGCAGCAAAGCTTAGAATCAAGGATAACACCAAGATCAGGAACAAAGTCCACTTTAAGTATTGCATTACACAACGTGTATGTATAGACGGTGCTAGGCAACTTGATCATAACGGGTTCAATGCGATTGTCTGAGAGATCACTACGTGTATACTGTGTTAATGACAGACCTAATTCAGAAGGTTTTAAGGTGCGCAAAACAGCAATCCGTACATATCGACCGTCTTGCTTATTAGTAGCAGTGCGATCACGATCAAACGGTACACACTATAACGCTGGTCTGGAACTCACTGTCATAAAATTCCTTTTTTGTTTGTGTTGGCCATGTTTCGGTTAGATTCATTATATCGTATGCGCTTAAGAGGATATTCGAGGTGTAATTTTGTGCGAATACCCAATTTTGGTAGTACACATAGCAATTTGATATTTTTATTCGACATTGTTAATATTAAAATATAAATGTGTAATTTTATTAATAAGAGCTTATGAACAAAATAACAGAAATTAAATGAATAGAGAAATAAATTGATTTAAGGAGAAGGCAGTAAAGATCACAACAATCCATACTAACGACGGCAACATTTTTGTAATTTTAAATATTATAAACAAATAGGTTCAATTTATTAGATATGAGATCAGAGTTGGTTTATAATTTATAACGAGAGTACAAAACGGAAGACAATTTACTCACACAATGAGACATGCACAGTACAGATACTAATTTATTTAAACAGCAGACTAAGGACAGTTAACATCACCCATCACTAGTTACTACAATTATCAAGTGAACAAATTAGACAAATGCTTGATCACTGAATATTGGTGGTCTCATTAACGATACTATTGCCATTAATTTTAAAATCACTATTGATTTTACCGATATCTGCTTCTGATGTAATGAAAACGAAAATGTAGAACAGCTTCGGCTTCTTTCTTACGGACTAGAATAGTGCAATTTTTTATCCAGACGTAATTGGTGACTGGTGAAGTTTTGCCGCTTCCTTACACTTTTATTTTTAGCTTTATTATTATCCTTTACATGTAGGTGGTTTTTAACTACTGTTTTGTATTGTGTGCTTATTTATTTTTGTTTGTTTCCTTACACTTACGAAATTATATATTGTTAATATAAAGTTAAGTATTCGTTAATGTTAACATTTAATCCGTTTTCAGTGAACTAGCCTGCCAGAATGCGCTATGAACATTATCGCGCAGGATGCGTGTGGAGAATTTTACTATAATATTCTTTGGAATGTTTGTTTGTTGGTGGGCGTGTGGTACTCTGTGGATGGCTATTATGTCCCTTTGAGGTATGGGAAAACCAATGGCATCTCCAATCGCCCCCAATATTTGCAAAAAGTTTTCACCATGCTTGTCTGGTACGTTGCAGGTTTCCAGATTGCATTTCCTCGCTTGCTGTTCAAGCGGTTCAATTTTGGATTCCAAAAAGGTTGTGGATGTGGCTAATTGTTCTGCCTGCAGACGCGCAATGACTTCAACTGGTCCTTTGAGGTCAATATGTTCAATTGGAGCGAATGTTTGAGACTGGACACATCATCGCATATTTCCTTCACGTCCTTTTTGATGCTACAGCTTGGGCAGCGCAAACAGAGCCCTGCTCCTGCTTCATATCGACCAAAGTGTTTGTAACACTTTCGTGATAACTTAGCATGCTCGCTTCCATCTCATCTCGCCAATCCTTCAAAGTGTTTTTGATGTCTTCCTTAAACAATTCCATAGTACCATCGATTTCAGATAGCCATCCTTGTAATGTTTTGTTAAATTCTAGGTTAAAAGACTAGATTTGGTTGTCTAAAGCGAATTGTTTTAGGTAAGGAAGGTAAAAGTGGCGCCACCTGACGAGAGGTCCAGAAACTTGTTGAGCGATCGCTCGCTCAATTCATGGCTGTGATGAGTACAGGCAGGATGCGACAACATACACGTAGCGCCACCTATCATATGACAAAAGAGTTCGTGAAGATTAATCAATCAATCAGTCAGTTAAGAGTGCGAGTTACACAGATGCTAGGTAACTGAGTGTTATGCTGTTACACAGAAGGTTGAATAGATGGCGTTGATTTAAACTTTACTGCATAAAAGAATGATAAGGCAGAATTTGAATGCACACCGTTGACACAAAAATCCATAATAAAGTCACAGTATTCGGAAAACGTCCCAAAGTTAAAGATTTGTATTGCAAATGGTGTTAGCACAGGCCTCATCCACTGATTTTGGCACTTTAACACTCTAATATTATGTTTGCAAACAAAGAAAGCACATGATATTTTGATCCCGCAATGAAACTTATTTTAGTTATTAAATCGAGATGACTTCTATTGTCAGCAACGTGTATATATTGTTTTCACTACTGACACACAATACACTGAACTTTGAGTACATTTAAGCTTTTTAGGAAATTAAAGAACACTGCGAGTTAAGCTAAGCTAGTGAACACATACAGCGCCACAAAAGAACTCTGTGAGCGCCACCTAGATATGAATGAGATTCGACACATTCTGCTTCCCACAGCAAAGGCCTGCCTCACTTCCAAGGTACTCGTATTATGGTCATTCCATCTGGTTGGTTCTCCGCTAAAACAGTTATCACCCGGCCGGCGGCGGTGACAAGAGCACGATGTATGATATCATTAATCCTGACGTACCCTGCTATGCGGCCAGCGCTCTTCCTTCAAGATAGGCTAAAGTAACCGAGGCTTCACCACTGCATTGGCAGCGTGTGGAACCCCGCAAGGAACGCCCAGACGCATACAAATAGCGAGCCGGAAGGTAGTGTCAGCCAGCATAGTGTAGGCACTAGGACATTAACATTAGGATGTTGGTGATGGTAGTGCTTGCTAGAACCCCGACTTCGAGTTTGACGAGTCGTACGAGTAGGTCTTTTAAAACAGTGTCTTCATCACCTCTTAGCGTTCCATTCCAAATACCGCATTCATAATTTTGAATTTAGTTTCTGGGTAATTGGATAAATAGCCAAGCTGAAAATGACTGGCCCAAGAGGGTCACCTTGTTGGCAACCAACAGCAGATTCCAAAACATTGTCCTTGTATAACAAATTGGAAGGGTACCTGTAACGTTGCCACATAAAACCACAAACGGGTAGTTCCTTTCTGAGTTTTGCCAACAAAGTGTATAATATAGAGCTAAAGGCATTCGTAACATCAACCTTGAGGATGACCTCACCTTTGTTCGAGTTTAAGAAGTTTGAAATGTATGAATGAATGTACTTACGGCACCCTAACAGCCCCCCTTTCGAGCCAAAAGGAGAGTGCAGAGGATGCACTTGCACTGGGCTGCAAAGATTGGGGAGTGGTATGTGCGTCTGTGTCGGAACACTTCCACTTCGTTTGTTGGTTGTATAAACCTTTGCCTTGGAGGCAAAGGTTTATACAACCAACAAACGTTGTATTGGATCGAATTGTAATATAAATTAATCACAGACTTATGAGCGCAAGAAAATTTTATTCCTATTTTGCATTTTTGACAGATATATATATATATATATTGACTGCCTCGTTGGTCTAGTGGTCGCAATCGCTACTGCTGAGCAAGAGGTCCTGGGTTCGATTCCCGGGTCGTGTTATCGGGTTTTTCTATCTGGAATTTCTCAGTAGCAGCCCGGAGTCTGGATTTGTGCCCGGTTGATGGCAATAGGCTCGCCCCCTAAGGCCGCCCATTATATGTTTTTTAGTATGTTTTTTTTTTTGTAAAGTTATTTTGCACCACAAAATGACATAACAAAAAAGTATCATACAATAAAGTATATTTAAATAAATAAATAAACATGGGACTTAAAAACATAACTGGCGAAATGTGGGTGTGCTATAGGTACACCCCTGCCCAACACATATTTATATTTAACATACAATTAATATATTTAACAAGCAAACAAATATTTTTCAATTAGAACCTGTTCCTATATTACAAATTACTTATATCTAATAAAAGTAAGTGTAATAAAAAATAGACACGCTTTTAACACTTTATAATTTATTTATAGTATATGGAGGATTAACAGCTAATAAAACAAAAACTAAATGATACCATAGTCACCAGGAAACCAATTACAAATCCTCGCGTATAGACTCGTGATAGTTATTTATGGTCTGAGCGCAAATACAAAAAAACATATCGCCTTATTTAAATTTAAAAGCTATATAAATACTAGGTTTACAATTGTATGACTCAAATAAAAAATAAAATAATAAATAAATAACCGACAGCTACTTGAAAAAATTGAGGATAAAGCACCTTCTGCCCGAAGAAACGCTTATTGTGAATCGTTCAAATTCAAATTCCCTGCATTTCTCATTAAGATTTCTGCTTGCGCGCACACTATACTCGTAACTGCTCTGCCTATAATAGGTACACGTATGGGTGGATTAAAACGAAGTGCTTTACTTGGTACATTATAATAAAATTTTGACAATAACTCAGGGTTCAGGGTCAACATTGTTATTGAGGATTTTAACCAAAAATAAACAGTCTGCAATTTTACGTCGATCTACCAGTGGTAAAAGATGATAGGTACTTCTTACAGAGACCAACATAACAGGTCGACTGGTACGGAATCTTTTGATGAAAGCAAATATATTTGATGAACCGTCTTTGGAAGTTTACAATGCGGTCAATGTATTAATGATACCGTGGATTTTTGAGACGCATACACTAGCTGTCTTCTTACATAAGTGCAATACAATATTTTTTGTGTTTTAATCAGTAAAACACTTAGAGAGACGTATTATATACCCATGCAGTTTAGAAGCTTTTTTAACAATTGCATCAATGTGTGTGTCAAAAACTAACTTACCTTCTTGATGGACCCCTAAGTCACGAATAGTATTGGACCTTGGCAAGATCTGGCCCGCCAAAGTATCAAGTTTATTAGCCCCAAAATACTCTTCAAGCCGACACAAGTTACCCTGAAGTCCTAGTCTATCTTCGAGCGTTGAAATAATGGCAAAGATTTTCATGTCATCGGCAAAGCATAAAAGTTTGGATGAATAGAGGTTCTGATCGATGTCGTTCAGATAGACTACTAACAAAAATGGACCGAGCAACGAACCCTGAGGCACTCCACTGGGCACGTTTACCCAACTAGACATATAATTATTGAGTACCACTGCTTGTGACCTGTTATCAATTAAAGAAGAGAACCGCCTCAGAAGGTCCCCACGGATGCCCATGTAGCTTAGCTTCTTTATCAGGGTATCGTGGTCGATCCGATCAAATGCCTTGCTATAGTCTTTTTAAACAACATCGACCTGCTTGCCATGTATCCATAGCATCCGTAATTAAATCATTAAATAAAATCAAGTTAGAAGTGGTAGACCCTTTCAATAATCCGTGCTGAAAGGAGTTGAACAAGCTAGCAAGGGCGGAATATGATTGGTCATAGACAATCCTCTCAAATATTTTTGCTATAATGCATAGCTTGGATATAGGCCTATACATAGTAATCTCGGTTATAGACCCCTTCATATGCACCGGTGTAATAAAAGCAGATTTCCATACTTTGGGGACAACACCGTGAGTCAAAGACTTTCTGTTCAGTGATCTTTAGTTGGATCCAAGTTACGGAGTAAACTAGACACAAAATCAACACTCACTTCTATGTGACAAATGTCAGATGAAATTCTGTTAGTATCTAAGAACAAAACAGGAGGTGGACTCGGAATATTAGATGAAGTGGGGTTGAGGAAAGTCGACATGAAATAAGATGAAAAAGCTTCACCAATAGAATCACCGGTGAGTAATAATTCATCGTTATTATTTAATGTATTAGGTATATTGTTAGAGTTGTAGCGATTTTTTACGAAGGTCCAAATTTTTTTAGGGTTAGCTCTAACCGATTTTTCAGTTTGATTTAGATCATTAAATCAATAAGCTTCCAAAGTGTTGACTCTGTCACGCAAAAATTTAAAAGTTATCTCATCAGATTTAATGCCATAATTCTTGATTTATTGTAAGTTAACTATTTAAAAAAAAAAAAAAAAAAAAAACGATTGTAACACCATTTTTTTATTATTCATAGAAATTATGCAAGTAGGTACGGTATACAGCTTTTCAGTTTAAGCATACCTAGGGAATTTGTGATGGATGCCAAGAGATGAAATTCTTGCCTCTCTTCCGTTACTTCAATATGTGATATTATAGACAAGGAAAATATAAATGATAAATGATTTTTATTTCTGTAAGTAGGTTTTTACAAACACTTTTACACGTCAATCATATTTTAAAAGTAGATGAGATCGGCGTTTCCTATCTGACTACTCTGAGAAGAAAGGCCGAAACAAACCCAGAGGTCACAGTCTCTTTTAAAGTCCAGACATAATCTTGGTCAGGTCATGTGAAGACCATGTAGATTGATGTCTGAAATGGTCTTTTGAGGAAAAAACCACACAGAAGGAGTGGGTCTGTCCAGTCTGTGCACGCATTTGTCAGTAATCATGCAGCTCAACAGAGAACCTAAGAAGCTCAACGATTCGACGAACAATACAAAAGAAAGGACATTTGGGTATGCCGCATACAGTACTCAAACAGCCAGACCATGATTAAAACAACTGAAAGAAAAATACAATGACCCACATGGTCCTCACATTCACAAAATTAAAATAATATTATACTCTATACAATAAATATATACATGTCATTGTGGTTGTAAAAAGGTACAAATATTGAAAATATCATAATTATTAAAAGTATAAAAAATGCAAAATAAAACATCAAGATTGTCTGTGTAAATTTATTGGAGCAGCTCAATCCCAAACCTACCTGTCCTCAATATAAGTCTTTGACAGTATAATAGGCTTTCTGGCATAATTTCCCCTTTATAAAAGATTTGAATTGATTAAGGCTTAGTTCTTGAATGTGACTAGTAAGTTGGGACTTAGTTTATAAATTGAACGAATTGCCCTTTTTTGTAAAAAAACATTGTCCGAATATCGGCGGCATTTCTTCACAAAACAATACCGTACGACATAACACTATGAAAATAACTAAAGTTTGTTAAACGGACTGTCTCTAAATCAGTTAAATTACGAATTGTTCTAACGGCGTATGCTTGCAGAGCTTAGCTTTTTTGACAATTTATCTAAATATATGTTTGGAATAATATGGAAAATCCTACAAGGGAAGGTAAGTAATAGCTCCCGGAAATGATTTCAATGACTAAGTTAATCAGTGAAACAGTAAACTAAGTTTTAAAAAAAACAACCGACTTGCACAAAGTTTTTTTTTTTGAAGTCGGTTCCTTATTACTTTTTCGGAAAAAGTTTATAATTTAATTTGTTTTTGTCGTTGCACCTCACACAAAAACGTATTCCACCAGCTGCTTCCTATGTAAATAACAGTGACGGGAAGTCATAGCTTATTCAACATACCAAAAGTGAACTAATTATCTAATATTGAAGCTGAAACTTAATAAAATAATAATAGTTAAAGTCGTGGTGTGGCTTGCGCGCTCTGAACCCTAGGTCTGTCTGTGCCGGTAGAGATTTCACTGTGCCGGAACAGGTCTAAGGTGAGGAGCCGGACCAAGAGAGATACAGAAACCAGCAGTGCAGCATGTGGCGAGGTATTTGGCAGTAGTGAACCCACGGACCCTACCTCCCGGGAGAAGTCTTGTTCCTCATATCTGGCTTTCCTTTATTGACCGGCCAGAGTGAACACTGATGAGGACCAGATCTTCCACCTCATTCTTGCCGTGGAATACCTCTCCACTCCTCATAAGCACCTCAGGCTCCCTTGCTGCTACTGCAATTTGTGCTAGCGTTTCCGGGGCCCGATTACTGAGTGTGCCAGTCACCCTCTGCCATTTTATCCGTGTACTTAATTTATAAAACATTGGTCAGGCAAGGGTGATATCCCTTCTATAGTTCTTGGTAACAAGTCCATCTTAATCACTCAAACCCGTAGTTCAATAATTATTTTTGTTTCCATGTCCTTCGGTGCACTTGCACAATGTTACCTACAGGGATAATCGTCGGTTGGTGCCTAATTCCTTTGAAATTAACTAAGGGTGCTCTGCGAGTTGGCTTCGGCCAATCGTACGCCTGCCATAGGGCCGGGACCCCAGGGTCTCAAGATATGTCAAAGACACTTTAAATAATAATAATTTATTTTATTTCAGACAAAGTCCAAAACATTGCACAATAAAATTATACTCAAAAATTCAAATCAAATAAAATACAAAATACATACAAATGTCATTTAAAACAAATAAAATTAAATACATACAGATTACATCCAGCCGAATGAAATTAAACACTTAACACATTACGAGACGCTACTATGAAGCTGCATCCACCTCTGCAACCAGATTCCACCTCTCGGACAATACCTTCAGGACGCTGTTCAAGCTGTTTTGTGAGCGAAGCGCTCCGTTTCCTTAAAATCTCGAAAAAATATGGTGTGAAAATTGCTGTTATCGGCAGCGCACGCAGAACATTGTGCTTATGGGTGCATGTAACGGTACAGTCCTCGAGGCCTAAGCTGAGCTTTGCATCTGTGTTAGTGCACATATATATAGTGAAGGTGTGGCGTCGGCCTAGAGCGCGATTGTTTTAAACCGGTTTATACAATCGGCCTGAGGCGCTGTGCGTGCCTCCATTGATCCATCCGATCTCACCTAGTTTTTAAAATATGATTGACGTGTAAAAGTGTTTGTACAAACCTATTTACAGAAATAAAATCATTTATCATTTATCATTGGTGCGATTGGTAATCACTCACGCAAAACGCAAATGCACAGTTCACATTAGGCCTCGCTGGGAATGCCAAAATAGCGGCGATATGTCCCCTCTTTTAGACTGGTTGAAGAGTTGCCACGGCGTCTTCACCGTCCGCCTCACACAGGTCCTTACCGGACACGGTTGTTTCGGGAGGTTCCTGTTTCGCATAAGGCGGAAGGAAACGCCCGGGTGTCACCATTGTGTGGATCGCGAAGAGGACAAGGTGGAGCATACGCTGGAGGTCTGCCCAGCTTGTGTGGAGCACCGCCGTGTCCTTGCGGAGGCGATCGGCGTCGGCGATCTCTCGCGTCCGGTCCTGGTCCAGGCCATGGTACGGAGCGAGAGGTAATGGAAATCCGTCACCTCCTTCTGCGAAACAGTAATGCTCGCGAAGGAGGAGGCGGAGCGCGTGAGGGAGAGAGCCTTGCGCCCTCACGTCACTAGTCGACGCAGGAGACGCCCTGGGCGTCGGGAGTCGCCTGCAGATTCCCGGCCACCGTAGGCGCGGTCTTGCAGATGGCGAACAATGGGTAGCTCGCCGTCCGGTAAGGAACAGGCCCGGTCGACGGCGCGTCGTGTTCCATGCGCGCCTCAAAGAGATGTTAGCACATAATGACGGTGACCCTGAGGCCGATGCCTCAGGGTCGCAACAGGCAACTGAAGGAACACGGGTGAGTTTTAGTCAGTAAAGGCTCGTGCACACAGGTGCGACGCCACAGCGCGACGCAAAGGCACCGCGTGTTGCGCTACGAGCGGTGCCTTTGAGTCGCGCTGTGGCGTCGCGCCTGTGTGTTGGAGCCTTAAAACTCTGACTCGCACACGAAGGGATCCATACTACAAGTTTACCTCTTTAATTTTTTACCGTCATTTAATTTTATTATTTGTTGTGGTGGCCCAATGGTATCGGCTCCGTCTTACGAGTTGTTTGTAGGTCGTAAGTTCGATCCCAGGAAAGCACTTTATTTTTTGTATTTGACTTTATCACCACTGCACACTCTGTGAAAATGTCAACTTGTTTCTCATGAACCGCAATAGGTCAACTGTATGTTGACCTATTACGGTTCATGAGATACAGCCCGCTGATAGACGAACGGATGGATAGCGGAGGCTTAGTAATTTAGTTCCGTCAGCAACCTTTGGGTTCGGAATACCAAAAACCAGCCGAATGCGTGTTGGACCACGCACTGTGAGTGTGTGTGTGTGTGTTTCGTAGTCAGGATGAATATTTACGCATGCACTATATTGGTTTTATCGATAGCATCAATAAGTTTGGAAAATCTCAATGGGAAGATTTACAAAGGGAGGATTACCGCTGGGTAAGCCTGGCACCCGGCGCTGAAGAGGCAGCACCGCGGCGGCGGCGGGGTCAGGCGAGTCGCGACGTCTTCGTTGCGTAAGCGCGCGGGGCGGGGCGCGGGGCGCGGCGGGGCCGGGCGCGCGCAAGCCGCCGGACTCGCGCGCCATCGACTGCCGCGCGCACGCGCACCGCGTACCTCGCACTGAGCTCGTCCAGCTCGCGCCCGCGCCCGCGTTCGGTGATGCTGTGCCACGCGCGCCTGCCGCGCTCTGACCGGCTCTGACAGCTCCACACGGATCTGCTCCTGCTCCTGCACTATGGCCACCACTAAGAACGAGTACCACTTTGGTGAGTGCCTCGCACTCCTCATTTATTTAGTGCAGTTGGTGCCCGTCGCCTTCTGCATAGTATAACTTCGACGCTCGAAAGGTAACAATTGCAAACATTTATTACCAACTCGTGACATTAAACTCGCTGAAACCATTTTCAATATGTATTCATATTATTTAAGAAATAACTAACATACGTATGACAAACATGCATAAACTCGCGCCTATTCCCAAGGAGGCGGACAGCTCAGTCCGCTGCGTGCTACTGTTCCCTTACACCTACTTTCTACTTGTGTTTACTTAGTGGTACGTTCGTCAAAAAAACTTATAAGAAATAACCTGTTGCACCTGAAGCATGATTGCCTGAGGCCTAAGGCATGTACTTTAATGAAAGAGTATCGGTGGGAAGAGAAATGTGGCGGTGTAGAGGTGCCCGGTGGAAGCACACAGTGACATCAGGCGCGCCGGGTGCTGGTGCAGTCACTGCAGAGCTGTACCGAGCAGCAAGCCCTCGCCAGGCGATAGGCAAGCCGGGCGAGGGCTGATTCAGGAAATTTTATGAATCACAAAATAATTCCTTACCTACTTCGCTTTGGAATGGGCAACTAGCTTCATATTTCTGACTAACCGATCCCTTCGATCTTTAATTACTTACTTACTTGAGACAATTCTAAAGTGCCTGTAATTGGTTTATTTGAAATAAATACTGAGTTTGAGTTTGATTCAGATTAAGTACGTATGTAGATTATCTGCGTTCTCATTTTTCAATTCAAAGACTATTAAAATTCTCCAAGTTTCATATTATGTTGTGTTTGCATGGGCGGAGAGTCAATCATCTGTTAGTCCACGACGCCGACACCCACAACAGAAAAAACGTTTATAAAAGAGAAAAAAAAACCGATAAAGGGACAGTCGGACTCGCCCACCGAAGTTCCGTGATGCTTTTGTAGCATTTTTTAAATTTTCAATTTAGTTACCGCCTCATAATATTACAGTTAAGATTACATTGAACTCCATCAAGTAGATTTATTTTAGGCTTATCCCTTTGAAAACTTTGCGGGTGGGGGGGGGGGGGGGTTCTACTACTTAAACATTACGAAACATTAAAACATAACTACAAACAAAAAACAAAAAACTTGGACATGTAGGTAGTTTTTATTTTAAAAGCCGGCTTTGGGTCTCGCACATAGCACGTTCGCTCGTTTTTGAAAGCTCCGATTGACCGTTGCTATTAAGGAAGCTGTTACCCGCGGCTTCGGTCCCGTTTTGCTTCCGCCATGCGCCAGTCCGTCGCTCACAACACTCGTAACACTCTTTCGCATTTACGATATTTCTAAATAAATATCGTTGTTGATAGTATCTCTGCTTGTATGATCGGTCCCTCCGTGCCACGGATCGTGAGTAATCGAGACCCATCGATGCCATATTTTGTACCCTTTATGCGTCTGATAGCTTGGTCCTAGGCGAGTCTGGTGGCTTTCTGAAAACTACTGATTATAGTAAACTAGCTAGTGCTTCGAATGGTTTTACACCTTCGCAAAACATCGCGATTTCTTTATTAATAAGTTTAATATTATTTTATGATACACTTAAATCTTCCGGAATAAATTTTCAGAGTAATGTTGAAACCAGAAAACCGCACCAAAATCCGTTGCGTAGTTTTGAAGAACAACGCAGTCACATGAAACGACTTTGATTTATAATATAGGTCGCATTTAAACAACCTGTTTTTTTGATATCCCATAACTCTAGGGTATGATTGAGACCAAATCAAAGAATCAACTGGCATATGAATTATGTTTCAATCATGCTTTTTTTTAAATTTTCATACAAAATAATTCGACAAAGTCACGATTATTAATGTAAAACACCCTTACGTGAAATATGACAACGTCGCATTCGATTTAAATATTAATGATTATTGGTTTGAATGAAAATAAATTACTCGTATTTATCAATTAAACTTAGATACCTAGACACATCGAGGGTCTATTTTGCACGGTAAGCAAACAAAATTGGCCACCTCACAAAAGTAAAGATTCGTCATACTGTTAACTATTTTTGACCTAATTTAATTATGATTGATGATATCTCCGAAGCTTTGCGTTTTTGGACCACCTATTCAAGGAGTTTTAGTATTATTTTTACCTACAGAATTTAACCCTAGAGTTATAGGATATCAAAAAAAAAACGGTCGTATAGACTTATTTTCTACCAATTTTTCAATGTTAATAACATAATTGGAACTCAACGGCGATACATTGCAATGTGATGACTGATCAGTGTGAGAGATACTGTCGGTGGTTAAAGCCGCGCGTCTCGTGAGTTGTGCGCGGGGTGGTGGTGGTGGGCTCCAGTCCGGACAGGCGCCGGAGCTTATCTCGGACGCGACTGACGTCGCTGAAGGAGGAACATCATCTGCCTAGCCCTTTATTTACTTTACTGTACTTACTGGGTAACATGATCCCCTGCTTAAGACTGGTTGTCAGGCTTTCGCGCTTCGGACTACCCGTAATGAGTGTCAAAGGTGGCCGCCGAAAACCACGGCTTAACGAGCTTTCCGAGGCACAGAGGAGTATGAAATGGACGGTCGCCCATCCACGGACTGACCTCGGCAAGCGTTGCTTAACCTTATTATTAAGCCACGAACCCCTCACGAAACCTGCACATATACTTAGTTAATATTAAGCCTGAAATCGCCAACCAGCCCTGAGCAAGCGTGGTGATCAATGCTCGTGCCTTCATTCTCTGCATAAATAAGAAGAGGCTTCGCTCTGCAGTGGGACAGTCATAGGCTGGTATTTTATTATATAGCGCGATGGCCACGTTATTTGACGTAAAGTTAAAAAAGGTCAATTCAGCTGGTATAAATAAGTATCAGCATATACAGCCACGGGGGTAATTAATAAAAAAAGCCGGCTTCCGAAACTAATGTTAGTGTCTATTATTATAGTTGCATTTCAAATGTGCGTAGTCAGGAGACTACGCGGAATTGATTAGTTCGAGGAGACGACTTACCTATTTGCTAAGCAAAACTAATTTAGAAGCAATAGGTACGAGTGAGGTACAACTTGCACTTGACCGCGTACATCATGAAATTTCGTCGATCATACGCTAAGTCACGCTCACGCTCACACTGACCGATGCAAACACACGAATGGTTACACTCACATACATCCCAAGCACAAGCACAGGCTTCCAGTCTCAGCACTGAAGCTGGTGAGGTTTGTTCCGGATGAGTACTCACCTAATTATCAAACCTGAATAGTCGATAGATACGAGCTGATCAGATCACCTGCTCGTATATGTAACTTGTTATGCTTGTGTATATTTGTAGGTATATTTTATGCGCAACTTTATCATGAAATCGCAATTCTTTGTTTAAATCTAGCCTAGGTTCATTACGTACGCATGAAGTTGAACGCGTGAGCGGCTCTGCACCGCTCAGTGTATGAGACGCGGGCGCACGCGCTGAATGCAGCCTAGTTGCGCGGGCGCAGGTTCGCAGTCGCCGTACCCGCCCTTGCGGACTTCCTACCTTTCGGTTTTCGCCGTTTCTTATCGCTGAACGTCTGCACACCATTTTAATATGGCGTGCACCAGTTGCAGTTCACGCAACCCTCGCGTTGCGGAGGACCCCTGCCCGGAGCAGAGCGGTGCGGAGTGGAGCGGAGCAGCGCCTCGCGAGACTCGCGGGAGTCGGAGCAGTTTATCTTGCAGCGATTAGATAAAGCTCTGCGCGCTGCGGCCGCGCGGCGGCAGTAGAGGCGCACGCGGCACGCGCGCTGGCCGCCGGCGCCGGTGCAGGCTGCTTCCTTGTTATTGTTAGCGAGTGTTGACCGCGCCGGCGCCGCTGACCCGCTTCCTGCACGCCGCGCAGCCACCTTGGTCCGTTACACCTTTATTTTTACGAGTCTGCGTTTGAGAACACTTACGAAGTATGTTGTATTTCGGTACTTTTGTCTTCGTTGTTTAATCGGATTCATTACGATAATATCGTGCGACAAAAATGTCTACTGTTATGGTGGTCAGGCTCCCGGCTATGCCACAGTAATGAATAGTAACGAAGTGCTGGAGCGCACAGTGCTGTCACTTCCGGCACGCTGCGCTGCGCGGCGACTGTGCGAGGTGCGCGGTGCGCGCCCGCGTGGGGTGCTTCCGGTGCTAACTGATAACGCGGCGTACACGCACATTTTTTCAACCGTGTCATACTTACCTAAATAACGTTGAAAAGTAGTTTCGCCTGAGCCAACTATTCTAACATGTACCTATTTTCTAGAAGTTAACATGACGGATGTACCTACCTACTTAATCAACCCCAAAAAGTGACTAGGTACAGGTTCTTATTCAGAGTAAAGGAATGGATTTAATTATTTACCACTTTTGATAAACGGAAGCCGATAAATATAAAAGCCACTGCTTCTCGTTAGACTTCCTTAATGACTGCTGCAAACGTATGACTTATCCTATGTCCGTCATGTCAATCGTCAACATCGTCTCCAGAAGCGGTGCTCCGTGCTGAAAGCTCTGCCCCAAGCTTCGCCAGTGCGAGCCTACAGGCGCAGCATTTAGCACCATATTGCCAGCATTTCCCAGGTACATATCTGAAACAAGTAGGGTGAGCCTCCCTCTCCCCTCCCTCTCCCTTTGCTTACTAAGACCACGCAGACACTCTAGAGTGGTGAAATGTTAGGTCACATCTGAACTATCATTTTGAGCACGAGTGACGGCTTCCAGGCAGCGGTCCCTTGTTACTTCAGGGAGCAATGACAGCTGTCGTAGTACATGCAACGCATGAGCGACAGCTCCACTAGTAGCTTGCTACTTCGTTTAGGTTAGCAGAGGCCTACCTTGCACATGAAGCTTTAACAGGCAGCTGTTTTTTTTTGTGGTCGTGATGCGTGATTCTTCTGGGTCCTGCTCCTTCACTGTTTCGCAGTTCTACTGCTGTCCCTATACCTATACTTTATGCTTATACCTGGGGTGCCACCACAGGCTTCCGGTACTTGCAGACCAGGAATTCGAACAACGTTGCCTAGTTGCTAAGAGATTAATTTTGTCCGTCAGATTGTAGATATTGTTTGTTCTGATCAAAGTTGTTGGATGTTCTAAATAAAGGCTGATTTACATTCATACATGGAATCTAGTTACACTGGATCGATATTATATTTAGAACTTTGCAATCCAGTCCTGCATTCAGTAGTCTGTGCTGTATTTGAATAGAGCAGCCACTAAAAGCTGATTTAAGTTGAGTAGTATTCAAATACATCGTCGAATCCAGTACTACTGGATCGAAAGACCAATAATAATCCATATGCCTAGCCTTTTCGCAACTTAACTGGAAACCAGAACCCACTTTACACGGAGCAGCTGTATACCTGACACGATAGCTTTGATAGCCTTGTCGTCACTTTAGGGTTTCTACCCGTAAAGACTGACAAAGAACTAGGAATTTCATACGGGACCGACTTTTTGCGTGCTTTACTAGCTACAGTTGGTCTTAGTATGTAATGGATGGTCACCCATCTACAGACCGACCTTGCCAAACGTAACTCAACTTTAGATCGCCCCGCGCGGCTGATATAACGTAGCCCCTCGGAAGATAAGAATGCTTGGAAACATGATGGTCCAGCTCCATAGGACAATCCCGTCTAGACAAAATCACACTGGTTGCTAATTTAATTTTTATTTTTTTTACTTACTCACACACTGACCTATTCCTAGTTAATATTTTAGGAAAGTCATATAATTTTACAGTGTTTGTAAATATGTGAGCACAATGTACCTATCGCGTCATTCATTTATCTGCCTTTGCTATATTTTTAGTTCTTCTTACCACTTGTGGTATAGTATTTTTATTCTTGGTGCATCGTCTCCACATATAAAAATATAATTATGGTATACAAATATTGTAAAATATTTTAAAAGAGTAACGGTGGAGTTTCTTGCCACTTCTTCTAAATACGAAACTACTTTTTGGAAGTGGCGCCTAGAATCAGTTATATTTTTATTGTAATTTTTGACGTTCAAAAGTGCCATTTTATGGGCCTATTTGAAATAAAAGCCAGCGACCAGACGCATACTAGTGGCTTGCAGTCAAATATTGTTGAGCTCTGAAGAAATATTCGGTGCTGAGGGAGCTATATGTTGGTATATTTTGGCAGTTTGGCTTCTATTTTTTAAGCTCAAACGTGTCCATCTCTCCGATCCTGCTCTAGGACCGAGTGTCAGCTTTACGGCGGAAAACGAGCAGATAGCTTAGGAAACCTACCTACAACAACAAGTCTGTAACTCATAATATCAGTGGTGAGATGACGTAAACCGCTGCTGTGTTTATCGAGCAAAATATTAAAACTTATAATAATAATCTGTACAAAATTTATCGGTGTGATGATATCAGTTTGTGAGTTGTGTCTGTCAATGTAAATATCGTTGTGTCGGGGGCTGGAGAGGGCGCGCGGGGCGCGGGCTGCGATAAGCGGCGCCCTCCACGACCCCGGAGCTCCCCGACGCGCAGCCAGCCCGCGCCGCTCGTCGCTCTCGCCCACACGGGCAGCGGCAGCGGCGGGAGCTGGCGCAAGGTTTCATAAGAGCGCATGATGCGCGTACCGGTGCGTACGGACGTGCCCATTGCTGGCGGGTGCTCGGCTTCACACACGTTCCTAAATCGCGAACGTGTCGCTACGTGCCATTCATCTCCGATTGATCGACATGTAGGATTGCAACACGCCGCTCTCTTTTCGTTGTATTTATGCTTGTTTGCGGTCATATCAGTCCTTGCTTACATAAACATAGCATCGCGACTGTGCTCTCCAGACGGGTAGGCAGAGGTGTAGTGTACAGTAGGTACCCACATTTCCCCAGTAATTTCCTTGCCATCAACCGGGCACAAATCCTGACAGGCTGCTAGCAAGAAATTCGAAGGAAAAAAACAGAAAAATAAACACTTTGCGGGACCTGGAGCTCGAATGGTTACCGTTATTCCATTATTGCGACCAGTCGGGCTCACTGCACGGGCAGCGAGGCTGTCGAGCAGTTCCTACTTACTTATCTAGTGCCGTACTGCGATCATAATGTTATGGCACCACTCTACAATAGGATTTAATACATAACACTGTTGTTATGCGACTAGGGTTTGTCACTTTATAAGATGTAGCGCGATTCGCGATGTAGCGGCACACAGCGTCGCGCCGCCAGGACCTCCCGCGCAGAATGAACTAACCAACTAATTTATATAGAGCAGCAGATTGCCACAAAACAACCTTCACACCGTCAGAAAGGTCTGTAACGAGCAGCATTGCCGCCTCGTGAAATAAAATGTTTGTAATCGTCATCTGTCGCTGTAGATTGCAGATTATAAAATGTCGCAGATCTTCGAAGAGTTGTGTCCACTGTATGTTGTGTGTGACCGCAGCTGCCAACAACAGCGCAGGCTGACTGACGTGAGCGTGAGACGTCAAGGGCACACGGTGCCTGTACCGAAAAGAGGAAAATTTTCCTACGTGCGAGCGCGCCTCTCTACTGTCTACTTACTTATAACTAATAGCTGCAACATTTGCGACACGCTTTAATACGTGTGTAATGAGTAGGCGAACGGTACATATCGCGGGAAACAATAGCGTTCACATTCAGCTGCTTGTATTTAATTTAACAAATAAAGATCATATCCCGAGGAACTCCGGGGCTACGTGCCTTAGTAAAAAATAATGCTTTTTTTTCCTTCCACACTTATTCCTTAATTTTTTAATACTTCGGTGTGTGATAATTTTATCAATTGTCATGTGAAATTATTAACGAAAAATATTTGAACAAAGATTTTTTCACTATGGTGTACAAGGACCGCTATGGAATCCTCCTCCTCCGGCCGTTTCCAAGCTGTCCTGTCTCCTGCGATTCTGCTCCACGCTCTGCCTGCTATCTTTGCAATATCCTCGCTCCATCTCTTTTGGCAAAATAAAGATTTGATTATGATTATGATCTATTGTTTGGTCTGCATTTTTTGTTTATTGGAACTGGTTTTTTGTCCATCGTTCATCTGTTAGCCGTTGGAGCAACACACCGTACCTTAGTCTGGTACTAAGGCACGGAGTGTTCGTTCAGCAAATAGGTGGCTGTGGAGTGTCGGACACATGCTACTCTGTTATCAGTACAAGTACCTACTCATTTTGTTTAACGAGTTACGGTTATAAGTCAACAAATCAATAGGTAGATAGATACTTGCAATAATTACTCAGCCTATACAAATTAGTATTTCAAAAATTGCTACAACCAGATCCTTCGACATCGATGTAAGTAAGTTGGCACAGAGCTCTGTGATGGCCCAATTAATGTAAACTTAAGTTTCCTAATTATTGTGAAGCGCAAAAGTTAAATGTTGATGGTGGCTCATTCTAGGGGGAGCTCGCAGGGAGAGTAAACTGAGCTGCAAAAACATATAGTTTTGTAGAGTGCCAATCGCAAAGTGCTAATTGAAGCACCAATTGTACGGTATATACCTGGCTTGCCATACTGATAGTCCTCCACGGCAGCTGATGTAATATGTAAGCAATGCATCCCTCGTTAATATTTAAAATGCCCTTGTTTATCCTCTGCCTGATCAAGGCGAATGGTTCTGCTGACTCTCACCGCCTAACATGACACAGTGGCCGAACTAAGCATACGTGGAGGGGCTCCGAATTCTCCAGTGGTATGTTCGCCCGTTGTGTACATCGTACAACACCAAGACTTTCGTAGTCTCAAGAGCGACTGCTGGTCTTGTATTTTGGTAGTTAAGTTTTTTAGCATGTAGATCGTTGAATATAGTTATTGACTACATTCAACTACTGCTATTTTCCTAAAATAATGGAAAAAACATAATTTCGTCACTTCTCAATTCTGTTATTCAGTTCTGAAATGTTCTCAAACCAAATCTTTCCCTCAGGAGTGGCTGCACCCAACATTTTCTTTTCTTGGCTCTCTTTCTTCGTTTTCTTCTTACAAAAGTGTGCACAAAGGCGCCGTCATCCGATTAATATACGGATCCGACACCCGATAAGTGGGAACGAGCTCTTACTTCGTACCGGGAGCTGGGTTACAGCACCTCTTTAGTTAGGTACTTACTTACAAATAAATAAAGCCAGCAGCTACTTGAAACACATCATCAGAAAATTTCATCATACAGTGGACCAGCACGTGAAGGATCAGAGATAACAGTGAAGACACAGGAGGGCTGTGTGTGTGTGTGATTATTATTATTATGTGTGGTGCTCGCGGAGCCAGCGGGGCCGTCATGACACCACGTCGTGGACACTGGAGTATGTGGCGGCTGTGCGTGGATCATAAAATTATTTTTACGGTCGCCTGTATGTTGGCAGCGGGCGAGAGGCGCGGGCGCGGGCGCGGGGCGAGGGCTGCGCTGATAACGCTGAACCGCCGACCTCCGGCCTCTGCGCTTAAAAAGTATTAATATCACCATTTATTTAAACGTCCACCCCTCTCCCCCTCGCTCCCCCCCCGTATCGGGCGAGCACAAACACGCTAACGATGACATTCTAGTTTTTACTAGTAAGTAGGTACTTACGTAGGAACATTACTGGCCAGTCTCATGAAGTCACAGCCGTTGGTGGAAATTCGCCGCCCTTCAGAGCTCAGAGCTCACGCGCAGCAGCGCACGAGTGGGACGGACAGACGGACGTAGTAGCCTGCATCTCACACATCCGACCTTTATTATTATAGCTACAACGCAAAGTGAAAATTGTAGCCTTCCGCGCTTAGCGGTAGCGGTACACTACTTCTTGTAATGACAAATATGTGGACTATGTACATTTGTACATCTTTATTTTCACCAATGTAGCTGGTGTCCCTAACTGGACACAGTTCAATTCAGCATTAACTTGAAACAAAACGGAACCAGTTGTGACGCGTGAAGGTCAATTCCCGGAAAAAAAGCCTAAAATCTAGTCACAATCGAGCAATCTTATCACCCTTCTTCTTCAATCGTTACCTCATTACTGACAATCGTGCAACTGGACACCTTTAAGCGGATAATCTGCCTTCATCAAATCCGGTTGAAAGTCGCCATTACCACCTGGTGTAACTTGCTAGAGGAATGTCATCTCAGGGACAATTAATTCCGATTGAAAATTTTCAAAAACCTTTAATAAAGTAGTTGAGGAATCACCGTCGCCCATAGACATAAATAACACTAGGGTTATGGCTGATGCGTTGCTATCGTTTTCCCACCCCGAACCCCGGGCTTCTGGTTTTTTCACCATTCGAAGCTCAGCAACAAGTTGTCGGTATTCTGTAATAGAGTAGAAGATTGATGGTATTTCAGAAGCTTCTGCTTGAAATTACTTCTGGTCGTCTAGAGGTATTTTTGACAGACTGAGACTATTGCAAATGCCCGAACCTGCAGCTGGACGTACCAAGCGTGCTGGTTTACTGTTGGTCTGTAAAAGTTTATGTTATCACTTTATCAGACACGCTCCAACACAGAGGTCACTTGTAACGCGAGTAACATTGTGAACACATAAAGTGCACGTCTGATAGTCTGCAGCAAACTTCTCAAAAGCTCTAGAAGGTAACTGTATCGATAGGCCACAATAGCTAATGATGTAATATGTATGTGGGCAAGGTTCACCTATTAAAAAACAAAAAAAATCGCTAACTAATAAAAAGGGATGAACAAGACATCAGCTCACATCACAGACAGACTAATGAAACATAACATCGGTTCAAGCCGATTGTATGTATTTTATTTTAAATGATTTAATTACATGACGTGTTTAGAAACTACATGTGAAAGTGTTTTATTATTCACTTTTTTCTTATTAAAATAAATAAAAATACGTACTTGCTATGTTAAAAAAGTGACAGGAAAATATTACATCACCAAGATGCACAAAGTGAATTAAACATGTATTTTTGAAGATAATTTAAAAACAACCCAAGAAAGAAATCACGAGTAAATTGGTCCCGAAGTCACTGAGGAATCGGTTTACATAATTACATAAAAACAAAAAAACCTCAAAAAGTTATCCAGTTTCCATAAGCCTAATATTTTCTATACATAAATACTAATATTTGAAGGTGAAAAATGTTTGTTTGTGTGAAGGACCGTATGTAGGGGTAATCTCTGGAACTACCGGACGGATTCGACCCATCCTTTTGCGTTTGATAGCCTAGTTCTTGAGGAAGGGTGACATCATGCTGGAACCCTTAGGAGCCGAGCAAAAAGAAGAAAAGTTAGAAAGAAGCGGAAACGAAGTAATACGAGTAACGTGGGCAGGCGATGCGACAAGACATTACACGCAGATGAAGTCGCGAGCAGAAGCTAATAGGTACCTAATAATACAACAAATGTGTTGCTTTGTAGTAGGTAGAAACGTGTTGCGCCTGCGCCACAAATAATGATGTGTCTGTGCAGACTTTAAGCAAGTAATATAGAAAGATAGTAAAGATAAATAATAAGTCACAGATTGAGTAGGTAACTACTAGTATGGTGGCTGGTGCCCAGCCGCAGTCACAGAACAGATATTTCGTAGGAGTGGGTCCCGCAGGGCTGCATTCCAGCGCTGTTAGTCACAGTGGACGCGCATCCTGCCGTCCTGCGCACAATGCGCACTGCACACTCACTTGCCTAATATTTTTGGATATTCGGAACTTAGCAAAGATTCAAATACGATTAGTTGTTCCTAAGTACCAGGGCCCGATAAGGCCGTAGCGACTACAAGGAACATTCATAACTTGTAAGACAACACCGTTGTTGGCTCACGTTATTGATGTGTTGTTATTATTACTCTGAGGTTGCCATTTTCGGCCGGTCGGCGAAGAGACCACGCTTATTAAAACAAAAACAACTGAAATAATAAATGGAATACCAGCACAAAGCCTGAAAAACCTCTTAGATAAAAACACCACTCATCCTCTGCCAGCCGTGTTACGCATGCTCTCGGCCTTTAGGTCTTCGCCCGTGCTTATGAGAAGGTCCCCAGCGCGGGCCGTCGAGCGACGAGCGAGCCCATGTTTTTGTATATTTAAAATAAATAAATAAATGTCGACTAAATAAATAAATGACGACTCCTGTGTAAACGTTCAATTACCAATTAGTTTATGGTCTCAATGTTATTAGGCTCCTGATGACATAATTAGCGTCGAAATGTAAAAACAAATTTGTAACGGGAGCTCTGTTGAGAACTAGTTTACAACGTCAATTACAACGGTAATATGTTCCTAATCACAGCTGTGAGCAAACATCATCTAGGTGATGAGCAGGCGAGTGGCGAGACATGGCGCAGGCCGCGGGCCAGGACGGCGCGTGCTGGCTGCCAGTGAGTCAGCACCCGGGAATGTGGCACCGCCTGCCACACAATGGTCACAATGTCTCATACTTACCTGCTGATCCTGTTTCTGCTTCACTATCACAAATGCTAGTAACTCGTGGTCTCATCATTGGGGCCTGCCCGCTGGCATGACCCGAATGCTCTATATAGATATTCATAAACTCTATATAATGTTCCTAAACTCTATTTAGATGTTCTTAAACGTGGAGTTGCGTCGTAAAGTTCCACGGTTCACGGTGCCAAATCCAACGTTTGGACTGTAAGCCGCTAAGTAGGTAACGCCGAAGACCTTGAAGAGCACATCCCACACATCTCGGGCCGGGTTTCGGGGCTAGCGCCCACTAAAAGTAAAACACAAATGAGTTTTTCAAATTTATTTAAAAATGTGACTTATTTAATTACTTGGTATAAAATAATAAGCCGTGGCCGCAAAGAGGCGGAATCAGGCCTAACTGCATTGGCAACGTTCAGATCAACATTTGAAAGGGAACCGAATTATCCAACACATGCGCCACCATTAGCAAGACATTTCAGTGAGCATGTCAAACTCTCAACTGCGAAGGTACATTCAATTCAATGCAAGACGTACAGTCCGCGAGGCCTAAGCTGAGCAGTTGTGTGATTGATTAACAATCGCACCAACGGCAACGAGATCGGCACAGCGCCTCAGGCACAGCGCCTCAGGCACAGCGCCTCAGGCACAGCGCCTCAGGCACAGCGCCTCAGGCACAGCGCCTCAGGCACAGCGCCTCAGGCAGGCCGATTGTCCGATTGCCAAGCAAAGGATGCGTCGCCATGTGCACTCACACAAATGCAAAGCTCAGGCTAGGCCTCGCGGACTGTACCAACCAAGTAAATGTTAGCTTTATAGTAAGAACAACCAGACACAACTGCCACGCTACGACGATCCAGGTATTGCGAAGTTAAAGAAAAAGTTCGACACTCATCATCGCGAAAGTGCGGGTACAAGAGTTTGGAAAGCTAGGTGTTGCTGTAGGCCCTGGGACTCGGACTCCATCTTCTTCTTAGCGTGTCGATGACAAATATTACAAATCCCCTTACTTTGTGTTAAAGGCACGAAGTTCGACGTCCAACTATAACACGTGCTATGACACTTAACCCACGATTGCGTCATTGATGAGTGTCAGGATTTAAGGCTCCACCAAACAGGCGCGACGCCACAGCGCGACAAAAAGGCACCGCTCGTCGCGCGACACGTGGTGAATTTGTGTCGCACTGTGGCATCGCGCCAGTGTGAACGAGACATTAAGTATTTGTTTGATACCTAGGTTTAATCTTTCTTCACCCTTGATTTCGTTGTTCGTGAACCCCGTGCGAAAGTTTTTTTTTCTATAATCAATTGGTATTTTGGTGAGTCAACATTTTTTAGCAACCTATGCTTAGCTTACATAGAATTAAAAGATAAGCTCCACTTAGCTTGCCGTAAATTAGGCTCTGCATGTAGGTATTACCTACCGACACATTATAACAAAGAGACGGGTTGGGGCTGTTCCCACGGTCTTCTGCGAACAAGTCATTAGCGTTACTTGGAGACCAGTCCTACCATCTCCTGGTAGCTTCTTACCGACAGGGGTGGTAGGACTAGGCTCGGTTCCGAGTAATGTCTCGGCAGCTGATACATGGTTATTATTCGTGTGCAAGTAGAAAGTTGGCAACGCAACAACGCGACTTTGTATTTCGCTGTTTTGAATAATATTCCTATATTACTGAGTCACGTTGACAAAATAATCAAATCTTCGAAATATTTTATGACGTTTTGCGAAAACTTTCTGATTGCATCCTTTTCATAGCGCAGACACCCTGGGGGATGGGTCCAAGCATTCGATACGTTCTCGACGTGTTGACATTGTCTGACCTCAAGCATTCGATACGTTCTCGACGTGTTGACATTGTCTGACCGCATCTGTCATCTGGACTCGCGCCTGCTTTTAATACTTTACTTACTTATCGTCCTTTCTATTGTACCTATAACCTACCTTTATTAATTTCTTGGGAAATTAATAAAAATCCTTTAAATATAAATTGTGTTTCGTTCCAATCGCTTTAGTTCGCCGTAACTATGTCATTTCTACTTTGATATTTATTTACATTTACACTATCGGATAGCGCTTCATCAATAATTTTATTACAGACATAGCCCATTATTATTACATTATAAACATTAAATTAATATAAAAATCAAACATACTACCTACACAAAGAGTTAACACTCAAACATTAAAATCAAATTAAATTAAAAACACTCACGTCATTCAAATCAAATCAAATTTAGTATATATATGGACCAATATCATTAAAAATACGTGCACTCTTTCATTGTATGCGTGTGTGTGTGTTTTTTTAAATCTATTTGTACAATTGCCTTGTTTGTCTAGTAGTCGCTATTGCTACTGCTGAGCATGATGAGGTCCTGGCTTCGATTCCCAGGTCAGGCAACGTCTTATTGGGTTTTTCTCTCTGGAATTTCTCAGTAGCAGCCCGGAGTCTAGATTTGTGCCCGGTTGATGGCAATAGGCTCGCCCCCTATTAAAAAATGAAATGTGGGTGTACTATAGGTACGCCTCTGCCCAACCCTTCGGGGAAACAAGGCGTGATGTTGTGTGTTGTACGATTCCTGGTAAATAAAATTGTTTTTCAATAGTCAATTGATACTTTTACGTTTTAGCTTAATTGACCAAAATCGGACACACACACACGTTATCTGTACGATGTAATGCCTTAATTATGTGACTTAGTTATGACGTGTGACTCCAGCCTTACGAAAACCTAATGAAAATCGATATCGATGTCTTGTCTATCCAAGACTTACCTTTTTAGTTGGGTTTTATAGTAGTTGAGTATTTTGTTCGGGTTTGGCCATTCACGGGGATAATAAAAGTAATAAAAGGTCTAAGGTAAATTGTATGTTTGAGTTGCAGCCAATACCTAAGCTAAGATAACTTCATATCTTTTATATTATTATAGGTAGGTATCCGCCCCACCCTTGTTATCACTACCTATACCCGATGACTAATTATTAAGTTATAATAACTTGAATTTTAGATTGTCTTAAACTAAGCACAAAAATAAAATTAAGGAATGTTTAGGTGCAAAACTAGAATTAAAAGTAACAATAAACAGTGTGTGCTGGTGAGTGTAGGGGCCCGTGTGAGTGTGTACTGTGTGTGTGTGTGTCAGAGGAAAACTTAGGTTATAGAATGTTTACAAGTACACGTACTATACTATGCATGAATAAGTGTTATCGATTACTTTATCTTGTATTTTAATATAAAAATTAAAAACGATTGTAACACCAATTTTTATTATTCATAGAAATTATGCAAGTAGGTACGGTATACAGCTTTTCAGTTTAAGCATACCTAGGGAATTTGTGATGGATGCCAAGAGATGAAATTCTTGCCTCTCTTCCGTTACTTCAATATGTGATATTATAGACAACGAAAATATAAATGATAAATGATTTTTATTTCTGTAAGTAGGTTTTTACAAACACTTTTACACGTCAATCATATTTTAAAAGTAGATGAGATCGGCGTTTCCTATCTGATTACTCTGAGAAGAAAGGCCAAACTCAGAGATCACAGTCTCTTTTAAAGTCCAGACATAACCTTGGTCAGGTCATGTGAAGACCATGTGGATTGATGTCTGAAGTGGTCTTTTGAGGAAAGAACCACACAGAATGAGTGGACCTGTCCAGTCAGTGCACGCATTTGTCAGTAATCATGCAGCTCAACAAAGAACTTAAGGAGCTCACGGATTCGACGAACATTACCAAAGAAAGGACATTTAGGTTAAATTACTCAAACTGCCAGACCATGATTAAAACTAAATTTAAAAAATAAAAATAGACAGAGATATAGAAAAACAACAAATCCACACTGCCTTCACATTCACAATAATTAAAATATTACTATAATACTTTAAAAAGTAAATTTTCATGTCATTGTATATTATGTCAAAGTGTATAAAGATCCGAGAATAAACTTGGTCAGATTGACTGTAGACTGGTGTCTGAAATGGTCTTTTGAGGAAAGAACCACACTGATTTTAGTGGACCTGTCCAGTCAGTGCACGCATTTGTCAATCATGGTACAGCTCAACTCAGAACTAAGGAGCTCAACGATTCGACGAACAATACAAAAGAAAGGACATTTGGGTAGGCTGCGTTAAGTACTCAAACAGCCAGACCATGATTAAAACAACTGAAAGAAAAAAAAATGCAATAACCCACATAGTCCTCATATTCACAAAGTTAAAATAATATTATACTTTATACAGTAAATATATACATATCATTGTGTATGTAAAAAGGTTCAAAATATTGAAAAAATCATAATAATAAATATATTTTTTTAAATGCAAAATAATATTAAACATCAACATTGTCTGTGTAAATTTATTGGAGCAGCTCAATCCCAAGCCTTCCTGGCCTCAATATAGTCTTTGAGAGTATAATAGGCTTTCTGGCATAATTTACGCTTTATAAAAGATTTGAATTTATTAAGGTCCTTGAATATGGCTAGGAAGTTTATTATAAAAACGTATACATTGACATTTAAACGAGCCTCCTATTTTCTTGAGCCTGGTAGTAGGAACAACAAATTTGTGTTTGTTCCTAGTATTTATACTATGGATATCACTGTATTTTTAAACCGATTAATATTTTTATGTGCATATACTGAGAAAGCACAGTCATTATATTAATCTCTTTAAATTTGTCTCTGAGGGAGTGTCTGGGACTTAGTTTATAAATTGAACGAATTGTTTTTTTGACAATTTATGTTACAACAGGTTATTAATTTATAACCGCTTGACACAAGGAATAATAATCATTTTCATAATATTAGTTTTGGCTGAGTGTCTTATTTGTTTTAATACTAACCTAAATGAGTCGACATTTAGTATGAGTTTTAATACAGACCTTATTCTGTTTGATAAAATATCTTGTTTGTCTTTTTGTCCTTATTATTTGAAATTGGCGTTTTGTTGAACTAGCCACTTTGATCTTCAATATTGGCTGATTAGTCGATTCGCACGAATTTACTAGCACGAAATTTTTTTAAATATATATTTCCTTAACTTTACGTAAATTCGTGTATATAAATTCGTGCGAATCAACAATTATGCCTAAATATCTGGAGTTTGATTAGGAATTCGTAGTTATTGATAATTCGTATCTTATCTAATACCATTAGGTATAAATGCGAAAGTATGTTTGTTTGTGACGCTTTGACGCAAATCGACTGCACAGATGTGGATAAAACTTGGCACACAGATAGACCATGACCTGGGTAAGGACATGAGTTACATCCTGGATCGCAGACGAAGTCGCGGGCCACAGCTGGGTACTTATATAAACCCTTTCGTGCCTCGGAAATTGGACAGCATGTTGTGCCATTGCTCCCGGCTGTCTTATGTAGATCTTCAACAGTGATTACGGGTAGTTAAAAACCCGAAAGTCTGACAAACAGTTTACCATGGGGTGTCGTATATAACCAGTAACTGGGTTATGCACTGGTATTCAGCTGCATCCCGTTACAATTGCATCCAACCCTAACATACTCGGAAAAGGTAGGCAGATGAGGAAATTTGGTAATCCACCCACGGGTGGACAACTCTCCCTGTAGGTATATTAAGTACCTTTAGTACTATTGTGATGAAATTCTGCGAGCATTCAGATAACATGTTTGGTAACCCATGTCTGGATGATTGGCACATTTCTATTTGTTCCTCGTAGTCATTTTGGAACACAAAGTACTTAGACATGAGATAATATGATGTCCCCGCTGCCCCCAATGCCGCTGCGCTGCTGTGCTCATGCACTTTTAGTTTTGAAGAAAGCAGGTGCAAAGGTTTGCACCCCACACCATGCATGTTTGTGGTGCATGCCTGGTAAACCATTGTAGTTATGTACCTGCCGACCTTTTAGCCCCGGTCTGCCCTATGTAAGTATGTCCTAAACAGCTGAACACGGGGTCAACGACCTTGTGTTATTTAGTGGCGGATCCAGGGGGGCGGCTAAGGGGCTCAAGCCCTTTTTTTGTGACAATCTTAAAAAGACCTGGATAGTATTCCAATTAAACTTTATAGTAAGTATTACACTATCTAAGGTAAACAATTGTCATAACTTAGCCTTAATTTGGATAATAATTAATAATGTTTTTAAGTTTTAAATTTGTTTAAGTTTCGAGTTAATGTTTGGCGGTAACAGCCGCTGTATTCATTTCGAAGTACCTAATTGTTTCCCTTTCTGTGCGACTTTAGGCTGTTGCATTGGGTCTAGCCTTTGATAAGACATGGAAGAAAGTATAGTAAGAACACTATAAAGATAGATATATGTACTTAGAAAAACTAAATATTTAAAAAAACTAAGACGCGTGTTGTATTGTAGAACCTTTGGAGATCCCAGAATTGGGATGATGACTAATATTAAAAATGTTCATAAAAATAATGTAATTTAAAAGAAGGCTTAGTAAAAATGACACAATCGAAAAAATCTGTTAAATCGGTGTAAATTTGAAGAAGATACACGCTTTAAAAGTTTTTGGAGGGGATTATTGCCGTCTTTGTCGCGCGGTACTGACAATGTAAGTACGGCACTAGTATGAAGTTGCATAGTCATGACGTCACTTCTACGATAGTGCTGTCCTTGTCTAACAATTACCTTAAAGCGTTTATAACTTGGCAATTTTTTAAGCTTTTACACTTTTTGAAACAAAGGTTGCGCTATTTGGAAACAAAGAGTCTTTTGAGACAAAAATAAAAAGATTGTCATCATCCCAATTCAATTTATCGCTCAAACATAGAAGCACCTGATGCTAAGGAATCTTACAGATAAATAATATATACACATGAGTGCAACCCCTGAGTTTCTTGCCCGCGCGTTGCGACGGGACGATAATTAAATTAATTGGTACAATAACTAAGTTGGAGATAAATCTTATTATTTTTATAATTCTGTTATTATTGACATTTCGATAAGCTGGACTATGTAAGTACCTACATTATATTAAATAAAAATCTTTGACTGACTTTAGGTAACACTTTTTTTGTTTAGTGCAACGTAATAACTTTCCTTATTATGTTGTTTTGAGCTCCAGAATATTTTCATATCGTGTCTTGTTTTACATTCAATGTATACCTCCTATTCGTCGACTTTGAGTTGGGACAGTTGACAAGTCGCTTTTCGAGAGCGGAGCACTCTTCAATTCTCGATCTGTTCAACCTTCTACCAAGTGCTATCGTGAAAATAGAACATCTGAACTCGATAGTGGCAGCTGCACGTTTTTACACTGACGATTAACCTCATCTTCTCTTGTTATCGGCAGAAATAATTATTTGGAAGGAGCTTTTAAGTGATAGGGAACATATCCCCCAAACAGCAGCTGAAGCGTATCAAGAGACAAATGTGTTTTTACCAAATATAAAAATATTTTAGTAATTCTCACTACATTACCAGTAACCACTTGATATGTAGAGCGCAGCTTCTCTTCGCTTAAAACTAATAAAGTGATCCGAGGATGCTTGACAAGAGTTAAGCAATTAAAATGTTCTTGTTAAGTGCTTACTTCGCTAAAACCTACCCTCAGCGGGGTCATGTCCCTCCCAAACGACGATCCTGAATGATAACCTTTTTTGTTAGTAACAGTCAGTTGCTTGAATGTGCAGTCCATCACCACTAAGTAGGTAGGCTAACATGTGTCGTTATTAACTAAGTGCGGTTGTTGTTGTAGCAGATAATGTTTGCCAACAATAGTGTCCGGGCAACAAGCGATGCTGTAAATCAGTTAACGATGATGGCTCGTTACGACTTGTTTATTTATGTGAACGCGGCGCGCGGCGGGGCGCACAGCCGACACCCCGGGCCCCCACCGCCCGGGCCTCGACAGATCTGTCATAACACTTTTTTTATAAGTTTCATGTGTTACGAGTGAGGATACTTGGAATGATGAAAAACTGGCAACTCAGCGATTTACAACACTTTTACCGCTAATACGATAAAATGTGTAGATTCCCGGGAGTCGATAACGTCTGTCTTGATTTGTAGTCGCGCACATGTGTCAGATGGACATCTTTATGAATGTAACGCGGAACACTAGCACTAAATCTTAATCTACTCATAAAAACTACTACCGGCGCGACTACGGCTAGCCAACCGATATGCTTGTTTACGACTCGTTGGAGAGATTAGGACAAAAATGTGAGAAAGCGTAAACAGTGGATTAGACGGGGTCCGAGTGATCGCGGCGTGTGCCGGTGCGAGAGGCGAGGGCCGGTGTGGCGGTGCGCCGGTGCGCCCGCGCCGGTGCCCTGGTAGCGTAGGTCGGGAGATGGTGTGCAGATAAGACGCGGAGGCGGCGCGCACGTGCTGATAGCGGCTTATCTCCGGCTGATAGCGCCCCACGCTACCCGCCGCGCCGCCAACAGCTGATCGGTGTACACAACGCGTGCTGCCCGCGCTGGCCGAGCTACCTTCGTCTGCACAGCATCCGTACTGCACGTTACACACTAACTCATCCTCATTCATCACTATAACACATTCAAGTGAATGTGTTATTCATTCGCCAAAAAAATAAACAAACCGAAAAAACATATTATAAAGCTATTTATGTAAGTATATTCCATTTTTATAATACTAACCTCCTTAAAATAATAATTTATTGCCCCGATTACGATACTTAAAGCATTTTTTCATTGTTTCTAGTTAATCCTTTCAACCTTAATTAATAACGCATCGCTTTAAATATTTAGTTGCCTCATTAATCAACCTCGTTCTGAGAAGCCTTTTGACGGTTTGTTGTTGTTCACTGATACAAGTAAATAAAGATGAGTCAAGCGGAATATCGGATTTCACGGCTGATGTAGGAACTCTAGGGAATCTCTCAATTGGAGCGGACACTCCCAATCCCAAAAATAGTGAAAAGAATATAAAGGGGCGGGTCATGTGGGGGCGCGTGGCGGGGGAGATGCGCGCGCGCAGCCCGGCGGCCGCCGCCGGCACCAGTCAGCGCACAGCACGCGACGCGGACACACGTGACGCCGCTCTCGAACGTTTGAATCAGTGAATGAGTGAACAACACCAGCATGCTGCACGAAACATGGCCCAATGCGTGGCATAAGACAGAATCCTTCGAGTTGGACGCGCTGTTTGCAGAGGTCAACAACAATTGTTTGAAAGGTGAGCGTGCAGTGAGCGATACAAATCAAGTAAACATTCATGTTATGATCTACCCTATTACCACGTTTTAAGGTACCTAATGTTTAAGGACCGAAATAAGTGATGCGAAACGTAGGTAGGTTACCTTCGCGATAAATGCCTGCTTTCTAACTATAAATAACCTCTGTCCTCCGTCGGCAGGTCATTATAGATAAATAAGTTTCAGCAACGGTTGCTGCACTTATTGCGTATCCCAATACTTACTAAGGAAAGACTAAGGGTTGTACTACTAACACTCTGTATACATCCTAAACCTTATCAGTCAATGTGTACAATACTAACAAATGCATAATAGGTGTACAGACTGTTTCATCGTGCATGATTGCTTTGATTAGTTTGTTTTTGTAAATTAATGTTAATGATGTTGATGCTATTAACTAACCACTTCATGTTAATTCTTGAATTCGTTTTAACATTGTTGTTTTAGTTCTTAATTAGGTACCTACTCGTATAGGTAAACAACATAGGTACGTATTACATAGTTATCTATTGAATCAATAATAATTTAAAATTTACCTTTAACCAAGTCTTACAGTGAATGTGGGTAATACACAGTTAAATGATTGAATATCAGAAGTTGTGCGGGCTACAAACATTTGTTTAGCGTAAAGCTGTGCGCCAGAATGCTAATGATCGTTATGTAGTAGTGGTACGCGTCGCGGGGCGGACGAGTGGCACTCGGCGGCTCGCGCGCCGCTGTCTATCTGTTTAGATGATCACAAATAAAGCGGTGGTGTCGGTGAGAGCCAATCGCATCGCCTTGCGGCGCGCGTGTGTTGCGCAGCGAGTAATGTGTGTGCGTGTGCGCAGAGGGCGAGGCGGAGTGCGGCGCGGAGGGCAGCGGCGGCGACGCGGAGAGCCCGCCCCGCCTGCCGCCGTTCGGTTACGCCCACCCCGCGCTGTCGCCGTCCCACTCGCGCAGCTACCAGGAGCTGCGGCCGGCGGCGGCACACGCGCGCGACATGCAGGCCTACGCGCACCTCGAGGAGGTGTTCAAGCCGGGCACGCCGGGCGCCGCCGGCTCCACGGACGGCGTGTACCTGCGCCGCAGCAGCCCCGACCTCAGCCCTTCGCCGGAGCGCCGCGAAGACTTCCGCCACTACGAGCCCTACGCGCCCGCCGCGCCGCCGCCCTACTCGCACGACCACCACCACCACGTCGACGGGTGAGTACTCACACTTCATGAAACCATCTTGTTGCCAGAGCTCAACTGTCTTTTTGTATGTATATTTTCTCAACATTAACCCAGGAGTAGCTGCATTTGACAAGACTAGTACATAGCTATTAGACACAGCTAGTTATTAGCTACCGTTGTTGTAGCGGAGTGTAGAGAGACGTGCGCGAGCGCGGGCTGGTGACGCTGCGACCGCAGCTAATGGCGCTACTCATTACCTGACGTAGCTATGTCAAACATTGCTTGCTTGCATTCTATTTTTAGTTCAGTTCTTACGAACTGCAATCACAAACCGTTCAGCTTACCCAACACCTGTTCTCATGATGACATTTAAGTTGACTGTGTATTGAAGAGCCCGGTCAGCCGGCCGCTCGCCACAAAGTGCCTCCAATACGCCAATCAGTCTAAGCCTTAGACTGTTGGGAGACCAACATCTTTATTGTCGTTCAAGTGCTGGCTCATAGCCCTGGTGTGTTGTTTAGTAGGTACTGCGCTGTGAAGGTTACTCCCAAATACAATTCTTTGCATAAGCAGACCTTCTGTTATGAAAACAAAAATTCCTACTTGAAGCTCGAAGCATAAGAATATTTATACTGTTTACATACCTTTATTTTTTTTTCTTACAATTTCTGTAATTTTCATAGAAACCAGTCTTAAAAACTGCTAACTCCACTTCTGAAATAATTTTAACATAAGTTTGTATCAATTAAATACAACTGGCCTTGTGCTAAAATACTTTGATCACGGCAAAGGCCTCTGTTTCGTCCACTCTACGAGTCCAGTTCAGCGCTCAATCATAACCTGTGTGCTAGTTTTCGCTCGAAGCCCGAGCGGTAGCCGCCACCACTGAACAGCTCTATTCCGGTAGTTCTCGGCAGCTGTATGGACAGCAGTTTGTGTTTTCAGACGCATACAATACTGCCCGACTTTGGCCTCAGCGCAAACACACACTGCTCTTTTAACGCTGGTGTTGTCCAGACTCCAATATAAACAGGGAAATAATAACATTTCAATGAGTTTTCGATTTAGTGAAAGTTGGAGAGATCCTTTCAACGCCTTCCCAGGCGAGATCGGTGCGTCAAGCGTTGTCTTGCCTTGTCCTTTCACAAGCGCGGTTGGACCTGGTGCTGTCGGGAGTCACTTTGTGTTTGCCATGTTGATCGCAAACCCGATACCTTTTGGCCTGCTTGGGACAACTGTTGAGCTTATTAGGCTTAGCTCAGCAGCTGTGGGAAAAGGACAATGTCGTCTGCCAATCGATGATTTGTTAATCTCTGTTCTCTGACGACAATATGTAGGTAGGTACTCTTTTCCCATTCAGTTTACATTTAATTGTTGAAACTCTTCTTCTTATATATTTCCTATATCTAGTACTTAAGATATATTATCTGTAGTAGCAGTTGGTGTACCTTTAAAAATAAATAAATTATGATATGTTTTTAGAAGGACATGCACAGTCGGTCAAACTATTTGGTATAGGTACAGGCAAATATATTCGTCTTTCCACAACCAATATTCATCGAACGGAAAGAAACATTCTTTATTAAGTACACCATATCTATCAACTCATATTAAGTACACCATATCTATCAACTCATATTCATTCAATTTAATTTTGTGCGTAGCTAGTATCTTTAGAATTGATTATTCAGCTCACTCACAACATTGTTTGAAAGTAAGCTGCTTGTAGTCCAAATAGCTTGTTCAACTGGTGCCTATTACGTGAGGTCTATTTATATTGGCCATAGAATGTTTTTATAAGTGAAAAACGATTCCATGTAGGTTGTGTGTTGTGGTGGCAATTTCTCAGGTCTGAAAGAAGTCCTCTGTGTCTCTGTGTTAACCGAATAAATAATACAATCACTAAATCTTCTCACAGCATCACACGCACTCAGAACTGCTGCTAATGTTGTTAGCGCGGAATGATAACTGACTTCGTGCAATCTTCAATCATTCAATAGATGTGATGTCTTGCTTCTATCCAGATCGCACGCTGGTCTTTCTCAAGTCCTCTGCTAGCCTCAAGTATAAAGGTTTCTCTGTAGTTTGCTCTCCGCGCCTAGTGCGCTTAGCCTCTGACGGTGTACAGCACCCTAATTGCGTAACACATTTTCGAAAACGTTTACGACTAATCTGTTTGATTTTGGCAGTTCAACAACATTCATTGCGTTATTTAAATTGTTGAGCATATTTTTTTCGTACTTGTGAAGCAATGGATTAGCAATCTGCTTCAAAACGATTCAGATTACGATTGAATGTGTATTACGCAATTAGGGTACAGGACGTGCTTATGTAGGTTTGTGTTATTTATTTTTTTGAATTTGAATTTCCATTTATCAAGATAGATTTTATCGAATTTCAATAAAATGGACGGATCAGATCGATAGAGCCACCGATTCCCATACATTAGTGGAACTTACTTAACTAACATTGATGTCGACAATGTAGTAGTCGTAATAGTCTTGTACCAGGCCTGAAGGATAGCTTCGTTGTCGTGGAGCAACTTACAAATCAATCAGGCATAAAAGTAATAATGAGTCGTCGACACCGGCCCGTATTACGTACCTTAGGTCAGTTTAAACGAAATGGATGAGTGGTGACATGAAATAGTTTGTTCCTATCAATGTCAACGGTCGGTTGCGATGAGGCCCGGCTTGAGTGTCGCGCACATTGGCACGTCCGCGGCACGTGCGCTGTGGGACACGAGCCAGCATTCCGACGTGCTGGCTGGCCGCTGCGAGCACGTGCCAAACGTATAGCCCTTTGCAGTCACGGGCTGCTGCGTGAGAGCCTGCTCGAGCGTTGAATGTCTTCTACACTCCATTACCGTTCATGGAGGCTGCGCACATTGAGACAAGCGGTAATGACGGACACAGTCTGGATGACGGCTAAGCAAACTATGATGGCCACGTCATTGATAACGTTATTAATTTCAGTTTCGGCAATCCCGATCGGCAATTTACGTTCTTTGTTATCGTTATTGATATCAGAAAGTGCAGTGAAGTCAAAAAGTCATTCATCCATTCATAGTCAAAACATTGTACCCTTGAGTTTTGCGTCAGCTATGCTAAACTGTATTCCGGGAATTTCATAAAAATATTTTTATACGGTTATAGACCAGATAAAAATGTCCTCCGCGGCCACGTCTGCGTTCGGGGCACGCACAACAACGCCGATATTCTTCAGAATATTGACTGGTTTCAGTTAGAACGTGTGCTATCTCCTCGCTGCACGATAACATTCAATACTCGTAGTTTGTAAGTCAAATTCGGTGAGTTCGGTAGCTCGCGCGTCCGATGCGTCTCAGCGACGTTCCGCATCGGTCCTTGTAAATTATTTTAAATTAATGATATGATTATGTCGGTGAGCACACAGCGCGTGAGTGTGTGTGTGTGTGTGTGCGGTGGCACAGCGCGGCGCGATAAGGACGCGGTCGGGGGCTGCGGTCTCGCTAACTGTTGTTAATTTATTTATAACTGTTTAATTTGCTACAATTACAACTCGATGCCTGCGCGTCTCGTTTTTTTATGTATATTCACATTAATTAAGTAACTTGTTTCCTAAACACTTGTTAAATTAATGTCAGAACTAAGAGCCTTTTAGATGCTATTCGGGTTTTTATTTAGAATGATCTATAATGTTACATACCTAATACAAACTTACACAGGCTTGAATAATGATGTGTAAAAAAATATGAAAATATTTGATTGGAATAATTCCATTCTATTTGCGCAACTGTGCTCAGCAGCTTTAGTAACGTTAAGTGATAACAACAGCTGGTAGCGATCTCTAAACAACTGAATGCCAATTCTCGTACTAAAAAAACGTTCAAATTCAAATCGCAATCTCATCTAAGCGACAATCAATGTCAAAAATATATGTGAATTGATTTTGACAGATTGAGACTGAGATTAGAATGATGGAATAATCAATAGAATAGAATGAAGGCATAATCCCTGTTTTTTTATATAATGTTCCCAACATTATAATTTGTTGAAAATCATTATTTTGTTTATTGTTTGCTCCGCCATTTTTGTGAGAGCGAGATAGGTAATACAAAACAGGCGTGAGATACAGTTATGTGAGTTTCGTTGCACGTAGTTGTGCATCGGTGCAGGCCGAAGTTTAGTCATTGCGATGTAAGAGCGTACCGTATCTTCCGCTTTTAAGTTATTATCTTAATGTAGGTATCATATTATAGATAATTTTGGTTTTTATTGGGTTTAAAAATTGCCGTTACACGAATTTTAATTACAGTGGGTTTGTAAATAACTTCATAACATTGTGTACGACTTGTATAACTAGTGATATAAAAGTATCAATACGTAACTCTCAGTTAGTTGACGAATTTAAAGAAAAGTAAATAATTCAATAAATCCTACATATTCCATTGTATGATCCAAATAAAACATTGATGTGCTATAACCACGTCCACGTGCGTCACAACCGGGTTTCTGCCTGGTTTCCGGTAGCGTAGCACACGATATCATAGCGTAGCGTCTGCGCTACGACCGCGTTGCGTAGCGGTTGCGCTACGATTTCTTGACATAGTGGACTCAGAGCGAGCGACAGCATCGCGTAGCGTGTATGTCACGACTGCGTTGCGAAGCGCAGCGGCATGCGGCAGTGCAGCGACCGCGTGACGACGCTTCCCGGAGAACCTCAATTAGGCTCATCATGTAGCACTCTTTAAGTGTAATATAACAATAATATTTATAGGTTTAATTCTTGAAATGCGCATATTGAAATTGGAATTCGTGAGCAGATTTCTTAACAATTAAGCGTCACCTTTGAACGTATTTTTCTGTTCCTTTTTTTTCTTGTCTGTTTAAATGTGTGTACATAAATATTTAAATACAATAAATAATTTATTTACAAGGTATTTTTATGCACGTGTAGGTACTCGTAGTACTTACTACGGCATCGGTGACGTTTCGTAAACTATGACATCGTAATTTTAAACTGGTTCGCTGTCATAAGAAAATAAAACGGTCCGGTGTCTAATTTATTTACCTACAGTTATAGATTTTTTCTTTCTACGTACAAAAACCTATAAATAAATTACAATTTATGCGTCAATTCCCCGCCGTAATCAAATAATGTTGATCTTCGTACACGAGCTGCCAGCCTAGCGCTGTGCTCGCTGCCCGCTGGACGACTACAATACTACATGTATAGTGTCATTACAAAGCTCGCACAGACGCGGCGCGTGTCAACACAAGTCGCGCTCCTTGTTTACACTCAACTGCCAGCTTTGCTTTCGTGTCCAATTGTTATTGAGCAGCGTTATCTCCGCTGTGGCCGTTTGACTTCATTGGCCGAATTCTAGTCAACTTTCATTTCAACTTGGCTACTATCGCGTAGGTATTAAAACAAAGCGAATTAGGTATAGGTATATTATGTATCTTTTGTTTTACGTGTCGATACATTTACACCGATCCAGTTAAGTACCGCAATGTACTGCATATGTTGGCGGACACTTGGTACATATACACATAATCTTACAACTCATATGACAAGTGTTGGCACACGAGAATCTGCCGAGCTTAACTAAATTATTTAGAAACAGAGTTACGAAGGGTTGAGAGAGCCAAAGTTCTGAGTCTACCTACTTGACTTTAGTACTTACTTACTTACCTAAAGTAAGTACTTATTGCAAACTTAAGATCATACTTAAATACATCAATGCATTGTTGTTCTCACTATTTTAGGACATGGGTTTTATGTATATGCTACTAGGTACTACTAGGTATTTTTTTGTCCAAATATTATAAAATAGTGACCATAGGTATTAAATAGTTACACAACCTTTTAAAATGTTGTGTTCTTTGTTAAACTCGAATTAAGGCTCGTACACACTGGCGCGACGCTACAGCGCGACACAAAGGCAATTTTCGAAGACATTAATTTATGGAGATGTCGGGATGAGAGGAGAAGTCTCGAGAGTCGAGAGGAGAGCTCGAATGTGAGGCAGTCTAATAAAAGTGCATATAGTATTCGTTTTATAATAAAAGTTACTGATTGCCATTTATCGTTTAACTTAGTATTGTTATTGCTATTATTTATAATAGGTATGTATGTACTCTACGCAGTACATTGCCGTTTTAACCGGATAGCTACAGTTTAGCAGTAATTGAAACTTATTACTTTCTCCATAGAAACATTTATATGGGTTGAAATAAGTGGATTGAGGCTAGTGTATGTGTCGTGTGGGGGTGCGGGGTGCGGGGTGCGGGGTGCGGGGGTGCGGGTGGCTCTGTCCGCGCTGAGGACAGCAGGATGTGACCGTCCGGCGTGACGTCACGCGCACAATGATGGCCGCGCGGCTGCCGACTGCTGAAGCAGCAGTACATAAATATTATACAGGAAGTTTTTTTTTTATAAATAAGACAGTGTGGTTATATTCTTAACTATGGTTCCTACAGGAAAACTCTGAAAAAACCATGGGAAAAATTTAAATGACATCCAAAATTAAATGAAAAGTTGCATCGTGTTTTCACTTCGAACGGTTAACAATTATGGTCGAAGTATATTTAGAATTTTTTTTTGCATAAAACTTCCAGCAACTAAAGACACATGATTGTCCCATGATTTCGTTTATTTAAAGTACCTAAATACCTACACGCAGAATAGATTGACGTGTTTTTTTTGTATTCATTTCATTTTGTCGATAAATTGTTGTACAGTTTCACACGTTATTGTTTTTGCACGTTATCAAGGGACTGTCAGCAGTTTCTTCTCCATAGACATTTAGAATAGGCCCCGCTTCAAGTTTCTAACCGACTCTTTGACAGTACAAAAGTAAATGGTTTAATTGAAATAAATGCTTCGAGTTTGAGTTTCAGTGGAACTGTTATAGGTACCTAATTATTTTAGGTTTTCGTTGAAACTTGTTTTTTTTTTTATAATACGTATAATATACAATATACAAACAGAATCTATCACAAACTAAGCAATAGGGTCACCATCAATTTAGATACCTATTTCCAGACCAGTAAAAATTTTGTGATATTATTACATACACACCTGAGCTGAATGGTGCTGATCCATGCGTCATGTTCGTGAACGAGCGCCGTCAGTTGAGACTTGTCTTCTCTTAGCTGCAACTGCTATTTAATATATTAATTTTTGGATTGTTTTAATTATTTTGCTGCGCTCTGGACACTTTTTACGTGTAGGTATATCTTTTTTACATCGTTCTCACATATTATTATAAGATCAACATGGTAAGTACATAATAGATGTAACTAATATTTTTGTAACAGTATTATTTAAAAGAGCGTCCATGGAATTTCTTGCCCGTTCTTCTTCATAAGTCCATAGGTACTTACCTACTACTCTTTGGAATGGGCAACTAGCTTCATATTATTGAGTGATCGACTTCTTGACAATTCAAAATTGGCTGTAAATGGTTTAATTGAAATAAATGCTTTGAGTTTAAGTTTGACATCTACATGACTCATATGTTGTTCCGTTTTAGAACTAAGATTAAGGTATATAATAACCGAACCTGACTAAAACTATTAACAAACTAAAGTATGGCTTCGAAAAACCCATCCTCGTCGCTGTCGACTGGTAATGTACCCAAGAGACTGTCGGCATTGACGCGTTGTATGGCAATGCTTAGCCTCTGGCCAAGGTAAAAGCCAGACCTGGGATCACGGGAAGTGCCAACCAGGCATTTAGAGATTTCGTTGAACAAACCGCCGAGCCAGGACGTATTAGAGACTAAGACATAAGTACCAAGACTTTCATGCGTGTAGCTATATTGAAATAATTAATTATGGCCTACTGACGCCAAGTCACGACAAGACAAGTCAAGTCAAAGCATTTACTTCAAATAGGCCCATAAAAAGGCACTTTTGAACGTCAACATTTACAAATAGAACTGATTCTAGGCGCCACTTCCAAAAGGTAGTTTCGTATGGAGAAGAAGGGGCAAGAAACTCCACTGTTACTCTTTTTAAATGTTTTACAATATTTTGTATACATTAATTATATTTCTTTATGTGAACACGATGCACCAAGAATAAAAATTACTATACCACAATTGGTAAAAAGAATTAAAATAAAGCAAAGGCAGATAAATTAATCACGTGATAGGTACATTGTGCTCACATATTTACAAACATTATAAAAATATATGATTTTCCTAAAATATTAACTAGGAATAAGTCAGTAAAGTAAAAATAACAAATCATACAATACAATAAGCAACTAGTATGATTTTGTCTAGCCTCTAGATTGTTCTACGGAGCAGGTCCAAGTATTCTTATCTAGGATATAATCCTCTAATTTGTAATAAGCTTGTTTACAAAGAGTTTTTTAACATGAGTTTTAAACTTTCTTTCAATTAATTTCAATATATCACAAGGTATTTTGTTGTAACATTTAACACAGTACCCCATAAAAGATGTATGTAACTACTTTAGATAGTCTGAAAAATTGTTGATCTATTTTTTTTTTTTCTAGTGTTTATATTATGTCTATCACTTATTTTATTAAAAATATGCAGATTTATTCTTACATACATAATATTTTCATAAATGAACTGGCAAGGTACCATCATTACATTAATCTTCTTAAATAGTTCCCTAAAAGATTCGCGGCGATGTAGATTGTATATGGCTCTGACAGCTCTCTTTTGCAAAATAAAAAAGGATTCAATGTCCGCAGCCCGACCCCACAGTAAAATGCCGTATGACATAATGCTGTGGAAGTAGCTAAAATAAACCAAACGCGCGGTTTCTACGTCTGTTAACTGTCTTATTTTTCTAACAGCATACGCTGCCGAGCTTAGTCGCCCCGCGAGAGATGTTTTATGTGGTCCCCATTGTAACTTCTAGTCTAGCGTGATTCCTAGGAAAGCCGTCTGATTTATAAATTCCAGTTTTTCTCCGTTCAATATGATGTCACATTCGCTACTTCTAACATTAGGTAATTTAAATCGAATGCATTTGTTTTTTTTTTCATTTAGTGCCAAATTATTTACCGTAAACCAATCTTGGACCTGAAGAATAGAGTTATTCACGTGGTCAAGATTTTCTATTTTAAAGATTAATGAAGTGTCATCTGCAAATAACACCATCTTCGGTTGATTTTGAAGTAACTGGGGTAAATCATTAATGTAAACTAAAAAGAACAAGACGCGCTGAGTCATCACTTGTTGCACTTTGTTATGTGCTTCTAAAAGCTCAATCATCATTAGAGTAACTAGCACTAATGTGCGTCAACAAACGCACAGTTCTCCCAGACATCAACATCATTTAATGTATTGTTTGTTACACTTGTAATGAGTTGGGCTGAACGTAATGTGTTAGACGTTGATTGTAAATAGTTTACAGCTCCGTACCACCTACAAACGAAACTGCAACCTGTGTGTACTTTATAAATCTCAAAATATTTGGATAATGTGGAAAATATACGTGAATAGGTACTTGGTTAACGGTAAAAGGTATCAGCGGCACGTAAGAGCAGAATGTTTTAATATTAGAGAGAGGGATCGTGTGTTTCGTTGTGTGGTTTCTGCGAATGAGTAACGCTATCGTGCACTTCCTGCGGTGCGCGCGCGCTAGCATTGTGCGCCGCGACACTTAACCTAGTGAGAGCGAGCTCCGCGCCCCCCGCGTCCTCCGCACGCCGCACACCTCGCGCGTCGCGCTAACAATTTGGTGTTTGTCGATCCGCACACTTGGATTAATTTGTGGCAACCACTCTAAAACCAAAAGCAAGCAAACCCTCCAAACGAAGTCAATTGGTTGTGCAAATACGTTCGGAGCCTAACTCTGGGTTCACAAAGTTTTTTGTGCGCACTCGGGACCATCGCCGCTCTCGGGCGCGGGCGGAAGAGCGCGAGGACCCTCTGTGTACAAAACGTTATGGCATTATTAGCTGTTGCGGCTGTTCTGATACGTCAACAACACCGTCTCTTTGTTTGTTGTGTGGGTTTGTGAGGTTTCATAAACTGTTTCTGAACTCGAAAGAAAGCGTACCTTGCGTTATTGCTAAGGAACGCGATAGGCGTGTGGCGTGCGGAGGCTGTCGGGCTAGGCTCGGGGAGGCGTGTGGGCAGATGGGTCGTGTGGGTCTGTTCTAGCTAGCCGCAGGTCACATGTGAGCCGGTCCCAGGGTGTCGGGTGACCCGCGCGTGGGCGCCGCGTGAGAACATCTCCTGCAGCGGCCGCACAGTGCACACTCGTGCCTCTTGTGTGGATACTGTACAGTAACTACAAACAGCCATCGCGACTATGTACGTTCAGACGCACACACAGACACACATCTGCGCAGTAGGAACACAGCGCGGCAGTTTTATTATTGACTTGTTCTGTTTGAAAATAATTAATATCGTTAGGCATGTTTGCGTTTTCCTCTAATATTCGAGTTTGTTTATTGTTACCAATTAGTACAAGGAAAATCCCGTTTTAAGCGGTCAACGAGAACCGTCCAACTATTAATACTTAGTGTATTTATTATTGAATTATGTAAATTCTTAAAAACAGTTGATATCACAAGAATGTTCTGAGCTACTGAGTTCAGAACGTCGTTAGTTGCAGAACAGATCAACGAGATAGTCAGTTGACCATCTCGTTGATCTGCTGCAAGCTGCAACTGCCACACAGATACATGAACGTTTAGTTAGCAGATGCATTATGGATCGTAAGTCTACTCGAGACAAAACGGTTTGAAGATTCATTGATGAAAGAATTGCCAATTTTTTTATGATTAGGTACCTACTTATTTCATAACATTACGATAGTTTTTGGTGTTTTCCTATAATGTACAAAACCGTTATCAAAACGTCGTGGAACGTGGATCGCGTGGTGGCTGCGCCGGCGCAGGCCGCAGGTGACCCTCCGCGCGCCGGCGCTCTCTGGGTTATTTGTCAGTTTTTGTGCGCGTCCCCTTCTAATGCGCCATTTTACACGTTTTAAGAGTCCTCGGATCGTTTCCAAATTTGTACAAATATTTTTTTGTGAAAGTCGAGTGACGGTTGAAGTGTCTCGAATGAGGTGTTTGTATAGGCCCTTGACGTTCCGGTGCGGGATTAGGTCGATGAGGCACAAATGAAGAGCGTCGCGTTCCCATCCACGCGTTGCTTTCGGAGTGGCCGGTCACAGTGGTCTGCGTCCAGGACGGGGCTCGGGGTCTCGGGGGACAGTCGTTAGTGAGCACGTGTGGCGGCGTGTGCGGTCACGCGGCGTGACCAGCACGTGCGCCCGCTGACGACGCTAATGCGCTGCGCACCCGCCTGCGCCGGGGTGGCCGCCTGGAACGGGATGCGGGCTGTGGTTTAATGTTTTTTTTTAACTTATCTTGTAAATGGTGCCGTCAAGAGCAGAAATAACGAGTATTCGAGAACATTTTTTATTAATGAAAAACAGAAATAAAATTATGATATCATAGGTAATTCTGATTATTGAAAAAAGAGAGCAAGTAGGTAATAAAAAAATAAAAATAAAATAAACCTCCTGTGCCAACCCTGACAAAAAAATTAATCAATCTAGCACGCTCTTTAGAAGCTTTGCCTCTCTTCCGTTACTTCACTATGTGATATTATAGACCAGGAAAATATAGCGAGGAAACACACAAACATGCTTAGCGAAAATGCAAATTAATATTAATGCGACTAGGTTCGACTTCGAAACGACCAGACACTTAGATTATTGCAGCACCATTGCTCCTCAAACCGCGTTTGAGGTAGGTAACCGCGGCATGTCCTAGAACCATAAATTCGAAGACATGCCATTTATTAATCACGGCCCACTCCCGCTCACAGAGAGAAGGCCTGTGTCCCAGCGGGTCGTAAACTGATGCACATTAAGTAGGTATGTACAAAACTAGAATTTGGTGTAATAGTTGTTTTCTTTCATGCGTGAGTCAGTGCATATTATTGTAAGAGCTGACTAGCCGAGGTGCTAGAATAATGTAAGGCGGCACGCTGCTACGTCACGGAAGGGTGCGGGGGCGCGGGGTACGGGCCGGTGTGAACGTGCGAGTGCGGGCGCTCCACTTCCGCGTTCTCGTGTTGTACTACATACATGGTGAAGCCGTGTATGTCCCGCTCCGTATCCATCGCTCCGCCTTAGGTTTATCTCTGCGGCGTGAGTTGTGTTGACTCTGGTGGTCACCGGTCCAGACTCCAGCGTCCAAGGCTCAGCCTTTCTCTGAGCAGTCGGCCTGGGACTGAATGTGGAACTCGCGTGTATTAGATTCAAGTTAACATGCGATGCATTTTGCGAATGATTTGGAGCGTTTGGGTTCGCCTGGTTGTGCTGACGTCGCGCGAATGAGTCCCGCGTCGTGTAATGAATGCAAGCGGGTCGAGGGCGGCGCGGCGCACGATAACGCATAGGTACCTACTTCCGAGACGTTCCGAGCCATTAGCCTCACTGCGCTCTACTTAACAACTACACGCTCGGTACTCGGTATTCTTAAACGATGCTAAAATGTTTAATACGAGTACCAGCGCCTTGTAATGTGTACAGCGACGGCGGCGCGCGCGCAGGCGCACAGTTGATCGGCACTTCGTCACGTTCCACTCCGACCAGTGTCCACACGTTCTGTCTGTACCCTTGAGTAGGGTGGCCACATAGGTACCTATTAGTTGCATCAATTTAGACAGTGTTACACAATTAATTAGTCACGCAATGATATGCGATTACTTACTATTGAGTCAAAAACTTCACAATTCTGTTTGGCCGGTCTTCAAGGCGCTAGGTAAAGCTTAAGACATCTGAGACCATCTGTCAAATAATACACGGGGAATCCCAGGTGCCAGGTGCAGGGTTCAGGTCAGGGTCCAGCAGCATCCTGAATACTAACTACAACTGATAGACTGGACTAATCTTTCTTGAGCATCATGCATGCTTCAAGATTTCGTTGAAAAACCTGAGGACTATAGAAATTTTGAAATTGTTGGTATACAGGGTGTCCTGTAAGTCGAGGTCAAGCCGGAGTCGGGTGATAGGTCGGGTCGTAATAGTTAACGGAAAAAATATATAAAAAAGTTAAAATTATATTATTATAGCAACAGGAGTTAAAAGATCGTCACAGGCAGTAGATTTTTTTATTTAAAATGCCTGTATTTTTTTAAATACATAGCGTAGATTTTTGTTTATATTTTTCTGTTAACTATTATAACTTGACCTGATTCCGGCTTGACTTCGACTTACGGGACACCTGTAGGTATATTAAATAGAAAATTATGTACCTTGGTTTATCCTGGTTTTGGCCTGTGTGACGTTTTACGAGTCATACATTATTATATTCGTTTTCATGTTTAATTGAGGAAATGCTGAATTATTAAGCTTGAAAAAATTAATAAAAACCAAAGTCTACTTAACTCACTTCCCTTCCAGCTTCTTGATATAAAGTAAATGCTGCTTCTTTATGAATAACAAACAGCAGCTAGTAGTAACAGTGAGCTAGTACGCGAGAGCGCGGTGACGGGGGTCTCGTAGAGTGGCCCTCGTGTGTACCGCCACCTAACCAAGGAGTCTACTCGTCGAGCCGAAGTTACGGGCGTTTCCAACTCCGTATCACGAACATAAGCTTTGAACGACGCCCAAACTAAGAATAAATAACTACACGATTTAATGGTTGTCCCTATTCCCGATGTTCATTTTCCTGTTAAAAAAATTTACATTTTTCACTTGTTTTGACTGATCAACATATACCTACTTTCGGACGGCCCGTATCTTTGTTGACGGATTGAGACTGCCGCGGCCGGTAAGCTCAAGGCGTGTCTCTGTCACTAGTTCTCTAGGGCCCACTTACATGACGATAATTCGTAACACATCCTTTGTTCTACGCATGCGCCTCAGTGTTACAGCTGGTGAATTATGTTTATGTTTCAGCAGTTTCTCGAGTAAGTATCTGGCTTATAAGATTATTCTGTTTGTAGTAGTGGCGGCGGAGGAGGCGGTGGGGCGGTGTACTCGCGCTGCGCGTACGCAGCCGGCTCGCCGTACTTCGGCAACGGTGCCGAGATCACCTCACAGTCGCAGATCTGGGCCTCCAGCGCAGGTACACACAAATACTCAGTGCTACATTGCAGCGCAAGGACAGGCTTGCAGTCATGTTCTCATTTAAACCGAATCTTGGTTTTTACCAGTACCTTGTGAAAGGCTCATTTGGTTTGCTATGTTTCGCAGGCGGTTCCCCGAACTACGGCGGCGGTGGAGTGGTGCTGGGCGAGGAGTACGCGGAGGGCGTCGCGGAAGGGGGCGGCGGAGGCGCTGGCGGCGGCTCGCTGCCAGCCTTCAGCGCGCGCTTCGGCGGCGCCTTCGCCTGCGCCACGTCGCGCCCCAACACCGCGTACGGCTCCGGCGCGCTCGCCGCGCCACCGTACTCGCACCAGGTCTGCCATACATACGCGCCAAGCGCCAATCATTCTAGTGCGACACCGACCCGACAGTCGGCGCAAACTGTATCCGCTGTGTACTGTGAGCCGGCAAGTGAGATGCGCCCGGCCGGGTGTAGGCGAGCCTGCGGAGCTGTACAGCTAGATGTTTCATTTCATGTCGTTCTACGCCGCGTCGCTTGCCTCGCCGCTTACCAACACTTTCTGTTCTCTGTTTCCAGGAGGTGTGGAACTTGGAAAGTAATCGTCGTCCACAAATGTCCGCGGCCGCCAGTCTCTCTGCCAGTAAGTACCGAACTTTAAAATGTCAAATGAGTATGACTTGTCTTGAACTACCTAAATAAAGTACTATTCGAGTTAGGTTTTGCCTCGACACAAAATAGCAGACAATTATAGTGGTGAATATTAAAACATGATGATTAAAACAAAACAATGATTGATCAAGTCCACTCGGCATGATTCACTAGCGCGCGACAGCTGCCGGCCATGGCAACATACTCCACTTTGTTCCACTGACGTACCTACCTACCTACCTACCTACCTACAGCACACACAACGTACTAGGTACCTAGTGCGCGTGCGTGTTGTAGCTACACTATAATGTGCACTATGAAAATAAACTTTACTTGAACGATGACTGAACCACCTAGAAATAAATAAATGTGAGTTTGTACATAAGGAGTAAGGCAAATAGGTTAACAAGGGGTTTTGTGCGAATATAAGTTAGTGATCATGTACACCAGTATAAGTTAGTGATCATGTACACCAGGCTGTTTACTTAAGACGGTTATTATATACTTTATAATAATTGAAATATCTGGATGTGGATGTGAACGATGTTATAAATACCATAGTTTGATGGTCCCGATAGCAGATAGCAACAGGCGGTGCGGGGCGGGGCGGGGAGGGGCCGTGTTTTTTGTGGCAGGTCACGTCGCGATAGCCCGCGCGTCGCTCGCTCGTCGCTCGACGCGCCCGCGTAGCATTCAGTGACTGCCATGTTTTTTATTTAGTAACCGACAGATAAGCTATTTCCAAAAGACGCACTAGATAAGCGCACAGTTCCGGCATTATTTATGGCCGCTCGTGTGAACACCGCGCTATTTTTTAAGGAGCCCACTTAAACCTTCATCATTCTTCACGATGTCGAATCCTTATTTTATTTCAGTTTTGTGACTCGTAAAGTAAATGATATCTTGTCTCTGAATCGTCGTCGGCGAGGAAGAGTTTTGAACCGAGACAAGTCGTAAACGTTAACAAAATTACGTAGGTATAACATATTAGATAAAGTCGAAAATTGAACACAACAACCAAACGAATATTATAAGAATTTTTAATGAAGTTACTATTTTTAGATAAATAAATGTCCTGTTTTCCGTTACATCGATGTCAGAAAGAACCTCAATGTCACGTGTCAAAGACGAAAACAAAATCCTGCGTGCGTGTGCGACGTGCGCCTGTAGCCCCGTGGTGGTAGTGCGACTAGTGCGGGTGTAGTGCCGCCACTTATGGCCGCTTGTTTAATTAGCATCGATCGCGGTTTTCCTCGTCGGCGGCGCGAGCGACTCTCTGAATCGCTCGCAACAATAACGTGTCCATTGATATTGTTTACTATTATAAAGTTGGCCGAGTCCCGCTGGAGCCGATGGAGTCGGCCTCGTAAAACTAACGACACTCGGCGCGGCGCGCCGACTGTTTGCGTAGGTCGCTCCAAAAAAACCATGTCTTGTTTTAAAATGAAGTCGTTCCCTTTTAAGCGCATTAAAATCGCATTCCGTAAATGGTATCGGATAAGGCACGTGCCGCGCAAACAGCGTGCGCGTCCGGCCGGCTCTGGCCGGCGCGGGCTCGCCTATTGCTATAAACAAAGGTCCAAAAAAAACTGTCGACACACGTTAAAGCCGTGTCTCCGCATATTTGCTGACCGACACTCACTAGGGCGACGTTATCACGCGCCGCCGCGCCGCCAGGTGGCGCTTATCGCCACAGGACGAGCGCCTTCTAATTTACTACCATTAGGGCATTGCTGACCAGTGACGTCACAGGCATGGCCTGCTTTCACTGCACAGCAGCTCTATCGAGATAGTGCCGGGTCTGGCTGAATCATGCGCACATTACTTGGGAAGCATCAAGCTGGCTCTAGTCGAGACGTTAGTGAACAGAACATGTTTGCAGATGCAACGCACTGGTGCCGTCTCACAAATGTTTCATCTGTGTACGAACAGGCACCTAATAATACCAGCTTATAACTGTCCCACTGCAGGGCCTCTTGCCATGCAGAGAAGGCACGTTTGCTCAGGGCGGGTTGGCGATTTCGGACTTATGTTAAGTCCAGGTTACCTCACGACGCGACGGTTTGCTTCACCGGTGTCAGTAACATCCAAGATAAATTCTGAAAGTACATATGAATTGAATAAGTATGTCACATTGGTATTTGGCCGAATGTGAACCTACTACCTCGTTCATGAGAGGCGAGTCTTTCAACTTTCATCTTTAGAACGTGGCATCAAGGCATGGCAAAAATAGTTTAACTACCTACTCATAATCATTGTTATAATAATACCATTTAGGTATTTGATCACTTTTAGCAGTTATTCTGGATAAGAAGTAATAAGTGCTACCCACTAGTGCCGCTAGTGCCGCTAGTGCCGCTAGCGAGCGAGAGGGCCGAGTGGCACAGCCACGTGTGACGCGGGCAGCGGGACTGCGGGGCTGCGTGTGAGCACATGGCCCCGCTCTCGTTACAAACGCCAATAACGGCCGGCTAATGACATCCATGTTTTATGCTTATTATGAGTAATCGGAAACGCCAACATTAATTTGTGTTAAATCTCTGTCAAGTGTTCTGCGCCGTGTAACTGAATATCTTCAGCGTCTGCGCGTGCGCGCCCGTGGAGTGTGGCCTGCCGCGCCACGCGTCATATTGATAAATAAGTTATCTCGATTACTTTGATTTATATCATATACATGTTGTGATGATGTGCTGATGTGGCTCATGGTGCTCACGATGACTAGATGGTGTATATCGTATGTCGCAGTGGCAAGGAAAATCTATGAAAATTATGTTTGACATGATTGAATGTCTCCTAAACGTATGAGTGTGTTCTGTAGACAAAGCCCTGAGAGGCTCTCAGTAGCGTGTATGTGCGGACGTGTAACGGTCGCAGATTCCATTGAAACCGTACGCCGCACGCCGCCGCCGGCGCGGCACATTCTTGGCACCGCAGCCGGTACGCATTTGCTGGTACTCGCCGGCACCCGCGCTCTCCGCCAGCCTCTGTTGTAACACACGTTACCTTAGCTGACACTACGCCGACCTCACTAAGCTCAATCTAACAAATGAGTTATAACGATATGTTGTCGGGTGATATTGGCCCCAGCAGTATGTCACCTGAACTAACGGTCTCAAGAAAACTGACACAACTCATGGCTCGCATCCTGTTCCTCCAAATACATCCACACAAGATCCATTGATTCTCATCACTTCACTAGGTGAGATCGAACATTGATTGTTTCACAGCTATTTTGTTCCACCTCCGTGCTCTGCACGATGAGGTGGCCATGGACCGTCAAGTTGCTAGGTCCCATCGAGGGACGAGTCGCTGAGGAGCTTGGAGAAGGCAGGCACAAGCAGCTTGTTGGGAATGAGCCGGAGTGTGTGGAGTGCGCGCGTTGCCGCGGGAACAATGGTGGGTCGGGTGACCGCAGCCGGGTCGACGCTCGCGCCCGTTAGCACTTGACCCGCGCCAACTGTACCAGTTGTCGCGCGGTGACGTCACGCCGCGCCACGGCCTTGCCGCGACGTGCCGCGCGCCGCTCACGTGCGCATCTCTTCGTCAATGAATCACGACAGTTACTTCTGTACTGTCACTGCCAAGGTCGCACACGACCATATTTAGCTTCTTTGTTGTATTATGCTCTCTTCATTAACTTATGCTTGATTGCACAAAATCCGCTGACAAGTTTACTGCAAATTACTTATTGAATAATAATGCATTGTGTATGTTTATATAATCTGCTTACTCGCCAGTTCGCCACAATATGTAGGTACTTATAAGTTTTACTTTTATTGTATGAAGATATGTACACACGGTAATACAAGAACAAGTAATGTAGGTTCATGTATATGTTGTATGTATATACTATAATCCGGTGTCAAGTCGAACGCCGGATATATTTATTTGCGCGTTTGGTCAAGTGAGTTTGCCCAGACGTTGTTTGTACTGTAAGCAGTTGAGTCGGACGCTCGGCAGACGCAGGTGTGAGCTACTTGTAACTAGCGTGTGTTGCGCAGTCGACATGGCGGAGTTTTTCACGGAGGGGCGCGAGTGCGTGAACTGCGGCGCCATCCACACGCCGCTGTGGCGTCGCGACGGCACCGGCCACTACCTGTGCAACGCGTGCGGCCTCTACAACAAGATGAACGGCATGAACCGGCCGCTGAAGCAGCCGCGGCGGCTGGTACGTCAGCGCCTCGCCGCGCCCCACGCGCCCCCGCACGACGTACGCAACTCGCTCACTAACCCCGCGTCCCGCGCCCCCGGCCCCGCGCCCCTCGCCCTCGAGATCCGCGCCCGCCGAGTGTCCTCCTACTGCTCGCTTGCGCTCTCAGCGCTCAGTCGTTTGTTCTGGTTGCAGTGGCCGCGGAGGGGGCCCCGCCGGGCGCGGATTTCTACAAGGGCTTCCTGTTTAACGGCATGGCGGCGTCGCACGCGCACGCGCTGCCCGCGCCCGCGCCGCTCGCGCACTCCGCGCAGCAGCCCTCCACCCCCTCTGACTACAAACAGAAGAAAGGGGTACGTGCCCCGCCCCACAGCCCCGCCTAGCCCCACACCCTCACCTAACGCCCGCCCACTAACATCCATCGCTTCTCTAACTAACATCACCGTTATAATGTTTGTAGTTTTGTCATGCATGCCAACTGAAGTTTCGACCTGGTCAGAAACCTTGTATTAGAGATAGTTCAGCGAGCTAACAGAGCAGTGGGTGTAACAGTGTGTGATGGTGGCACAGATGGGCACGAAGCGGCCGGGCATGTCTTGCACCAACTGCCAGACCAGCACCACGTCGCTGTGGCGCCGCAACTCGCTCGGCGAGACCGTGTGCAACGCGTGCGGCCTGTACTACAAGCTGCACAACATCAACCGCCCGCTGGCCATGAAGAAGGACTCCATACAGGTGCGTCCACTCCCGACACCACCCTGGATGCAATCTTTGGCCCCTTATTGTATATTCTTTTTCTCAAAAAATGGTTGGTTATTATAATTCATTGCATACAGCTAGTACAACTTAAAACAGTTAATAAATTCCTAACATCTTGATAACTTTACTTCGCTAGTTTTTCCATAGCTAATAGCATGACTGCTAATGAGCGGCGACCACCAAACGTCTCGTCGCGCTAAAGGTCCCGGCGCCAGTGGCCGAGGTGACCGCAACCATCATTACTGTATTGATTGACATTTGTATTAGTTACTAGCAAACTGGTTATCACAAAATACTCTTTTGTTTACATACTCGCAACGGATCGGGCGAATAATTTTCTTCAAAAAGGTTATTTTTGTATACCTATTTTGGCCGCGCATGGAAACTAAGATTTCTCACAACGATTATTTATTTCACGCAAACATTTCGCAAACTTTTGAGAAAGCAGTCTTCCTACTGATTTCTATATATTATAAAAAGAGTTTAAGAAACTGACTGACTGAATGACTGACATACCAACAGCCGAAATTACAGGGACTATGAACGTGAAACTTTGCACACGACTCCTTTAAATGTAGGGGAGCACTATGAACGGGTTGTTGGCAACTGAACCTTTAAGGGGGCGAAAAGAGGGGATTTTGTTAGTTTAAAAATCTTATTAATTGAGGTAATTAACTAGAAATTTGCAACTTATACATATCTAAGTAAATTATAAAGTTTGTCATTTTCTGTTTTTCTCAACAACCCCCAGAGGGGGACTGAGGGGTGTCAAAGTTTGTGTGGGAGAATTTTAACGCGCGGTCCAAAATTCCGCCCCATTGGGGGTGAAAAGAATACAGTTTATATTAAAAATCTTATTAATTTGGCTCATTAACTTGAAATTTATATTATGTATAAATAAATAATCAAGATCTTAATCATTATTCATATCAATTACCAGAAATAAATCATTATTGGGGATTTCGTTTTATGAAAAATTTTACTTCTCGAATTAATAATCTTAAAACTTAGCCCGAATACATTTTAAGATGAATAATAAAGTCTGCCATTATTAGGTTTCCAAAACTACCCCTCAAAGGGATTGTAGAGGGTGGAACGGAAGTGTTTTTTTTTACAGAAAACAAAAAGTTACAAGTTTTTGCGTGAAAAGGTTCAGCAAAAGATGGTTATTATGTGTTTGAGAAAGGATTTTACTGCGTGTCTGTAAATTAATAATCACGAAATAATACGAAACCCGCAGACGCAGACGAAGTCGCGGGCGAGGTGCTAGTAAAAATAAATAAAGAAAATCTCTGTGAAAAGTTTATAAAGGAAATCTTCTTATAAAAATAAATTTGTTTTCCTCGAAGAAGTTGTAATGTAAACACACCGTTTCGTTTGCACAACAATCGCAAACGTTTGGGCAAAGGTGACAGTTCCTACTCATAGCTGCTGCTACATGTTCCGCATTTTAACGACTCACTTATTTTTTTTTCCAGACAAGAAAGAGGAAACCTAAGAACAGTATAAAAGCCGAGCGAAATATCAAAGCAGCCGTCCAGCGCACCGTCACATCGGGCGTCAAGATCGAGAATCTGCGTGAGTACTGCAAAAAAGTAAAGCAAAGTAAAGTAAAAAGCACTAGTGGCGTAGCGGCTGTCACAAACGCACAGCACGCCGACCAGTGATAGACCCTCTCTCTGTCCACGAGGGCGTTGGACGGCCGCCCACAGTCACGTGGTCGAGGCTTTAATGTTACGTTGCACCCAATAATTATTTCGAATGAAACAGCCGGTCCAGCGCGGCAGAGAGTAATATAGTTCCTCGTTTGTCCGCAGTGGACAGCGGGCCCGGCGCCACCGGCGGCGCGCGCTCGCCGCTGGCGCTCAACTACTACGTGCAGCACGCGCTCAAGGTGGAGGAGCCGCCGCCCGCGCACAACGCACACGCCGCGCACCACGCTCACGCGCACGCCGCGCACGCGCACGCCGCGCACGCGCACGCTGCGCACGCGCTCTACGATGACGACTACCGGCGCGCCGCCGACGAGCGGCTGGAGCGGCCCACCGTCGTGTCCATGGGCAGCTGAGCCGCGCCCGCGCAGCCAGCCGGCCCGGCCGCCTTCATAATGTTATAGAATCTCAATTGTTTAGAAACATTAGTTAGGACATAGATAGTAAGCGCGGGCGACGAGGCGCTGCTAGTTGACCAAATAGCGTGGCGCAGCGATGCGTCTGCACCCACAGGTAGCTGTATCCGCTCGGGCCGCCCAGCCCGCTGCTGCCCGCTGCTGCCCACCCCGCTGCTGCCAGCTGCTGCCCGCTGCTGCCCACCCCGCTGCTGCCAGCTGCTGCCCGCTGCTGCCCGCTGCTGCCCGCTGCTGCCCGCTGCTGCCCGCATGGAGCTGAATCAAGTTAACCGCACTAAAGCACTCTAGGTCGTATTGTAGTCTCGTACGATTCACCAATTACTGTATGTACTGCAATGTGCTATGTTTTTATCGTGTGTTCCCACTGTTACCAAATAATAATTATGTATAATAAGCGATGAGACTGTATCTGAATCATTCCTAAAGCGTTGCATTCCTAGGTAGATAGCTTAATGTTTACATAGAATATTTTATAGTGAGCTGTTGCTGCAAAGAGGCTGTTTTGAATGTTTCACAGCAAAATTTTATTTTATGTTAAACGCTATAGTTTATGTTTTTATAAAATAATGTTGGTATGCGGAAGTGCGTTCTGACATGACGTATACGCTCGACGCGGCGCGAGCCGTCGCGCGTCGTGTCGTGCGCATCGCGCGCACTCTCACTGACATTACTAATAGCCTTAGAGATATTATCGTTGACTCCATGACTTCAACAAGCATTCCACGAATTTATAAGAGTAGGTGAGCGGCTGAGCGTGCACCACAACGCTGTGTGTGCTCCTTGTAACTACGTGACACTATACACTGTACATTAAACACTCTGTAATTCGGGCATTCCTGTGTCTTCAAAAATATACAGAATCAGTAACGCAACTGTTCAGATAACAAAGAAGTGTGTGTGTCCCGCACGAGGAGCGCAGCAGGCGTGGTGACGTTCGTGTAGTACTGAACTATTGTCAGGAGCGCTGTAGCGCAGTAGTGGCGTCGTGACGTTGTCGCGACGGAACAAACGCGTATTTGTCGCAGTCGTGTCGCTGTCGTATCGCTGTCGTGTCGCTGCTGTGATGCGGCTGTGCTCGCGCGTCATGCCTCTCGACGATTGGTTCCATTTTGTAAGCTCTATGAACGCATAGATCTGAGGTACCTCTCTAATGCATTAATCCGAATTATAATTATACTAGTGTTTATAAAAATCAATAAGTAATATGTAATTATGTTTTTTTTTTTTAATATAATGTCGACTATTGTTGCATGTTAATAAAAGTAATATATAATAATAATTTTTATTGAGTATAACGTTGTGTGGTGTCCGTCGGTGTGAGTTCTGCTGGGTGCCGAGTACACCCGAAGCATGTCGCCAAATATGTTACTATTTTAATACATAAATGTAGTATATGTGATGTTATAAATACTTGTGTTATAGTCGCGGTGCGCGTCGACGGAGGCGTTGGCTTAGTGAAGATGTATCTGTGTAAATATTACGTAAGCGATCAGAAGTACACCTTGAATTAAAGGTCTATTAAAACAGCACCTCTCTTGTTTCATTACTTCAACTATTCTTAGTAAATGAGCTACCCTTTGGTTACCTATCTGCCCGATTACACACTAGTGTCTGTGAACACTGAGTCGATCGTCTTGTCGAAGCGTTTGAGAGTTTGTGAGGAGCTCAAAAGCGGCCTCTAGTCATGTGGTGGCCCTCTGCCTGTGATCAGTCCTTTCCTTTGCCTGTAGATCATACACATTAGTGATGATAAGGATTATGCCTTCTAGCCGCTTGCGGCCACAGGGACTGCATTATATGACTTTAGGGTAGTTAAAAGCTTGTTTGTGAACATACACATTACATTTACACGCAATGGGAACTAGGCTGCACCATATAGGTATTTAGTTCTTCATTTTTCCTTGGGCACAGTGAAGAACAGCCACCGTCACCACTCGACCACTGGGTTCCATTGTAAGAGTGATCCCTCCACTTACCGTGTCCTTCATTGCTTGGTCAACAAAGTAGGTATGATGTTCGCCTACTTCGACTAGCGCGTGGAGTACGTGACAAAATATATGACGCACACACCAATACTTTCATGTAGACATACATACCCGTTTACAGAGCACAAGGACTCTACTGCGATGAGTGGTTCAGGTAGGGGCAGGGGGGCGGGGGAGGAGTGATACCCTGAAACAATATGGCGTCTTATCAGCGCGCATTGCGTCACGTGCGCGTCCGCCCCGCACACACCGCGCCGGCCCCCTCAGCACCGTTCTTTATTAGCTTTTCACGGAAAATATTCGATGAAAAAAACAACTGATAAGATCGCGATGAGGTCGAGCGGCGCCCATCAATAATCCGTCGATGTATCGCCTATCAGTACCGAAGCGGGGATTATAGCGCACCTACCTACCTACAGCGCGTGCACGTTAAATATGACCTGCACGGCTCGCACTGCGCTCGCGGGAGAAGCCGCGTCCTGCAAGCGTCGAGGCTGCGCGGGCGCCGGCCCGACTGTAATGAGACGGCGACAGACACGTGCTCTCGTAATCAAATCTGTAGGCCTTCTATCTGATAATTACTCGGTATCGGGGATGGTATCGCGGTATCTCAGCTCCAGATACGGCGCTCCCTGCAGGGCTGCGGCAGGCATGAGGGAGAGCGCGGGGGAGGGAGAGTATACGGCGACGTTCCCTACAAATATTTGCCCGCGCTCGTGGCTTGTTTGCCGACGTTATCACGTCACTCGAACACACCCAGGCCCCTCGCCGCTCGCTTGCACAACGACGCCACTAGTCGCTCACGCCGACTCGCCTCGCTCACCATGCCTACTTCGATATTGCAAGGATGATCAACCTACTCATTGCATATTTAGAAGCACTAAAGTAATACAAATGCTAATGACTCATTACTACACGCAGATAGAGGAACAGCTCCTGGACGGCCGGACGACTGCGAGCTGAACGCGCGTCCGGAGCAGCTGTCCCGGCCGTCCGGACGTGTGCGGGGCGGCCGTTTGCATGCACGCCTGTACTTTGTAGTAACAACAGCTGTTTAGCTAGATACAGTATCTGTTAGATACGATTATCAAGACTTTAAGATAACCAGTCTCACATTAGCGCCTAGTTAAGATAAACGAGATAACAATTTGCATATCTAAAGAAAGGCGCGATACTAAGTGGTGTATCAATGGGGTCGATGCACTGAACACACACACACACGCACAGACACCTTGTTTCACCTCCCATGGCGGTATTTGTAATTAGATTAGCTCGCAGAGAGCGCCAGCGAGCCCTCAGGATGTCGGGGTGCAATGTGCACTCCAGCGCCGGCCCTATCGCTCTGTATCACGGAACACCCCGACTTTCTGAGATCCTGTTTTGGGAACATGTTGGCAATTGTTTAATAACAATGAGATGTTCTTAGTTTGGAGAGTATGGACGTGCTGCCGCGCTGTGTTGCAACCGCCCCACTTCACTGTGCGCGGTTGTGTAACCCCAGGTAATCCCTCGCACACATCAACGTTACGTTGTTGATCGACGGGGTCTTGCTTATTTAGTCAGTAGACTCACTACTGCGTCTACCCAAACGTATATCTACTCTACAGTTGTTACTCATTGAAAACGATTTTAAAGTATACATGTTGGCAACGTTTGGAGGAAACAGTGGAAAATTGAGTTAATGAGCGGCGACTGCTAGAATGTTCACAGTATTCTTTCTTACCACTGTACAAGATCTCCCCTCGAATGATCAAGATGTGTTTCCATTGAACGAGTAGGTAGATGGTGGATACCTGACAAGATCCTGCAAAATTGACATCTTCACGATAGCAATCCGACGTGCGACGGCGAGATTGATGACAAAATCAAAATCAATCACTAAATATGTACAAACTGAATCTACAGCGGAAAGTGAGCGATTCTTGGCTTTTAGTAGATATTGACCATTCTGATGATTACGAAGGCACGTCATGATGTGCGTACCTACTATTAGATAAAGATAATAAACTCAGAGGATAGTAAAATACAACGACAATCAAATATATTGGCATCGGAACAATATAAACTAAATTATGTATTTTACTTATAAAAGTAGGACTAATAAATTTAATAAAAAAACATAATATTTATTTATTCTCATAACATCATAACATCACGCCTTGTTTCCCCGAAGGGTTGGGCAGAGGTGTACCTATAGTACACCCACATTTCGCCAGTTATGTTTAAGTCCCATGTAATAGGGGGCGAGCCTATTGCCATCAATCGGGCACAAACCCAGACTCCGGGCTGCTACTGAGAAATTCCAGATAGAAAAACCCAATAACACGTCGCCCGACCTGGGAATCGAACCCAGGACCTCATGCTCAGCAGTAGCGATTGCGACCACTAGACCAACGAGGCGGGGGATATTCTCATATTGTACTGAAATGCTTTGTTTTAATTTTGACCTGTGTTATTCTGTTACTTACAATAATAAATATTGTAGGTATTCTGTTCTATTCTACTAATGCCCCTAAAGAGTATCGCGTGAGTGGCACCACTGTGTCACTCACTCACAGCTAGCTGGACACAGCCCGGCTGGTGCTTCATGAGATCCACTCAAGACGGCTGTGGTAGTGGAATGTAGAACACGGCTCCAAATTATTGGCAGGAACGTGCGTGTGAGAACATTTGTCGCTATCAGCGGCAATGACAAGCGTGACAGGTGTGATAAGAGACGAGCTATTTTTTTATTTATTAGACCGTAAACAAGTACGCGGCCACTGGTGGAGGCTGGGGACCGTCTCCTGTTGGCCTCCACAGCGCCAGAGGCAGCTCACAAAGACAACGCTGAAACGTCTCAAGAACTACTTGTTATCACGCTGGCACCCCGAACGATCAAAGCGGAATTAAATACAGTAACAGTGCATGTAAGCAATGCAGGACGAGCTCTTCCGCTCTATTAATATTCCTATAATTGTATCTAAGGTGTAAGCTTACTACTGACTACTTTGCATTACCTACGTCGGCGTAAGAAATAGTAGTCAGTTATCAGCTATCGGAGCTTTCTCAGTGAGGACCGCGCCCGCTAGCTCGCTGGTTTTCATGTTCTACGCAATACGTAACTGTGTGCGTCTATCTACTTATCTCTTTTAACCGCACGATCAAACCCCAAGTGGATTCCCCATAAGGTAAAACTCGTTGTTCCTGAGAGCAGTGGTGGCCTAGTGACAGTGGCGTAGGTTCGAACCCAGACAGCCGCTTTACTTTGTGTAAATTATTTCATCACTACTGGTCTAAAACGGTGAAGGAAAACATCGTGAGGAAACCGGCATGTGCATGTCTTAGAACCTCAAATTCGAAGACATGTGACTTAAACCAACCCGCACTGGGCCCGCGTGGTGTATTATGGCCCTCTCCCTCTCACAGAGATGAGGCCTGAGTCCCAGCAGTGGGAACATTTAATAGGCTGATTATGCGTTGTTCCTGGAAGTTCCTGCCGCACGTACGAGATAGAGTTTCATTTTATGATACAGAGACTGTAACTGGTCCTCAGATTCTAAGGTTTCTTGTATTATTTATGTTTAATGAACAGTATGTATACTACGAGTATTAGAATAAATGATTGCAAAACATAGCGAGCATGTCATGGAATTGGATTGCCTTTTTGTCATCTTAGAAGTTATCCACTTCAATGCTTCAATATTTTTTCGCAAGAAGTTGTTACATAAACAGATGCTTGTCGTGACAAGATAACGCCATCGACATCGTCTGACACGCCGCGTCACCTGTGACAGCCGCCGAGCGAGGGCCGCGAGATAACCTGCTGAGCGGCTGACGGCCCGCCAGCGACGACTAGCTCACGTTTACAGAACACAACACCTCGGGCGAGAGCGTTGTCTTGCCACTTGTCTACAATAGACGGAAGAGCAGGACTGGTCCAAGGCAAACGTTCATGACGCGCCACAAGCATGGCCTCGACGGACGAAGGCGCAAGGATGCTGTAAATCCTTGAGGACTAATTAGCGAAGTTGTTATTGTTTTGAGGTACACTCGATTCTAATTGTTTTTTTAAAGTACTAGCGGCCTGTCCCAGCTACGCGCGCTGCTACTTAACAAAACATTGATATTTCTCTATTGTACGTAAGTTTAATATCTATGTTTATACACTTATGTGTAACTTCGAAAAGGATTAGGTATACATTCCAGGATTTATTCTTTAAATGATAGTAAAAATCACATCGAAATCAGTTGCGTAGTTTAGAATAACTACGCGATCACACATACAGACACGTAAACCGACTTCAATTTATAACATGTACTGTATATATATTAGTGTGTGTGTGTATTCGTGTATATGATCTTAGTTAGATTGATCATTTCATGAAGGGTTCGGTCATTTCGTGAACTAGTTGTGTTTCATGAAATGGCCAGCTAAAATTGGCTCTATCGTTCAAACGTCAACGTCTGATGACATGTCAGTTTGGCCATATCATTAATGATAAGTTATTATGGGTGGAGAACATCACCTGGCGGGCTAAATTTGCTTTCAAGTAATACTATGAGGCGTAGTCGTTTTAATAAAACACGATGGGTTAACACTTTTGAACCTAACATGTCCGAGTCCGGGTGCCCCAAGTCCCGAGCTTGTTTCGCTCGCTTTTGCATCCTAAGTTCTCCTAGTCCTAGTAACATTGCCGTTTTACTAAGTCCAGATGTGTTATTTAAGCGACATCAACGCCACTAGCGGTGGATAAAGTAACTATTTTACGATGTTCACTAAGTTTTGGCCACATCATGAAGTAGTCGTGCGTTTGACTGTTCATATCGTCAAAGGTTGAGTGTTCAATGATCTGGCCAGACCACATCAACATGTGATCAGTGGTCGATGTTCTACTTCATGAAATACAGCCAATTCATGAAACAAGTCGACTACTTCATGAAATGAACAATTCTAAGATCTGACCACGATATATACATTGAGAAGTTTTAGTCTATACCTAGAAGTCGTAAGTTTTTGGTAGTCAGCCCCAAAAGGTGAATACATCATTTTATACATACATTCCATAACATTTTATCCACCGTACAGGTACAAAACATACTAAACATTTATATTACCAAACAAAGTAAACATTTTGTTCTAAAAGATCTATACCCTGTTACGAAAACAAGGTTCTCTACATAAGTCATATTTTTTCTTTCTTTTAATGCTGCTCTGGCTGTTTGAGTACTTTACGCGGCCTCCCCAAATGTCCTTTCTTTTGTATTGTTCGTCGAATCGTTGAGCTCCTTAGTTCTGAGTTGAGCTGCACGATGATTGACAAATGCGTGCACTGACTGGACAGGTCCACTCAAATCCGTGTGGTTCTTTCCTCAAAAGACCATTTCAGACACCAGTCTACATGGTCCTCATATGATATGACCAAGATTATTTTCATATTTTTATTTACACTTTGACATTGATGGACTTTATGTATGCAATGACATTAACTTTGTAAAGGAATATACTATTTTAATTATTGTGAATGTGAAGACATTGTGGATTTGTTGTTTTTTTTAATGCATTTTTTTTCAAATTATTATCTTTAATCATGGTCTGGCAGTTTGAGTCATATATGCGGCCTACCCAAACGTACTTTCTTTGGTAATGTTCGTCGAATCGTTTAGCTCCTTTAGTTCTGTGTTGAGTTGCATGGCAACTGACAAATGCGTGCACTGACTGGGCAGGTCCACTCATTCTGTGTGGTTCTTTCCTCAAAAGACCATTTAAGACATCAGTCCACATGGTCTTCACATGACCTGACCAAGATTATGTCTGGACTTTAAAAGAGACTGAGACCTCTGAGTTTGTTTCGGCGTTTCTTCTCAGAGTAGTCAGATAGGAAACGCCGATCTCACCTATTTACAGAAATAAAATCATTTGTCATTTATCATTTATAGTCACAAATACGTGTAAGTACAGTTATTCAATAACGAGGTAAACAAATCTAAAATTTATTCAATTCATAAGTTCAACTTCAAAAGCAGGTGTTCGATAAGTATTCAGTTGAAAATGTGCTGTCATAAACAATTGTCATTTACTCTATCGCATCAGACTGACACATTATTAATGTCATGGCAATAAAATGATTCCTGATTTGTTTATTACATCTTTTTGGGGCTGGCTGTGTTGTTTGTGCATGTATCATATTTTCCCTGTGGCTAAGGTCTGACTCTCATGCACGAGGTTGAGGGTTCAAATCCGGGCGACTACCGATGGAATTTTTCCAATTCACATAGGTACCGGGCCACTCGGAAAGTGTTGCGAAAAAAAGTTTTTATGTATGAGAGACTGGCCCGTTATAGTCTATTTTGAAAATATCATTTTTGTAAGTAAAAATAGGTACGTTTCAATTTAAACATTTCCCTCCACATTTTTTGCGAGCTAATTTAAATTATCTTGTCTTATAAAAAAATTGATATACGCAACGCAGGGAACATTTTAGCTCTATGATTTTTTACGATTTCAAGTGTCGCCTGAAACCGAACGAACCGTACGATACGTTTACGTATCAAGAGATTCAGCACATATTGCAGGTTGGATCGGGAAGCCTTCTCGAAATTCTACACGTGCATCTTCGCGTGAGGAGGATAGTTTCAGCAGGCAAGCAGGCCCGGGTGGAATGATGCCGTAATATGATAAACAAATTTGAAGCAGGCTCGTCTCGGAGAGTTTACGACATCATAACAGATGATGAGTCTTGGATTTAGCAATACGATCCAGAAACGAAGCGCCAGTCGACGGTTTGGGTGTTTCAAAACGAATCAACGCCTACCAAAGTGAAGCGGTCTAGAAGCGGGGGAAGATTTTGATCGCGAGCTTTTCTTTTTTACTGTCTACTTGGTGTCAATTCCTTTACGGAACCAAAGAAGCATCAACTCTGAATGGTACACTACCAAATGCTTGGCAGAAGTTTTTTCTGTTGTGAGCAACAAGCGACCAAATACAGGGCTCCGCGGGCTACTAATCCACCACGACAAAGCGCCTTTGCGCACCACGCTCAAAACGAGGGACTTCCTGGACAACACGCCGGTCAAACTCCTGGGTGACCCAGGATTTTGACCGGCGTGTCCTTACAACCCTGACCTAGCACCGTGTGATTTCTTTCTATTCCCGAAAATTAAAATCTGCTCAAAGGGATACAATTTTCGTCGCCGGAAGATGCGCTGTCAGCGTTCGAGCAGGCTGTAAACGAGGTGTCTACGGCGGACTGGTAAAAGAGTTTCGAAACCTGGTTCAGCCGCATGATACTTTGTATAGAGGCTTGTGGAGAGTACTTTGAAAAGATTTAATAAAAAAATGCAAACCTTTCTGAGTGTCCTACTTTGGTTTATCTTTGAGATGCGTGTGGCGTGATGTTAATTTACCATTACGCCTGTTTTCAGTCCGTCCAGGCTTACTCACGAGGGCCAGGCAAAGATGTAGGTATATAACTAGGTCTGCATGACTACAGTGAGTCGACATTTCGCCAGTTTTGTCACTTATAATTTATGTAAGTCTGAAATAGCCAACCGGCCATGAGTAAGCGTGGTGATCATTGCTCGTGCCTTTCTGCATGGCATGAGGCCTTTGCCCTGTTGCGAAACAGTAATAAGCTGGTATTATTATTTATAAACACATCAGACAAAAGAAACCACATTTTTTTAATGTTAGTTTTATTTCAGTTACCACAAACACTCTAAAATAAAAATAGTTGGAATAAACCTGATATAGGGAACATATTTTTGTGTCAACGAACGACTTTGTACAATTGCAGTAAGTTTTGCAGTTGACGTGAGTTGTACAATAACAACTGCGTTTAATATTGAACCAATAACTGCGATCTGGCAATAGTGGCTGAATCATTGAGCATAGAGTGCGACATACCTATCACACGCACACACACACCGGCTGTTATCAGCTCCGTCAAGTGCGCAGATAAGACAACGCTGCCGCCGTCACCGCGCGCTACTCCTCGCACAGAGTGTTGTGTCCCCCGTGTCCAGCCACCATTACCTACATCTGCTGCGAGATCATCAACAACCTATAACTCTAGCTAATTTTTCCAAGCTTCTGTAAGCTATGAACTGCATCAAGAGATTTCATTCATACCGGAAGAAGAAAACCGCCAAACTTATTGCAATAACTCAGTTTTAGGTTTGTTTTTGCCGTGACGGGCCACTCCCTGCCCCATAAGATATGCTTGTAGCATAAGCTTGTGACTAAGATTTCCTGACATGAAAGTCGATCATTCTCGATGTCATCGTTCTTAATACCTCCCTACAAGGACATTGCCTGGAACTCACTTCAGGGGGGTCCAGCTGTGAACCAGAGAATATAAGTAACCACTTTATATATATTATATTCGTCAGTTTTGGGCGATCACCTCCTGGTTTGTTTTGGATATTAATCCTAATTGGCCTGTTTGAAAAGTTTTCGATATTAATCCTAATTGGTCTATTGGAGAAGGTGTGTCTCTCACTCGGCTACAGGATGGCAAGCTATACACTTTAAAGTCCGAAGTTTGTAAGTTATACACGGCAGCCTTATATAGTTCAACCTATCGATTACGGACGAAGGCCCACGCTTTACAACTGTCTAATATGCCAATCAAATAAATTGTATTGATAGTGAATTTAGAGCTTCTATTTTATATGATTCGTCATACAGTTCGCGTGAATAAAGTTATCATTTTTTGTTCATAGAAATAATCTTTAAAATGTAACACGCTGCTTTTCATCGACCTAATGTACCGTGTCGTCGCGATCTACGAGATCTGTGAATTAGAGGCCACTCATGTAGCGCTTCACTATACATACTAACAGCGATTGGTAGTCAAGATCGTCAAGATCGTCTCAGATCGTTTCTCACCACTTTCAGGGCTACATAACGATGAGACCGATGTTGGCCCTAAGTTACAGAAGTATGTTCATACAGTGTCAGTTCCGCCTGGCCACGGTGATTCACTCGCTTACCGTGAAGCCTAAATGAGGCGCGTGTGTCAGCCGCTCATGACGTCACCGCATCACTTACATGCGGTTGTTTGCTTACATTACCAAATTATTGTCAACCACACACAGAACTTAGCAACAATTTAGGTATTTAGATAATATTTTTTTCGAACTGATAGTAATTGTACCTGCCTGCGATTTTATGAGCTTATTGTACTTGTAAGGTACATACTAATGCCTGATACACAGCATTATGTAGCTCATGAAAAAGAGTAATTTTAGTTAAATATTGTAAACAGGCATGAGTCGTAGCGATTGGCTACGATGTTCGTAGGCGTGCTACGCGCTACTACGAACTGCTACGCACAGGGCCGAAAATAATTTCTACTCTTTTAAATAATTTCTAAGCAAACAATTTTCAATAAGTATTTAAGGGTATTGTTTAAGTTTTTTTCTGTTTTTGTAGCGGCTTTACTTGCATGTTTTTATTTGCGGCATTCATGTCCAGTACATTGTTATTTATTAACCTAACTCAAATAGCTGAGTTCATATAAAGGTACAAAATGTTGTTTACCGTTGAGATTGTGATACGAGATAAAATTGCTTCATCTATTATGTTGATAAGTAGTTTTATTAGGTAACCTTGTGAGTACCTACCGCGAGTAATTAAACGGTTGGTCAATCAAAACACGACAAATGTATCTTGAATCGACATCATCTTACTGATATCGAGTCCTAGTGCGACCCGGTGCGACCAGCCGGAACACCCCACACACTGACAACTGGCGTCAGTTCTGTGCGACGCAGCTGTTGAACACATTCGCAGCATACGACGAGCTTCACATGGCCATCAAGAACTTTCACCAAAACCTTTGGATTGTGGTTCGCTGGTCGCTGGTTGTGTGACGTGTGTGACTGCACGTTAACAATTGAGACTACCTTGTTATTTCCACCGACATCTACACTACATTTTTACTGGCAGCGCACTGCGTACAAGTACACTTGTCGCTGTCGGTCTTTGAAACAAAATCATTATTATGACGTTAGGTACCCAATATAAATAATCATATTCTATGCACACTCTGAGCAGCGATCGTTAAGGAATCTTGTATTCATATAATAACATCGAGGCGTCAAAACTGGTGGTGGTACATAGTATACTCGTATACAGGGCTATGAGATGCCCTCGAGTTGCAACGTTGTCGGAGGAAGGCACTTTAATATCGTATTTCAAGTAATTGCTACGAGGTCTGCAAACGCTTGTAAAGCCAAAATTACTTATAGTTTTTAGACTATTTGTCTGTTGATCTGGATGTGTTCACATTTTGCATAGATATCACTACATAATTATTAAATAACAAAGTCCGTCGTGTTTGTCTGTCTGTCTGAACGCGATAAACTCACCAACTAAAGGACTTTCACACGGTTTTCACCAATGGACGAAATTATTCATGTGGAAGGTTTGAGTGTAAAATTCATGAAGGTATTTTGTGAATTGGCTGAAATAATTGTTATGTCGTAAAGAAACCATGCCGACTGAGAGCTTTACTAGCGTGCGACGCGTAAACCATGCCGACTGAGAGCTTTACTAGCGTGCGACGCGTAAACCATGCCGACTGAGAGCTTTACTAGCATGCGACGCGTAAACCATGCCGACTGAGAGCTTTACTAGAGTGCGACGCGTAAACCATGCCGACTGAGAGCTTTACTAGCGTGCGACGCGTAAACCATGCCGACTGAGAGCTTTACTAGCGTGCGACGCGTAAACCATGCCGACTGAGAGCTTTACTAGCATGCGACGCGTAAACCATGCCGACTGAGAGCTTTACTAGCGTGCGACGCGTAAACCATGCCGACTGAGAGCTTTACTAGCGTGCGACGCGTAAACCATGCCGACTGAGAGCTTTACTAGCGTGCGACGCGTAAACCATGCCGACTGAGAGCTTTACTAGCGTGCGACGCGTAAACCATGCCGACTGAGAGCTTTACTAGCGTGCGACGCGTAAACCATGCCGACTGAGAGCTTTACTAGAGTGCGACGCGTAAACCATGCCGACTGAGAGCTTTACTAGCGTGCGACGCGTAAACCATGCCGACTGAGAGCTTTACTAGCGTGCGACGCGTAAACCATGCCGACTGAGAGCTTTACTAGCGTGCGACGCGTAAACCATGCCGACTGAGAGCTTTACTAGAGTGCGACGCGTAAACCATGCCGACTGAGAGCTTTACTAGCGTGCGACGCGTAAACCATGCCGACTGAGAGCTTTACTAGCGTGCAACGCGTAAACCATGCCGACTGAGAGCTATAATAGCGTGCGACGCGTAAACCATGCCGACTGAGAGCTTTACTAGCGTGCGACGCGTAAACCATGCCGACTGTGAGCTTTACTAGCGTGCGACGCGTAAACCATGCCGACTGAGAGCTTTACTAGCGTGCGACGCGTAAACCATGCCGACTGAGAGCTTTACTAGCGTGCGACGCGTAAACCATGCCGACTGAGAGCTTTACTAGAGTGCGACGCGTAAACCATGCCGACTGAGAGCTTTACTAGCGTGCGACGCGTAAACCATGCCGACTGAGAGCTTTACTAGCGTGCGACGCGTAAACCATGCCGACTGAGAGCTTTACTAGCGTGCGACGCGTAAACCATGCCGACTGAGAGCTTTACTAGAGTGCGACGCGTAAACCATGCCGACTGAGAGCTTTACTAGCGTGCGACGCGTAAACCATGCCGACTGAGAGCTTTACTAGCGTGCGACGCGTAAACCATGCCGACTGAGAGCTTTACTAGAGTGCGACGCGTAAACCATGCCGACTGAGAGCTTTACTAGCGTGCGACGCGTAAACCATGCCGACTGAGAGCTTTACTAGCGTGCGACGCGTAAACCATGCCGACTGAGAGCTATAATAGCGTGCGACGCGTAAACCATGCCGACTGAGAGCTTTACTAGCGTGCGACGCGTAAACCATGCCGACTGAGAGCTTTACTAGAGTGCGACGCGTAAACCATGCCGACTGAGAGCTTTACTAGCGTGCGACGCGTAAACCATGCCGACTGAGAGCTTTACTAGCGTGCGACGCGTAAACCATGCCGACTGAGAGCTTTACTAGCGTGCGACGCGTAAACCATGCCGACTGAGAGCTTTACTAGAGTGCGACGCGTAAACCATGCCGACTGAGAGCTTTACTAGCGTGCGACGCGTAAACCATGCCGACTGAGAGCTATAATAGCGTGCGACGCGTAAACCATGCCGACTGAGAGCTTTACTAGCGTGCGACGCGTAAACCATGCCGACTGAGAGCTTTACTAGCGTGCGACGCGTAAACCATGCCGACTGAGAGCTTTACTAGCGTGCGACGCGTAAACCATGCCGACTGAGAGCTTTACTAGAGTGGGACGCGTAAACCATGCCGACTGAGAGCTTTACTAGCGTGCGACGCGTAAACCATGCCGACTGAGAGCTTTACTAGCGTGCGACGCGTAAACCATGCCGACTGAGAGCTTTACTAGCGTGCGACGCGTAAACCATGCCGACTGAGAGCTTTACTAGAGTGCGACGCGTAAACCATGCCGACTGAGAGCTATAATAGCGTGCGACGCGTAAACCATGCCGACTGAGAGCTTTACTAGCGTGCGACGCGTAAACCATGCCGACTGAGAGCTTTACTAGCGTGCGACGCGTAAACCAATGGAGTTATATGAACCAATATATTACGGCATTATTAGTATAAGAAAAAATCTATTGAACTGTAGCAACTCTATGTCTGTCTTTTAAGATTAACACACAATAGAGAAACAAAAATCCTAGAAAATGCTTTTAAACACAATATATCTTTAAATATTCACTATTGAGTTAGGAAATTCCTGTTATGACAGTGATGATGAGTTAATAAATAAATAAATAAAGCGAATTTATGGGGTATTCGTATACGCATGCTTAATTAAATTAGAACTTTGTTTTGACCTATCACCCGACTCCGGCTTGACGTCGCCTTACGGGACACCCTGTATATCATCGACTTTTACAATATTTGTAAATACTATGTGAGCACCATTTATATCTGTCACATAATTAATTTGCTTAATTTCTTATTATAAATTGTGGTACAGTAACTTTATTCTAGGTGCAACGTGTTAATATAGTATTTTGGAAACCATCAAATATAAATAGCGTGGAAATGTAAAAACAATTTCTATTGCAAAGAAACTAAATAGTAGTGATGGGCTGACAATGGGGTTTCTCGATCTTTGACTAGATATAGTGACAAAACTTTGACTAGCTACAGTGACTAAACTATGACTAGCTACACGTAAAGTGACTAAACTTTGACTAGCTATAGCGCCTAAACTTTGACTAGTTGTAGTGACAAAACTTTGACTAGCTACAGTGACTAAACTATGACTAGCTACACGTAAAGTGACTAAACTTTGACTAGCTATAGCGCCTAAACTTTGACTAGTTGTTTAGACAAAACTTTGACTAGCTACAGTGACTAAACTATGACTAGCTACACGTAAAGTGACTAAACTTTGACTAGCTATAGCGCCTAAACTTTGACTAGTTGTTTAGACAAAACTTTGACTAGCTACAGTGACTAAACTATGACTAGCTACACGTAAAGTGACTAAACTTTGACTGGCAATAGTGACTAAACTATTGGACGATTGAATTTTCGTACGCAGACTGGGAAATTAGAATTACGGGAAATTAGAAATACGCAGTTTAATTTATTTTTGTACTGTCGTCTCCACTTTGTGTAATAAATGTACTTACTTGTACAAAAATATTGTAAAACATTTTAAAAGAGTGGAGTGTGAGGTGGAGTTTCTTGCCCATTCTTCTCTATACGAAACTACCTATTGGTACAAAAAACTTATTCTTTTTGTAAAGTTGGGCTTTCCTAAGTGCCTTTAATGTGCCTTTTTGAAATAAATTATTTGACTTTGACCCAAGATAGTATTTTTTGTAAATGGTCTTATTTGTCATTATGGCCTTTGCTTTGCTTTTGCATGAACCCAAAATAACACGAAGGCAAATTGTGTTATTTTATAGTCCTTGAATGGAACAGAGCGCCTGACTTTCAACTAAGTTCGGAAGTCAGGACTTTCACAAACATGACGAATTGAAAAAGCCATTTATGATGTTATCTGATGTGTAGCATCTATATGTCATTTTGGCATTCCTATTCAAGAATTGTTTGCATGCACGGATTTGATTAAACGAATAAATGAGATAATTAATAATATATTATTGTAGTTTATAACATTTTGTATTTAAAGAAAAACCTGTAGTAAATTGTTTGGTTCAAATCTAGTGAGACTTGAATCTCCTGTATTATTAAAAGTACACGGAAGAGTGTGAGGCGTGTGGCGGGCCCGGGGTGCGTCAAGGGGCGGAGGACGCCGATCTCCCGTGATTAGCAGTATCGCAGGTAATTAGGCCGATGATCGATGTCTCAAGTAAGCCTCTAATGATAAGATAGCGCGACGCATTACATTTATCGATTTTTTATTGTTAAGATACGCGTATCGTAAATACAATATTAATTGTTTAAAGCGCACCTTCATACCTACCTTATATTATATTGACATAAATTCGGGGATAAGTGAGGATTATAGCGCGACATCGTTGCGCATGCGCAGCCGTGCGAAGGTCACTCCAAGCTTGTTGTTACCAACACGAACCACTTGAACCGTAATCCAAGAAAATGTTTCCACCATTCAATCATACTTTCCAGGAACAGATGCAGCTTCTGCTTTGCAACAACATGGAGATACTACATGGTAAGCTTGTTATTTGACGAAGCTGACCAAAGTTATCACAATTAATAGATTATAATCACTGTTACCACAAAATCTATGTACGGATAAATATTTGACCTAAATCTATATTTGGAACGACGAGGCGTGACATTAATTACAAGACTTTAGTACTTACAATCAAATCGGTTTCGAAGAGTTCACTAACACGTTTCCTCGGAGTTATGATTTCAGACAAAAGCTATTTTCGCCGGGGATGGTTACAACGTGATTAGATATCACAATGGCTGCTACCGAGTGCTTCTGAAACTATCTCAATCGGACTTCATTGAACAACTAACATAAGTGTTTAAAACATAAATAGGATATACTTGGATATCTGTTGTGATTAGTTAAGTTATCAACATGATAGTCAGATAGTGCAGTTGGTGTCAGAGCCATGTATCTCATCAGCAGCATCGCCGGGCGCGCGCTGCCTGGCGCTCCTTGCGTGTCGCGCGGTCCGGATGCGCTGAAACATGGAAATGTTTTCCCCTTGCGTGTGGCGAGGCGTCGCGCGCTCGGCCAATGGGCGCGCGCCTAGTGCCGCACACACAGGCACGCACGCACACGCGCGCGACGTCCGGCCCACTCAGCGCTCTCACCTGGCCGCAGCAGACGAGCCGAGCGAGCGCCGCGCGCGCCGGCACACACTCCGCGACCCGCGCCTCATCGACGTGCTGTGATGTGAACACTCCTAGCCAGTGCTACACCTCACGGACTATTCCACACACAGATACCTACTAAACTGTCTTCATCAACCGTCAACAAGCGGTGAGTACCTCAGCCTTACATTCCTACTGTGTACATAACTCCTGAACTGAACCAGGCCAAGTGTCAATTGATCACGACAGAAGCGAAAAATACTCCCACAAGGAGCGAACTCTGTCACTCATATATCTTCTGCGGCTATAATTTGATAAGACTCCCGCGGATCATAGGAGCGTAGATTTCGTTGACACTGGTCAGAAATACCAAGTAAAATTTTAAACCAAAGCATGCTAAGCCTTAGCAGCTCGAAGGCAATTTCCCAGACACCGGGAAGTCGTGAGCTAAGCCGACGTTTCCTTGTTCAATCATCAATTGTTCGTCCATCGACGTCTGAAACAGGATGGAACGAGACGTGATCGAATAAACTGTTAAACTGTTCAACACACCACCTCCCACGATCCACCAAGCACCACCACGTCCGAGCACACCGACAACTCCTGGATAAGTGCTGATCGGTGTCGACTTGAATCGCAAAAACTGTAAAGATATTATAGTTTCAGAGATGAGTGCTATTCAAATAGACATTGCAATTAAAATGAATACACGGCTTACTTCAGGTATGCACGCTGCCGCTGGAAACCTTTTCAATTCGTGCAACAAATCTGGTACCTAGTGATAACTAGCTTTACTTTACTGGAAGTGCAGTATCTGACTTCTTGAACAATGATCTCGCGCTTATGTATTATTAGCATTCTATTATTCATTAGCGAAAGCATTTTCTTCGCGTGTAAAACGTGAGGAAAGACTTACAATTGTCGGGCGTTTAAAACAGTGAACTTCCTTAGTACGTAATTATATTGTCACTTCGATACAATAGCTCTTAATTACAATATAATATAAGAACGTACGAACACGCTCTGTACCGTAGTGTTCTCTCAAGTTGGACGAAATTTTCCGGCTCTTATAGTAATTCATTAATTTCCAGATTAAGTCCATTACATTAAAATAATTTACCTAAATTTAAAAAAAAAGTACGAAAATCACACATACATAATAAATATAATTATATTCAATCATTCAAATCAAATCAAATTAAAATACAAACACTTGCGTGAATATTTCACATCTTGTTGACTTACCGCAGGGAGCTGTTCAAGTTAGCAAGAAGTCCGTTTGAATTCTTACTTATTATACTTTATACTACTGTAGAACATACCTAACTTATATTAATTGATATTCGTCACGACAGAAGGCGGGCCGCGCACCGTCGCCCGCGCCGCCGCGCGCCAACGCTCTCACGTGCATTTTAAATCCATACATTGTTTCAGGTACCTACATAAAATAGTATAATTCGTATAGCAATTGAGGTAGAGATTCGGAGAAGAGCATGTCCAGCAGTGGATTACGTCGCGACACATGGGCCTGCTACGCATTTTGTAATATTACCCAGTCAAGATTTGAAGTTTTGACTGAAATTATGAGGCTCTAAATATAAGTATTTACGTAGTTGGAACGCTGTTGATGTGCCTTTAACAATGAAAGTCGTTTTAGAAGAAAGCCTTGTGATAGAAGTTTAAAATATATTAATCTGATTTTAGCAGTAGAATCTCTCTGTGTCTACACGACACACACAGCGTAACACCTCTTCATAATGTATGCAGTTATAATGTTCTATACGTACCCCTAATAGTCTCGCTATAGATACAAAACGCGCAAAAATATGTATTGTACCAACAGAACTGCACATACCTACCACAGAAGGTAGAAACTACATATTTGTAGGCTACATTAAATTAACAGAATAGTCATGTGCGAGCAACAACAATTCGCTTGCAGGCGGAATAGGTACCTACAGTGGCTTTTAGGCTATCAGATCTGAATTACTTTTGTAATAACAACGTATTTCTAGCGAACACTTACTCGTTTGATTGATTTCGAACACTTTTTCAATAAATATGATTGAACACAAAAGTTATTCTTGATTGTATTGATGATATTAATCCTACTATTTTTTGCCTTGCACACAGAACTCTATAGTGATAAAAAAATAACATATTTAGGCATAGATAAAATATTGATATCAGAAGATGAGATCCGACGATATACCTATCTATATACTGCTAAAATAATATAGGTTAGGTTCCAAAGATCTCTCTCTATCATACTACATATCTACTCAACAAAAAAATCAAATGCTACTTTATTAAAAGTAGGTAGGTGCACAAGGTGTAACCTGACCCTGCACCAAGCTGACATCTACGCATTATGAAGGTACATCAATCTAAGTAACTTTGTATCAAAATTATTGCCGGGAAACGACTTTTCTTTCTGGTGTGATAATTAGCATTTTACTGTAGTGCGTGGCGTAAAGCACGCAAATAATTGTGCTTATGGGTACATGCGAAGGTACAGGGATCGCGGGAGCATTTTATATTAAGTTAGAACATTTAAAACTAGTTTACGTAAATAAAACATAAAAAAGATGTAACTTTGACCTCCAATATCTTGGTAAACAGTAAGTTCCCAGATATTGTCCAGTACAAAATAATATTATGGTGCCGGGAAGAACATAAAACTCTAATATCACCCGTTTTAAATAAGAAGGTTCTCTTACGAGAAACGGCCACGCTCAATTGTTCAATTGCTCAATGAGCACAGAAGCCTGGAGTCACGCTGAGCGATACCATCGGGATGCGGGAATAAAGTGTCATGCTAATCTTACGAACTCGCTTCAATATGTCTATTAGAAGACACAACATCCCGATACTTACCTTTTTAAAATATTGTTGTTAGTCAGCGGTTATAATTATCTGCAGTATAAAACTTACAAAAGAAGATTTACTTGAATTTAGTCTGTGAATCGTCCACAGCTACCGTGAGGTGGTGGTGGTGCATAGTGGTTGAGCCGAGGACACACAGCGCTCAGTCATAATAGCGCGTCGTTATCGCGGGCCCGCGGCAAACATGGAGCCGCCTTCAAACTCACTGGCCCCGACACTCACACACTCAACAGAAGTTCAACGGTCTGCGCTGACGTTCGACCTTAAAGCTGAATATTAAGTCCAAAGCACCCACGCTAGCTCGAAGAGCACTGTTCTTCTGTCCATCTTTGAATTCCGTAATGGTGACTGAAACAACCTACACGCTTATTAATCGGTTACTAATGTGTTACAACTGTTACGTTACATTCGTTTCCTGTGCCATGAAGTGAATCTTCTGCTATCGCGTGTTGTGTTAGTTTAATTCGGAGCTTTTACACGGCACGTAGTGTTGTGTGTGTGGGCAGACAGAGTCAACGGAGCTGCGCGTTAGGGGCGCGCGTGTTTACCCGCCGCCGCCCGGCGCCGCAATATGCCTCGATATTATAATTAATGTTCTTATCATAAAATACACTTCCTAAACGCTTCAAATAAAATTGCTATGGAGAGATCCTCGAAGCCGAAGTTCATAAAGCTTTTGACGAAAATTGTGTTCCTAAATGATGGGTTAGTAGCTACTTACCTACCTACCTACTGTACCTGTTCCTAAACTTACTATTTTTATTTATTTACCTAATTACAATAAATAAGCTTACACTAAAATATATACAACTATGTACAAGCATACAATGTAAAATAAAAAGCGGAAGAGCTAATTGGGTATCAAAAGATTCGTCCGCATCGCTGTCAATAGGAAAAGTGTCCAGTAGGCTGGTATCCTTGCCACGTTGGAAGGCAATGCTAATTCTTTATTCCGTCCCATATGTATAAACCTATATAACGTCCCAAAATACTCGATGACCACTCGGACCCCAAACGGCTCAAACACATCGATCCCAATAAAGTTGTTTTAATGGCGCCGTTTGAGGTTTTCTGCTCCTGCAGCAGGCGCCCAATCATAGCCCGCCGTGCTAGGAAGATGGAATGGCGTGATGGTGTCGGCACAGGAGTACATATGTGTACAATTCCTGAAAAGTTCTGAGGAGCTTGCAAGGAAATTATGTCTTGGCCAAAGAAAACACCGAGACCGAGCGAGATTTGTAGTTGATTATTGTGTTATCTTAATCTTTAAAAATATGAAGTACTTATATAATAGGAAGGTTGTCTTATCAAGCGACGAGCTTGGGAAAATCCACAGTGGCACGAAACTTGCGCTGACAATGAACTGACGCTGTTGTGTAGTCCCTGCCGCTCGACAACACCAGGTACTCTCACAGGTGAAACAGCAGATGTTTTGTTTGCATTTTAAAGTATGTAAAAAACCTGTGTCCTGTGAACCTACTGTCTCCACATTTGGCATTAGTATTTTAAAACAGTTGGTACTTTACAGACATAATGTAAGACTCCTAATTATTCACTATTTAACGATAGAAGAGATTTTGTAGGGTACCAACAGAACACATTGCATATATTATTATGAGTTCTGTTACTGTAATATTTACTTAAACAGAATTTATGTCCGCACTTCCACAGTCGGCGCCGGCGCACATGCTTGTTCCCTATTTGTCGTGTACTTCCGCCGCCGCTCTTCCGCTCCAAAGTGATGGCTTCTCGTTTACTTAGACGTCTGTCCTCAAGTGACACACACTTTATTTGTAAAACCCTCGTTTCTTAGAGACACCTTTCTCCCTTATAGGTAAGCGTATCCTACTTACATAACGACACATACCTAATGGTGAACATTGGTCGCAGGTGAAGTATGGAGAACGTGGCGCAGATGGAGCAACAAGACGCGCACTCCTCCGCGGAGGCGCTGGAGTTGGTGAAGAGTGAGACGCGCTCCGAGCAGGAGCAGCAGGGGGGCGAAGGAGACGAGCAGCGGCAGCAGCAGCAGCTGCAGCAGCAACAGCAGCAGCAGCAGCAGGAGGCTGCAGGCAACCCGCGCGAGGCGTCGCCCCTCGCGCACTCGCAGTCTGTAATTACGTCGCGCCGCGCCGTACGCACCATCACCGCTGCCGGACACATCACCACTGACGAGCCCGGCGAGCTCGCGGACGACGGCGTCAAGGACGAGCCGCCCGAGCCGCCGGCGCTGGACGAGGCACAGCTGCAGGTACAGCACTACGCCGCCAAGCTGGAGGAGGCGGAGGCACGTGAGCAGCAGCACTACGACGATGAGCGCTTGCGCCTGGCGGAGGCCGAGACGTCGCGCTACCTCGCATTCAAGCCTGAGCCCTACCGTGCGCTACCCTCGCCCGGTGACAAGCGCGCGCCGTCGCAATACGCGCGCCCACCGCCACGCGCTGCCTACCCGCGTGGCCTGGCGCTGCGCTACGGCGCGCCGCACCACGTCATCGTAGCGCAGGACGGCGAGGGTGACGAGGTCGCGCACGACGCCTTCCTGCATCACAAAGACAAGGAGCAGATGCAGTACGCGGGGGGCGATTCAGCGCCCGACACCCGGCAGTACGCCGCCGTGCTGAGCGATCAGGCCGCGTCCTCGCTGGAGATGATCCAGACCACGGCGCTCAACAACCAGCAGGCGGTGGGCGTGGCCTACCAGCAGGTGAAGTACGAGGCTCGTGGGGAGGGAGAGCCACGGCCGACCACGTACGCGAGCCTGCAGCCTGTGACGTCAGTGCACGGCGGATACGCGTACGCTGGACAGAGCCCGCAGTACGCAGGTGGAGGCTACGGCGCATACGCCGGCGGCAGCAAGGAGCTGCTGACTCTATACGGCGGTGGGGGTGGAGGCGCGGGTGGCGCGGGGGGCGCCCGGGGTGACGACTCGCCCCCCGGACAGCTGCTGTACCGCAGCGACCCCACGCTGTCCTCGTCGTCACTGGCGCGCGGCACGCACGTAGTGTACGGCTCAGTGGTGCCGCAGTCACAGGCGGTGTACGAGACACCGCCAAGCCCTAACTCACAACAGGTCAGCTTGCACACTTCTCAAAATAATTTTTGGATTGTTCGTAAATAGTGTACAATGTGTTTTTGTGTCGTCAGGTGACGCTGTACACGCACGGCAACACGGTGCAGTATAAGGTGGGCGGCGAGCACTACCTGGGGCAGGGCAGCGGCGTGGAGTACGTGCCCGTGTCCGGCTACGAGGGCGGGCTGCTGGTGGAGGGCTACCCGGCGCCCGCGCAGGCCTGGCCCGCGCACAACCTGCTGTCCATCGACGAGGGCTTCGACCCCAGTAAGTGTCACTTGAGCCTTTAGCGTTCATTCTTGAAACGTAATGTGTAGCAGGTGAGCTAACGTGCGTGTTGTCGCAGGTATGGCGGGAATGGGCGAAGTGAAGGAGTGCGTGAACTGCGCGGCCGCCACCACGCCGCTGTGGCGCCGCGACGGCACCGGCCACTACCTGTGCAACGCATGCGGTCTATACACGCGCATCAACGGTGTCAACCGGCCGCCGCTCAAGGGACAGAAAGCAAAGCCGCAACAGGCATTGGTAAGCATTAAAGTGAAGTTAGAATAAGTTTCTCTTTTTAACACAATGCCACCTGTAGATGAAATAATATGTATGTCACTATTGCTTCCTGCCCAGCCGACGAACGGCAACCGGCGCGTTGGGGTGACGTGCGCCAACTGCCGGACGTCCAACACCACGCTGTGGCGGCGTAACAACAACGGCGAGCCCGTCTGCAACGCGTGCGGCCTCTACTACAAGCTGCACAACGTGAGTCCATAGTAGCTTGTCAATGATAGACCAGATAGTAGCGTATCGCGCGATTGTGCATCGATTACAGCTGTTATGCTGATTAGACACCGCGCAGGTATCTAATCGCCGCTGCAGTCAGTTATCAGGGAACTCCTCGGCAAATATTGGGTCTGTATAAAAAATCAAAACACAGGGTCTCATCTAATCTCGCGAGATAAAACGCGGGGCTACCGACTGATAGAGAATTATCATCGCGCGACCACGAATATTCATAATGAGATAAATAATCTTTTATCAATTATCTCCTCGCGAGTAGATACGCTTGTTTAAAGGATGATAGGCCCGCGTGGCGACAGATTACGAGGAGTTCCCCCGTCTGAGTGTTATGACGTATGCGCAGGTGAACCGGCCGCTCAGCATGAAGAAGGATGGCATCCAGACACGAAAGCGCAAGCCCAAGAGCATGGGAGGTGGACATGGCGGAGTGGCGCGGCCGGGCGGCGGACCGCTGGCGGGTGAGTACGCGCCCGCGTGGCCGCGCGGCCAGCTCTGACGTCACAACTAATCGTGTGGTGTCCGCAGTGGACGCACACTCGCACAAGGTGCTGCCCGCGCTGTACGCGGCGGTGGAGGGCACGGGGGGTGCGGCGTCCACTCCGCTACTGCTGCTGCCCGCCGCGCGCCACTCGGCTGAGATGTGAGTACACGCGACGAGCCATCGGCGCAGACGACCTGACTATGCACTGCTTTCCAGCCTTCTTTGCGCAACAGTTCGGGAGTATAACTCGGCTACTCTCTGATTTTCTTCGATGACATGCAGATCTGCACGTCGTCGAGTCGTTCGCCATAGCTCCTTGTTCGCACGCTCTGCTCTCAGCTTCACCTTCAGAAGATCTTTCTTTTCGATAGTATCTTGACTATATCTTTAGTCCTGCACACCGGCTTCCCGCACTCTGCCACCTACTACTTTCTGTCAAATCTTTAAGAGGCACCTCAATGTAAGGACAACATAGTAATTGGTACCTGCGGATGGTTACTAACTGTTTTGGTGACATGTGAGCCATGTCAGGATCTGTCGCATCATGAGGACAGTCAGCAACGTCCGTGGTGTACTCAGGAACTGGTAAATTCTGTTAAAGACTACGTTATCTAGCTATTTGCTAAGTTGTTTTTTTTTTGCGATGATGTCTGTTATTTGCATTTGTGTAACGTTATCTCAAGGTTGTGTGCAGTGCTTCCACTGACTGATACTGTTCTGTATTAAACTTATTTCCCGGTTACTGTGACTTGTGGGTTTTATTTGTAGTTAGTAATATATAATGTACAGGTGTAAAGCTTCAACTTCTTAAAATGCGGTACCAATAACGACGAATGTAGCAATACTACCAATCGATTTCTAAACACGTAGGTCTGTACTCTGCCTGCAAGCCTATCGTTTTGACCATGTTCTAGAAAATTAAGAATTACAATTTGAGTCAGCTACGATCTGGACCCTGGTTCTACTGTCAATAAATCAGAGCCTCTATCTTGAGTAAATCGACAGGACAAAAATGAGTGCAGTAATCTATTACCATAATTTTCGTATGCATGTTCTTGGTGTTGCGTTGTAAGGAGTGGAGTCCTCCGCGTCTGGCTGAGACCCGAGACCTGGTCGTAACGAGCAAGTTGTGTTGCAGGGTACCAGCGCTAGACCGTGGTGCACCGCACTACCGCCCGCCGTAACGCGCGCCCCGAGCTGAGGTGCTCACAGCCTGATAGCACAACGCGGCCGCCGCAACCTTCACGTGCTACTGATCGCAACGTCACTTGACTTGCAATTCCTGTCGCATTAGATCAACTCGGCTCAAACTTGAAAAATAAACTTTTTAACAAGGGTAGCGACGTAGGCATGGGTCTCAATATCTTTCCCCTCGCATCGGTGTACCTAAGTATCACCGTGTAGTCTCGCTTGCCGCAGTGTAGTCGGCTAGTTCCGCAGGCACGCTGTGGAGACGATCCGTTACCATCCATCTCTAACATTGAGATACAGTGCGGCAGGCCCCGCCACCACGCCGCTGCATGTATACATCATTATACTAAGTGTTAAACCACCCCTTTAGTAATCTTTGGCTTGTGTGTGTTCATTGGCACCCTTTGCTAAATGTATACTGATTTAATGTTTCACTTGTAACTTCGGTGATTGGTCTAAAAGTGAACATGTGACGGCCATATTGTTGAGTTTGTGTCGCGGTATATTGGTGGTGTATATATTTATTTAAAAGTTGCCGCGACATATCACCCATGCAATTTACCACTAAACACATAGATATTATAAAACGTTTATAATTGTATATATGCCCAATGATGTAGGTAAGTACATAAGTTGCAAGTCAAGTGACTGTAGTAGTGAGTGTCAAAGAGAACATTGAGTGGAGATGGAGAGTGTAGATAACGCAGCGGTTGTACCATATAGTTACGTAACTAGTAATACTTAGATGTAACAGACGACGAATTTACTATAATAATATATTGTTGTGACTGTGTGCATGTGTGTGTATGTTGTGCCCGGGTACGTGTGTGTGTGTCAGTTTGTTCAGCTAATTAGGTTCACATATTTATATTTTGATAACACTGTTTAAACTGTTATAATATAAGAGTTTACAAAATAAGCGACAAATAAAAGCGATTGTTGCCTCTAAGATTATGTTATATTATTATCTTCTCCAATGTCATCCTTTTATTCCTTTCCCGAAGTATACTCGACTCGACTAAAATTTTTACAAAAAAGTATTTGTTTAAAAAGTCCACATTATAGGTTCTTGCGAAAAAAAAAACCCTTCACATTATTTTTTAAGTTTCCTGTCGAAGTTTCTTGTACAAATAATTGTTTACCAACTCGTCAGAGCTCTAACTCACGAGGTGAGAACCACATGCAACGACTGATAATGCTTTGATTGAGCCTTTAATAATAAAAAGGGTTTGTTTAGCAGCCTATTTTACCATTTATTTACCTAATTCTTACCGCAATAACATACCTTTTCTTAAGGAACCTCGTCATAACTTATGCATTAAATAGGTGTATGAATCGTGAGCACATCATCAAATACAATCAAAATAGACCTACACATATCTTCACATTAATGTTTTCCTAAATCATCACGTTAACGAAACCAAAATATAGATCGCTTCTCTGGCAAAATCCTAGACGTGGAAATGTTAATAGTGAAACTTGTTCATGTTTAGTGAAACTTGGTTAAAACCGGATAGGATGTTGTTTAACGTAAACTACACTTACATGTCAACGAAAGTCTGGCTGTTGTTTCAAAATGGTTCGCAGGTCATCTTTAACTTAATGCGAACAAAACTAAATGTCTTAAGTTTCCATTACCAAACGTACCCCAAGTGAGTCTAAATTTAAAACTTAATGGCAAGAAACTAGATGCTATTACGGAAACTGTATTTCTAGGAATTACTTTGGATTCAAAATTGCAATAGGGCGCTCACATTCGAGCTCTGTCAGGTAAATTAAGTCCAGCTGCATGCATATGCAGCTGGACTTAATTAACCTGAAAGAGAACAGCATAGTAAGAAAGATAAGGCAGTTGACCGATATAGCTACTTAAATACGCGGCGTTAGTATACTTTGCCTATTTCCACAGTATTACGTCTTATGGCGTTCTGCTGTGTGGAACAGCAGCTGAAGTATATTCAATTTTCATTTTACAAAAGAGGGCAACCCGCGCGATCTATGGATCCTCACGAGTTTCTTCGAAACAAATTCAAATAAATTGATATACTAACTATACCTTCTCTTTATATCTTATAAAGTATTTTGACTGCCTCGTTGGTCTAGTGGTCGCAATCGCTACTGCTGAGCATGAGGTCCTGGGTTCGATTCCCAGGTCGGGCAACGTGTTATTGGGTTTTTCTATCTTGAATTTCTCAGTATCAGCCCGAAATCTGGATTTGTGCCCGGTAGATGGCAATAGGCTCGCCCCCTATTACATGGGACTTAAACATAACTGGCGAAATGTGGGTGTACTAAAGGTACACCTCTGCCCAACCCTTCGGGGAAACAAGGCGTGATGTTATGTTATGTTATTTTGTATGTTTCAACTTAGGACTTTTAAAATAAGAAGCGATTTCCATAATATAACAACTAGTAAAAATAAATATGGTACCTAAATTTAGACTAACTATAACAAGCATGTCATTATAGTATCCACTTTTCTTATCAGTATCGTTTTTATCTGCGGAGGCTTGTAATTAGAAATTTAGTTATGTATTATTGTTATTTTAATGTTATTAGCCTTCCTAAAATAAAATAAATTAATAAACAACAAGTTGCCAAAGTCGGTTACAGAACTTAGCGATGGAAAGTTCAAAACCCACATCAACCGTGTCCTTTTCAAAAATGCATATTATAAGATGATATTCATGAAGATATAACTCCTTTTGCACATGTGGCTTATCTGGTACCTCATAAACGGCATCACTATGTAAATTTGCCTGCTCTCCGCCAGATGAGAGTCCCAGAGGCATGAGGCGAGTATGGCGATACGAGTCGGCCGACTGGGATGAGATGCGGCACGTTTTTGCGTCTTATCCATGGCGGCATGTGTGCTTTTCCTCGGGTGACCCCTCGTGCTGTGCTGACGTGGTTGCGGATGTGATTCGGCAGGGGATAGAGTATTTTATTCCATTCTCCGACATCGCGCTCGGTCACAAATCCCGACCTTGGTATAATGCGAAATGCGCCCACGCTGAGGCCCGTAAAGAGTCTGCCTACCAAGCTTGGGGTCAAGGCCCGCGACCGAAAAGTGAGGGCACGTAGGTTCGCGCGAGGAAGAGAGCCTTTTTATTGTGCCGCCAAGTTCTGGAAGCGGGTTTTACGTGGGGCCCGTTTTGACCATGTTGGACGTATCGGGGCCAAGCTGGGAGCGCACCCTCCGGGAAGCAACGTCAAAGTCAAAGCATTTATTTCAAATAGGGCCATAAAAACGTTTTGAACGTCAAAAATTACATTAAAAATATAACTGATTCTAGGCTCCCCTTCCAAAAGGTAGTTTCGTATGGAGAAGAAGGGGCAAGAAACTCCACCGTTACTCTTTTAAAAAATGTTTTACAATATTTTGTATACATTAATTAAATTTTTATATGTGAAGACGATGCACCAAGAATAAAAATACTATACCACAATTGGTAAGAAGAATTAAAAATAAAGCAAAGGCAGATAAATTAATCACGCGATAGGTACATTGTGCTCACATATTTACAAACATTGTAAAAATATATGATTTTCCTAAAATATTAACTAGGAATAAGTCAGTGTGTGAGTAAGTAAAAAAATTAAAATTAAAAATTAAATTAGCAACCAGAGTGATTTTGTCTAGACGGGATTGTCCTATGGAGCTGGACCATCATGGGTCCAAGCATTCTTATGTTGTATATAATCCTCTAATTTGTAATAAGCTTGTCTGCAAAGTGTACTTTTTATACGAAATTTAAATTTTCTTTAATTTTATTGCAATAAATCACAAGGTATTTTGTTATAACATTTAACACAGTAACCCATAAATGATGTATGAACTTTAGCTAATCTGAAAAATGGTTGATCTATTTTATCTTTATTTCTAGTATTCAAATTATGTCTATCACTTATTTTATTAAAAAGATGTAGATTTTTTCTTTCATACATATTATTTTCATAAATGAATTGGCAAGGTGCTGTCATAATATTAATCCCTTTAAATAGTTCCCTGAGAGATTCGCGACGAGGAAGATTGTATATGGCTCTGAAAGCTCTCTTTTGCAAAATAAAAATGGATTCAATGTCAGCAGCCCGACCCCACAGTAAAACGCCATACGACATAATGCTGTGGAAGTAGCTAAAATAGACCAAACGCGCGGTTTCTACATCTGTTACCTGTCTTATCTTTCTAACAGCGTAAGCGGCCGAGCTTAGCCGCCCCGCAAGAGATGTTATATGTGGTCCCCATTGTAATTTCTCGTCCAGCGTGATTCCTAGGAAAACCGTCTGATTAATAAATTCCAGTTTTTCTCCATTCAATATGATGTCACATTCGCTACTTCTAACATTAGGTAATTTAAATCTAATGCATTTGGTTTTATTTTCATTTAGTACCAAATTATTTACCGCAAACCAATCTTGGACTTCAAACAGTTCTGGTCCCTGTCCAAAGCAGTCGAAACGATTTTTTTTCGTCCCACCTTACCTCCAATGATGAAACCTGATGGGTCGCTGGCTCACTCTACAAGTGAGAAGGCAACTTTATTTGCATCTCTCTTTGCAAGTAATTCACGTTTGGACGCTGGCTCCAAGCAACCACCTACTGTAACTCGTTGTGACTCTTCGATGCCGGAGATCGCAATTCATAATAAAGAGGTCCGAAGAGTATTGTGCTGTCCAGATGTGAATAAGGCCAGCGGGCCTGACGGTATTCCAGTGAGATTGTTAAGGCAGTGTGCGCCTGAACTGTCTCCTGTGTTGACGCGCTTGTTCAGCCTCTCTCTTGAAAAAAGAACAGTGCCAAAGTCCTGGAAGCTTCCTAATGTAAGTACAACCAGTGCCCAAAAAGGGCGACCGTGCAGACCCTGCCCATTACCGTCCGATCGCCATTACTTCCATTCTGTGCAAGGTTATAGAAAGGTACTGAACAGTAAGTTGCTGACCTACCTTGAAGATAATGATCTCCTCATTGACCGTCATATGGCTTTCGCCGGGGACGGTCACCTGGCGATCTTCTTGCGTATGTCACGCACTGCTGGGGCGAAGCCATCGAGAAACACGGCGAAGCACTTGCTGTATCGCTAGATATCTCGAAGGCCTTTGACAGGGTCTGGCACGCAAGTCTACTCAGCAAGCTTCCTGCTTATGGCATCCCCGCTGATTTTTGTAGCTAGATATCAGACTTCCTTAGTGAACGATCGATTAGAGTAGTCGTTGACGGCTGCTCCTCTGAGCGTATGACTATTGATGCCGGAGTTCCTCAGGGGTCTGTTCTCTCTGCAACTCTTTTCCTCTTTTCCTCTTGTTGGGTATGCAGGTGACAGTACTGTTTCAGAGAGATACTTGTCCAGCCCGAAAACTAGCGGGGGTGAAGTTCATTCCTTAAGAGAGGCCATGGTAGAGCGGACTGATTTGACCTTAAGCCTTGTCTCCCAATGGGGTGATGACAATCTGGTCTCTTTTAACGCCACCAAAACACAGGCTTGTCTGATCACCGCAAAAAGGAGTCGTTTCGACCAAGCTCCTACTTTTCGGGGTACATCTGTTCCTCTAACTGATCGGCTCGAGCTCCTAGGCATGGAGTTGACGTCCAGTCTCAACTTTGGCGCCACCATTGAGCGCAAAGCCCAAACTGCGGCTACAAAACTGGGTATCCTAAATAGAGTGAAGCGATACTTTACGCCTGGACAGCTTTTAACGCTTTATAAAGTGCAACTCCGATCCTGCATGGAGTATTGCAGCCACCTTTGGGATGGCTCAGCTAAATACCAACTTGCCACGCTCGACTCAGTGGAACGCAGAGCTAAGAGGCTCATTGGCGACCTAAAACTGGTGGATGCCAAGCTTCACAGCTTGGCTCATCGCCGCAAGGTTGCCTGCTTGTCGGTCTTCTATAGATTGTACTTCGATGAGTGTGCGTAAGAACTCAACGACCTCATCCCATCTGCCCCCTTCTACCATCGGACATCCAGACGTACAACTAATTACCATCCATACCTACTTGCCATTCCACCAATTCGCACTAACCGCTTCCTAACATCCTTCATAATGCGCACGGCAAAAGAGTGTAACTCACTACCTGCGTCTGTGTTCCCAAACGAATTCAACCACAATCTCTTCAAAGTTAGAGTGAACAGGCTTCTTCTGGGTAAGCTCACTCCATCGTAGACTTTGTCTCAGTCACCTCTGACCTAGAATAGAGTCCAGAGCAAACCCATCCCAAGTAAAAACAAAATCTATTAACTGCTCCCAAATACAAAATCCCAAAAAAAAACTCTACTCTTTATTCGTGGCTTTTGTCAACACGATATTAATTCAGATTTGACACTTTTAAAAGATTCTTTTATATTGTATGAATATGAGAATGTTGTAGCCCTTGTAGACAGTAGATTTGTAGACCACTTTCTATTTATTAAGCACCTGGCACCTGTTGACAGGCCTACTCTGTCCTTCCCCACCTGTTAACATTGTAATGAAATCATTGTAAAAGCCAATTATTTTTAAAATAATAACTTTGGAGTTTCTTGTTGGCTCTTGTCCTTAGGAAACGACCAATTGAAACCGTGCACCTAGATTGTGACCTTTTGTGAGCGCCTATTTAGGTTTATGTGAAGTAAAACATTTTGATTTTCTACAGTAACAATGAAAACACATATAGTGACCACAAACAACATCTTCATCAGCTATGTCAATTGCTTTACTTGACATCATCCAGGACATTGACGAAAATGTTTCTACACGTTGTCACACATGTGATGAATTAGAAGAATGTAGGACACGGCTACCTGACTCTAACAACTTAGAATCCTCTCTTTTAACATTAGAAGTATCAGCACAATTTTGATAAATTTTACTCAGCCACCCAGCGCATGGCTGTCATAGGTCAAAAATACACTCTCACCAAAGCTAGACCCGGTATAAAGAGGAATATGAAGAGGCAGTCGCCGCAGATATGAGAGAAACAGATTGGTCTGAGGTCTTAACTACCAATTGCACTAGCTAGTCCGTTAACTCACTAATTGAAACTATTTCCAACTCAAACGCTAAAAACTCACGTTGAACCACCACCAGTCGAAGTCAATACAATATATAAGATGCATGAGGCATCTTCACCTAGCCTTAAGACACTATCCAAATGATGAAATCCGACGCCTCGTGTCCAATCATTTTTGTAACGACTTGCTACATAAACTTTAAAGCGATTATAACAGTGAAATTATAATCAAAAACCAAAATAACCCAATAAAGAATATCCGACTGCGGCAGAGCCGGAAAATGCTAATTGATTGAAATAGAAAGAACGCAAAGACCCGTAATCAAAGCCGTGAGCCGTGATGCTTAGAATCGATGTATGTTTCCGACTAAGCTACTATACAACGAATTTCCGGTTCTTCGAGTACGTCAGCTCGAAGTACAACTTACTTCCGGCTCTCCAAACGTATCTTTCATGTGCAAATTTCTGCTTCCTAATGCAAAAAGTCTTCTGGCCAGACGGTACCGCTCTTAGTCACACACGCATTTATACAATAAAATATGCATTTTCTGTAATATTAAGGGTAGGTAGTTACCGACTTATATGAATATAAGTGGGTATTACTGACAAAAAGTTGACTTCTTTTCCTGTCATACAACGACACTGAGGAAATAGTAAGTTAACACTAAATTCTAAAAGCAAGTTATTCACACAGTCATTGGGCTCCTTCACACATAAACCCACCACTACACCTCATCACCACACTCACAGACAACACACACACTCAACTCACAAGCATACATTTAATCTCCTCATGACATTTTTGAGGATTATTTTATTTTTCTTAATTTATTTTATGTTATCTTGATGGTTCACTTCACTTATTCAATTAAGTATTATGTCAATTTTAAAAAATCTTAAAATTAAGTTTAAGTTAATTCAAATATGTCTCAAATTAAAAATTAAGACAACGAAACTCAGGCCCCAAATACAGGCGCTGCCTAGTTTGGAGCACTGTTCAAATAACTATGTTAAATATTCAGTTACAACTTGTAACAATTGACTACAAAAAAAAAATTGTTCTTATAGTAGAGTATCATTTTTGTGCCAGACGATAACGATTTATATAGATAAAACAACTGTTGTTTAATCAATATAAATTTCATTTTTGTTGCCTAAGGAAAAACCCAAAAAATCACTAATTAAACGTATTCCATGTCATAAATAAACTTGGAATTTTGGTTTGTTATTAAAAGCCTTCCTGAAAGTAATGCCATAGGCCCGCGGCAGGATATTTCATATGTTTTTGTTATTCATTACATCGAAAATGTGTTTTTTTATCTAATTAAATCAAGCCCAAAGGCCCTACAGCTATGGTGCCAAAATAACAAAGTTAAGATAAGTTCTTACCGAACATATAAATATTTTTATGAAATACAATTTGTATGAAACTAGATGATGTTCTTTCTTTTTCCTGGAAAACCTTTACCTCGGTTGAATTAACGTCAGTCTTGTGGCAACTAACTAATAGCACACATAATTATTTACGGGTTCTATGCGTTTTACCCTCTCTATAAAAACAATGAAATCGAAATAATTTATTTGGCATAAACCAACATGGGCACTTAGGAAACATCAGAATCTAAGTGCACGGTTCCAATTGGTCGTTTCCTAAACAGAAGAGCCGGCAAGAAACTCCACGGTTACTCTTATATAAATAATTGACTTTTACCATGTTTTCAAATTACAGTGATAATAGGTATGGGAGGACAGTGTAGGCCTGTCAACAAGTACCATACTATACTTACTATACTTAACAATTATACAATGGTCTATAATTCTACAATCTACAAGGCCTACAACGTAAAAAAAAAAACTAATAAAGAAAACAAAAGAAAAATAAAAACTATTTAAACCTGTGGCGGCATCTACACATGCGAACAACGCATCACACTGACGTCACACAAATCCTGCATCGCGCAATCACAGTTTACCGCGTATCTAGCATATATACAACTTCCCGACAACAATCATCGGGCAGTTGCCCACCAGATACGACATCCATCTGGTCGGAGGATGCTCCCTTTTCTGAGAGTATGAGTGAACTTTACACCCTGTTCTTCATATCTCTTCAAACCAGACGACATGATTGCCATTTCAACTGTAACAAAGCCGAATGAATGTGCTGTTCACAAAAGCCACTAATATAGAGTTGAAGTTAGATTGTAGCTATATAATGTCAAACAATGAGAATATTTTGTCAAAGAGTTGTGTAAAAAATAAATATGATAAAAAATAAACACCGTAATTTGGGAGCAGTTATTAGAAATTTACATAGTGATGCCGTTTATGAGGTACCAGGGACATGTGCAGAAAGAATTATTGCCAAATTTCTTGACTTCGACGTAGTCTTTAATCTTAAAATATGCTTTTTTGATAAGGACACGTTTGATGTGGGTTTTGAACTTTCCATCGTTCTGTAATCTGTAAACTGTAATTATCTTCCATAAGTTCTGTAACCGACTTTGGCAACTTGTTATAAAAGCGGATACTATTTATCAGAGATGACTTGCTTGTTTTAGTTATCTAAATTTGGGTATTACAATTTCATTTTTACTACGTGTATTTATATTATGGAAATCGCTTCTTATTTTGAAAAAGTCCAAAGTTTTTGCGAACATACAAAATACTTTCTAAGATTTAAAGAGAAGGCAGAGATAGTATATCAATTTCTTTGAATTTACTTCGAAGATACTCGCGAATTATTCAAAATAATCTTGTAGAGAAGACTTTAACGACTCTACCATACGTCTTGCAGTCCGCATCTGCATGGCGTATGATTGTGGTTATCTAATTTATCCACGAAGGTAAATAGTTGTAACATAACGCAACATTCCTCTCGGCACTTCTGGGGTAGGTACACGTGCAGCTTCTCTTATTCTATGTCTGCGATGGTTGGAAGTAGCTATGATAAAAAGCCGTCGAACCTTAGTCGAAAAGCATTTACACTTTGACTGTCTGCTACTATGCACAATAAGGACATATACATCACTAAGGGAATGTATGTGTACCAAGTTACAAAGTGTGAAGTTTATGTGCACATCGAAAATACACTTAAATCAACCTGATATAATCGTATAAATCCAGCACTCGAAGACGGGCAACAAAGATTATTCGTGTTATGAAAGATTTATCAGAGTATCACTAGAGTTTATTTTTATCATGACTTGATCATGATAAAAATACTGACAACTCTACATTGTGAGAGGTATCCATATCTGCAGCGCCATCTATTCAATATTTCTAGAACTAAAAGCTGTCATAATATTACCACAAAATCGACTGAATTTACTAAGTACTTGCCATGTATATAGATTTATATTATATTAGTATTTAAACATGGCCTTACGTACGAGTACTAGTTATTTATTGAACATTTGTAATAATTTCAGGTAATTATTGATTCGTGAATATTGTTTATCTACTAGAGTTCGCTCGCGCCTTGCGTCAGTGCGTGGCAACTCTGCAGTAGTTCCACGCGCCGCCACCAAACTGCGCTCCTCACCGGCGCACGGTGGCACACTAGCGTGCTGGTAGATGGCGCTAGGAGCCGCAGTAAACGGTTGTATGTGCGGACAAACCCGCGGAGTCGCGGGGAATGGACACCATATTATTGTGAATTTGAAGACTTTGTGGACTTGTCGTTTTTTTTTTTTAATGCATTTTTTTTATTCGTTTTAATCATGGTCTGGCAGTTTGAGTATTTTATGCGGTCTACCCAAATGTCCTTTCTTTGGTAATGTTCGTCGAATCGTTTAAGCTCCTTTAGTTCTGTGTTGAGCTGCATGACAACTGACAAATGCGTACACTGACTGGACATGTCCACTCATTCTGTGTGGTTCTTTCCTCAAAAGACCATTTCAGACATCAACCCACGTGGTCTTCACATGACCTGACCAAGATTATGTCTAGACTTTCAAAGAGACTGTGACCTCTGAGTTTGTTTCGGCCTTTCTTCTCAGAGTAGTCAGATAGGAAACGCCGATCTCATCTAGTATTTAAAATATGATTGACGTGTAAAAGTGTTTTTACAAACCTATTTACAGAAAATAAATCATTTATCATTTATTTATCATGCCTAGAAGTTATTCTGAACATTCTAATAACAATTATCATATCAAGGGTAGAGATTGAGTGGAGATGAGTTTTTAAGACACGGGGGTATCACACCGCCAAATTACTGTCTCCAACCTGCACTGAGAACTTCGTAACACAAAAACTGAATCAACTTTTCTTTAACCTGACCCGGTACTCGAATCCGTGTCCTCACCACTGCCACATCATTAATTGAATGAACCTTTGGATTTAGACAGGCCCTAAACCTTTCTAGAGACGTTGCGGTCAGTCTTAGAGTGCGAATATTATGTTCCGACTGAAAAAAGGCACTCATTCTCCAACCAAAGTTATTATGAAAGACTAAAAAAAGAGTTCTTCATTCGTCTCGAATGTACACTTTCGTGAAAAAGCTTGGAAGCACACTTGCCGATCGACTCTGTATACTTACATGTCACCGTGGTAGCTTGAAGTGAGCTGTCATTCCATCTGATTCTAGGGATTGACGCTACTGACAGCTCATTTAGTTTTCCCTGTAACATTTACGGCCAAACCCAATAACCTAAGACAGATCGCTACTGACAGTGCAATTCTATCAGATCCTGTCAATACGATATAGGATCGCATAACTTGGCTTTATTGGGACCACGGAATAGTAAAAAAGAATGGAAGTGCCCTTAAACTAGCTTAGTACAAATTTAAAATGTACATTGCAATACACAGATAACCATGATATAATTGGCTAGAAATCATAAATGCAACTTTAGCGAAAATATAATTTATTGTTGTTTAAAATTACGTCTTATTACAACCCCTGAATGTTGTTATTATTTTACATGTCAAAATCAATAAGGATATTTTTCCAACTCACAATAAAATACGAGCAATCCACAACGAGTACAACTACTCAAAGCTAGAGGACGCTGTAACCAAATTACACAATTTAGCACGCTAACTTCTTTGAAATAGATGTCATATTCACATACAATTGTCATCTATGTTTCTGCTCAGATAGAGATGTGGAAAAGATGTCGAAAATTTAATGTCGATGTTTGTACAATTTATAATCTTCAAAAAATTTAAAAAAATTATCTGTAGCCTTTTTTTGACATTTAAATAATTTTCTGCATCATAATGTTCTCGAACTTGATTTAGTCGGCATCCAGTTTTGTCTTCGCGTAGCTTCTATCCATTTCTTCATGGAAAACTGAAATACTTGCATACTTTATTATTATTAAATACTTATTTTGAGGCCTACGTCTAGCCGCGAATGAATGAATGATTGATTTATTTGCCAGAATATAGGTACATACACACATACATGTCATGAAGTTATGGTTTCACTCAATTCGACTTGGACCTGTTTCGGTTGACATATGTATTCTTTATTAACTAAGTTTAAAGCATAATTTGATACTAATTTCACGAACATTTATTTATTTACAATAATGTTAGTTTTTAATAATATACATATTCTATCGATACCGAACAATGGATTTGCTGTACTTGTGTCCCATCCCTAAATGAGTAACGTCGAAATTTCTAGAATCTATGCGATGATATTCAAGACAGCAAGCAAGTTGATTTAGACTTTAAGTAATGGACACAAGATAGTTTTTAGTTCGCATCAACGTAATAAATATGTATTTTTCAATAAAAATCAATTGTAATGAAATATTTCAAAGTTTTATACTTACCGGTGATAGGACATACCTCTGTGAGGTAAATTTTTTGTCCTGCTATCATTTTTGCACGTAAAAATCGCACAGGGCATGTTCATAATATTTTTCGGTTTGTTCGAGACGTCGTAACACAGCGAGTAGCAAATGGCGACTGAGCCGGTGTTGCGAACCAGCGCATAATTGTGACACACGCGCGATAGCTGTGTGGCACTTCCACTCTATTTTACTATTCCGTGATTGGGACGTTAAAACCAAAGATTGATAGTTTTTTCTATCTCCAGTACGCCAAAATTGGAGATAGATACGTTAAAAGTCAAAGTCAAAGTCAAAGCATTTATTTCAAATAGGCCCATAAAATGGCACTTTTGAACGTCAAAAATTACAATAAAAATTTAACTGATTCTAGGCGCCCTATTCTAATGATTTTAACTGATTCTAATTAAGTTCGGCCGTTATACAGAATCGATCAGCTGTTTAAAAAAAAATTCAAATGACTACCGACAATATTCGGTAAAAATTTGTGTACTTATTAAAATTTATGATACACTCGCGGTCAAATAGTACGGGTCGACGACGAAAATCCCTGTACTTTGCAAATTAGTAGAATGTACACATTTCGCCACTATGTTAGAAGTAGGCAGAAGTCAGCGAAGTACAGCAAGAAAAATAGGCGTGTCACTTTATACAGTGCAGCGAGTCGTCCAACGTTTCCAAGTAGAATACCTAACAAGACCAGGAACCGGCAGACCATGCTCCGAAATCACAGTTGAAGGAACAAATCAACTTCGGGAGACCCGCAGAGACGACGTGACACTTGAAAGGGAACATCCAGAATACGTTACACCCGCGAACACGCACAATGGGCAAGAGTTATGTTTTCTGACCAATCCAGATTTATGCTGTATGCACATGATGGGTGGCGAAGAGTTTACCGACGGCTAGGGGAACGTTTTATTCTAGATTGTTTAGACGAAAAAGTGCCGTTTGGCGGTAGAGCTGTTATGGTTTTGGCTAGAATCTCATAATATCAATATATTTTGTACTGATCCGTATTCTATGATCGCGAGTGTGTTTTGAGATTTTTTACACAAAAATAAAACGATTATCAGCAGCGTTCCTCAAGACACAATTTCTTTGTTTTTGTCGGATCACGTATTTCTATCCCATACCTTTTTTATGGGAACCACCACATATTACAAAAGATAAAAACAAGAACATTCATTTGTCATAACTTAGTTACGTCCTAATTAGTTGCACTTGAGCAATTGCAGGCGAAAGTTGGGATATTGATATTAAGTGTAGTATAAGACTTAGTTATTTATTTCCTTTATTACATTTTACACACTTATAAGTTAATTTTTTTTTTTTTTTTTTAAATCTGAAAAAAAAAATACATTTAAAAATATAAAAAAATAGTATCCCACCGGTATCGGGAACAGGGTCCAAGCTACCGGCGGTCAGGGCTCCAGAGAGAGGAACCTCCTGACAATGCGAGCCGTGTCCAGAAGTACCACTTTCTGAATCAAGCCCTTGATCCAGCTGCCCAACGAGAGCCTCCTCAGGTGTTTGTGGAGGCTCTTGGCTATTAAGCCATTGGCTGTCACGACTATCGGCACAATGATTGCCGAGTCCACATCCTACATGTCGACAACCTCGCGAGCCAAATCAAGATACTTGATTTCTTTATCTTTCTCGGCTTTCACGAGGTTACCGTCATGCGGGAACGTTATGTCAACAATCATTGCGCGCCGCTCTACTCGATCCACCACCACTATATCAGGCTTATTGGCAACAATAGTCCTGTCAGTGATGATGGATCGATCCCAGTACAATGTGATATTTCCATTTTCGAGAACTGGGTCTGACACGTACCTGTAGTACTTCACTTCCGATTCCACAAGGCTGTATTTCAGAGCAAGTTGCTGATGGATAATCCTGGCTACAAGGTTGTGTCTATGCACGTACTCTTCGTTAGCTAGACGAGAACAACCGGAGATAATGTGTCTTATTGATTCCCCCAGACGGTAACATGCCCGACAGATGTCAACCGTGCCGTCTTTCAAAATAAATCTCCGGTTTATTGTTTACTTTTTGTTTGTTTACTTTTCACATTCAATTTAAAATATGTCAGTTAGGCGAACAGGTCATTACAAATGTATATAAATAAACACATTCAAACTTTATCAATAAAATTAAATCATAAGTGACTTATTAGCAAGTCGGAATCGTCATACCTACGTGTATCAGTTGTAAACTCAGTGATGGAGTAGTACTATCTATCTATAAGGAATTTAATCAAATACCTTTTAAAGGACCCCAGACCCTCTTTATTTCTAATAACTGCTGGTATAAAATTATATATTTTTGGGGCCCTACCTAGCACACTTTTGCTGAAAAATGCAGTTTAATGAGAGAACATGCAAGGTATTCTGATAACGGCGAGAGCGCAGTTTTTCATATGGATGGCAGGTTACATCGAACAAACACTCCCATGTCAAATATGTACATATATGAAATGGGAGTGTGAAATGAGAGTACATTGACGGTAGAGTGAGCAAATTAAGTTCCTTAAACAATGGTTTACAACTATCAATCGATTGTAATTTGGTAAACGATCGTAAGCATTTCTTCTGAGCTTTAAAAGCAATGTCTTTGTCGGTGGAGATGCCCCAGAAAATAATTCCGTACCTAATGCTAGAAGCCAAATAAGCATTATACGCTATTTGCAATGTAATGCGGTTAACCGTTTTTGATAGTTTGTACAGTGCATACGCGAATTGACAAATTGACAAAGACTCGATATGATGTTTCCAACTGTCTATGTAAAGGCCCCGAAATTTTGTGATGTCACTTTCAGAGATTGCTACGTTACCATATTTTATATTCAGTTTCGGTTTATTCGTTCTTTGATTAAATGTCATTACTTTAGCTTTGTTAAGATTTATTTTTAGATTATTACTAACTAACCAATTTATTGTATTTTTAACACGCTTTTATTAGCTTGACCTGAATGTATGTAACGAAATCTTTTAACTTCATTTTCACCTACTTCTAGGAGTCTGATTAACTTGAAAATTAGCACAGGGCTCAAGGGCCTATGAGAATACAATAATATCATACATTTATAAAAGAAAAAAATTGTCGTCTTGAGACTAAAAATAAACAAAAAATACTACTACAACTACTACTATAATAAAATAGATAATAGTAAAAAAAAAACACGCTTAAATAGCAAACGAACTAAGAAGTAGAAAAAATAAGTTAAGCTGAAAGCGTGTTTTATTTTTGTTTGTTAAACTATAATTTTAAAGATCGTCATTTATGTAATTTTCAAGAATATTAATGTCATTATTGGAGAATAAAATAGTGCTGTCATCAGCAAATAAGACCATCTTGTGCTTACTGACCTTAGGCATATCATTTATGTAAATGTTAAATAATGGAGGGCCAAAAATGCAACCTTGGGCAAGACCATAAGTAGTTTTCCTAGGACGTGACATGTGTGTTTTTTCAACTTTCGAGCTCGCACATAACCTATCAAGCGTTGTGATTTGAATGCGATTAGATAGATCGGATTGTAATAGGTTTGACGCAGTTCCACTAATCCCATAACGCTCAAATTTGTTTAGTTGTATACCATGATCTACACGGTTGAATGCTTCTTTTTTTTATTGATTACGTCATAAATCGCCATATTAGTGGATTTACCTTCCCTGAATCCAAATTGTTCTCTGGCTATGAGATCATGCTTTTCAAAAAACGACGAAAGGCATATCACCTTTTCAATAATTTAAAAAAAAAATAGGAAAAAGTGTTATCGGTCTATAGTTACCCATGATACTTATTTCATCTTTTTTATGAATAGGTTTAATTACAGTAATTTTCAATTTGTCCGGGAAATGGCTATACTCGATGCAAAGGTTGATGATATAACTCATAGCAGGTCCTATAAATGGTGCTACATGTTTTACCACTTTTGTAATGATGCCATCATATCCATGGCTATTAGTATTGTTTAAAGAGCATATTATAGGCACTATGTGTGCTGGAACTGTAGGAGGAATTAATATGGAGTTACAATTAGCCTCAATATTTGCATAGGAAGTAGAATTATTTGATTAAATTTCGTCAAAAAAATAGTCATTAAAAGGTTGTGCAATAAGCCGGGGGTTATGTATTTCATTGCCATTTATTGTTACATATTCAGGTATAATTTCTTTATGATAGTTAATCTTATTTTTATTAATATTAATGTTCCAAGTCGCTCTTAGATTTATTCCTGGCCGATTTTATGGGCTTTAATAAGGGTTTATTTTTAGAAGTAGGGGCTCGCCCTTGTTGCCGTAAAATTTCTATTTTAGGCTTACTACTGAGCCTACTTTGGAACACCAGTTTGATTTTTTACGTTCAGAGTGATTCTTACTTTTCATTAAAGGGAAACAGAGGTTATAAAAAAGCTTAAATAGTTCATAGAAACAGTTAAATGCTTCCTCAGGGTTGTCGCGTAGATAAACTTCACTAAAAGTAAGTCTATGAAGAGAATCAATGAATTTATCTAAGTTTTCTTGGCAGTAGTCGCGTTTTAGAGCATACCAATGCTTCATGGAACAAGATTTTTTCACAAGACATTTGATTACTTGAGCAGTATGATCAGATAGCGCAAGATTAAGTACGGCATACTTACCTCTGATATTATGAACCATATTGTCTATGCATTTACCACGAGCTAATCGTGTATGCTGATGTATTCCAATTTTTAAGTCGGCGTTTAAAAGGAGAGTTTGAAAATTATTACATGGTTTTGATTGTGTCAAAGTATCAATATTAAAATCACCACAAATAACCACTTTTTTTAAATCGCGCCCTACACATTCGTAAAATACCATCCAAGTTAACAAAAAATAGTTTTAAACAGTCATTCCTAGCTTTGGGTGGTCCGTAGATGGTTCGGGACCTGTATGACAGATCTCCAGATTATGTATTATTAATTTTATTGCACAGCATTCAAGGACGTTAGGTACATAGAATTCACTTTAATCAATGTTTTTTATACCTATGCATACGATTTATAAGGAGGCAAGAACCACCACGCCTAGTATTCCGCATTGAAAACTTAGCTAATTCGTAGTATGGGATAGATAGATGGAACTGATCTCCATTCAACATATTGTTTTCAGTGATATATAATAAGTCAATGTTTTGTCCCTTGTCCCATAACTCTTCTAAATGGAGAGAAAGTAGGTCCGACTTACCAATCAAGCCATTAACATTTTGATGTATGATATTTACGTATCTATACACGAAAACAATTGCAACTACTAGCTTTAGGCACTTTGCTCATACACATAGACAGGTCGCAGTCGCAGGTCGCAGCGTCTGCAGCCCTGGCGAAGCCCCTACAAAAGGGTTTCGCAAGCGTTACCGCGAGTGCCCCAGGCGCTCCAAGTATTAAGCCAATGCCAGAAAAGGCGCCGAACAGGGCTGATGATGAAGGTTTCGTGACGGTGCAAAGGAGGAAGCGCCGATCGCGAACGAACAAGAACCGCTGCGGCAAAGCTCCAAAGATGCCCGAAGTCAGCTTGCGCGCCGCAAAGCCGAACACACCGGTGTACATCTCCCGCCTACACTACACTACTAAGGCGGAAGACATCGTAGAGTACGTGCGCCAGAAGACGAGGTACACGCCGAGGGTGCAGTTACTGGAGTCGCACCGCAACGTCAACTTCAAGGCGTTCGTGGTGCGCGTACCGAATTTATATCTGCCCGTCGTCATGGAAGAAGACTTTTGGCCTCAGGACGTGGTGTTCCGTCGCTTCCGCGGACAAGTACCACAGGACAGCACAAGGACAAGCTAGGGAAGTGCTACTAACATAGTTTTTAGCTACTTATATTAATACAATTTTGTTTTATACTATAAATATGTTAGTTGGTAAGGTATATGTCTATGGGCCATTGTAGCCTGAAATAAATGGTTTATTATTATTATGTCGTTTATTTATTTTTATCCTTATTCTAATACATTTTTAAATATTGTTATAAAACAACTTTTAAAATAAACATTTAAAAATATAAAAAATAGTGGTCCGCCGGTAGCGGGAGCAGGGTCCAAGCTACTGGTGGTTAGGGCTCCAGAGACAGGAACCTCCTCACAATGCGAGCCGTATCGAGGAGTACTGCCTTCTGAATCAGGCCCTTGATCCAACCGCCTAACGAAAGCTTCGAGAGATGTTGGTCGAGGCTTTTTGCCATCAGGCCATTGGCCGATACGACAATCGGCACAATGACAGCCGAGTTCACATTCCACCTGTCAACAACCTCGTGTGCTAAGTCGAGATATTTAATTTGTTTCTCTTTCTCAGCTTTCACGAGGTTCTCGTCATGTGGAATGGCAACATCGATAATCATTGTGCGGCGCGCTAATCGATCTATCACTACTATGTCAGGCTTATTAGCGATAATAGTCCTGTCAGTAATGATAGACTGATCCCAGTACAACGTGACAAGGTCATTTTCGAGAACTGGGTCGGGTACATACTTGTATTACGGTACCTCAGAATCCACAAGTTTGTATTGCAAAGCAAGTTGCTGGTGAATAATCCTGGCTACTTGGTTATGCCTGTGCAAGTACTCGCCGTTAGCCAGACGAGAGCAACCAGAGATAATATGTCTGATGGACTCACCTGGACGGTGGCATGCCCGACACACGTCAACCGTCCCGTCCTTCATAATATGTCTCCGGTAGTTATTCGTCAAGATAACTTCGTCCATAATTGCACAGACGAAACCTTCAGTTTCCCCGAAAAGGTCACCAAAACGTAGCCAGGATACGGACGCTAGGAAATCTACACCAGGCTCATGAAGAGCCCGATAGAAGCGCCCGTGAAGCTCCTTGCTTTGCCATACCGCCTTACGGTCATCGGTAGTAAGTACTACAGGTTTGTGCCAGTTCTCTTTAGCCATGGAGAGCGGGGTAAGCCCCTTGTCCACTGCGACCACATCACGGTGCATACCCAATTCGGCTTTTAAAAAATATTCCCTGAGACTGCACACCTCGCGGTTGTGGAGGGTCTTCGCATTTAAAAAGCCTCGACCCCCTCGATGATCGTGGGTGATGCATCCGGTTTGCGGTCAGAAGTGTACGGACCCGCCTATCCAGGGCGTCAAGTTCGGTTTGGGTCCATTTGAGTATGCCGAAAGAGTCCATTAAAATCGGCATGACCCAACCGTTGAAGGCGCGCACCTTGTTTCCGCCCGAAAGATGACTAATTAATACCTTCTTCAGGCGGCCAAAGAAGCGCCCCTTCAACGATTGCTTCATGTTAATAACGTTGATGCCTAATGCTTCCGACATACCCAAATACTTGTAGCTTTCGGATGAAGAGAGGGATCTAAGGTGTATGGAATCCGAAAGTTGAATACCTTCGGATTCCATAATCTCACCTCGCTTAACATGCATGATTGCACATTTGTCCACACCAAATTCCATCCTGATGGCGCTACTGAATGTTTCAGTTACCTTTAGTAACTCCATCAGTGCCCGCCTCACAAAGCGCATCACTCGTGGTCTTGTATTGCCCTCCCTGAAACAGTATAGTTTGCCTATGAGTACCCTGGCTTCATTGATACGACGCTCGATCCTGCATTGCCAGGCTGGTACGGATGGTTTTGGTCGAGCAGCTCCGTCACAGTTTGGAAACTTGACGTTAGCTAAACGACATGCCGCAACAGCCGCGCAATACAGGATCGAGTGTGTATCAACGAGATCCTCGCTGCTCTCGAACACATTCTTAAGTTGCGAGTCCAGGGCACACACCAGCGCCCTATTTTTTTTGTGCATAGGTAGGCGTGGTAATCGCGGTCTAAGTTCGGTTGGAGTGGATCTATACTCGCGAAACGCATCCTCCAGTGCGCTCCTCAATCGTTCGTTGCATTGGCTACTTACTGTGGTAACCCTATCATCTTATTCTTCAACACCATGATTGGACCGCGGTAGATCAATGGTTGACGCTTGTACCGCGGTTTGTGCCGGAGTCGAGACGATAAGGTTGCTCAGTATCTCTGAGCGCAGCCTATCAAGTGCGGCATCGTCCAACCTATGATTGCGTTGGATGACCCGCACCTGATCCGATAGTCGTTGGGCTGAGACGCTGACGGTTGGTTCTAGTTCCTGAAAAAGAGACAGCATCCTATCACGGTACGCAGTGAGGTGAGTTCCCCCCTCTGTAGACCTATAATATGCGCGCATGACGTTCTCGTTCATAGACTGAGTCCATCTCATGCCCTGCACACAACCACCGGCAGCGGGGACCCGGCTCGGGGCCGGATGGCCCCTAAGTCCCAAGCTCTTCGGTGGCCGGCCTCTTCCCTGCCGACGAACAGGTGTTGGCGACGTCGGCGGGGAAAAATACTCGTCGCTCGAGCTCGACGCAACTACCGCGGCCGGTGTCGTCACAGCAATCACGGTGGGGCTGGATACCGGCGGCGGCGAGGCGGAGCTGGGCGAAGAGTCCGGAGGTGGTGGGCGTGCTTGACGTGTGGCTGATCTCGTCAACATTTGTTATTTTTCGTACTTATCATTATTTACGTTCCGAGGTGACATGACAGATGTCACCTCCAATTCGGTACCTTATGGAATGAAATTCTATGTTTTTATGGTTCATTTTACTTTTTATACTGTTTTTTGGACTTCAGGTTTGTAGGGGTACTCAGAAAATATAAAAACTGTGTCTAAAATGAATATAAGTAATTGAAAATAATTTTAACAAATTTCGTGACGTGTTGACGTTGGTGTTGCCAATTAATTAATTAATTATTAATTAATTAATTATTATTATAATATTGTCATCAGGGATGTCACTAGTTTGAGTGGATTTGTCACAGACAGTAACAACAACGTCGCCAGGTATGTTACAAGTTTGAGTTTATTGGTCAGTTTTTAGCTTAGTGAGAATTCGGTTTTGCTCAGTATAAGTCACAAATTTAGTTTTGAAATCAATTTGTAATATTTCTATCAGTAATTATCTGCAAATATTAACAGTAAGATGGTGCTGTCTTCGCGGTACAGATTGACTATATCCCATATTCACAAATAGACAATTATATTTATAACATACGTGGCGTAGCGAACTGTTCAAGCTCTGTTCATTTAAATGGTTGTTGGAATCCCACTTCTGAAACAATAATGTTGGCATGTTTGATACTATTAAGCCAAACACCGAGGTTAATTTGAAGATCCAGAGGATTGGTATCATTAGTACCTGACAATATAATAACATAGTCATTTTTCGCCAGATAATCAAAGTTATAAGTATGGATTAAGACGTCTGTCGTTTTTGCACCTGGTTTCCAGAAGCATAATACTTGAAATTCATTGCCCAGTAGGGCTTGCAAGGTGTATCGAATAGTTGGTCGTCACCTAAAACAATGACCTTCTTCTGTTGCACAGACGACGACGACGACGTCAACCCACATAACCATACGGTTATGTGGGTTGACGTCGTCGTTACAGTGGATATACATTCCTCTGAAGGAGTAGTAGCGCTTGAGTTCATTGCTATGTTCTTATTGTCAGAAAAATTAAGTTAGTTGAGTTGCCCATTCCAAACGTTGTAGGTACCAATGGAGAAGAACGGGCAAGAAACTCCATGGACACTTTAAAAAAAAATGATTTAAAAATTGTGAACAGGGGTATACCCGAGGAACTATGTGGACTATTTCAGTATTGGTATGGCAATCAGACCAGTCATGTAAAGTGGAACGGTATGCTCTCTGAACCGTATGGGTTGTAGTGTGGGGTGAGACAAGTCGGTCTGACGTCTCCCAAGCTCTTCAACCTCTACGTAAATGACCTCATAGAGGGACTCAGCAACATGCGTGTCGGATGCAGTGTTGAAGGGGTTAGCATTAACAACATCAGCTATACTGACGACATGTTGCTGCTGGGTCCGTCTGCAGGGGCAATTGGATAGTTGCTTAAGGCTTGTGAAGCCTACGCTGCCGCACATGGATTAATATGTAAAAAAAATTGAAGACATGGTATTTAAGGTCGGCGGCAAATGTCGTAAAGTGGGACCCGACCTTCTCATAAACGGTACAGTAATTAAGAGGGTATCAACTTTTAAATACCTAGGTCATTTTCTTTCCAACGACCTTAAGGACCATGTAGATATAGAGAGGGAGCGCAGGGCACTCGCCGTTCGGTGCAACAAATTGGCTCGTGGATTTGCTCGGTGTACGGATCTTGTAAAAATTACTATTTTCAAGGCTTACTGCCAGAGTCTGTAAACGAGTAATTTATGGGTCAATTACACCAAAAGATCGCTGCATGTCCTGCGCGTCCAGTTTAATAATGCTTTCAGGTTGTTGTTGAGGCTTCCACGCTACTGTAGCGCGTCGGAAATGTTTGCGCAAGCTCGTACCGACGGATTTCATGCGATCATGCGCAAGAAAACAGCTTCACTACTGAGGAGAGTGGGAGATAGTCGCAACCGCATCCTGAGAACTGTAGCGGAGAGTTTCAGCTGGTCGAGATGTTGGTCGAGGCTTTTTGCCATCAGGACATTGGCCGATACGACAATCGGCACAATCACAGCCGAGCTCACATTACACATGTCAACAACCTCGTGTGCTAAGTCGAGCTATTTAATTTGTTTCTCTTTCTCAGCTTTCACGAGGTTCTCGTCATGTGGAATGGTAACAACGATACTATGTCAGGCTTATTAGCGATAATAGTCCTGTCAGTAATGATAGACCGATCCCAGTACAACGTGACTAGGTCATTATCGAGAACTGGGTCGGGCACATACTTGTAATACGGTACTTCAGAATCCGCAAGTTTATATTTCAAAGCAAGTTGCTGGTGAACAATCCTGGCTACTTGGTTTTGCCTGTGCAAGTACTCGCCGTTAGCCAGACGAGAACAACTAGAGATAATATGTCTGATGGACTCACCTGGATGGTGACATGCCCGACACACGTCAACTGTCCCGTCCTTCATAATATGTCTCCGGTAGTTATTCGTCAAGATAAATTCGTCCATAATTCCACAAACGAAGCCTTCAGTTTCCCCGAAAAGGTCACCAAAACGTAGCCAGGATACGGACGCTAGGAAATCTACACCAGGCTCATAAAGAGCCCGATAGAAGCGCCCGTGAAGCTCCTTGCGGCGGTATGGCAAAATACCGCCTTGTGGTCATCGGTAGTAAGTACTACATGTTTGTGCCAGTTCTCCTTAGCCATCGAGAGCGGGGTAAGCCCCTTGTCCACTGCGACCACATCACGGTGCGTACTCACTTCGGCTTTTAACAAACATTCCCTGAGACTGCACACCTCGCGGTTGTGGGGGGTCTTCGCATCTAAAAAGCCTCGACCCCCGCACTTTCGCGGGATGTACAGTCTCATCACCAATGATTGTGGGTGATGCATCCGATTTGCGGTCAGAAGTGTACGGACCCGCCTTTCCAGGGCGCCGAGGTCGGTTTGGGTCCATTTGAGTATGCCGAAAGAGTACATCAAAATCGGCAAGACCCAACCGTTGATGGCGCACCTTATTTCCGCCCGAAAGACGACTAATTAATACCTTCTTCAGCGGCCAAAGAAGCGCTCCTTCAACTTTTGCTTCATGTTAATAACGTTGATGCCTAACGCTTCCGACATACCCAAATACTTATAGCTTTCGGATGAAGAGAGGGATCTAAGGTGTATGGAATCCGAAAGTTGATTACCTTAGGATTCCATAATCTCACCTCGCTTAACATGCATGATTGCACATTTGTCCACACCAAATTCCATCCTGATGGCGCTACTGAATGTTTCAGTTATCGTCAGTAGCTCCATCAGTCGCAATTTATTGGGGCAAAGATTTTGATGATAGCAGTGATTGTGGAAATTTAAATTCATTAATTAATTTTCAAGTCATCCATGAACAGAAGGTGAGATATGACCTGACCACCTCTCTTCAAGCGATAGCCTAGACATGAATCCTCCAGCAGTGTGTTTAGAGGATTCAGAGCTAACCAGAACCAAAGTGGACTCAAACTGTCGCCCTGATATATTCTCCGTTTAATCCAGACAGGCTCGTTATTCCCCTGGATCTGTTGACACCCCGGATAGCGAAGGACCGTTCTTCATTGCCCCATACAGGACCTAACGCAGGTGCGTAGAGTTGCATCTACCTTGTACATCGAAGGCCGGAGCGGCGAACCTGTTGGCTAATGGCCATGTCAATGAGGAGTAGCTCCTTAGTGCCTCGGGACCCGTTTCTACATCCATTTTGAGAGGCAGACATAATCGAGTTACTGACAATGTGTGTATTAATTTTCACGCTCAAAATGGATATAAGATGTTTATAGACCGTTGACAAACACGTAATCGGTCCATAATTCTTGGGTTCCGTGGGACTACCTGACTTATGGAGCAGGTGAGTGACGCCTGTTGATAGAACCTGCGGTAGCGACCCTAAAAATGACTGGAACTGAGATGCCAGGCAAGTATGCGAACTAATAAGCCATTTCAAATAAAATTTGTGCAATCCATCCGGTTCTGGCGATTTCCAATTCGGTAACTGACGGACTGCTCTGGCAACGTCTGGTGGCGTAATTAAGACTGTTTCCATTTCTGATATAGTTTCACACACTCGCTCGACATCCTGCATCCTGAGCTGTGCAGTGTGACAGACGCGTTCTGACCAGATGCTCCGCCAGAATGCACTTGTGGCTGCATCGTCTGGGCGGCATACGTTTGTCAATTTTTTTTAGGTCGCTTCCAAGCTCTATAAACCCACCTCTCATCGCTCTGGAACATGCGATTCTGCGAGTATCGATCAACCCGCCGCTTATACCGCCGAATTCGGCTCGCCCATGCACAAACTTTCTGCTTCAGGAAGTCGATGCGCTCTGTGACACGGGACATGTTTTCTCGAGGGCTTATTTCAGTCCCCGAAAATGCCCGCCTTACAAAGCGCATCACTCGTGGTCTTGTATTGCCCTCCCTGAAACAGTTTAGTTTACCTATGAGTCCCTTGGCCCCATCGATACGACGCTCGATCCTGCATTGCCAGGCTGGTACGGTTGGTTTTGGTCGAGCAGCTCCGTCACATTTTGGAAACTTGACGATAGTTAAACTACATGCCGCAACAGCCGCGCAATACAGGATCGAGTGTGTATTAATTAGATCCTCGCTGCTCTCGGACACATTCTTAAGTTGCGAGTCCAGGGCACACACCAGCGCCCTCTTTTTTTTTGCATTGGTAGGCGTGGCTATCGCGGTTCAAGTTCGATCGGAGTGGATCTATACTCGCGAAATGCATCCTCCAGTGCGCTCCTCAATCGGTCGTTGCATTGGCTACTTACTGTGGTAAGAAGATGATAGATCTTCTTCTTCAACACCATGATTGGGCCGGGGTAGATCAATGGTTGACGTTTGTACCGCGGTTTGTGCCGGAGTCGAGACGATAAGGTTGCTCAGTATCTCTGAGCGCAGCCTAACAAGTGCGGCATCGTCCAACCTATGATTGCGTTGGATGACCCGCACCTGATCTGAGAGTCGTTGGGCCGAGACGCTGATGGTTGGTTCTAGTTCCTGAAAGAGAGACAGCATCCTATCACGGTTCGCAGTGAGGTGAGTTTCCCCCTCTGTAGACCCATAATATGCGCGCATGACGTTCTCCTTCATAGACTGAGTCCATCTCATGCGATGCACACAACCACCGGCAGCGGGGACCCGGCTCGGGGCCGGAAGGCCCCTAAGTCCCAAGCTCCTCTGTGGCCGGCCTCTCCCCTGCCGACGAACAGGTGTTGACGTCGTTGGCGGGGAAAAATACTCGTCGCTCGAGCTCGACGCAACTACTGCGGCCGGTGTCGTCACAGCACTTACGGTGGAGCTGGATGCCGGCGGCGACGAGGCGGAGTTGAGTGAAGAGTCCGGAGGTGGTGGGCGTGCTCGTCTGAAAGCTGACCTCGTCAACATTTTTTTATTATCGGTTTCATATTCTGGTTCATTGTTGCTTTACCGTTGATTCGGTAGTTTTTGGTTTAAAATAGACAATGTTGTAGTTTGGTGTCTTTTGCATTTTCTGTGGTTTTGCAGGTTCTGGTTTACTTCAAAATAAAAATGTCTTGTTATATTGTGTCAATTTTTTTTTAACAATTAAATAAGCCGTGGCAGCTAAGAGATGGCCAGTCCCTACTGAAGGCGCCCTTTCACGAACATGACGTATGGATCAGCACCATTTAGCTCAACCATTTCGAAGGCACCTTATTGATCCAACACACAAGCCACTACCAGAGGGACTTTATTGCCAAGGCCTGCACTACTTCCTGGCTAGAAAACAAGAGACCAGAAAAACATCTGGTTAACCCAAAGCCACAACAACTGAGGAAAATAACTTCATTGGAATACTCTCCAAAAGAAATTGATGCTTAACTGGACCCAAAATTAATGCTTTGAATGAAACTCGAGCAACACCAATATCGACAACAAGTGTTAAATGATGTCTACCGTCTGCGGGCCTAAGTGTTTGTGTTGTAGAAAAAAAACTTACAATCTGACATAAGAAAAACATACTCAAAAGGGCGAAGGCGTATCCAAATTGGATGTTTTTCCATTACTCAACGAGCAATTGAAAAACGTCCTTTGGACGGAAGAATCCAAGTTTCAGATTTTTGACGTGTGTTTGTACGCCGGCCAAAAGAACTGTCACATGGTGGTGGTTAAGGCAAGGTTTGCGGTTGTTTCGGTAACAATAAACCCGGAAATGCAAATTATTGTGTAGTTAGCCATTTCAGCCGAAAACGTAAGATACATGGCGGGTCATTAATATTAGTTAGAATCGAAAGAACGAAAAGACACCATCGGACAGTGTGATGAACACGCCATTGAATTGTCCTGTGTTGAGCTTGATCAGCATGTCATAGTATGCGTATACAGACGGTAACTTGGAGGTTACCAGAATATATCTGTGTTTGATTCTGTAATGGAAGATATGTTAAAGAAACTCAATAATAATTATGTGGAGACTTTAATATCAATTTATTAGAAAACTACTCGAATACTGCAGATTAATAAGTCTTTTCAGGTCATTTGATTTGTCAAATATTTTATTGAACCAACCCGAGTGACAGCTACTTGTATAGATAATATTTTTTGTAATTGTGATTACTCAAACTGAAAAGATGCGAGTGATTGGTTCTACCGACACAACAGAGACCAGAACTTGGAGAGCTAAAGGCCTTCAGTGAGTGTTTTAAGCCCAAGTCAGCCAAACTTTGCCATTAACTGTCATAACAACATCGACGACAACTGGAACAAAGTGAAAAATCTTATCCTTTCATCACGCAAAGAGAGCCAAAGCAAGGCAGTCGATGCTCCGAGAAAGATATAGATAACGGAAGAAACATGGAAGGCCATCAGAGAGCGAAAGGAACTACTCAAAGGCTTGTCTAAAATTTCAGACAAAAGATCTCTTCCTGAAAATTAAGAATATCACTCTAGAATTCAAGCCGAGAACATGGGTCATAGAAAATGAGGAAGAACGACTGTTGACCGAGATAGATCATGTTACAGAAAGATGGAGATCATAGTGTGAAAGCCTATATACCGACCCCGCAGCACGCGCTCCAAGTACCTCGATTGTAGATAAGCAATGCATAGAACCCGACATCCTCGAATCTGAAATCCAAGGTGCACTGCACAAGCTCAAATCAAATAAATCAGCCGGTAGTGACAAACATTTTGCTGAAGAGCTTAAGTACCTAGGGGATCAAGGGGTGGAGATAATGCTTGAGCTATGCAATCAAGTCTGGAAAACAGGCAAATGGTGTACTGACTAGAAAGAATCCCTACTAATTCCTCTGCACAAGAAAGGTTCAACAAAAACGTGCGGGAACTACCGGACAGTCGCACTTATATCTCATGCTAGCAAGATAATGCTTTATGTAATCAACGGACGACTGTAATCGTACCTTCAGTGGCAGATACCCAGTGAACAGGCGGGTTTTGTGAAAGGTCGAAGCACAAAAGAACAGATTGTGAATGTGAGGCAAATAATTGTGAAAAGTCGAGAGATCAACGTGATATTGAGGCGATATTGGAGGAAAGTGTTACGAACAAATTGAACTTTTATTATTCCAAAACGCTTTGTCATAAGTTTTACTCAAGCACGAAACCCTATCACCTTTACTTATAAAATAAATGACAGCACTATTACTAGAACGTGTCTTCCATATTGCACTATGTTCCAAAGAAATAAATACAGACTTGTTATAATCTTTGACTAACTCTACTATTTGTGTTACCAGTTGGATGTGGTCAGTTGTTGAGATGTGTTTTCGAAATCCAGCCTGTTCTCGCGGTTCATTTTCATCTAGTCATTGTAAATCTATTTATGATTTTTGAGAAAATATTGTACAGATTCGACATTAGGCTAATTGGTCTATAATTACTAAGGTCACATCTATCTCCTTTTTTGTGAAGAAGAGTAATTGACGATTCGGACCATTGCTTTGGAGTTTCCTTTTATTGAACATTATTTTCTGTGGGTGTTGTAAGGGTTCCGATAGAGACTTCAATATTTTATTTGTTACCTTGTCATCTCCAGGTGCTTTGTCTTTTTTCTGAGTTTCTAGATAGAAAAAAATATATCTGATATTAGTATTTCGGCCAAGGGTTCGTTGACACAGGTTTTGCTTACGATATGCTGCGTAAAGCTGGATTTTTCTTGTGACGAGTAAAAATTCTGATAAAAGTTAGTTGCTTCTGTGAGTATATCTGACCGCTTCGTAATAATTTTTCCTTTCTTAACTACCATGTTTGTTGCCCATTGTGTTGTAGCTTGGAGATCTTTATATGCCTTTTAAATAACTCCCTTTTTCGATAAGTATTTCTCAACAATATTTCGCCTGTGTTTCTTTCTGCAGTTAGAGATTTCCTTGTTTATTTCTTAACTTGTTTGAGCGATTTTTATTTTTATTTCCTTTGTTCTTTGCCTTTGTTTATTTACTGTATTTTTTATTTAAAACCTCCTTTAACATTATTAACACCCACCATCGATCTGTATGTTTCCTTTTTTTTATTTAAATACACGTAGGGTAATTAAATTAAATTGTATTTACCCAACACTTTCCCGAAAATGTCAAATTATAATATAATTTGACATCTATGTCCTGCACACATAAAGAAATTCATTATATGCTTTGGGTCTAGTCGGGCAATAGTGACTAGACCCAAAAAATACAATTTATTATAGGGTAAATCCAATTTATTTCAGCTACTGAATAAAAGTTTTCATTCAAAGTCTTTTAGAGAGTACTATAGACTCTATAGTTCACTCCATATCTTATCCACACCAGATTATAATTTTGTACGCATTACTTAAAAATGTATGTGTATTGTGTATTATGAATTTATAATATTAATTATAACATAGTATAATATTTTTATATTATAAATGCATAGGGACAGGTGTTGATGAGGCAACAAATATTCTACAACCATATCAAATCCAGTGTCAATGAAGAAACCGATGGCAAAGAAGACCTAGATTATGTCTCAATTGTTTCTTCAATCGCGCCGGATCAACTTAAGATGATTGAAATGACGACAGGTCTCAGGAACAACTTGCGACCCACGGATGGCCCCTCAAGTTAAAGGGAACATTTACAAGTCCGAGATAAGGCCGGTCAACTGTATGCATCGGAGTGATGGGTCGTGAAGTAGACGGATGAACAATTATTTCAAGCAGAAGATATGAGAATATTGAGATGGATGTGTGGAGTGATGAAAATGAAAAAAATCAAAGTACGAAATGAGTGTACAAGGGGAAGTTTGAAAGTGGCGCCAGTAACAGAAAAGTAGAAAGGAAATCGTATGGCTTGGTATGGACATGTGATGAGGAGGGAGGTAACGCATGTGACTAAACGAGTGATGAATATAAATGTTGTAGAGGAAGACAACAGGAAAGATAAGGCAGTGAATGATAGCGTGACGGTTGACAGGGGAGACTGGAAGAAGAAAACGTGTTGCGCCGTCCCCAAGTAACATGGGACAAACTCGGGAAGATGATGATGCGATGCTGAGATCCCCATAAACATAAACCATTTAAAGCATTTCAAGTCCACTGTCTATGAATGAACATAACTGGTGGCTTAGACAATACCTACACAGACAAACAATGACAGATATTGCGGATGATTTGATATAAAACTTAAAATACATAATTGTATGTAAGCAACCCAAACAAAAAAAAAAAAAATACTACCTTAATGATGTGAATCTAAATTTTATTTTCATCGAAGTGTCTTTATTTTTCTTTTATTATTGTCTCGAATATTCTAGCAATTTATTAATTTCTTGTTATGTTATATTCGTCATTACTGATTACTAAAAAGTGTAAAAAATGCAAAAAATTTGCTGTCATGTCATATTAATACATCGTTTTATGTCATGCAAACCTAACTTAAAGTAATTAATTATAGACTTACTCAAGGTACATGGGACACTCATATATGAGGTTAAAAAATATATATGACGTAAATATTTTTATTAAATCACAAAACTCTACACAAAGTTTCTTGCGTCTGAACCAGTTTTCGAAACACTTTTTCCTGCCTGCTCGAACGCCCAACAGCGCATCTTCCGGCGCCGAAAATTGTATCCCTTTGAGCAGATTTTTAATTTTCGGGTAAAAAGACACACGGTGCTAGGTCAGGGCTGTAAGGAGGGACCCAAGAGTTTGACCGACGTGCTGTCCAGGAAGTCCCTCGTTTTGAGCGTGGTGTGCGAAGGCGCGTTGTCGTGGCGGAGCAGTAGCCCGCGGAGCCCTGTGTTTGGTCGCTTGTTGCTCACAACAGAGAAAATTTCTGCCAAGCATTTGGTAGTTTACCATTCAGCGTTGATGCTTCTTTGGTTCCGTAAAGGAATTGACACCAAGTAGCCAGTCAAATTGAAAAAGCTTGCGATAAAAATCTTCCGCCCGCTTCCAGATCGCTTCACTTTGGTCGGCGTTGATTCGTTTTGAAACACCCAAACCGTCGACTGGCATTTCGTTTCTGGATCGTATTGATAAATCCAAGACTCATGATGTCTTAAACACGCCGAGACGAGCCTTCAAATTTGTTTATGATATCACGGCATCATTCCACCCGGGCCTGCTTCTGGGCATCGATGAGGTTGTGCGGCACCCAGCGTTAAACTGTCCTCCTCATGCGAAGATGCATGTGTAGAATTTCGTGAAGGCTTCCCGATCCAACCTGCAGTATGTGGCGACCACTTCTTTCTTCATCCCCCAAAGTTAGTCGACCGCGCTTGAATTCGTTAAACCAACGATACACGGTTGCCTTAGAAGGGCCTTCATCCATGAATGCCATTTGAAGTCCATCGTAAGATTCGTTCGGTTTCAGGCGAGACTTGAAATCGTAAAAAAACGTAGCGCTTTCTAAACTTACAAATAATCGTATTTTCTAAATATGCTATAACTGGCCAGTCTCTCATACATAAAAACTTTTATTGCAACACTTTCTGAGTGGCCTGGTATTGCACTAAATATAATTATAACCTGCCTGTTAATAATTGATATGAATTAGGAACTTCAACAAAAAATTGGTATGAAAACTTAAAAAATTAAAAAACTAACATCGATTTGCTATTTGTTACCTAGCAGGTGTAAAAAGTAAAGTTACAGATTCTTCTCGGGGCTTAAAGTTTTTTCGTCTTGGGCAAGCTTGAATCCGGAGCGTAAATAAGGATTCTCGGGCTAACTCTTGAGCGAAGCGAGGGAAATATCAACTGTGACATACACTGCTTTATTCCCTCGGTGAATAATATACTATTAGATTATTTCCACAGTTCCAGGTTTTTCCATAATAAGCAGAATAGGTGTGTACCTATTCTATAGGGAACACCCGAATCATAATAACAACATATCATGTGATGAGTGAACATCGCTGCAGGCTGCTGCCTGTACAGACACGCCGTAATCGTTTAATTGGTAATTTGATAGTGAAAGTCTTAATTTGCATATTACATACATATGATACATATACATACATACTCTTGTACTTTAAAGCTTCGATACATAAAACTAAAACACAGTCTTGTGCAAAAAACTATAGGTAATGACGTGTACAGATAACAACTGTACTAATTAGCGAGGAGCGCCCGCGCAGCGCCGCCGTAATAAAGTGCAGCCGCTATCAGCTCACCTACTTGTCAATAAGCTATGTGTAGAGGGGGGAGTGGGGGGGGGGTACGCACGAGGACGCAATCAACGGACAAAATTCATTAGCAGTCGCGACGGACGGACGGACGGACAGCAGCCGCGCAACCACAATTGATATATTACACTTATACACGTATCGGTTAAATTGTCCGATCGATAAGTGGGCGTTAGACGCGACCAGCAGTGCTCCGCTTGCGACCTTAAACTGACGACGCAATCTCGACCTTATCTCCTACCATTACAAATCAGAATTCTGGATCCGAGGATTCAGTTTAGTTCTTTCGCACGAAGCTTTCCCGACCCTATTGAAATTGTATAAGGTGATAATGGCATAAAAGCCAACTGAGAAATGGTCTCTATTCATTAGTGTGTAGAGCTCCTTTATGGTTAGCGGCTGCGGGCGAGTTAGGTGGTGCGCGGTGCGTGCGCGCGGCGCGAGGGGCTAATGTGTAACCGTTGTCGCGCGCTCGCCGCACTAATGCGGCCGGCGCCGGCGCCCGACTCACACAAAAATCTACAACATTCCTGCGTTTAGGTCGCGGGTCTTTATTCCTTTTTTATCGGATCATGAAATAATAGAATAGGTACAAAGCAGCCGCCACGCGCCCCCCTGCCCCGCCAGCCCCTGAGACTGCGCGTCTTATCAGCACACTTCAAGTTATAATGCAGCTAGCTATGTTATACTGGTACTTGTTAGTTTTATTTATTTAAATGCGGCGGACTTCGATCAATTCTGTTTCTGGACACATGTTAATGTTATGGAGTCGGGAGTGAACCGATGTATTTACAATGTTTCTACTCGCTGCACTGGTGTATTAGTAGGTATAGGAATTTGATCATTTCAGTGCTTCGATGTTGCGTGTCCACTCAATAGTTATTATTAGGTATGTCTACTGCTCAGTACCTAAGTAAGTTTTATCTGTACGAGTAAGTAACGAAACGGTATTTCACCAGAAAGAGGCCTTACTTTATGTGGTGAAATATCATTTCGATACTCAAACACTCTAACCCATTAAAAATATTAAATGATTACTTAAAACTTCCCTAAATACCCTCCAAACTGGGAACAATCTGAATCTAGAAGGATACCTGCATCATTAACAATACATCCACATGTCTGCTTATCCCCAGTCGGTGAGCCGGCGCGGGCGCTCGTAGCGCCTTGCGACGCAGCAACGCAAATACGATCTACGGCTGTGCGATCTTTCGCCTGCCTGTCTATCATCATTTTTCATCATTTAAGAAAATAATGGTGCCGATTCTCTTGTCACAAATGTCTCTAAACTAGACTAAAAATCACTAAAATTTTGTTTAATCCTGTGAAATGACGATTTTCCATTCTGAAATTGTCTAAAGTGACACAACTTCGCTATATTTTAGTCTGACAGCACTAAGATGGTACTGAGTTATTAATTTAGTGAAAATGGCAATTTTGCTATTCAGAATTTTACGTTTTTCACCTTCAAATTTGATTGTCTAACTAAATCTGAACATTAAAAAGGTGTGGAATAAAATTTGTTGGTGTGAACTAAAATTCACACCAACACCTCGACTTCAGACGTGCAAAAACGGTACTTTTTTTTTTCTTTTCTGCTCGTATCTCGAAAACGGTGTGTCCTATCACAAAAATAATGAAAATTTCGACACTCTCTGTAACCCAGAAAACTCCAAAACTCTACATGTAGATTTTTTCTTTATATTTTCCATACAAAAAGTAAAAACTTCCATAAAAAACACGTCGAGGCTGCCCCAGGCTGCCTCCGGCTCTAATAAAGACGTTGCGAAACCAATAGAAAAAAAAACATGTGGACTCGCGATTGTCAAATTCGATTATAGTTGTGTCAAAATTATTTTTAAATTTAGAGATTTTTTTTCGCAGAATAGCTTCAAGATTCTCATAGTAAAAAGTAAGGAATTTTAGTGATGGTTTAGTTAGTTTAGTTTGGTGTACAAGAGAATCGGCACGAATGTCTCGTTTACAAAAAAATGAGAAGCAGTCATTTATGCATTACAATCTATAAAAATTAAAATTAAATTCTGTTCGTTCTGGCTGGACCGATTTGGCTATGTTTTGTTTTAAAATGTTCTTACGAATTAGGTTTTATGATGGATGGGCCGAACGTGGTTTGAACTAAATACGAATTTCGGTCGAACATTCGGTGAAGATGAAAAGTTCGGCCGAACTTCGGTTATTTACACTAGAAAATGTATCCTACCAACAAAAACTAAAATCAATTTACATTGATCTAGAAAATAGTAACCGCAGTGCTAACAATAGTTTCAGAAAGCACACTTATTAGACTTACATGGAGCATCACGCCTCCAGTGTTCCAGTCAAAAGTAGTTGAGGGAGCAACCGTTCATGGAATGTTGTCATGCTCCCGGACATAAAACAAACCCGACATATGCAGGCACTTTTAATTATGGTTGCCATAGAGTCGTAAAGAGGGTGTCAACAGGATGGGCAGCGTCTCTCAACCTCCCCAGAAGGGGGAATTAAATTATGTATCATAATCATTATCATTTATTTGTCGGAAAATATGGTACATAATGGTCTTAAGATTAGTCAATGGTCAGTGGACAGATGGTGGATCAGTTAGTATAATTACATTTCCAGACACCTACCATCGCATTTTTACTAAACTACTTACTTAGCTACTTACGTATAACACATTAACTGTTAGTAAGCTGTCATGTTCGGGGTGCGCCGGCGCCCGGCACCGTTGTAGACCTCGTCCATCTCACCATCAGAAAAAACATAACATAACTTAAACAGCCTATTAAAATGTTCCCAGTGCTGGGACACAGGCCTCCTCTCTGTGAGAGGGAGTGGGCCGTAATCCACCACGCGGGCCCAGTGCGGGTTGGTAGATGTCACATGTCTTCGAATTTTTGTTTCTAAGACATGCCGGTTTCATCACGATGTTTTCCTTCACCGTTTTGAGAGCAGTGGTGATGAAATAATTTACACAAAGTAAAGCGCATGTCTGGGTTCGAACCTACGACCTACAACTCGTAAGTCAAGGCCGTAACCACTGGGCCACCACTGCTCCCCATCAGAAAAAGATTTAGACAAACATGGGATTTGTTTTGACACAAAGCACACAGCAAAGACAGGTTTATGCTTTTCATTCGTATTCTATGTGATATTTTGTATGTATTGTGGGATGCATTATACTCTCGAAGCAGTTCACGGCTAGATGTATCGAGATTGAAAAGGGCTTGATTTCCAGTGATGAGCATGGAACTTCGACTTAACTACAAAAATAGAAATGTGAGTATACTATGGGTATTTTATATAATATCACTCCCTACCCTCTTGGGAAATACAGGCGTGATGTTATGATATTATAAATGAGGTCAACCGGTAATAGTTTTTGTAATAACTGTTTCAATCTTAAAGTATTTAATTTACACTAGGTGTGGTGTCCCGTCAAGCTATCGGATAGCTAAGTTATTATATCAAACTGAAAGGTAACCTCACTTAGTTAAAACTAGTTGGTGTGCTGTGACCGTTAGCTGCTAGTCCACCTGCTTAAGGACGTCTGCAGTACCAGAGTCGTTCCAGAGACGAAGCTTAATGTGTCTGTAACAACCCACACCATCAACCCATACCCATGGTGGTGCTTATGACTGGTTTATTGGTTTAACATTGTCTTCGGTCTAAACTCACACAGTAATAAACTCGTAACTGGCACCTGAGATGAGTGTTCGCTAGTACTACGGTTTGGGCAGTCTCGGCAGTCTCAAAGTTTCGACGATCAAAGTCCTGGGACGGGCCATTACTTCGAGACGTCCCAGAATAAAGTTAGAATCGAGTTAATTTTGGGCCAGATGTGTCAATAAAGAAAGCTATTTTAGGAATGGTTTTTGTTTCGAAAGGTTTGTAAAGTAGTTTTAGTACGTTTTCCGGTTGCTTCAAACAACTGGAACTCCTTTTTCATTACTCTTTATTTTTTGTAAAAATTTCGGGTACATTTCTTAGATTTTTATATTGCTTCGATTCTATTCGACTTTGAAAATCAATTAATTATTCGTTAATCTAACAGATGTCACTTTCAATTACTTACTAAAGAAACGAATGAAGTTTATCATGACCTTTTGAAAATAACACTATTGCAATACAAAATCAAGAACCCTGTCTCGAGTCTCAAACCGAAAGTCTCGGGACCAAAGACAACGAAATTTACAATAAGTTGGGATCCAGACCCTAGCTCATAGGTAAGTTCTCAAGACTGATCCATTGTACTACTAAGTCGTATAATTACTTCCCTTGTTCCATTGAAAGATTAGGTAGGTTCTTATAGGTTGGAGTTTGGACAAGGGGCAGTAAATAAATAATAATAAAAAATAAACAGGTACCTCAACCGCTGTTGCTGCAGGAAAACGGTTTTAGAATACTACGAGTATCCTTGACTTTTCGAACAATTGTTAACTGCATTCACAGATTTCGGAGTTCATGCACCGTTTAACATAACATAACAACACGTATTGTTTCCCCGAAAGGTTGTGCAGAGGTTCATGCAACATTTTGCTAGAAAAGCGTTTTACGTTTATGATGCCAATCGATGCAATTACGTATAAAACTTGAAAAACTCTTCTAGACCAATATTGAGGTAAGAGTACCAGTAAAAAAAACCAAAAAACTGAAACACTTGGCTGGCGGACAATATTATAACAACGATCTTTTACGATGTCTTATTGACCAAGTATTGTGAATATCAAAGAATTATCAACGTGTTTTAGATCTGACCAACGAGGTAGTATCTTTTTATATGTTAATCAAGAAAAGTGCCAATTTAGTTAATTTTGAATCTCAGTACTGTAAATGAATACTAGTAGCCGCAGGTACTCTCACATCACTTCGTATCTCTTCGATAACAGGTTGTAGATAGTCTAGCTCTTATGCGTAGTATCATACAAATAAAACGTAAAAATGTACGAAAAAATAAGGACCGTTCCAGAACGTTTTCCTGTAGTTTCAGTGGTTAAATGATCTACCCTTACTGTCTCGTCTCAAAATTCAATGGTATGGTAGGTATGCCTGAATTCGAAAATATCTACCCGCATAGATAAACCGTGCACTAATTGTTAGTAATTTGCAACAACTAAGTACTTGTAAAGCTTTTGGTTTTACTCATATTCTTTAATTATGAAACGACCCGGCTGCGAGCCGCTGTTTTCCGACATCCACGGGGGCTAATGCTTGTAGGTGCATTAGCCCCCGTGGATGCTTGTAGGTGCATTAGCCCCCGTGGATGCTTGTAGGTGCATTAGCCCCCGTGGATGCTTGTAGGTGCATTAGCCCCCGTAGATGCTTGTAGGTGCATTAGCCCCCGTGGATGCTTGTAGGTGCATTAGCCCCCGTGGATGCTTGTAGGTCCATTAGCCCCCGTGGATGCTTGTAGGTCCATTAGCCCCCGTGGATGCTTGTAGGTACATTAGCCCCCGTGGATGCTTGTAGGTGCATTAGCCCCCGTGGATGCTTGTAGGTGCATTAGCCCCCGTGGATGTCGGAAAACAGCACACGGCAACATACTACCGGGATAAAAAGTAACGGTTTTCCATTATGGCGCGGGGTTTGAGTTGCATCTGTTATTTAGATTTAATACAGTGCTGTTATTAGTTAGATTATATCTGGTGTTTATTGCGAATTTCAAAATGTACAAAAACATCGAACAAATAGTTTTTTGTCTTAAATTTTGCTACGCCAATGGAATTTCGTGTTCGGACTGTTCGGAGTCACTGAAAATGTTACAGAAGGCTTACAGTGAATCGACTTAATCAAAAACACGTACTTATGAGTGGTACAAAGCGTTCAAAAGCGTTCGAGATGAAAGATTTGCCTCGCTGTGGTAGCCATCAACGTCTTCAACTGAAGTTAACATCGCAAAAGTGAAGGAAAAGTGAAGTCCTCATTCAAGTTTGAGAGAGATAGCCGCTGAACTTTCTGTGTCTCACGAGTCGATCCGTACCATTTTAAACAATGACTTGGTAATGAAACATGTTGATGCTATGGTAGTCCCAAAAGAAAAGAATTTTCTCCAAAAACTCAATCGTATAAGAGTCGCTGAGGACATGCTAGAACGAGTCAATTCCGACCCAATTCATGAAACGCATTGTAACTGGTGACGAGTCGTGCGTTTACGAGTTTGACATGCAAACTTCGGAGTGGCGCCTTCCAACTGAAACGAAACCGAAAAAACGCCAAAGTCGATCAAACGTCAAAGTCATGTTAACTGTTCTTTGACTATTGCGATATTGTGCACTCGTTATTCCTTCCGGAAGGTCAAACTATAAAATAAAGAATATTATTTGAGCGTTGTGCGGCGTTTAAGAGAGAAAATTCTTCGAAAAAGGCCAGATTTGTGGAAAGAAAATTCTTGCAAGCGTGGCACCTGATACACCAGATATGTCGCCAGCCGACTTCTTATTTTTTCTTAACTCAAATTACCGCTTCGTGGCACCCGTTTTCATTCGGAGACATAAAGGAGAATCCGCGGCGAGAACTGAATTCAATTCCGAAAAAGCTTTTAAAATGTTTTGATGTTTTTTTTTAAATACTTTATTAAAAAGAACCAGGTTCTTAATAATTGATTACAATCTAGCCTATACGACTAATACGCAATTTTAATCTAACTTAATTTGTTAAGTGATAATTATTTTAAAACTTAGAAAAGTGAAAAGTGTTTACACAAGTCCGTTCCACTTTCTTAAAGTCTGATAATGAATGATATAAACACTTTGTTCATGTGTTATTATGTGTGTCACTGTCACTATTATTTCTACACTTTACACTACACTAACTCAAAAGGTTTTGTTCGTTTAAGTCTTCGCACTATATTTGCTTGTTCTAACAGCTGAATTGCCTCGATGTTCACATGTCGGTGGAGTCGGTGTTCATGGGCCTCAGCAAATTTTTGGATTAGGTTGGTGACGGGTTCCATTTTCAGGTCACGATGGAGGTCGTCATTTCTTATATACCAGGGCGCATTTACAATACTCCTGAGGACCTTATTCTGGAATTTTTGTATAATTTTGATGTTGCTCGGCTTAGTACAGCCCCACAGTTGGATACCATATGTCCATATTGGCATAAGAATATACAAAAATTTTGTTATGTATCTATAGGCAGGAACCTCGTCCAATCAACCAATACATGTTTTTAAAACGCATGTCTAGTTCCTGTCCTTCTTTTTGACGTGCGCTTTACAGCGTAGTTTTGCGTCAAGCGTTATGCCAAGGTATTTGGCTGTATTTGCGTATGGCACTTGTTGGTCATTTATGAAGATTGGTTGGTAATCACAATTCCTGTTGGTGAAATCAATGTGTAGTGACTTCGATTCATTCAATCTGATTCTCCATTTTTGTACCCAGTCATGGACTTTATTTACAGCGATTTGTACATTTTTGATTGCTTCCGTATGGCATGACCCTGTAGCCATAATGGCAGTGTCATCCGCGAAGGTTGCGATGGTATTATTTTCCAGCTCTGGCATATCATACGTGTACAACAGGTAAAGGACTGGACCCAGCACACTACCTTGAGGCACGCCAGCTTTAAAAATTCTTAGATCAGAAAAGACATCCTCGTGCTTTACTCGAAACATTCTATCTGTAATGTATGATTGCAAGATATCGGCAAAATCACTGGGCAATATTAGTCGTAACTTGTTTATCAAACCCTTATGCCAAACTTTATCAAAAGCTTATGCCACATCAAAAAATACGGTGGAGCAGACTTTTTTATCTTCAAGCGATCTCTCAATGATGTTGGTTGGATTATATGTAAGTACTGGGTCTATTGTTGAGTGTTTCTCTCTGAAACCAAACTGATGGTCAGGAATTAGGTTTCTATCGTTTATTATAGGTTTTAGGCGTTTTAAAAACAATTTTTCAAACAGTTTCGATAATATAGGCAACAGGGAAATGGGCCTGTATGATGAAACTTCGGTAGGCGGTTTACCGGGCTTTGCAATCATAATCACTTCAGCAACTTTCCAGGGCTCAGGAACATGCTTTAGCACGAATGCAGCATTGATGAGCCGAGTTAGCTTAACGATGGCTTTACGTGGAAGGTGTTTTAGGATTTCTCCCGTCATAGGTTATACCCTGGGGATTTTTTGAGGTTAGTAATTTGAATTTCCTTTGCAACTTCTTTCGGGGTCACAAGCTTAATTCTTTGATCTTGCAGAATATTGGCAAACTGCAAGTTATCTACAGACCCGTCATTTGGCTGAAAGCTTTCTTCCAGGTGATGTGCAAATCTTAGAGCTTTTTGCTCATTGCCCACTTTCCATTAATATCTCTGATAGGGGGAATTGGTGTAATTGGCTTTTTGAGTAACTTTTTCGCTTTCCAAAGAAAGTATTGCGTTATAAGGTCGCTGCTTAACTGACGTAGGTTGTTATTAAAAGCCTCATCTTGAAAAAAACGTATTTCTCTCTTCAGTATTTTCGTAAGGTTATTTAATAGAGTTTTATCTTGCGGGAATCTAGTTCGCTGCCACCTTTTTCTTAGAGTCCTTTTTTCATGTAACAGATCTATTATTTCCTTTGGGTAGGTATTTCCTTTAAGTTTGTTCGTAAGCTGTGGTGTGTTGTTCCATGCACATTGTTGAATATTGTTGTTAAACCTGTTAACTTCAGAATCAAGCTGATCTTTTCATTTTAATGAAGTTTTAGGTCAATAATATTTTCTAGGTATATGCTAAAACTTTTCCAATCTGTAAACTTGTTAACTAATGTCAAGTAATTTTCTCTTAGTAGTATTTTGTGACTTAATTGTAATAATATCGGAGAGTGATCGGAGTTCATGTGGTACCCCTCTTCCACCCTCAGATGAATGAAGAAGTCGATGAGGTCTGGGAGTTTCTGGTGGTCAGTCGGCCAGTATGTAGGTTTTCCAGTACTTATGACCTCACAGAGCATGTCTTTCACTGCACTGAGAAGCTGTCTTCCCTTAGTTGAAGTTAATCTCGATCCCCAATGAGTGTTCTTAGCATTAAAGTCACCGCCTAATATAAATCTCTGTCCAAGCAGTCTGAAGAAGTTTACATATTGTTCTTTGTATATCGTGTGTCTTGGGGGACAGTATACAGCCGCTACTGTCAAATTAAATGTATTTGTTTTAACTGATATCGCCACAGCTTGCGTGTCTGGCTCCTCGTATTTACACTGTTCGTAATGACAGATATTTTCTCTAATAATGACCGCGCTACCTCCTCGTGCCGTGTTCTTAGGGTGCAGCGAGTGATAAACCTAATTGCCTCTAAAATTTACAAAAGACTGTTTAGTGAAGTGCGTTTCAGAGATCAAACACACATCAATATTTTCTGTGTCTAAGACTACTTGCAACTCATGTTGATGTTGCAGCAGTCCGTTGGAATTCCACGCCATTATTTTAAATGTGTTATTTATGTTGGATTTGTAATGCGCTTGATTCTAATTTCTCTAGTCTCTTGTCAAATGAGGATATGCGCTTCAATATCTGGTTAAGCTTGTCCTCAAGACTTGATGTTTTTTTTTTGGACTTGGTTTTACCGCTTGTGCATATGAGACACTTTTAGATTTATGTGCAGTTATTGCGGATGACGATGCCAACGTGTACTTTGTTTTGCTGTCTGTTTGTCGGTATTTTTAACAATTTGCTTAATGGCAGGGTTGTTAGGTGGATTCTTTTTAGATTTTTTGTTTTTAATAATTTGCATCTCCTTGGCAACTAAACACCCTCTGTAGTTGGCTGGGTGAGGTAAGCCACAGTGGACACACTTCGGTTTTTCTTGCGCGGGTTTGCTGCAATCAGCTGTAAGGTGTTTGCCTGTACATTTAACACACCTCGGCTATAAGCCTGGCATTCTTACACTGCGGTATTATTTTCGACGTTTTAAGCGGATTAATTTCAACTTTACACCCTAATATATGTTTAATGCCGTATATTTTACTGACATCTTCGTCATTCTTGAACGACAGTATAAACATGTTCAGCGGTTCTTTTGTTCTCCAGCTTAGTTTGTTAATTGCATTTTCTATCTGGAATCCTTGCGACGTTAAATCATCTTTAATCCGATCCGGTAGGCAGGAAGAATGCAATTTCTTTGCCACTACTCTTATTGGCCTGGTCTGCTTATCCTCATATGAGTGCCATAAAAACACATAGGGTAATATGTTGTGCCAAATTTCATCTACGTCCAGCAACAACATGGCTCCAGAACAACAAAAATCGGACAAACGGACAAAAAAAGATCTGTTTTATTATAGGCAGGTAATAGAAGAAAATGAAATGTATCTCGTTGGCGAGCTCGTCCGAGTTTGCTATTTTTAGGGTTTCGTACCTCAAAAGAAAATACGGACCAATTATACGATCACTTCGTTGTCCTTCCGTCTGTCTGTCTGTCCGCTCGTCTGTCTGCCTGTCCATCGGTCAGTCTGTTTGTCTATCAGTCTGTCAAGTTTATTCTTGAGAACCCTTCATTGTGCGTTTTCTGACACGCACTTGGCCGGTTTTTGTTTTAAAAATGTTTTTAAAAGTCCAAATTAAGTTTTTATGAAGAGAAAAGTTGAAAAGTTTCCTTAAAACTGATTTGTATTAGCTATAGAAAGGACAGGACAACGTCTGTCGGGTCAGCTAGATTTGTATAAATTAATCCATGCCTTATTTACTAAACACTTTATATCGCACACCCGATTGTGCAAGAATATCATGAAGCCTGTGTAGTTAATACAATCCATTCGATATTATTGGCATGTTGATTTGCAATTACCTAGTGTGACAGAAGCAAATACTGTTGCTATGGCATGTGGCATGTTTATGTTAAACCACGTTCGGTAGAGATAAGTTCAGCTCCACTGGAACAGTTCCGTCACAGAACAATAACAACTTTAAAAACCTGATTGTCTATAAGCTGTCTGGTTCTATAATAGCAAAGCACATGTGTGAGCACTATGTACTACATACCTACTATAAAGCTACCTAGTGGAACTCGGCGAGAGTTCGGTTCGGAGAGAAGTACACCCCTACCACGACTATCTCCCCGAACCGTGCTGCCACGCAACCCCGTCCCCTCTTGACGGCCTCGAGGGACAGGGTACCGGCGGCGGCCGACGAAATTAGGGCCACTGAGCCGCTCAGGTCCTCCACCCAGTCATCCCTGGGCGGGACAAAGTACGGCTCAGCGACCACGGCGATGTTAATCGACCACTGCGCCATGCTCTGGAGCAACAGATCCTGAGCAGAGGCGCAGTGGTTGATTTTCGCCTGGAGGAGGCGTATCAGCCCCCTCCCGAGCCCTCCTCTTCCTCCGTCACGGAGTCGTCCAGGCCCAGTATACGCATGTCAGCGCACTTGGTGGGCCTGGATACTCGGACCTCGTCCGCATTCAGAGACGCCCTAAGCTTTTCAGCTAGAGCGTCTGCGGTCGGGCCTGACCGACCCCTTGACAATTCAAAAGTGCCTGTAACTGATTTATTGGAAATAAATGTTTTGAGTTTGAGTTGGAGTTCCCTGTTGTCACTACAGGACGGAGTATAACAAGTGCTACATCAAACACTTGGCAGGCGTTGATGGAAAGTCTCGATGTTAAGCAATTATTATGCGTTCCGTTATGCGGCTTCAAAATTGTGGAATAACCTATTCGAACAATTACGAGTACCACGATCGACACAAATACATTTATTTTCTTTCTTTCTTTCTTTATTATGCCCCTGCACCTGTTCTTAACGCGTCGCTGCAGTTATACAATACACTCTGCTTCAACTACCAAAATATATTCATAAGAATATTTATGTATCTACGTTAAGTTACAGTACTGCCGTGTTTCTCGCTAGCTATTATCTTCATGAGTGTGTCCAGTACTGCTGCAACTAGGGTAACTATGTAGGTGAACGGGATCCCAAGTAACCTGCCATATGGCTGGTCCCAGGATTCGTTCCAAAGTGGAACAAATTGTGTGCGATCTTACGTATTTTTTGACTGAAAATAATTATAAACTAAACTTTGACTGAAAATAATTAAAAACTACTCGTGAGTGCATTACTTCTATCTACGTCCGGTGAAACCGAGCAATGGTCAAACATCCGCGCTTTCAGGTGTTTAAAGATGTTGGCTGGCTTAAATTGTCACCAACACATATTAGCTATTCATCTATAGGGTATATAGGTTGACAATGTGACGTCACGATCGGTATCCGCAATCAGATGTAAGTAGGCCACCCTACTGACTGTACACGCACGTACTGTGTGTTATTACTAGTTTGTAAGCCAAGTGTTGAGTCCAAGAAATAGGTTAATCACATTTAATTACCAAACACTAAACGTAGACTGCTTCTTTCGTAGCAAGTTTAGAAACGATTACAGAGAAAGAAAGAAAAAGCATTTAGTGAACCTCGCACAGGAATACACAGTATATAGTGTGATGCGCAGTATCACAAACTTAACTAAACACACTCTTAAAAAATATATAATAATAATAAAACAAAATTAAAATCAGGTTACTGGGCTGTCGGCGTTGCGAACCAAAAATGTTGGTTCAGGGAGATCTGGGGTGTCGTGACAGGCGACTATCAGATCTTATCAGAGGGCAACTGATAAGATCATTGTACGATAATGGCCCTTAATGTGTTGCGGAAGTCCGACGGTCCTACCTCGGAGAGACTCCTGACAAAATTTAAATTACTGAGATAATTTATAGAAATAGTCGCAGAAGTAATTATCACAGACAACACTTCACACAATATAAATACTCACTTCTGCAACGTCTGACATGACTCAATATCTTCTGAAGAATTATAGGTAGGTATTTTTTATTGTTATAACTTCTTCTTTTTTTTAACTTCGTCTCTTGCACGGTATCTCTGTAGAAGCTAAATCTAGCCGTGGAGGAGGCCTGGTGACCTGACACAGGTTTGTTCCGAGAAACCTATATTATGCACCAGTCTCTCACAAAGGTGGAATACAGCTGAGATATTTGTTGTACGCATTAACTTTAAGTCAGCTTAGTGAAGAGAAAATAAATAAATTCTAAACTGACACAAAATACAGGTGTAACATACAATTTGAAACCCTGGTTCCTGAGCTAGGTAGCAACCTGTGTAACAGGAGCCAAAAATGATGAATGAAATGAATTAATAAATGATTAATTAAAGACAATATTTTGAATTCTCTTAACCCTGACTGCTGTCACAGTTTTTTTGTTCAAAGATTAAAATATGATCCTGGATTTATTTTACAATTACCCAACAAAAAACTATCGGCAATAAAAAACATTTAATTTGTTTTCGTTTTCAGCCGGAAATTCACTCCACATCCAACCACCACTCAATATCATGCTTTAATTGTAAAATACTCCTTACAGTATTATTGACATACAAATGTAAGATTTTATTTCTGTTTTGATATTTTTAATCTTCCAATTTAAAAGTTGCCTATGATGACGTCACGGCGTTTCGTCCACGTCCCACGCGGATTACTCTTTACTGTGTACTCGTTCACTAGCCGGAATAGCTACAATTGTTTCTCCATTGTGTTCCACTAACGACTCCTTTATCTCAATAGGATTACTTCTATACATTAAAACACTTCCTAATAGTAGATGTAGATATGTATACAATACTGTTATAATTCATGATTAAATGACGGGAATGTGTTCTACAAAAATATTGTAGCCATTATCATGCACCTTATGACAATTTTCAGCTACGTGTCGCTACGTAGCGCTACGCGACGCTACGACATGCTACGGAATGCCGTTGACAGATGTGCAATGTGTGTAGTGTATATTTAATGAACTTTACTTTTCTGGAACAAACGAATTGATATTTTTGTATTATTGACATTTTTACTTTACTTTATAAAACGATTTGACAGTACTTTGTTTTTTTCTGTATTTTGTATTATCATAATTTCTTAATTGTTATTTAAAATTAAAAACTGTTTTAATTTGTGTACTTACATTAAACACTATTGGCATGCCCATGACGGTAGAGCATGGCGCACTCTTATACAAGAAAACGTCTATGTACTTATTACCCATGTTTTGAAACGAATAAATGATTTGATTTGGAAGTTTCGTATTTATTCATTTAACGCTTTATGTACACACATATAACCATCAAATAAAAAAGAACAGAAAAATATGTAACAAGCTCTTCTAATAGTACACACAAGCGTTTATGTAAACCCCTGCAGTACATACTGCAACTCGTTCAAAGAGTGCTACAATAAGAAACTTTCTACTAAAGTCTCGTCAATTTGTAAGCGCGGTTGTCGTAGTGTGATAGTTGAGTGGCATAGTTGCTGGTTGCCGAAATACGTGACACGGGGTCGGTTGCCGAAATACGTGACACGGGGTCGGAAATAATATTTTTATGACCTAGGTACCTATAGATAGTTATTTTGGACCTGGCTATTTGTGTGTGACATTTGGAAACGCACCTACGACTCTCGGGAACCATTCCTAATCCTTGAAAAAGTCCCTCACGATTTTGTAATCAGTAAGGAGCCACTGCTCTCATTATCTATTGTTTCGGGAAACGACAAGCTCTTGAGTTCAAGGAAGCCGATAATAGCGAACAGTGTGTACAATAGTGTAGAAGCGATTAGTTATGACTGAAGTATTGTGTGTATTGTGCGGCTCGCTTTTGTGTCGTTGTGTGTTGCGGCCGACGCGGCGGGCGGCGGCGGCACCGCACGGATAGCGCTGACCTGCCGCGGCCGTGGGAACATACCTTCGTCGACGTAATAATGCCAACAAAATATCCAACCAAAAGATTACTTTAGCGTGCTGGGGTGGCCAACTACTGGACAAATGAGAAGGAGGCTCATCGTTTAGAATTTATAATTTTCTAATGTCATGATAATGGGTGTTGAGTTCTCATGAACATAAATATGGAAGTGTTGGGTTGATTGTGTAGGTTCAGTTATTAACACAGTTGTTAAGAAATATTGTAAGTCACATATGTGAGTCCATGATTGTTGGTTAATTATAATAAAATAAAGAATCATTTAGTCTGACTGGTCTGCAGGCGGCAGCTTCTTAATTAGTAAGTAGGTATACTAGTTTAACTCTTGATACAGCTTTAAATTGGATTTGATGTAGTTGTAATGTAATAAGCACTCTCCGTCTTATACACTTAGTATCATCGTCATCACCATAACGTCACGCCTGTTTTTTTAGGCAGAGGTGTACCTAGCTACGTAATGCGCCCACATTTTGCCAGTAATGTTAAGTTTGAATACCTAGTTTTTAATCAAATAATGCTTGTTATAATATACGAGTATATTTCATATATCGCCAGGGCCCGTCAGTCAGTCGCAATGAGAGGCCTCGTCAGTGGCGGCGCACTGATGCCGCACTCACTGTGACCACTGACTGCGTTGATGACTGCACCAGCGAACTTACAAACACCGTCGAGCCACCTACATAGGTATGCGCCGCCGGGGTACATGTTGTATTTCCTAGTTACGTACAATGTAGTTAAGTACTTCATTAATAACCTTAGCCAGTACTCTGCAACGGATAGTCGAAAAAGGAAAGTGTGACAACCAGACTGACCAAGGGGTACCATGTTACTGCAGTAGATAGGCCGTGAAGGTCACAAAGGCAGTCGCTCCAAGTAAAATACTGGTACTCAGCCGGACCTGACGTACTTTTGAAAAGGCGGGCAGATGTGGATGAGCCAGTACTCAAAAATCTTAAATCTAAAATGAATGCTATTACAAACCCTTCGGTAGGAGATCTTGCCAACACATGCCAACAACAACTACGACACACTTGGCATGTTTTATCAGTTTCCATACTGTTCTCATTGTCTAGGTAACCAGTCGAAGCCACAGCCGAATTTGGACCCCCACAGGTAGTCTCTGCTACTACTACTACTTCTCGCATCTTCTTTTATTTCGATCGTGGACTTGAGTGTGGCAAGATATCTAATTTTATACCTCAATTCCAACTTCGAAAATACATATTTATAATGTTGGTGAAATAATTGAACGTTTCCTTTTTAAATATTCATATACTTTGTACCACATTTTGATGTTTTTGACGACCAGTCGCAATGTTATTGTAATCTTGAGGCTGATGAAGATGAGCCAATGTTGCAGTAATTCGGTTCTACTAAACGAAATAATAAACAACTGTTGAGGAGGCAGCAGTTTCTTACTTAAACCACTATAACATGTATTCGGTGCTTTAACTGATATTAGTGAGTTGGTGTAGAATATGTGGATAAGTGCAGCTTCCTGACTAGTAAGTTCGTTGAAGAGCAGTTGTAGATATGTGCACCAGGAGACGTCGCTCCTGAATTAACATCCGCTGATCAACTGGCGCTGGTGCCGCCGATTAATTAGCGGCTGCCGGACCACAGGGGGGCAGGTAGGCGTGCGGAGGCGGGGGGGGGGGGCGAACACTCGCACGATTGATTGCGACGCCGCGAGTGTAAACAAAAACGCAGCACTAATTCCATTAGGGCCCAAAAACTAACCCCTCTATAAATCTCCGCGCGGCGCCCATTACTCGCTACAGCGGCCGCCCACCGCGCCCCCCGCCCGCGCCCCTCCGCCCAGCACCCCCGGCCCCGTGCCCCGCACCCCCGCCCGCGTCATATGACGCGTCACGTGCGACTACATCATGAGCGCTGCAATTTATGGAAAAGCGCATTTCCTCGCGTGTGGGGCAAGCCCCGCCCCTCGCCCCCACTGGCGGAGGCGGGCGCCTGGGCGCGCGCTCGCCGGCAGGATTACACGCGTCGACGTGCTCGTGCTATCGCATCAGTGATCCCCAGTGTTTCTTCAGCTCGTGCCAGTGACAGTGATACATTGCAGCGGACGGTCTGACAGCACAGCGTCATCATCATCGCCAGCAGTCCGGAGCCATCGGCCTGCTCTCCAACACAAGTGAGTGTTGCATACTTTATTTTAACCACACATGACCATTGGTTTCTGAACGGTTAAGTTCTGTCATCAGGTTTTTTTGTATCATCATCATCATCAGCTAGAGTCGTCGCAAGGGAAGATTTTAGATAACGTTTTACATCAGCATGCCGGTGTCTGCACCTTATTGATGCTGATCTCTGATCTCATCAGCCATTTGATGAATATCTATCCAGTACCTACTTGAATGTCTTTGTTTTCTTTGTGAATTTCACAAATTGGAGAAGTTTGAAACGTCCTGAGTTTAATGTTTTGTATAACGTCATGCTTTACAGAAAATCAACAAATAAAATACACAAAACTTACTACCTTATTGTAATTCTTAATGTGTAATTGTTTGTTTTCCCGAAAAAATAAAATAAAAATGAAAAAATAAAAAAATAAATAAAACTTGTAGGTTAACATTGCAACTGCCAACTGTAGCACTAATAGCCGTCGGAAACTGAAACCTGTTATCCCGATGAATAAAAACGCTTTATTACTATTGCGTACCGTTTAACCCATCCTTGCCCATTTTTTAATAAAGAAAAGAAGGAACTTTCATTTTGACATTTGCGTCTTTAATACGTCATTGCGCAATATAAGGTAGACTTTAGTTCAGTTTTCGGATTTTCAGCTTATTTGCATGTTCATGAAGTGATCCAATAAACTGAGCCTAACTGTTTCAAACACGTTACCTATACAACAAAGCAAAGCTCTATGAAATGAAGCCTCGTTTAGTATAACGTAAACAATAACACTGGCAAAACAACTGGCGTATTTTATGACGTGACGTAGGTAAACATTGTGTGTGATAGGTACATTATAGCCACCAGTGTTATTTGTAGCCGGACTGTCAGAATAGTTACAACATAATGCGAGTGCGTTCACAGCGGCCGGCGGTAATTGCCAATAAATCAAGTAATTAATTGTAGCTTCGCGATCTTCACGTAAAAACTGTTCCGCTCGGTTACTCGCTAATAGCTGATAACTCGGCTTGTTATATGCAGTATACATAGACACACACTATACATGCTTAGGATATTACCGATATGTGGATATACCATTGCAAATGTGGATCTCCCAACCATTTTTTAAAAATTATTATTTTTAATTACAATTTTATAACCACAATAGATTTTCAAGCTTCTAAAAACAATACACAAACAGTGAAACAAAAAAAGTATTTAAGTTTACCGGCTCAAAGCTCTGAGCAATTTTCATTTGATAAATTAAATAACAATTTTGTAGGTACTAAAATCTAAAAACTTAACATTGTTAAAAAAATGACAAAATATTTCTCGTTTTCCGGCTGTGGAATTAGTTTGATGTTCTCCCCAACAGTATTCCCGCATGAATTTGCTATCATTGATGATGTTTACAATATTATTTGTAAATATGACCGTACCTAACTGTAACTAAGCAGAAGCATTCATTGTAAGTACTTACAAGCGACCGAGCGAGCATGTCGGTAGTAACGCCCGGCGAAGTACCGGCAAGCGGCGCCGGCGCCGGCGCGGGCGCAGGCTATTGTGCGGGGCGCCGACGCTCGCATTCCGCGCAGTGTCCGCGTTATCTGATACGATAGTGTTCGCAGAGCAATACAACCTCATGTGAAAGTTTCAGTAGCCGAGAACATTGTCACGTCGAACATTACATTATAACTGCGCTTGTGTCGATGCGAAGTAACGTTAGCATAGATATTTCAATAACAATACACCACACCTATCGATGTATTTGGTCAAGCCCAATTTGGACTAGCAAATTCTACACAAAACTTTATTAGGAAAACATACAAAAGTAGGGTTTTGTATTGGACAGAAACCATGTTTAGCCACATTATTGTCTTCAATTGTAACTGACAATCTGACGAAGGTGTAAAAGTCTTGACTGTACCTACTTACCTAAATACGTCAACTTGAATCTTTAATTACCTAAAAAAGAATGTACCTCAAAATCAAAATCAAAATATTTTATTTCTCTCAGAGCTACATGGGCACTTATGAAACGTCAGAATCTAGGTGCACGGTTCCAATTGTTCGTTTCCTATGGAGAAGAGCCGGAAAGAAACTCCACGGTTACTCTTTTAAAAATAATTGACCATTACAATGTTTTCAAATTACAGTGTTTTTGGGTAGGGTATGTAGTTGAACATGGAAATAATAATCATTAATTTGCTTCTATTGTATTTCAAAGAGCCGTCCGTGCCTCGGAAAGCACGTTAAGCATCTTTGACAGTCATAAGCCGGTAGTCTGACAAGCATCTTTGACAGTCATAAGCCGGTAGTCTGACAAGCATCTTTGAGAGTCAAAAGCCGGTAGTCTGACAAGCATCTTTGACAGTCATAAGCCGGTAGTCTGACAAGCATCTTTGACAGTCATAAGCCGGTAGTCTGACAAGCATCTTTGACAGTCATAAGCCGGTAGTCTGACAAGCATCTTTGACAGTCATAAGCCGGTAGTCTGACAAGCATCTTTGAGAGTCAAAAGCCGGTAGTCTGACAAGCATCTTTGACAGTCATAAGCCGGTAGTCTGACAAGCAGTCATACCAAAGGGTTTTGTATTACCCAGTAACTGGGTTTTAGAGGTCATACAGGCAGTCGCTCCATGTAAACTACGGGTGTTCAGCTGCATCCAGTTACAAACTCAAACTGAAACTCAAACTCAAATCATTTATTTCAATTAAACCATTTACAGGCACTTTTGAATTGTCAAGGAGTCGGTCAGTCAGAAATATGAAGCTAGTTGCCCATTCCAAAGCGTAGTAGGTACCTATGGAGATACATAGATAAGATGGAATGTTTATAAACATTTGATGTGATGTGCGCCTGCGCTGGGAACGCTATCAGGCGCGCTCACTAATGCGCCTAACTTTAGATACTACATATTAACATTCTTGCCGCATCGTTGACCACGCACTAACCACCACTTATGATCCAGCGGCTTCTCAAAGTCGTATAGGCACCCAAACAAACACGCTAGAGGCATGTTGTAAAGAAATTCACTTGAACGGTTTATCCGAATTACAATCAAACAACCTACCTAGACTATATTGTCGCTAATAATATTAATATTTGGGAGAAAGTACAGTTATAGTCATAAGCCGCGGTCCAACCGTAGTCGCTTGCATTTAGTATTTATACAAATTAGCTGGTTCCTGCCGATCACCGACTGTCCCCGATCGTTACTCGTTTTAATTGGTTCATAATCAGCCGCGGGCTGTTATCAGCGAGCACGTCATGACGTCATCGCGGCGGAGTGGCAGCCTGCGCATGGGCCGGCTACCTGCAACCCTTCTGACCTACTTACAGACGGCAATAAACGCGTCGAGTCGCGGTGACGTGTCGCCGGCGCCGCACCTGCAGGTAACCTTGCAGAAAAAACGCAAAACATTGGGACTCTCGGACATTGGACAAATTTACGATGTCCGCATAGTTCCGGCGACCACGCGAGGCGCCGCACGACACCGCACGACACCGGACGATCGTTGCTGATCACTGACAGATAACGTTAATAGCGTTCCAGTTTCAATCGACTATGGTACTGATACGTCAGCGAAACCTAAAGGTTCTGCTCTCAATGACTCATTTTGTCAACCTTTACTCGAATACAGGCTTTAATGATATAGCCTGCCTTGCACTATGTGAAACTTAGGAAATATTACGTTTTACTTCATTATTTTATTATGGTCTGTTGCTCCTGTTCGCACTCAACCTGCAGAGTCTGTTGCTCCTGTTCGCACTCAACCTGCAGAGTTTGTTGCTCCTGTTCGCACTCGACCTGCAGAGTCTGGTGCTCCTGTTCGCACTCTACCTGCAGAGTCTGTTGCTCCTGATCGCACTCGACCTGCAGAGTTTGTTGCTCCTGATCGCACTCGACCTGCAGAGTCTGTTGCTCCTGTTCGCACTCGACCTGCAGAGTCTGTTGCTCCTGATCGCACTCGACCTGCAGAGTCTGTTGCTCCTGTTCGCACTCGACCTGCAGAGTCTGTTGCTCCTGATCGCACTCGACCAGCAGAGTCTGTTGCTCCTGTTCGCACTCGACCTGCAGAGTCTGTTGCTTCTGATCGCACTCGACCTGCAGAGCGCAGTTCCCGTATTTTTAAGAACGTTCGCATTCCAATCTCAGTCTCAATCTGTCAAAATATAGTCAATTACAGACAACCTACATATGTTTTTGACATTGATTTTCGCTGAGATTAGGTTGCGATTTGATTTTGTAGCACGAGAATAGGTCTTCTCACCACTAAAAATATTGTGGCACCCTAGGAAGAGTCAATGAATGTACTGTATATTTTAATAGTGCATTTAAGAAATCCTCACTAACATCGATACCAGTAGATTGTGCTGATATGGTAGTAATGGTCGTAATACTAATGGTGTACACGAGCCAATGTCAATTCCCTCCCATATCCTCCAAGGCGTAAGGTACGACCGACAATATAACTTCACTCTGCCTGGACACTAAATAGTGAAACTGTTAGAGGCGTCTTCACCGGTGACAGAGGCCGGCGGTGTCCATTACGAGCATTATCGTAACACCGGGGACATGATAAGTGTTTGTTTGTTTGTCAGTATGCGGGGTAGCTCGGGGCGGGGCGCGGGGGGTGCCACTGTCATTGATACATCAGCGCGCACCATTAGTGTTTTTTTGCCGTCCCTCGTCATCGGATTAAGCTCTCGTCACCAAACAAAAAACTGTGGAACGACCGGGAACATTTCGCACTTAGTCGCCCACCCCTCTACCGCGACCCAGCCGTCTTGATAAATGACTCGATGTTGACAAATGACCACTGACGACAAAATTAAATAATTTGTCGCCGCCAAATTGGACGTCGCTTTTGTCAACGTACAGCTGTCCTATCTAGCGGCTATTTACTCGAGGCAATAAACTCCTCGTGTTATGATAACTGCGATGCTCGTACTGCCGTGAGTACGTACTTCCATAAATATGAGGAGCTTGTTTTGCGTCAGTACCTACCTGTAGATGAGTATCTGGGCTGACCGGCTCGAGATTATTGCTTTACTCTACGCTTAAGATTCTTACAAGTCTGCGAATTTACAACAATCATTTTTACTGCACAACACGGCTCCAACTTTATAAAAATTTAAATTGAGAATTGCATACCGACGTAAGTACTTAGTACATAGTGGAACACACATCTCAAACGTTCCATTAATGTTGAATTGATTCGAATGCTGTCGATACACCGCAGATAACCACCAGACAATAGAACTAGCCCACCACACATACCTACCTAGTGATCGGCATTCATTGTTTAATCCACTTATCGTTGCGTTATCGGCCCCTGAGTGGAGTCCATGAGGACGCAAGTATCGCGTCGGCTCGGTCGCACTCTGCGTAAAAAAGCGTGGCGCCTCGGCATTAGGAGCCGGGTTATTTATAGGGGGATTAATAGGGTTGCGTTGCGTCTTTGTCGCACACGTGGTTCAGGGGTAAGAAGGTCTCCCTCACACAAACAATTAGCCGAGCCCCGCCTGTCAGATAGCTCAATAAGTGCGCCGCGCCGGACAATGCACGACGACGCGCAGCCAGCGGGGGGCGCGGGGGGCGCGGGGGGCGCGTCACGGTTGCGCAACGTCGCCGCTTGGCTCGTGCTATGTCATCTATATGTTCCCAACAAACCTTTTTTTCCTTCGTGAGCTGTGAACAATTTGCGTCCCTCGAAGTACACAATTATGTCGGGTAACATTCTTTCGCACTGACTAACAAAAAACTAATCGCACAGGAATTTCAAATATGTGTACTGTTGTTTGCGGATGAATAGTTAGTGAAGTCAGTTTTCGTTGCGACCGTTTACTATGCTAAGACGACTTACTATGCTAAGACGATTTTATGGAGCTATTGGATAATAACGCAATTCAGGTGCAGCAAGAATATAATGTTTAGCGTTAATGTTAGGATGTCGTACTGTTAAAATTACCAAACGAGTTAATCGGCGGAACATTAGCAATAAAACCGTTGATAGCACTAAACTTGCTCAGCTGCTGACATTTGTCTTCTCACTAACATCATCAAAGTATATCAACCAAGAGCCGCTGCTGGAAGACTTCATGTTAGCATAGACAACTACTTACTGAGTAGGTACCTACCAACCAGTACCAAGCTAACCTTGTCACAACAAAAGTAAAATTAAATTATTTACCACTGACTAGTTTCCCACGCACGTCGTAGTGTCCAGGAACCAGAAACCTGGCACCAGGATCAGATACTAGGAAGTGGTACCCGCTCACTTCACAAACAAAGCCTGTGTTGTGGTGGTACAGATAATCCCCTTCCCAGAAACAGTGTGTTCACTGAACTACGCTCGCTTGGTAATCCGTACTGCGAGGAACCACTTCTTGAAATAATGTTAATAACACGACTAGTAGCTGATGTAGAACCACGAAAGAGGACGCATCAACTTACAATCGACTAACTTAGTAATTCATATGAGATAATAATTACTTGAGACTACATTTTTATAACTTCGTTGCGAAACCCAAAAAGCCAACCATAGATAAATATTTTTGTATTTCATTTTTTTTTATCGCAGAGAAAACTAATAGAATTGAACGTTTTATCAAGAAAGAAAGTCATCCAATAACCATAACTTTTATTGCATCAACAAAAACTAAATTAAGTGTATTACTTCTTATGTACTTGTTTTTAAAAATTTACTAATTTACCATCCGTAGGCTATTGCAAAATATAGCCCCTTCATTGTCATTGTAACTGGCGTGGATTTCAATTAATGTTGGACGTATAATAAAGAAATATAAAGCGAGTATTACTTCTAGAGAGAAATAGTAAATCAATCTCAACGTTGACATGTTTCCATTAGTTTCCGTATTCCGTCGTGCGCGTTGATGTCTTTTCATAACTCCAAGTGCAATACGTCACAGTTCGAACTTTAATATTTCTTGATTAATATTTTTTTTTCTCTTTCATCTTATCGTATACGCAATATAAAAACAGAAGACCTATAACGTTTTAAATCTAGTCTATCATTGTCAAAAATATAGGAAATTTTGAGGTATTTCTGGCATGAGAATGAGATTGGAATGCGAACGTTCTTTAAAATATGGGAATCGCCGCTCTGTTGTCATGGAATATCTCAAGTTTGTCATCATTAAAAGCATATTAATACGTTAATACAAAATATGCATTCTACCTACTCACGAGTTTGAGCGTCAGTTCACGTCATAACAATAACAAACGCCTAAAGTTTTTTATGATCCGCGTTCACAGAGATAACAGACATGTTTAATTCTATAGTTTACCGAACAGTTTATAACTAATTCAATGTCTATTAGCAACCGATATTTATCATAAAATTGTAATGAATGCTACAGATATTAAGAGTCAATCCGATTCAGTTTAGCTATTCAGATACTTTTTCATGAATTGCAAAATTCTAAATTTCAATCATCATAATTATTATATTTATTTTTAACTTAAAAGCATATCGAAGAGTTAAGAAAATGATACGGACAAAGCCGCGGGTTAAGCTAGTAACGAAATATTATTCTGTCAGAGTAGTCAAGTTTGTGTGTTGTAGGTATTACGTATGTTTAGTAGGATAACATCTTACTAGGTAGGTAATAAACGATCAGATAAACACACAGGTATTCTACGCATATTTTAAAAGATTCTACATTCCACAGATATTTGTTGATAATCATCTGATAGAGATCTGATAATTATCATTCGATAGCTCGCCATCGTGTTGTATAATAACGTGATGAATGTTTCGGACACTCGGACGATTTCAATATATCATTTAAATGCAAAAGAGAGCCGTCAGAACTATTTACAATATACTTCGCGCGTCGCCGCGAATCTCTTAAGGCACTATGAAAATAATGTGTTTCTAAGAAAAAATCTGCACCTTTTTAATAAAATAAGTGATAGACATAATATTAATACTAGAAATAAAAATAAAACAGATCAACCATTTTTCAGACTACCTTGACTGACAAAATACCTTGTGATATATTGCAATTACATGAATGAAAGTTTAAAACTCATGTCAAAAGTGCACTTTGTAAACAATCATATTACAAATTAGAGGATTATATCCTAGATAAGAATGCTTGGAAACATGCTGGTCCTGCTCCATAGGACAATCTAGAGGCTAGACAAAATCATACTAGTTGCTTATTGTATTGTATGATTTGTTATTTTTACTTGACTCACGCACTGACTTATTCTTAGTTAATATTTTAGGAAAATCATATATTTTTACAATGTTTGTAATTAAGTGAGCACAATGTACCTATCGCGTGATTAATTTATCTGCCTTTGCTTTATTTTAATTCTTTTTACCAATTGTGGTACAGTAAGTTTTATTCTTGGTGCATCGTGTTCACATAAAGAAATATAATTAATGTATAAAAAATATTGTAAAACATTTTAAAAGAGTAACAGTGGAGTTTCTTGCCCCTTCTTCTCCATAAGAAACTACCTTTTGGAAGTGGCGCCTAGAATCAGTTCTATTTGTAAATGTTGACGTTCAAAAGTGCCTTTTAGTGCTTTTTGAAATAAATGCTTTGACTTTGACTTTAACTAGTATATTTTAGGTTCTAGAAAGTAAACTACATATTTTCTTTATTTGGATCATTCATTTGTAGATGCAATTGAAGAGTGTCATAATCGTTATTGTAATCTTTTTGCATTGACCATTCTTGGGTTAGGCCGTCAGCGTCAGCAGTACTTAGAACTTCGTTTTCTCTCTGAACTCTGCCAGACACTTTTTGACAATAGGTATTATTATGTTCAATTAAAGTAATCTGTAGAAGTTATTCGCGGCAGGGTTGTTGGCCTCTACGCACACTGCACAACACTACTTGTCATTACGCACACTGCACAACACTACTTGTCATTACGTTTCGGTCAATCGCTCTTGTACTTGGAGATGCTATTAATTAACGTAATTAAATAACTTGCTCTCGAGACTTATTAATATTTAGTTTAATTGCCGGTAGGTATATATAGGTAGGTATATATAGGTAGGTATATAGGTAGGTATATATAGGTAGGTATATATAGGTAGGTATATATAGGTAGGTATATATAGGTAGGTATATAGGTAGGTATATATAGGTAGGTATATATAGGTAGGTATATAGGTAGGTATATATAGGTAGGTATATATAGGTAGGTATAGATATCGGGACAGACGATAAATAAATCCAATTAAGATCACAAACATTAGCATTCTATACAATGAACTGCCACAAATGAGTCAGAATTACTATTTTCAATCATTAATCATCATAAACTTCTGTTAGGTTGTGCTCACGATTAATAAAATCAATCATTATCTTTTTGATAAAATAGTATACGAAAAGGAAAACAAAATAAATAATACAATACAACAAACTCCACCCACTTACTGGCATGAGTTTAGATAGTTATAAAGTGTGTCTGAAGAATATCAGTAGCATGACGTCACTAGAGCTAAGTCAACGTGTGAACGGCGTCGTTCAAATGTTTACTCCACTCATTGACCCCACTCGTTCACACATATCCTATACTGTTTAGTTTCCAGTTCACAACTTACTTATTTCGCTAATTAAACTGCGATATGTAAGGTTTTGAATTTGTGGCATAGCCAGTTCGTAACTCTCTTAGATTGACCGTTATATGAGCCACTCGTGTTTGTTGTCTAACTGGCTCTATATTACACGAAAGGATCCTTACGTGGTATGATCGGCTAGCCTTTCATTGTCACCCGCGACAACGTCTGCTGAACGTTTTGAACATACCAAAATTGAGTTGGTTGATACTTCTGTATTCCTTATTACTCCTAAATACTACGCGGTCAAAGTAAGCTAAGATCGAATATACTTGACTTTCTTTCGTCACTCAACTGAATTTAGTTTGAAAGTCACAATCTTTTTCTTCGTTTCCTCAATACTGAGGATCGCTACCACTTACAACGAGGCTCCAAGATCGAGGTCTTCTGCAGTGTTGACCAGTCGGTAGATGCAGCCTCCAACAGCATTAAAACAGTCGCAATACTTAATATTTAAACAAGAGCACAACATTCTTCTTGTTAGGATACAAGTTATTGAGCTGTGCTGTGATCCTTGAACACAGGGCGCAGCAACTATCGACGTTTTTGTGGGAAAAAATTATCTGTTGGACTTAAATAGTAGCTTATACAGTTTCTAAAATTAATATTCATCACATGAATGTTAACTCTGTCATTTAATGTGTTATTTATTGACAAAACACCTGAAGCTTGTGAAATCAATGTTTATCGTTTTAAGTGTGAAAGTTGTTGTCTGTTTGGGTTCTTGGCTTGGGTCACTCATGCTTCTGTTCTACACAGAAGGCAGCTCCCGTATTTTTAAGAACGTTCGCATTCTAATCTCAGACACAATCTGTCAAAAATACAAAAAAACTTACGAACATATTTGACAAGTTTATGACATTGATTGTCGCTGAGATGAGATTTCGTCATGAATGTGAACGTTTTGAGGGTCCCGTTGTCAACAAGGAACCCTTATACCTAGATTCGCCTTGTCCCTCCCCTCGCCCGCCCCAGGTCGGTGGACATCCATGAGGATTTTCCACCCCGGGAAAAAAAAAATATAAGGGACGCCCACAAAGTGTTGAAATAAAATGTTGTCAATTTTTATTTTAAATAATATTCTCCAATTTTTTATCGTCTATCATGGTGTGGAGTGTGTTGGAAAGGTCGTTAAAAATATTACGGGTGAGTAAAACCGTTTGCGAAGTATTAAGTTTTGTAGTGCTAATTTTTGTTAGAGTCTGGAGTCCCCCCCCCCCACCTACCAGCTAAATGGTTCCTTTTGGATATGTGAAAAAAAAAGTAAAAGTAGAATAAATAATGGAGTTAAAAGGAAAACTATCAAAGCTAAGTAGGTTTAACGAGTAGTAGTCGACCAACTTACATTGGCAATTTAGCAGTTGGATTATATGAGAGAACATGTTTTTCAACTACAACATTAAGTTATTGGTTTTTCGAGACATTGCTAAGCGGATGGTCGACTCGTCACGTGACCAGAGGGCTGGCCTATTTTTTGGCCAAAGAATTAGCATCGCCATACAACGTGGCAATGCTGCCAGCCTTTTGGGCACATTTCCTGTTGACAGCGATGTGGACGAATTTTTCGATGCCCAATGCTTCTTTACCTTGTTTTATATTCCTGTTCATATTATTTATTATTTAGCTTGTATATTATGTAAACTAAATTTAATTAATGGATTCATATTAAGTTTGTTCTTGGGATAAATTCATCCAACCACGAAACTTTTCATTGTGCGTAGTCCTACCTAAACAAACCGGTCAAGTGCGTGACCGGTTTGTTTAAGTAAGAGAACTGGCTTTCAGGTTTGTTCAGTAGGGATAAAAAGATCAATGCAGATGGATATATGTGGTGGTGGTTCAAATTAAGATGCATACTTCGTTGAAAAAGTACGAGTCACCAGTTAGGTAACTTTTAACTTAAAAAGATATGACGGTAAAGCTGTCAAATCGCAATTTTTAATCCTCATATAAAAGTTATCTGTAAAATTGGTCCTAATACTAGTTAATCCTTTGGGTAGGATAACACACAAGTAAACTGTCAGATTTATATTCAATTTACGAACACAGGTTCCACATTCTGGAGACCAACTCTCGTATTTAAAAAACGTTCAAATTCAAATCGCAATCTCATCTCAGCGACAATCAACGACAATTTTTTGTCAAATTGAGACAGATTACAATGCGATCGTTTTTAAAACTCTGTTGATCAGCAAAGATCAGTCAGTATCCTCAAGCCATACCGTGACAGTATTATTATCGAGGGTGCGAAATGCGCATCGCAAGGCGAGGGTCTGTTGTCGCTGTAGTATCAGAAACTTTGGGGAATAGCTCACAAATGTTGTCAGAATTAAAGTGAGACAATGGCACCTTTCAGTAACATCAACAAACTAATCCCTCCCGGCGAACATAATCTAGAAATCCGGAAAGCACTTTAACCATAATTATTTTAAAATGTGACTGTCCAGGTACTTACACAGTACCTTTGGACATGTTGTGACGCAGAACATACGGGGAGACAGTAAGTGGAGGAAAGTGCACTTACCGGCGCGTGTCAGTGCCTGAGTGGGCGGCGCCGACCGACTGCGGCAACACCACTCACTTGAGACCGTTGCTCCACGTGCAGTATGTTCCTGTGGACAACATGGACAACATACAGATACCCCAAATGTTTGAAGTAACATGCGTCTCGGGGGACGCACCTACAAGGTCACGTAACCGTCTCGCGAGCTTCCTGTGTGCTAACGCTGACAATTCGCGTCACTTCATTCAAAACTAGTAACGTCTAACGGCCGCTTTCTATATTCAATCCCAATCCATAATTTACCAATCGAGATTGGAATTTGAATCCATTTCCTACTTTTAGTATTTCAATAACCGATCGAAAAGTCGATAAACTGATCTTTTTTTAAAATCCATCTTTGGGAGGACGGATCGGATTTTTAGATTGGTATTTGTATGAAAGTGACAGCTATGCTTATTCTATAACCGATCTCTGATTTTGACAAATCGATTTTTGAACGCTATTGATCTTTAATTGCGATCCCCAAATTTTGACCGATTGTACTGTGAAAAGGTAGAGTAGTTAATTATATTCTTTGGTGAAAAGGTTTATAATGGAAATGTTTTCAAGTGATAGTGATAGTGATAGTGATCTTGAAGTATTAGCTCAGCTATCGGACTGGGATAGTAGCGATAGCGAACAAGAGAGAGCCGTGTCCTCAAAAACTTTTCAGCGAATAAACTTCATGGCAAGTTTAACCGACGCAGAGTTTACATTCAGATTCAGAATGGACAAAGTATCAGTTGAATCTGTTTTGATTGAAATAATGCCCTTTATCAAAGTGAAATCAAGACGGTAAGAAATTTGTTTATGTCCACTCTAATTGCTTTAAACATAAAAATAACCTTAAAAGAACGGATACTTACAACACAACTATTGTATATTTTTCAGGAATAATGGGATACCACCACTGCATCAACTTTTATTGGCACTTCGATTTTATGCATTGGGGACAATGCTTAATTCAGTGGCAGACTTTGCTGGAGTATCCATAGCATCAGCATGTAGAATAGTGGCAGACATATCTGCTGCTATCGCTAGATTGTATAGCAAATACATTTTTCTGCATTCTAGAACAACTGACAAATTTTATAACATAGCTCAATTTCCTAGAGTATGTGGTGCTATTGACTGTACACATGTACACATTCAGTCTCCATGTAGGTATTTACAAGGCTTTGATTTGTTATCAATCAAACAGCTATATTTTTCATTATAAAATGGTTTCTATTTCAGGTTCAACAATAGGTGAGGAATATAGAAATAGGAAAGGATACTTCTCAATCAATGTCCAAGCTGTTTGTGATGCAGACCTTAAATTGATGAATGTTGTTGCTCGGTGGCCTGGTTCTGCTCATGATGCTACTATTTTTAATAATTCAGTATTAAGAGGTATATATTGGGTTTATTGTTCTTTCTAATAACTTTTAAAATAAATGATGTAAGTATCTAACTGTCATTACAGCCCAGTGTGAAGATGGCATTCTTGGAAATCGCTGGTTACTCGGGGACAGTGCCTATCCAAACCGGCCATACTTGCTCACACCTTTGTTAAACCCATCAACAAGCCAGGAAATAAGATACAATGAGGCACAGATAAAGACTAGAAACACAATTGAAAGGTAAATATAAAACTTTGACTAGACTTTAGATTACTAAGAAATTCAGTACCTATTCATTAGATTATTTACTTCTTTTTATTAACAAACTTCATTAAAAGTTATTTGTATTTGTTTGTGTAGGACATTTGGAGTCTGGAAACGTCGCTTCCCAGTTATATCATTGACCATGCGCTTGTCATTATATAACATACAAACAGTTGTAATTGCTACAGCTGTTCTTCACAACATCTGCAGAAATTATAATATTGAAGAAGTACCTCCGGAAGTGGAAATTCCAGATGAAAATGATATTCCTGTGACATCAGAAAATTCAGACGGTTTCCAAAATGATATTAGACATAGACAAGGATTAATTTTAAATTATTTTTAATAGTTATTTGATTCACATAAGTATTAATGTCTTGAGATAATTTGTAAATTGCTTTTATTAGATTTACATATTACCACTTTAGTCTTAAGGGTCTTTTAGTTTTAAAATTAGTTAACAATGAGTTGCAGGAAATAAAATGTAAATTTTTCAAAAGAATTGTGTAATTAATTGCATACATAAAATATATTTACAGTACAGGCACATTTACATTAAAAACTAAATACTTAAAACGAAATTATGACTAAATGATATAATTTTAAAAATCCTCTCCCTTCAGCTTCCTTATCTCTAATTTTAATTTTACATTTTCTAACTTAATTTTTTCCAACTTATTCTCTAACAACTTTTTCTTAACAATATAATATTCAGCCAATGCAGTATTTCTAGCTTCACGACCATAATCTGGCTTCAGTAGCTTCCGTTTTATACCACCTGTAAGACAAAAATGCATTAAATATAGGAAATCAAAATGTTATATATTTAATAAAAAACAATTTATAACATTACTAGCTTCAACCTTTTAAGTGTTATTGAGCAACAAACATCCTAACTTTCAGATTTATAATATTATTATAGTAGGATATTACCACTGGATCTAAAGTTTCTTTTTTCTTTTGGTAACATAGGAGTACCAATATTGCCCAGCATTACCAACTCATCCACAATGCCATTGGCTGGCACTTCATTGCCCATGGACATTGGATTTTCAGTGGACATCTGTGTATAATCCATGGATGTGGAAGGATTATTCATGGGCATCGGACTGTCAATCAATAGCATTGGGGAATTGTGATTATAAACTGGCACAATATAGGCTGTCTCAACCCTCCCATCACCATCACCACCACCAATAATTTCAGGCACAGCATCACCACCAAACCTCACTGAGAGACCTTCTCCAGTGCTGCCCAATAAAGCTGCCACTCTATCCAGGATGTCATCAGGAGGAAAGTACCCTGGTGGCCCGCCTCCAGTCTGGAACATATTATGACATAATTCAACATGTTCTGGACTACATTTACTACTTAACTATAAGTAAAACATATACATAATGTAATGCCTGTATTCCCCAATGGATTGAGCAGCGGTAGTACACCCACATTTCACCAGTAATGTTTTTATGTGCCAATGGCCATCTACTGGGCACAAATCTAGACTGGGCTGCAACAGAAATTCCTAATAGAGCAACTCAGTAACCCCGCACAACCCGGGGATCAATCTCAATATTTCATGCTCAGCAGTCACTCTTATAACCACTGGAGTCTAGTGACTAGACCAATGAGCAGGCAGGGTTAATCCAAGTTTCGTATTTGTCTATTTTATCAATTTTAAACTTAATTTACCTTGATCCGTTCCATCCGTATTAAAGTAATGCGCTTTCGTGAGTTCTTTTTCAAGTTTTCCCACTTAAGCCGCAGTTGTTGTGGTGTACGGCGACAGGTGCCTATAGAAGCGTTGAAGATATCAGCAATCCGTACCCATTCTTCCGCCTTAATCTTATTATTGGTGGCATTGGTCTTTTTATTTGTAATTATATTGCTCCCCTCAATTAAGGAGAGCAGCCCTTTCGTCTCTTCCTTGGAAAGAGGTTTGGTTTTATTCTGCAAACAAATAAAATAAAGCTTAGTAAGTTTGAAGTACGAAATGGCGCGAAATGCCGCGTCCCCACGCATTTATTTTTTACGGCTAAATTCAAACATATTTGAGTATACGTGAATGTTTATTGCACAATTATTAAAGCAAAACCCCATTACGACGAAAACTCCAACATAAAAGGTAGAAACTGGACGAATGAAGACATACTCTAGTAACAAACTAACTAAAAATGTTAGTTGAAATGGGTGAATTTGTTTTACCTAGTAATTACATGTTGGTTCTTTGTGGGGTATGGCTTCTGGGTTTAAGAGCTACGTTATAACTATTTACTTACAGTTTCTGGCTCCATTTTTCACTTTACTTTCGAAGAAACAAACAAACTTGTTGAGAAGAGAATTGAGAATTTTGTCAATGTCAAACTGACGCTCCGTTTTGATTGACTGACGTCCCGTTCCGTTCCTCATCAACAAAACATTTAAGTTTTACTAATCTCGACGAAAAGTTAAAATACTTGACCACTGCAACTTCGCAAACAATTGTGTATGTCTGTGTATGCAATTTCTTATCACTATACTTAAAATAGATTAGCTTTGATAAAACAACCACCTTTTTAGTCGTTAATACCGCTGATGTACTTTTACTGCAATTGCGTGAAACAAAACGTTAGAGAGGGCGCAAATTTATGACCTATCCCTTTTTTTTTATGGATTTTTAGACGAGATCGACTTATTGAAATACAGATTCAGCATCAATCGAGAGATCAGATAAAATCTGGATTGCTACCAATCTTAAATTTACGATCGTTTATAGAAAGCGGCCGTAAGTGCTCTTGTTCTGCTGACCGCTGACATGTTGATAATGATCTAAGTATGTCGAATGTTGTAGTAGCATTTTATTTTTGTTTTGTTGCCAAAATTTAAAAAAACAACATAATTTTAAAATATTTTCACATCACCTGCTCGCTAACGTCAAATTGTGCAAACCTAACTAAAGCAAGACATTAAAGACCCAGGCTCCAGCCGGGCGATAATATTGTACTCTGGTGCATAATGTTATTTGAATTAGGAAGCTCAACAAAAAAAAACATATAACAACTTTTATCATAAAATATTAGATTAAACAACAAGTGGAAAAAAGGAAATTTAATTCGAGGACTAAGTTGGATCCCGAGAGCAGCGAAGGATTCTGGATTTGAATCATGAGCAGAGCGAGGAATACAAGGACCGAGATGATGTTTTTTTCACGAGTTCCCTACTTTTTACCATTGATTACGAGAAAATAAAAGAACCTAACAAAAGTTAGAGAGTACTTTTATTTTATTGTAATGGATAGTTCTATTGAATAGCTCCATTCAGCCAGTCAGTAGGTACTTTCTGCACGTTTTATTTACTTTTTGTAAATAATTCGTGCTTGTTCCAAATTCAAAATGTTTTGAATCACACAGTGACTAAAAGAGATTTTTATTTACTGTTATCGATTAATAAAATGGTAAAAAAGACTTTTTTATCACATATATTTAAAAAGAGCTAGTTAATTCTTCGTTAACAGGGACTAAAATATTTTTTTAATCCCTAGGGATTAAAAGTGATTTGAATTTGAAATATAAATATAGTATATTATATCTGTCGGATCAAGGGTGGCCGAGATGCGAAACATCGGGTCTTCTTAACGATCCGACACATTTTAGTGTGGGCACTGTAGTAGGTACTCGAACGAAATATAATTCGAATTAAAAAACACTTTAATCCACTTTCTAACGAAATAAACACGTGCAACGAAAACAGACACGTGCGTTGGTACTGAGCGTTTGCCAAGACTATCCAAGCTCGACTGTTTTCTGTTGACCGTCGCCACACTCGGTCTCTCCGCCAGTCCTCGCTGCATCCCCTCTACCGACGATCATGTCCAAGCGGTAGGGCTCGCTTGCGTTTCCGATCACATGATCATTCGTTTATGAATCAAATTGTTAGATGGCGCTGTCCGCTGTACTGTGGCGCCATCCATCCACGACATATCTTTATTTTACTCTCTTTAGAAAGGTTCACATAGTTATAGACATATACACAAAAATTACAGCGTTTTGACAATAATGCAGAAATTATGATCCTGATATATAAATTATAATAATGATTCTGTGAGAGACTGGCGCCCATACTAGGATACCTTGTGTGATGGACCACCAGGCCAGGGTAAAAAGAAGAAATCAAACTTTAGACAAATTATCTATTGATAAAGGGGTAAAAAAAAGAAATGTTTAAATTGATTAAGCAAAAAAAAAGAAAGAATAATATCTGGATATTGTTTGTAAAAGTTCCCATCAGCAAAGACATCACCTTTGGTGATGGGAACTTTTACTATATCACGATCATTGTATGAACAAGTTACAGGCTGTACGATACAGTAAACGCGCGCGAGCTAAATTAAATATAAAAAAATTGTGAAAAAATTTAAAAACGCACGAAATGCAGTTAAAACGAAAAATTACCTAGTGTAAAAACGAAAAATTAACGTAGGTATCTAATTCATAAGTTGCACTTACTTATTTTCTCATAAAGGGTGATAAAGAGTAGCGAGTCCACCTCGAGAGCAACACTACTTTAAGCTCGAGTGCACAAAGAAACACTCTCATCTTTAAAATAGTTGTTCGCTCCCTAGGCAAACTAAAAAAAAAACTACAATTTTTCTGTTACATTTAGGAATTTTCACTTCATGGGTTTTAGTTGCCGTTGACGAACAAAATAATTTAATTATGCAACTTAATAGAGCTATTATAGTGAAATAAAATAATAAATAACAAAAACTACATCAGCTAAAAAGACCAAATCAAAATAATAACAACAGTATACTAAGTAATGGTTTTCTGCATGTGGCCAAGTCCAAAATGATTGATCCAAAATGATAATGTGCATATTATACTAACCCAACCGCTGTTTCTACATCACCTGGAGCGGTAATGGTGGTTGTGGCGCATATCCCTGCCATAGTTAACTTACTGCAGTACTGTACTGAGCCCCCGGTTTTAATCTTGGATTTGGGCGTCATATTTACGAAATTATTTACTATGTTTTGTACTAAATTGCATGAGGTAACATTAAATAGTGTATGAAACTGCACAGCCCATACTTTTGGTAAAGTAAACGGGGAATACCTACGTAATCTAGGTATCACCCGGTTAATTAACCATTCATAACAGTTTCATGAACTACTAATTGCAGAATCGATTCACCTCGGGGATAAAGGTGTTTTGGTCTTGGGCGAGCTTGAATCCCCCGCTGCACTCAGGATTCTAGTCTTAACTCCCTCGCTTATCTCTCGCTACGCTCGGAAGCCACAGAACGCTTCATTGAGTTCGGGATTCAAAATAGCACCCGTGACATTAAGACACTGCTTTATGCCCTACTGTGTCTTGAATAATCTACTATAACATGTTACCGAGTGCTCCTTCCACAACTGACTGATAACGTAACATGAACCTCTCGCTTGTCAGTATACGTTCACTACTAAACATAGTCCTCATTCAAATCCTAACACATATAAATCCCAACAAAACACCTTAGTAACCAATTATTAAAGGCGTTCATGCATATCATATGGAAAATAACCACGACTTCATGCACCACGCCATGCCACCAGCTAAGTGGTACATGTGTATTAGCGAATAAAAACCTTAACGTTTTAGCATATATCTTAATAATAATTATCTTCATTTTTTATTTATTCAAATCGGAGCAAACATGAACTTCATTCCTTAATTACAATATTATTTCATATCTCACTACCACCTGTTCTTTTGAAAACATTCAACTTTAATAACGTTTCAAAATACTTGTATTACAAATTTAATATTATGTATTCAAACGTCAGACAATTTGTCTTGTCGTCGACGAGTTATTTATTTCGCGATAACCGTCCGCGATCTAATCGCATCTATCTAATCTTATCAGCGTGATAATGATAACACTATTAACGTTGATAGCCGCCATGCGAGCAGTCGGCCGCGAGACACACATACACATTTGCGAATATGACCTTCTATACCAACCGGTTATTTTTAAAATAACGTATCAACATAAATGACAGGAATACTTTAAGTGACCAGCAGGCCTATTGCGAACTCTAGAATATATTATACAAAACGTGTGCCCACGTGAAAGATTTTTGACATAATAATACTACAGTGGAATCTCTATAACTCGAATGTCAAGGGAAATGCAAAAAAATCGAGTTAACGAGTTTTCGACTTAACAAGAACTTCGAGATACATAGACTTAACTGCTGAAATTTTGACTTACAGAGGCACGATTTCTAAGTGTATATTTCGATTTGTAGAGTCGAATTTGAATAATAATTCAACTTACGTTTTTTAATATTTTTTAAATATTAAAACAAATTACATATACTTCTGCCTTTTCGCGTAAGATAGGCCCAGATACGCTTATGTTTTTGTCCCGACACTGTTTGAACCAGGTGACTAAGCATTCTTCTAAATCAGGAAACTCAGCTAGACGCCGTCTTTTGCTAGATAAATTGCTACTTGATTCATATCTTCGCAATATTTCGGCTTCATTCTTAATTATAGACAAAGTGCTTGCTGGCAATCCGTATTGAGCTGCGACGTCTTTTTTTATGCCACGTAGAGTCAAAGTCTTTAGTTTCCGCTTAGTACTCATGTTGTTGTTAGTTAACAGCCAAAATAATACTGACGGACAAGCTCCGCTATAAGTAATCGTGTCCTGTGTCGACAAGGAACAAACATCACGTTCACAGCTGTGTTACTTAGAAAGTTTCATGAATGCATTCATTCATTGCACGTGTACAAGACAAAAACAATAGATTAGAAGCCCCGAACCCGAACATTCATTTTGGATTTTATTTAAAATAGTGTAATCCTTTACAAAGTAAATGTCATTGCATCCATCAATGTCAAAGTGTAAATAAAAATATGAAAATAATCTTGGTCATATCATATGAAAACCATGTAGACTGGTGTCTGAAATGGTCTTTTGAGGAAATAACCACACGGATTTGAGTGGACCTGTCCAGTCAGTGCACGCATTTGTCAATCATCGTGCAGCTCAACTCAGAACTAAGGAGCTCAACGATCCGACGAACAATACAAAAGAAAGGACATTTGGGGAGGCCGCGTAAAGTACTCAAACAGCCAGACCTTCATTAAAAGAAAAAAAAATGTAATGACCCACATAGTTCTCACATTCACAAAAATTAAAACAATATTATACTTTATACAGTAAATATATAAATGTCAGGTTCAGTAAAAGCTGCAAATATTTGGGGATTGTTAAGTGCGGTAAATTGGCGACATACACACACTACATAATGGTATAAAACAGCGTGCACAGCGTGCACAGCGTGCACAGCGTGCACAGCGTGTGTCTCGCGTGTCGTGTACCACTTACAAGTCTCGCGTGTCGTGTACCACTTACAATCCGGTACGCATTTTTTTTTGTTGAAAAAACCATATGATAATGATAAGCTATAAAAGTGAAAAACTAAAAGTTGCACTATGTGCACATGCGTGAACTTACACACACTACTCCAAAACCTTGCCAAGTTTCGTACCGGCTATTGTAAGCGGTACACAACACACACAGTGTTTTTTTGTGTGTTCTCGCGTCTGCGAGTACGCCAATGGTGTTCTCTTTAAGACAAACTCTTGTAGTCACACAGTTATTTAGAAATGAAATTTGGACTACCATGTATTATAGAAAGCTCAAACTCATCAGTCACCACTAATCATTGCATCAAACGAATTGACTAAAAATAAACAAACTACTGGCTTAATAAAGGAATCTTAATTGTAATGATGTCAATATTTCATTAAAAAAAACTAAATAGGTACTTATGAGTAATTCAGAAAGCTAAAAATATGTTACTACATACGTCCCCGCCGCCGCCGCGCCGCGCCGTAGGAAGCCTCTTCGCGGCTACGACGGTGCTACGAATGTCTACGAACGGCGTAGCCTAGCCGCAGCTCAATGTACGGCTAATTTTATTTATGATTATAAGCTGATAATAATTATGATCACGAGTATTCAAGATTGATTAATGCAGTTATTGATTGCTTTATTTATAGTTCCGGCAATAAAACCAATATTAAGCGACTGAACTAGAACGCTGCGATTGATTTAGATTAGATATGATTCCAACTTCTATTTGAAAACTGACCCCAATGTTTCAGACTTGTTTATAGAAATGGGAATAAATATTATTTTCGAGAAGCCAGTACAAAAATGTGTGAATAAATCAATGAACCCCTATCCTATGGACTCCTGTCTGAAATATTAGTTTTCTTTTCTATTGTATAAACACTAGTAACTGCCTCGTCTAATTAGTGTTTGTCTTTCGCTACTGCTACTGTGCCAATCTTTATGAATTAGTATTTATCGTATCATTTTAACATATGTATTTTGTTACTACACTGTGTACAATTAAATGTTCGCTTAAATAAACTCTGGTCCAAAGTCGGTCGTCTTAAAAGTGAATTCCGATTGGAATTCGATCATCAGTTGTATTAGTGTGCGTGTCACTGTGGCAGGTAGGGGAGCTAACACATGCAGCGTGTTGTGTGACGTCATCAGGTCACTCCTCACGTGCTCGCGTTTTGAGTCGACACAGACCACACCGCTCATCATTGCAACAGGGATCCACACAATATTTAGTGATCTTCTCACCGACCGCAAATGCGTGTATTTTACAGCCGATAAAGTAGTCATAGTCAAAGTCAAATCATTTATTTAAAACAGGCACTTTTAACGTCAAGTTTAAAAATAAATTGAATAGAATTGATTCTAGTTGCCCCTTCCAAAAGGTAGTTTCGTTTGGAGAAAGATGGCACTTCAAAGTAGTGAATAGTCTAAAATTATGAAGGAGAAAATGTTCAAGTTCAAACATGTATATACGAAGTTCAATATGTATAATACGAAGTGTCATGAAGTTACTTTTATTTCTTTAGGTGTATCTATGTAGGTATGATACTACTACTAAGTGGTTGCACAGTTGCGACAACTAGGACTACACTGGGCACGTCGTCACACTCGTCACGGCGCACGCCTGCGCCTGCGCACTCGTGTGAGAGTGTGAGAGCCGACACATTTGTACTACAAGTACATTAGCGCTATCTGCGTGTCCCATCAGCGACCATCCCGGCTCCTAATTTAAGAGAATATCAATTTCGTGTGTCGCCGGCGCAGGGGGGGGGGGGGGGTGCGCGGGCGCCGGCGCTATGTGACACACTCGCCACGACACACCCGGGAGCGAGTGCAACATTCCACGCACATGACATCAAACTGGACTACATGAGATTGATAAAATTAATATGTAAACTTGATCAATCAATTGTTACATTTGGATATTCCAGTTAATTTGCATACCTAGCTATACCTAGGAATGTGAAAATACGTATGATGATTTTAAATCAAAACAAATTATATCACGACGTATAAATAACATTTTCTAACATAAGTCAAACTCAAACTGAAAGCATTTATTTAAATTAAACCATTGACAGGAACTTTTCAATTTTCAAGGAGTCGGTCAGTCAGAAATATAAAGCTAGTTGCCCATTCCAAAGCGTAGTAATGGACACTCTTTTAAATAATAATGTTACTAATATATTCGTTACATCATTAATTTTGATCCTATATGTGAGAACGATGTGAACGATGTACAGGTATTTGCATTGTATGGTATTTTGTTAAAGTACCAAAACACACACAACAGTACCTAGTGAATGTTGATATCAGAATCTATAACTAGGTATGCATGGTATCACAGCCGTGACGGTTGCCGGCGTGTTCTGTGTCCGAGCGGGCGGTGTGTCGCTCGGCTGCGGTGCCTGTGTCGCTCGGCTGCGGTGCCTGTGTCGCGCCGCCTCAAAAGCCTTTCCGTGTTCCGCGGCCGCCCCGCTCTGCTCTCGCCCGCGTCTGCACTTCCGCCGCCGCCGCAATTAAACCCGTCGATAAATTTCCAAACTTAATCAAATGACTGCAGTCGCGACTGACGCACAGACCGGGCTCGGAACACTCCGAGGGTCCGCCGGGTGATGCGGTCGTCGACTGTCGCAGAGTTCATGACTGTGCGTATAAGGTCTAACAATCATTTATTCCAAGTAGGCACTTTTAAACGCCAAAATTTACGAGAAAAATATATTTGATTCTAGGTTCCCCTTGCAAAAGGTAGGTTCACATGGAGAAGAATGGGGCTAGAAACTTCATAGTCAGCAATTTCTAGTTTTATTTATATGTGACACAGAGCTGCTTGCAATTTTTTGTAATAAATTGGACCGAGACATGGTGCTAATTAACTATATTTTGATTTAAAATGGATCATGACTCCATAAGGTTGGTAGGATCCCGAATATCTAAAACCAAATTCACTGACAGTGTTTTTTTATCGATGAAATAAGTTGAAGGTTTAAGGGAAATCCACGTTACATAAATTCTTCAAATGTCCTTCATAATTGTTTTGGTGAAGTAAACATTAATTAATTATTAGATTACTATTTGTTATGATAAATATCTGATATTTTATTATCCTATTCTACAGAATGATCATATTAAAGAATGTCTACTTAATAATCTTTACCAAAATGAACGACCTACAATTTACCTACTAACTGTTATTGTGTTATAAGGATAACAAATTAAATCAACAAAATATTGTACGTGACGAAGTTTTCCTCATGAAATATTGAATTCTATGAAAGACGGAGTGAGTACCTACCTCGGCAGAGAAGGGGTGATTCAAACGACGGGAATATGTACTTACATTGTAGTTCTGATCAATGTAAACAATTAGCGGAAAACGTGTGCAGTTTACCTTAACCCGGTTCTGAGTTGTTACATCAAACATTTTGGTATTCAATTGCTTTAATGGCTTTAGAAACTTCCCTAAACAAAGACAAAGCTAAATGTACATGTAATAAAGGAAATAATTACTTCTTTAGGATCAATTGCTTTCTAGAGCTTCTAAACTTTGGACTAAATAAGTCAAAGTCAAAGTTTAAGTATTTATAAGATATACATTTATAGATACCTACTGAATACCAAGAATCACATTCTTGGTATTCAGTAGGTCTTATAGTTAGGGTAACTCAAAAAACTGCATACACTATTTAACAATATAACTAATTAAAATCGACATTAAGTACATACAAATTAACAAAAAGATCTATACTTAGAATACAATTAATTATTATAATAAATGTTCAGAACACAATTAATATGTCAAGTTTTTGAATTTTCGAGAATAAATACATCAGTATCATTTAGTATTTACATTTTTGTTTGTTTTGTGTGTTTTGGGATATTTGATCAAATTCGGTGTTATCAGACAATTTAGTTTTTAACCAATTAGTTGCTAAAATCTTACACAGTTTTTAGTCCTAAATCGGGCGAGACGATGTCGACGGTGTCCCGCACATTGTGCTTGATCATCCACATCCCAACAAGTCAGCGTCGGCTTCTAGTGTAACCAGCTGCAGCTGAGTACCAGTATTTTAATTTATTCCTTGATATGCAATGGTCTTTGTAGCACCGTGAAACATAAGGTTTTTGGGGCAAAATCTTGTTGTTCGTTCGATTAATCGAGTCTGGTCACACCGCGCTTGTTCGGTGCGTGTCAGTCTCTCATTCATGGAGCGACTGCGTATCTGACCACCACAACCCAGTTACTGAGTAACACGATACCCCTCGGTAAGACTGGTAGTCAGAGTTTCGGGCTTCTGACGCCCCGCAACGACTGTCAAAGATCCGCCAACAACCGCAGCGCCCGCGCCGGGACCAACTGCTTAACGTGCTCTCCGAGGTACGGAGGAGTCTCAAAACTCAGTCGTGACTTCTTTCTTAGTAATTATGTAGATTCGTATAATATTATGGCAAACTCTTTGCTTACTTAATACCTACGCCAAAATAGTAATTATGTCACGTTTCGGACTCGGTGATCAAAACAAGGCTGATGATAGTATCACGCAGTAGGCACAGATAGTGCGTGTGGTGGACAAAGGCAATGCGCACGCGCATATCTCAAGATAACCCGGCTAAGTACGGCCGAGCGACCGCAACCGCAGTGACGCCAGCCATATCTTGTGGTCTCGTCCTCATACTCGTAGCTAACAAACCGCCAGCCAACGCTATGTGACACATTTGATTTGAGAACATCGTGGTGTTCCCAGAATTGATAAAATAAAACCCAATTGAGGCTTACAATTCAGACTGATCGTTGACTAAATTGTAACAAGTAGTTTCTAGTGCCTCCCTCAGTACCCAGCTTTACTTAATAGTCACTTTTATTAAACATTGTTTTAAGACTAACTCTTACAACAATCTTACTTCCATATGTAAGTACAACCTAACAAACATAACAAAATCATAGCGAAGTCAAAAGTGTACAGTTTTTTTGAAAGTTTTTAAGTCCTCCATGTCCCCAGACCTCGTGTCTGGAAACGATTCTAATGCCGGAAAGATTGGGTGTAGACTGTAGTGGGGATGTGAAGGTGTATCTTTTTAAGGCCTACTGCCAAACCTTCTACACGTTCCCAGCCCGATCACTATGTACGGTAAGCCGATCCCCTGGGAGAAGCAAGCCAAATACTTATGCGTGATCCCCGATGAAAACCTTACCTTTAAGGCTCATATTAAGGCGGTTCGCGCGCGCGCCTCCTTCGCTCTTAGCAGGCTCCACTTTGTACTGACAGCCCGTAGTAAACTGTCACTTAAATGCAAGCTGCGCATCTACACCGCAGTCATCCGTCCCATCATGACCTATGCCTGCATTGTATTGGCGCATGCTCACCCACGTCATCTCCATAAGATGCAGACCCTCCAGAACCGTTTCCTCAGAAAGGTCACGGGTGCCCCCTTCTATGTCCGTAATATAAATCTCCACATCGACCTTAAAATGCCTACCATAAACCAGTTCATGAAACGCATATCGAAGCGTTTCTTTGACTGTGGCATCAAACACTCCAACCCCTTGATCTCAGCGGCCGCCCGCTACACTCCCTCCCGCATTAGCAGTATTCGCCGACCAAGGCATACTTTAATCGCCCCCGACGACGCCACTACCCTCCTCCAGGAGAGTAGTAAGGCCACCAGCACACTACATAAGCCCAAAACCCGATCGCCGTCCTACCGTCCTCGCCGCCGAGGCCCGCCGTGACGCCCAAATACACGCCCCTCCCGACCCTTGCTCGAGCCAGCCCGCGTCGCTGAGCCTGTAGCTTTAAATTCGTCCCTAAATCAAAGAAATCCTGATCCAGCTAGTCCCTTGCTACCCTCTTCCAGCGACGCCCTAAGCGAGGTCCGTACCCCACAGGGGGTGCCCTTAGCGTTGTCGCTTAGTTTTAATTAGTATTTAAGTTTAAGTCCTGGCTGGAGGCCTTTATTAGGGCAACCACAGGCAAGTCCGTTTAAGCAAACGACAACCTCATAGGTTGACCTGCGAAATGCCATACACACAAAAAAAAAACAAAAAAAAAAAACCTTCTACTCGTGCAGCTTGTGGGTGAAGTATACGCGGAGGGCCTACAACGCCCTACGTTCAGTATAACAATGGATTTAGGATGTTGATGGGGCTTCCGCGCTTCTGCAGTGCCTCGCAGATGTTCGCGGAAGCCCGTGTTGATGATTTCCATGCCATAATGAGAAAAAGGGCTGCGTCAATAATGGGTAGGTTGCGCGGAGGCTCCAACAGCATCCTAAAAACATTATTTGACAAGGTGGACAGCCCCTTTATTAGGCACTGGGTGCAGAGGCACGTGGCAACTTGAGCCACGTAGATATTAGTTGTTTTTAGGTTAGTTTGTAAGTTATACTAACATAGTTTTTAAGTCGTTGTTACTAATGCTACATGGATTGTGTGTTAATTAATGTATGATCCGAAATAAACATAGTAATAAATAATTTTTGCCTGTTTATCTGTTTGTCTGAGAAGGGGCCGTGGATACATAATAACGGGTACGTGGACTGGTGACCTTCCATTACATACCGAGACGCCTTCGTGCCTCGGAATCGGTCCCAGCTGTCATTCGTATACCTTTGACAGTCGTGACGGATCGTCAGAAGCCCGAAAGTCTGACAAGCAGTCTTACAAGGGGTATAGTGTTACCCAGTACCTGGCTCGTGTGGGTGAGATACGCAGTGGCTCCATGTACAATACAGTTTTTTAGCCGCCGGCGGTCAGACGACGTAGTTGAGAGAAGAGAAAGAGGCCTTTAACATGGTTATTATCGGGCTGTACCTTTGGAGTTAAGCAGACAATCATACTAGATCGGTTATTTAAGTCAATTTTTTACGAAGCCAACAGTTTAGCGGAGCGACGACTGCTTTGCAAACTTGTGGTTGTATTATTTGTTCTTTTTGTACAGTTTATGATAGTTCGTAGAAAATACGCAGAAAAACATGAAGTAGGCCTGTTCTGTCATATGTGACTATAAAAAAAAAGGTATGATTAGGTGAAAGTGAATGCGAAAGCCCGTGTGTTCTGCTCGTCTGTGCCGTTCGTCAGGAATAATGTGTAAGAACGCATCAGTCAGTGTATTAGTGCTCTGCAATTAAGCAGTATGTGCAGGAACGCAGTTCACAAATTCACTGAAAACGAAAAGCTATGGAAAATTGCCCCTAAAGCTCCGGGTTTCGACCTCAGGACAGACACACACGGACACACGGACTACAGAATGTCGCTTGCTCCGGCTTTACCAGTCCTGACTTTCTGTATACCTATTATGGCTGCTGAGACCAAAACTACAAACGTAATATACAGGGATGTTAGCAGGCGGGCGAAGCCGCGGGCAGAAGCTAGTGTTTTAATAAAAATCCTCAAGACAATTCACGAAATATATAACGTCCACGTAGGTATTGATGAAATCAATCACATTACCATTGCCTACGAGGACGTGGTATTTTTCCAGCCTCACTATTTTTTTAGAAATGATGTCATCAAATTGAATGACTAAGTAGTCTGAGACAGTACTGTCTGCTTAAACATAACACACGTGTAGTCTTGAATAAACCCATAAGCAGGTAAGAATGTCGTAATTAATTAATCTTGGTGTAGTGCACGATCACATAGAAACAATCGTCAAGAAAGTTTTCAGGGCCCGGAACTTTATTAAGAGAGCTTGCTCTAGCTTTCGGTCTCTTAAACCAGTAATAGTTCTGTAGTGCTATCTCGTGCGCAGCCACCTCGAGTACGTTTCCCAAGTCTGGAACCCTCAATACGAGATTTACAAAACTCGTATTGAATCCGTTCGGAAGAAATTTATGCGTTATTTATTTTAGATTAGAGAGATTTATTTATTTTAGATAAAAAATATAATTATGTGGATGAATAAGTAGGTTAAATATTTATCAATAATTTTTTTTATTTTTGTGGCGGTGATCGCAAAGACAATACCTGCGGTCACCAGTCGCGGCACTACATCGGCTACTAATTGCTGCGCCTGCGTCGCTCTCATACTACTTTTTTCTTACCGACACACGGCGGGAATGCTTTTATGCCTGCGACGCGGGACCTGTTAATGTGTTAATCCACTCAGATCGCCTTGTTTCTCTGTTATTAATAGCCAACAAACAGACGTCGTCCGTCTCGCTCCCTCGCGCCGGCGCCGCGTACGACAGACACGAGCGACTCACACTCATACATGCACACCTCATAATTTTGAATTATTAATAAGCACGGCTCGGAAGGCTCCGTGTGGTCAGCGTAACGCGTCCGGTTCATTTCGGAGGCTTATCGGCGCATCTCGAGTAGAAGTGAGTCATTAGTAAGGGATGGTTGCGCAATGGCAGAGGTGCGCACTGCGCAGAGCACAGCGGGGCACTGCCGCCGCCGTGACACGCAATGTGGACGCAAATACTCGAAACCTTTGTAACAAAAGCATTCCCGATGAGGACATCTGATGAGCGATAACAAAGCTTTTAGCTAATAGCTTCAGAGGACATCACCAACCACTCTAGCCATTAAATGTCTTTCGATCGATACAGTGTTGTCAAAGGTACAAAGTTAGCACAATGTTAGTTTATGAGAACTCGATTGATTAAAAAGCCCTCAGTTCTTGACCTCATAACTTCACTTAAAGTTCTGAAAAGCCTCAGAGGCTAGCAAGCTGCCGTACTCAAGACTTATGCGCGTGGACGTAGCTGGTAGTGTGGTAGGCAGTGCGGCCTGCTGCCCGTGCGCACACACTGCACGCAGGCGCGAGTGTCGCTCGCAAATCTGTTGAGTGGTGTCGATGTCGCCGAGTGGCCGCGTCGCTTTCTCACAGAGAGCGCGCGCCCTAATTAATTACCTCTACATCGAGAGCCACAAAAAAACGAAACTTGTCGCGGCCTAAGAGCAGCGGCGCCAGAGAGAGGTCCCGGTGCGGGGGCGCGGGGCGGGGGGCGCGGGGCGCGGGCAGGCGCCACTCGCGGCGCGCATGGGAAACTGTCCCGGCGCACTATGCGACAGTCCCAGCGCCTCACATTCGGATATCTGTCCTCTCCTCACTATCCACTCTTATCACAATATGAATAATAAAATACGTGTTATCGGCTCCGTCGGCCGCTCCTCCAGCCACCACTAATAGGTACGTGAAGCTTCTAATGAACTTGGCAATAAATATAACATTAAAGTTCTTCACTCCACCGCTCCGCTCCGGATGCGCGGGTTAAGAATTTAATATCATGTGCTCTCGGCTTTCAGCCCGCCATTAATGGCTCCAAATAACACTGGTTAACATTTAACAGAACCAGAGAACACTCATTATTAGGAGTACACTCTAAACTGGTTAAAGTTCCCGTAACAAGGGAAAGCTATCACTTAATATGTGAGCTGGCGTTAGTGGGAGCTTGGGTTCGTAGGTATAGTTTTATAACTTTATGGCCTTGTGCCAATTTACGGCCGCGCATTCATGTAAGTAATCAAATACTTAAGTAGTATTGCTATTGTGAAGCTCGCGAGTCCTACTGGCTGAAGTTCATGTAATGTAGGCATCACTAATGACTGGGTGGTGGGGTGGAGGGGGAAAGTCGCTCGCACATGAATGCTAATGTGTGAGCGACAGATGTCGCGATTGTGGTCAACATGTCGGACAACATGTCGCGATAGTGTGACGCGCGCATTGTCCGCCCGCGCTGACACATCCGTGCATTGTCGGACAACTCATGTCTTGAGTGATCAGGATCACCATACCCAGCACTCCGTGCGCTAGGTGACATGCTCGGCTGAGCGTCGGCATTAGAGGTCCACATCCGACGTTTGCATAAACAACTTTGTTTGTTACTATCGGTCATATTTCACCGATGGCTTTACCGATTAGGTGCTTTAAATAAGACTCAGGTATCTTTATCAAAGGAGTTCCCACTGTATCCGGACTGGCTGCTACACTGGCACAATGAAGTGGCTATGGATGTTGTTATTGATTGCTGCACATAAAACCTCCGAGGTAGAGCTTTATTATTATTCCCAGTGTCACCAAAATCCGTCAAGTTTCTTCCTCTAACACTATTATTAGACTTTTGAGTAATATTAGAGGGTAAGCAGTGGGGATGAAGATGAGGCAATAAGCACAAGATGACGAAATTCTTAATATACCTATGACGGGGGAAAAGTGAAATCAAATTGATACGATTTTTGTTTTGTTTGTAACTTTAGTAGTATGTTGAAACGCTGTCGTATTTTGTTGCATAGGTACTATACGTTAGGTACTAACATAGAACGGTGGCGTTCTTTCAGCCGGCTACAGCAAAAAATCGCACAAAATGTTCTGGGTGCCATCGTGTGGAGTGTCCCGCCGCTCAGTGAGCCCCTCAAACTGAACTACTTCTTGTTAATATGCGCATAATCATGTCGCGGCGCACGGTGCTCCGTGAGTCGCGGAACAATGTCTTTGTTTTTATAAACTTTACCGAAGGACAAGTTCGTTAAACTGTGAAGATAAGTGAAATAACACTCGTGTTTTACATTCCGTACCTATCGGTTACTTTGAATAAAGCCATTTCCCTCCGAATCGCATCCGGTCAGAAGTACTTTGGAAATCAAAACCTGCTGCAGATGTAACTATCTTCCTCTCGTGTCGATTAACATTCATTAGGTATACATGAGAAGCTATTCGAATAGAACGTGTCCCTGCTGCTTGGCCATGCTGTGCCGTGCTCTCGTGATTTGAACGTCGCGTGGTGTCCAATCGCGGGCGAGCTGGACGATGGTTGCGTAACGCGGGGCTCAGCCGACGCCGCTATTGGCCACGGGCCACAGTCACTGACCACGGCATGGCGGCACACGGCACACTGCCATGAACCGGTCCCCTCACGCGGACACCACGACCGCAACTACTTGCGCAGCTACACAACTGTACATTAGACAGACAATCATAATGTTCACTTAGAATGTCGCACGATGCTACAAGCTACACCTGTTTCAATTATGACTCCGATTACATGGAATTATATGCAGAAATCGGCGTTTGATAGAGTTAATTAAATACAGTTTCATAACATGTTTGTATTCCGTGCTCGGTGTAATCACTGTGACGATAATAACAGACTCAAGTCAAGTCAAGGTACCAACAAGGGGGACTCGACCATATCTGGCACGTTATCATAATTCTCAGCGTATTGCCGTCGCAGTGATAAAAGTATATATAACATGAATGAATAATGTGTTACTGTTGTTTACGAATATCAGCGAGTAGCCGGTGCCGGCGCTGGGCACCCCGCGGGCCATCAATACCCGGCGCGGGTCACGCGCGGCCACCCTCGCCCCGCCCCGCGCCACTCGGGGGCGGGGCACAGCTGGGCGGGGCGGAGGCTCTATATCTCCCAGAGGGAGGCGCGGGTCACGCGGGTCCCGGGCCCGCCTCGCTCACACGTTTCTCCTTTTGCTCGTTTAGGATGCTTTTAGCCGTTGTACGTTTTATTTTGGTCTCGTGATGATTGTAAGCTTGAATGTCGAGCGATCACAACACCGTCGTTAACCGCGTCCAGCATGTTTTTATGTAAATGTATTAATTGTTAGGAACTTTTAAAGTTTTAACTGTAAACTTTGAACACGAAACCCCACATTTTTTGTAACTTCTAATGGAAATTAAACTCGCGTGCATTGCAAGCTTCAAAAGTGTATACATAACTGCCCTTAAAGTCAGCATGTTTGTAATGCTGACTTTATGACGACTGGGTTTCTCATTGCCTACACTGTAGTATATATGTATTAAGATGTTAGACATTTATGATTAAAACAAAAACTTGGTTAGTACAGTTGACTGGAAGGAATTTGGTAGGACGAATTCATGATTACTAACTGTTTATATCTAGCTACGGTGTAGATGCACCGTAGCTAGATATAAACAGTTAGTGTTATTGGATATTACGTTATAATAGGTCTTTACCTATGAAATTGCCGTTTAGTATACAGAAAGAAAAATTTTTTTTTTTCAATCAAGATATGCACCCATGCTATCGATGCATCTCCGCCGCAGTGGTAATTTTTCAATGCCCTTCTTGAAGAAGTCAGGTGTACAGGAGCGAACAAACCCTTCAAAGGCATTTTGTACTGCCTCTCGGGCATTGATTTTTTTCCCTGCAAAGAGACTAAATATTGGAAAAAGTAGGTTCTGTTGAATACGGTGGATGACGCAAAACTTCCAACACTAGCTCTTGTAGTTTAGAGACCGTCTGTTGTGCCGTATGAGGTTGAATGTTGTCGTGTAGGAGCAGCGGGGACGAGTCGTGCGTTCGTTTGTAGTGTAATTAATATTTCGAGCCGTTTGTGCGGCATTTCTACCGCGACGGAACTCGTATTGGATAATTACCTACCTACACGTATTTTATCGTTTCCATATTGATGAAAAAGATACAAATTTAGTGGAAACAAAACACTAGTCAATTAACAAATTACTGAATTTGAAAATTGAATTCCATATTTTTTTTATTATATTCATTTGAATTAAGAATTGATTGCCAGCCATACATAAATTAGTACGTTTTAAATGGCCAGTATAGTAAAACGGCAACTTCATAGTTAGGAGGTTAGAATATATAGATTTTTGTCACTGGCAGTAGTAGTACCTTACCTAACTTAAAACATAGATGACCGTGCTGTACCGTTCCATAGCGTTAAATTATTGAACTTACGAGTTTTTTGTAATGACTCCGTCGTACTGACCGCGCGTTCTCACATGTATGTGGAACTAACTTGCGTCCTCCGTGAGTCCGTGCCCGTTTATCAGGGGTACCGCCACAACTCCACCGCGCGCTGGGAACGCTCGTTAATGAAAAGGTTCCTGCTCACGACTATTAATCAAGCAGCTTGTCATGAATAAATCTTACAATTATTTAAGTAATTAGTATAGAATAATAGACCATGCGCTGTTGGCGCGTTTGTCTGACGCGACGACGTTTTTACGACGGTTTTATGTGCATTCGCCGCCGCCGCCGCCCGCGGCGTGTGAACATGCCGGAACACACTAGTACCTACCACAGAGAACCTAAGTCTTACGAAAATCTTGTGATTATCGGTCGTAAACCAACCGCTGGAAAACAATTCGCTTTTTATGTTAATAAAGTACATGCATTGTAGTTAGTGTTGAAGACAACTTGATCACAGCTCTACGACGACTCTGCGCCATTAAAATGTTTCTGCTCTCCAAATTATTCTGCAATTTGATAGAAACAGTGTCGGCGTCGGATCACGGAGAAGGGGTTCAGAATAAATTAGGTATTTAAATGAAAAAAGAAAAAGTCAACATTAATTAAAAAGTAAGATGTAACATAGAAATTACCCACTTATTGGAGTTAGTGTCCGCACAAAAAATATGAAACAACACATGTGAAATAGTTATAGAACTCGTTACACATAGCCGAAGTTCTCTTCTACTAGGCCGATATATCATTAGTATTTTCCATAGAGCGTCGAACATAATATTCACACGCGGAAACGCATGTCCCAGGACCCGCCCTGACCCTGTACATTCCGTTTATCCAACCAGGCCTTGAGTGGATTCAAGGACATCCGTTTCTGCATAACTCCACCATAGGGAGGACTTTCTGGGGGAACAAACCTAATATTCATAGACATGTCTTCAAAGTGTCATAATCAAATTTAATTCAATGATCAAATTAAATAGTTTTTTTTTGTTGGGGTAAGATGCTAAATAAGTAAACGTGGCAATAGCAGGCCATAATGACCCACCTACATCCACTTACATCCACTTCGTTACATAATGACCCACCTACATCCACTTACATCCACTTCGTTACATAATGACCCACCTACATCCACTTACATCCACTTCGTTACATAATGACCCACCTACATCCACTTCGTTACATAGTCCAGTATTGTTCATTTTAATTACAGAAATTGTTTAGTTAGTTATTTCAGTGAGAATCTATACGAATCGTTGTCGTCAAAAATAAGAGGAAAAATGATACATACCTACATAGTTTGTAGTAATACAGTTAATAGCAAGAGTTACCGCTATGGCCACCTCGTTTGGCACAAACTACCACCACAATCTGCATTAGTAAAATGTCCATACGACGCGGTCGGGTTTTTTATGGTTGGTAAAATAAGTGCTGTTCCCCAAGCGAACAATTGCCTCATAAAATGAGGTTGATAGAGGTATTTGCATACTTTATAAACGATAATTTGATGTAAATTGCGTTGATTAGAACAAACACACAGAAATTTGCACGTGAAGTAGGTAGGTACGGCACGGTAAGCTGAGCTGGCATCTGTGTGAGTGCACATAGCGACGCGTTCTTTGCTTGGCAATCGGCCAATCAAACAATCGGAAATCACTCACACAAATGCAAGGTTCAGCATAGGCCTCGCGGATCGTATGGCGCTGTAAATCAACTTGTAACTACAGGACCGTTTTGGAACCTCGACTTTGATTCTGCTAACGCTGCTTCTGTGCACAGTCCTGAATTGTCTCAAGTCTTATTGAGAGACTCCTAAGTACCTACTTAAATTGTATCTAGCGTATCGAGTTTTGGCAAATGCTCATTAAATATATCACAAAACTCATAGTCCGCGAGCCCTAAGCTGAGCTTTGCATTTGTGTAAGTGCAATCGGCCAATCGGCCAATCGGTCAATCGGCCAGAGGAGCTGTGCGTCCGTCGCGTGATCACATTGGTGCGAGTGGTTATCACTCACACAAATGCAAAGCTCAGCTTAGGCCTCGCGGGCTATACCTGATTCTAATGGAACCTTTTGAGTCTGTTGTTCTAGCTCACGATTTGGGCTCAAGGTTGGTAAGTAAGTACCTTCTACAGAGGGACAGAATAGGGCGCAGGCCTTACAATAAATAATTAGGTACTAAGCAAGGGTGCATATATGAAACAAGGTACTACTTATGAGAAGCTAATGTCCGGAATGTCCTGTGAGGTGAACCGTAAAGCTGTTGGTGGTCAAGTGGGTAAGGAAGGTAGTCACAAAAAAACTTTTATGAAAAGTCTCTTGCGTATCTAAGTTTCTCCAGTACCATTAGGCTCTCACCCACTAAACTCTCATACACAAAGACGCGATAAAATCAATAACGACATCGATCGTTAATTTAATAAAATCGTCAGTTGACGTGGATCGGTGTATGTCACCCTGTCAGTAGGTAGTTGGTACCGCCGCGCCGCCTCCGGTGCCCGCATGCGGCCTCGCCGCTCGCCTATATTTCAGCACGTTATCTAATCTGGACCTGAGGGATACTCCCCTCTGATTCCCTGCCTCCCCCTCCCGGCCCTGTCGTAACTCCGTCACCGACCGACAGATGTCGCTAATGACGGTACCGCTGCGCACGCGCCGCCGCACTTTTTGCCATTAACTATTAATGGGTGTATCACGACTACGAGGCTCCGATGTGCAGATAAGCGGGTGTCAATATATAATGCTGTCCTAATTATTTGGTGTCCCAATTCCTACAGTTTGATCCTGATGGTGAAAACATGTCCCTATTAAGTGCGCTGACCTTATGTCGCCGACTGGACGATTTTGAATTTTACCAACGACCTTTTAGTTGTGAAAACATTTTTGACATTGTAAAAATGCCCGTAGAATAGGGCACGAAAGGTGGTTTATTGACCGTACATATACATACATACATGCACCTCTGCCTAACTCCTCGGTTATATTAGGTGCGATATTATGTAATGAAGTATGAGTAATAGTCGCAAGTGCCTAGTGGGAGTAGTGGGTGCCTCTGCGGTAATGAATTCCACATAATTGTCATTGACATGGGGCACAAACTCCTACTAACTCATTACAATAGGGATGATCACTAATAGTAATCATGTAAATTGAAGGAAGGCATAATAAAAATGAGATAATCGAAACAATCTGTCAAATCGATGTAAATATGAAGAAGCGACACGCTTTAAAAGTTTTTGGAGGTCCATGCCCGTACTTGTCGCGCGGTACGCACTATGCATGGCGCTAGTATTTAGTTACATAGTCGTGACGTTAAGTCTACGATAGTGTTGTCCTTGCCTAACAACAATTTTAAAACGTTTTTAACTTGGTAATTTTTTAAGCTTTTTCACTTTTTATAATATTGTATGCAGTATTTGGAAAATGTTGAACACACGCAGATAGGTAGCCACTCTTATCATGTGGAATAAAGTTAAAAAACCTACGTTTAGACAGTAGAATACTCAAACAAACTGTCTGTCTCACCGTTATGGCTGGCAGAAAATCTCCGCCACTGCTATAGGTAAGTCCGGGAGCAGCTTTGTCTCCGTATCGGGTGACCGACACGTGGTGCTACCGACACGTGGTGCTACCGACACGTGTGCCTGTCATAATATTAACATCTCGTCTGTTATTACAAAAGGGGTAAAGTATTTTTGTTAAGTTATTGAAATGCTACCTTACTTGACTGTGGCTGTATCTTGTTATATTTGTATTCCATAATACTGTCGGCTGCATTCGAGAGCTGTGGAAAGAGTCTGTCCGCAAGTTACTGATAACAGTTCACTCAGTGAACTTCAGTACTGCTAGGGAGTTTGTTGCGCCACTTCTTCTTCCCAAAAAGCACTAGAAAGTGGTGAAGGGCGGGCTCGTCCGGGGACAGTCTCACTCTCATGTAATGTTGACGTTCAAAACGAGCTGTTTCTCAGCCTAGTTTTAATTAACGACCGATTTTTTATTTGAGTCATGTTACTAAATGATTACTAAAGTACAATATCATTGAAAAGTTGTAAGAGCACCGCTAGTTAACTTTCCAGACCTATCATAACATCACTCCTTTTATACCTGAAGGGATAGGCAGGGCTGAACCTAAAGTACCTACCACATTGCGTTGATTCGTTTTCGTTCTTTCCGTTTTGTTTCATTTATTCAGCTACTCGTAATCACCCGGCGGCACCAGCATCGTGTGAAGTCCTGCGCACCGTCGACTCGTAGAACCGTTACACTAAGTTGCAGTATTTTGCACATGTTATACTTTTTTGTAGTCGATGTAAAAAGCATGGCATGGCCTGAGTGTGTGCAGGTGCGGCCACTTGCGGCCACTTGAGCCCACATGTCGGTGGGAACCCGCGGCCTGCGACACTGCCAGGCCTCTCAGAGCTTCGTCGTGATATATGATGATGGCGCTCTTTTTGTACACTTGTCCTCCAAACACAGTTATAATGCTAATGATAGAACGTGCCTGCGTTTGGTAGTTTCTTATAAAAACGACATACCAACTAATTTTAAATTGTTGATTTCTTATTAATTTTCATGTTGATTATTAGTACCTAGTTCTATAATTTTGCTTTATACAAGGCTGCAAGTAATCATTAAATTCAAGAAATATTTTCGTTCAACCTTCACTGTCAATTTTGTAAGTTTTACGAGCTTTATCTGATATTATGCAGATATAAATCGTTATAGTAAGATTATCTATGATAATAATTATATTACAGTCTCTATGAATATCTGTTAGCTCAATCCTCAAGGTTGTGACAGAGTGGTGGCGCGTCTGCTCCACTGCCGAGATACTTTATACAGATCAAAACAATAACGCATTACACTATAAATTTCTTAGCGATACATCAAACGAAAATAGACGAATGCATTCACAGTCACACAAATAAACAAACCAGATGTAACGTGTACTAGAGGAGAGGGGGGAGTGGCTAATAGCCACGTAATGAACATTGATTGATTATCGAGTGCGATGGTGCGGTGCGGCTGCGTGGTGGCGGCGTGGCGTGAGCGTGGCGCGGCGCGCTGGCGCCATTCGACTCAAGTGGTTCTATAAGCGTGCAGCGAGCGGCTGTTGGGCTAGGTCGGACATCAAGCAGATCTCTAACTGATCTTGGCGATGCTCAGTAATGTTGTACAACTAGATAGCTGGCCGATGCTCCTGTATCGCATCATCTGAGATGCAAATAACGGTATCTTAACATCTGGCGCTCGCCGCGCTGGCTCATTGACAAATTATAACATTACATTACACCTTGAAAAGCTTTACAGTTTGACTGTGCTGTTCTGGGCGACTTGCCAATCTCAAATGATATCTAAATCAACATTAACGTAACATGCGGAACAATATCTTAGTCACATCGTCAGCTAACTTATCAGCTGTTGGTCCTCTACATCTTGGTGCTTAGGTGATTCTTGAGTTTTTGAAAACCTCTGTGTCTTGGTGTAGGTAGGTACTTATCTACATATTTGAAAACATTTAACAATTGCAACATCTCATAATTAACTGTATAAACACTAAACACTAAGTATATTATTTTCAGACTTTATATTGCAGAAAAGTATATATTTTTCAAACAATTGCATCTTTCTTGATCTTCTTTCTTCATTTCCAAATATGCGCTTCATACTCGACATATTCAGGATAGTCTGATCCTAATCAAATCTTCCAAAACATTCATCTTCAAACGGCAATCCTTTATTCTCTACCATGTTGTTTACTCCTGCCACACACACCACTTGTTGTTGGCTGCTGTGTTGCAGCTGATCTGTTGCTCTATGTGGATGCAGTACATGTCCGAAATACTGCTATTATCAGCTCTACTGCGCGACCTTTGCTTCCATCTTAATGGACAGCACAGTCTTCAATGCTTGTCTATACATAGATGCAGGTGCTCCTGTATAAGTGTGTAGTTATAGAAGTTGCATATCAGTGCACTTGTGCTGCTATAGTTTGCTCACAGTTCAGTGATTTTCGTTATTGTGCTTTTACAATTATTTTATGCATATGCATATTTGGACATAATTCTACTAATATTATAAACGCGAAAGATTGTGAGTATGGATGGATGTTTGTTACTCTTTCACGCAAAAACTACTGAACGGATTTGGATGAAATTTGGCACACAGATAGCTTTTTATCCCGATACTCCCACGGGATCAAGATTTATGCGGGTTAACCGCGTGCAGCAGCTAGTCTGTAACACATAATATGAAACTAACGATTGTGGGATTGTGCAATACAGTGAGACTTGGTACGACAAACTAATTTTATTTAAAATTAGTGTGATTGGCAGTCCTATTTTAAAAAATTTTGTTTTTGGAATGTAATGGGGTCTGGGCGATTTTGAATGTAAAGTGGTCTATGGACCAATGCCGAAAGAAATCTGGCCCGGTTATTTTGATAAAAACATACTTTTTGAATTTACAGGATTATCAAGGGCATCAGGTACGCGAACCGTTGTAACTATCAGGAAACTTTCATATGAAACTGTCCTTAAATTTTTGAGTGATTGCTAACTGCATTTACAGATTTTGTATAAATGGTAGTCAGCAAGAAAAAAAACCGGACAAGTGCGAGTCGGACTCGCGCACCGAGGGTTCCGTACAAACCTATAGGTAAATAAGACCTGAGTATTTGATATCAAATTCAATTTATTACCTCTACGCGTTCATGAGGAAAGGGGTAGTAAAATTATTTACAATATTTTTATTATAAGATGAAACTAAAAATTTACGGTTTTCGCAATTTTTCCTTTATCTGTGCTATAAGACGTTGCTTCGTACCAAATTTCAAGATTCTGAGATCACGGGAAGTACCTGTAGGTTTTGATTCACTTTGGAGTGTCGAAAATACGCGGAAATTTGCGGCATAAATTGCTGTATCTTTTGACTGCGTTGACTTAGAAGTTTGATTTTTTCACAGCTCCAAGGGACAGTAGACCCGAGTATTTGATACAAATTCCTTATACCTCCATGCGTTCCCGAGAAAAAGGGTCTTGACAGACAGACAGACGGACGGACGGACATCAAGTGATACTATAAGGGTTCCGTTTTATCCTTTCGAGGTACGGAACCCAAAAAATAATAAGCTAGAAATAATAAGTTTTATTTTTATGGTGCCAATCGATGTAGTTTCGTAAAAGATTTAAATACTCTCATTGGCCAACTGAGGTTTGAGGACTAGAAACGTCACAAATAACAAAACGTTTTCCATTATGTGGGGACTTACCGACATTTCGTAACAAATGATCGTAGGTAGGTAGAGATTAAGAAAGTACTTTGATTAGAGACTTTTCATAGTTTAAAGATGGATATGCGCAATCATACACGCATTCTTGATTCTTCACAACCTCCAAAAAAAGTTGAATGAAAAAGAAAAGATTTTATTTTGAAACTCACATTTAGGTGACTATCGTTTTTCATATGATATGTTTGAAATGACGTTATGTTATAAAATACCGTGGTTAAGATGATTATCAAATGGTTTTTCGGAAAAAAATCTTTGCCATTTGTGACATTTCTTGTACTCGAAACTCTGATCCCATAAAGTATTTTGATCCTTATGAGAAATATAATCAAATAGCATCAAAAAAAGTTTGTGTAAATTATCAATTTTCGTGGGAATAATACTCTTTTTTCCAAATCTATAAATGCAGATTAACAAAAGTTAAGGATATATCTCCAAATAATGTTTTCCAGTAGCTACAATGGTTAATGTAGCGTCCGGACATCCACCCTGTACAAAAAAATGCCGGCGCGTGGTCAGATTTTGATGCCAATCGACGTACTTACTTACAAGACTTAGTACCGTACCGTACAGTTCACATTATTTTATTATAGAGCCAAATACAGATGTTAAGAACAAATTTGCATGTGATTGTTGCATTAAGTGGAGTTCTTCGAAGAGAGAGAGAGAGAGGGAGTAAAAAAGAACTAGCGTCGGACATTAGTTTTTAGTAAGGACACCACAATTGTTACTAAAGTTAATGCCGCAATAAACTGCTCTATCCAAACTAAATTACAGTTAATGATTGCTAAACTGATTTCGCGTGGACGTGGACTAGACAACGGGACATTTAGTACAGAACCTAGTAATTATGAAGGCGCTGGGCGCGGCCCCGCCCCGCGCTGCGCCGGCGCCGCCCTCCGGCTGCGAGCCCGGCCGCGAGAAAATGCAATATAAATTCGATGCATAATTTTTCAGAGTCGGCTATAAATCGACGCGAATATAGCGCGCGCCGTCCGCCCGGACGGACGCTAATGTATCGCGTAAATCAGCCGCCGAGCCGACCAACCGCGCTCACACCGCGCTCGTGGCGATGTCAACTTTACTGCCGCGAAATAAGGTGGATATCAGGGTGCGGTCAGCAAAATAATTAGTTTAGCGCGGAACATTCGTAGCGTAGTTCAAGGGCAATGGCTCTAGCGGAGGTTGTTCGTATCAATGACGAACATCGCAGGACGATGTTAAGGATAATGACGAGCTAATGAATACAGGAGCAGCTGATAGCGATCTGCGCACCCAACGTTAAACATTTATTAGTTTGTTTGTAAACAGTTACAAGGCATATCCGCCAAATAAGTCATAATCTTTTATTTGATACATTTAATTTTGTTTACAAAATACCTGCAGATATGCTGTTCCTGGTGTTTACCGCCCCCACTGCTGAGCGCGAGTAATTAGTAAAAGTTCCCGAGCAGGTCGTAATTAACGTGTCGGCTACTTATCACTTCTGTATCCCGTCACACAAAGAGCTCTCCGCGGGAAACGTCTCATTATGGTGTCACCGTGTGATGCTGACGTTCCTCGAGTATTACAAGTTACTGCAGCTGCTATTCCTGCACAATTTATGGATATTTAACTGCTGACATGTATCGAGGACATTGTTAATGTGACTTCTCCATGCCATATTATGACAGTAATATTATACACATAGACATATAATATTATGACAGTACCTTGCCAATTCATTTATGAAAATATTATGTATGTAAGAAAAAATCTACATCTTTTTAATAAAATAAGTGATAGACATAATTTGAATACCAGAAATAAAGATAAAATATATCAACCATTTTTCAGATTAGCTAAAGTACATACATCATTTATGGGGTACTGTGTTAAATATTATAACAAAATACCTTGTGATATATTGCAATTAAATGAAAGAAAATTTAAAATTCGTATAAAAAGTACACTTTGCAGACAAGCTTATTACAAATTAGAGGACTATATACAAGATAAGAATGCTTGGAAACATGATGGTCCAGCTCCATAGGACAATCCCGTCTAGACAAAATCACACTGGTTGCTAATAGAATTTTTTATTTTTATTTTTTTTTACTTACTCACACACTGACCTATTCCTAGTTAATATTTTAGGAAAGTCATATATTTTTACAGTGTTTGTAAAAATGTGAGCACAATGTACCTATCGCGTCATGCATTTATCTGCCTTTGCTATATTTTTAGTTCTTCTTACCACTTGTGGTATAGTATTTTTATTCTTGGTGCATCGTTTTCACATATAAAAATATAATTAATGTATACAAATATTGTAAAATATTTTAAAAGAGTAACGGTGGAGGTTCTTGCCACTTCTTCTCCATACGAAACTACTTTTTGGAAGTGGCGCCTAGAATCAGTTATATTTTTATTGTAATTTTTGACGTTCAAAAGTGCCATTTTATTGGCCTATTTGAAATAAATGCTTTGACTTTGACTTTGACTTTGACATATATTATATTAAGCAAATGTGTGAAGAACTTTGAAAGAGTGGTGATTTAAGATTGGAGTTTTAGTGATCTCCGCATTCCTTCAATTCTGCAAGACGTGTTGAATAATAATGATGAAGGGAAGCTTGTTAGGAGCGAGTTAGCTGCACAGAACGCGACATATGCGGCGCAGGCGCGGCACGCAGGAATGTGCCGAGCGGCGGCGCCGGCTCAGGCGCAGGGCGCGTGCTAGTGATTTACAGACTCACCACCTGTATGTTCTACACCTACTATACAGCTGACGCCAACATTCGTCTTCAGAGCACGACACACGATCAGACCTTTTTATACATAACAATTCAGAATTTGAGTGTGCGTTGCGTTTACGTTACCCGTACGTTCAAATTCGGCGATCGTCGAAACACGAAACGTAGAGCTTTAACTACCTGGTGGACTTTAAGTACTTGAATAGTGTGTTATTTTATGGCACATGTGGCCACTAAACGCGCTAGGAATGCTGCGCGCGCGCCGCGGCCGTGGGCGTGAGGCACTCAGCAGCGGCCGGCGCCGCGTCGAGTCCGCGCAGTTTATGTCCGTGGAGGGCCCGCAGCCGCCCGCTACATGGCAGCTACATCTTCATGACCCGATTGAGTCATAAATATTGTTTAACACCCGCGATTCCCAATACTTTGCGAAACCCATTTACAAGTTTAACACGTATGCTATTCCACTGCTGGTCAAAGTGCAAACCAATCTACACTGTATGTACATCCGCACCTACTGGAAAACATTCCTGCCAAGCATACTGCCATTCAAGGTTTTTTACGAACTCGAGGGAGATAAGTTTTGTACATGAGTTCTGCTCGTTGTAAAGTGTGTGGGTATGCACTCGAACACGTAATCTGACTCAAATAGTAATACTTAGTAGCACTGAGTTACAGCGGAGTGGTCTTGTGTATGGTGCGCCTAATTGCCGGCGACCGCTATAAATTGCGCAGGAGTGGATCCCGCGCCGCCGCCGCGCCGCGCCGCCAGACTGCGCATAAATCTGCACCGGCGCGGCTAATGCAACCCGAGCCGACACGTGGCTCCGCGCCGCGCTTCACACGCGCGTTAATTACCCGCAATTTGTCATAATGAACACGAGTGGGGCAATATGAGACGAGCTCGGGATTCCATGAAGAAAAATATGGCTCTCACTTTTATACAAAACAGGGCATTCATCTTCCAACTTGTAAGATTCATTACCATTACTCAACTAGCACGAAGATAATCATATGATTTAGGTGAAACTCAAGAAACCCCAGCTGAGAGGGCCCGTGAGAGGTCTTGGCGTCACTGCACAATGCACATACAGAGAACGTATTGCAGTCTTACACATCGTAATCAAACACTCACACACACATACAGGAGTTATAATGTTGTATATATATACATACTACTAGCTCGCGAGCCGACGCCGGTCGACGTAGGTTCATGGCACATGCGTGCACTAGCGAACAGTGATTCAAAAGTTAAGCAGCATTTATAATAGCTAAATAGTTTCCATCACTAAAGGAATGTTGACACTCTGGGGATCCTTACTCTACTTTTATTCTTTCGAACGCCAAACGAACGAAATATTAAGCCGTGTAGGTTAGCTAAAGACGTCATGCAGGACATTGGCGTCTTCAAACCAGTGCAGCACTATCTGATAGTGCTTGTTACGAGACCCGCAACGCATAAACTGGTAAAATATGATGCACCCGAGATGCGCTGCGCGAATGACACAGAATGCCAACTCATGAAATCCTGCAATCAAATGCCTTCTGATATTACTTCAGTTGAACAATATTTCTAGACGTAAATAAACCGGATAGGTTTGTTTACGTCTAGTAATTTTGTTCAAGAGAGAGTATGGTTCACCAATTAGTCTGCAAAGCCTGGTGCTATCAGAGCAGTCATTTAGGAAGTGATGAGAAATAGTCAATAAGACCTTCGTCCACTTAGATTTCAAAACAGCAGATACGGAAATAGCTGCCACGAAAACCGCAGAGATACAAACCGCTGTTTCTTCTTCTTCTTAACGAGTGGATGGTCCCCCAACCCAATGCTACGGAAGTCACAGCCAAACCAAGCCAAGTCAAACGATTACCCTGGAAGTGAGGTTGATGTACGTGGACGTGTTGGTCAGTGCGGCTTTTTATAATTATTTGTTATTCTGTAGATATACACGAGTAGCTATGTTATCGCACAATGAATGCAGATGACCTTCTGTGCGAAGGTGCCGCGTGTCACAATAAAGTGCGCGACAGACGGCACGGCCGCCTCGCGCTGAACATGCAAAACGCATCACTACCCCGTGCTTATGATATTAGCGAACGCTAAAAATGGCCGTAAGTAGTGCACTTTATGTTACCGCCGACGCGACGCTCGCTGAGCCCGCGTAGGACGAACGCGTTCTAATTATACGATCACTTGCACTACGAGCTACGGGAACGCTCGAAACAGACCAACTATTATATTTTTGGAGGAGGATTATACAGGAGGAATAAGTGAGGAGAATTTATTCTTACTGCTCCATTGCAGTACCTTGGCCTATTGTTTTTCTATGTTGAGTGCTTTTTTTTTGTTTTATTAACGAAGTACTATTACATAGGTATTTAATTTAATATAATGTCTGAACCAGGTTATCTGAAATTCTGAACTGACACCTACTTTAATTATTATGTTTCATAAAAATATTTGGTATTTCGACCATGTAGGTCGAAATCAGGTTCCTTGTACTATATAACTATAAATAAGATTAGGTTTATAAAATATAATCATTTCACAGGAACTTCCAAACTGAAATAGCTTTTATCTTTATTTACCAATTATGGCCCTGCTCCATATTCTCCGCGTAGGTATTCTCATGCGATAAGCACGCGCCATGAGTACCCATGTCGTGCATTTACGTTAACTTGTATGTAATCGTTAATTAAAACCATTGTCATTACTGACACAGTTTTGTCGTAACGATAGTGTTTCAATAAAACGGTATTAGGTAACGAAGTCACTGTGGCAACACCTTCGAACACCGTTATATGTGCCGCTGCACTAAATGCGTCAGCACTCATAGTGCATTGTAATAAGATGTATAATGGCGTGATGTGAGTGTTTATGACAGGTGTTTGTAGGTGTGAGTAAGTACGTGTCGTATCAGTGTTGCGCCCGCGCCGGCGCGGGTGCGATAGGGGCGGCAATCGTGCGCCGATGTATCAACTGTATCGACACACGAAACACTCGATAACGTGACACTTGTTGTAATTCACTGATGTTTGACAAATACTTCACCACGTGAATAACTCTAGCCCTTCTTTAAACCAATTAAGTACTTACCTCTCTTCAAGACTATTCTTCATAAAAATATACTCCACCGTTGCATTGAATTAAAGGTAGGTTGGTCGCTGCCGATGGTAAAGTTTAAAAAAAAACACTTGAAAATTATTTCGAAACCGCGTTGTATCGGTAGAAAACGGACCCCGGGACACATAACACAGACCGGAGTATCATATGATATTTTTTAAAGTAGATTGTGCACCAAGGGGATAAAGCAGTGTCTTATGTCGCAGCGTCAGTATTGAATCCCGAGCGTAACGATGGATTCTAGTGGCAACTCCCGAGAAGAATTCTGAGTGCAGCGAGGGATTCAAGCTCGCCCAAGAAGGCTGGTTTATCCCCGAGGAAGTTTAAACTCTACTTTTCGGACCTACTACAAGTACTAATAAAAACCTATTCGATTATCGAATTGTTAGTTTATGAAACTTTTAATACACCGTGGAATCCCTAATTATGTGCAGTCATACACTATATACACGACTACGTGGAGCATGTAATGTATCTTTGGATGTGGAATTCTTAATTCCCTCGAAGCCTCCTAACGGCCGGATGGATTTATACTCATGACATGTCTATAGACTCGCCTAGGTCACGTGAAGGTTATTATTATTAATCATTTATTTCAGAATTTACATTCCATAAATGGTTAGTAAAAAAATACTTATAACTATGTTCGTTTTTGTTTTTTTAAGAAGCGAAGTAAAAGAAACTATTCCAGCAGCTGAAGAAAATGAAAAAATTTTGCTTTCACCAACATTAACAGAAACACAAGAAAACACAAGATTTGAAAAATTATCCAACATATTAATATATAGCAAAAAATAACCTTTCCCTTACGTTTAATAATTATCTTACCATAACTACTAAGATTGTTTATATATGTATAAATAAAATATTGTTTGTTTGACTAATCAGGTTTTTATTCCCTTTCCTCATATTTATTCGAAATGAAAAGCAGAGCGTTTACCTCGTGTGAAAGACATATTTAGGCACTCGAACTATTAAACCATCTTGTGCCTAAATACGTACCTTTCATCCCTTGTACAATATCCATGTCCATAATCCATCTGCTATTAGACATCATTGTCTTTTTTATTGTTGATGTATACAATAAAAAAGGACAATGGTGTCGAATGGTGGAGTAGTCGATCGAGACCCTTGTCTCATGAACGCGTGAAATTTTCAAGTTTAAAATTTTGAGTTGCCTCGAATAATTTTAAACGAATAGTCGTATACCGATTAATCGACATTCCGAGCAAATAGTCGACTAACTCGCCATTAAAGAATATTTAAAAATATCTTCTTTATTTGTTATCAAATAATAATATCACGCTTGTAATAAAGTAATGCAGTAGTCTTGAAAGAACCATTCATTTATTTGTAACTGTCATTAAAAAAACTATGGTTAAGAGAAAAGAAAACAAATAATTTAAATCAGACCCATGTTATAATAATTTTACATTTTAAATGCTGGCTTTTCTTGTATCTTTTTTTACGAGGAATACCTCGACTTGTGCAACCCAGCATTTAATACTATAGGGGATTACCCGCCCAATCGTAAAATTCCTGAAGGTTAACTTGTGTCCGCTTGCGTAATATCGGGATCTAAATCACAACACTTAGGAAAGAAGTTGATTGCCGACAGAGTGTGGCCGACAGCCTCTGTTTACCTCATGATAAGTCCTCAGCTTACATTAGTCTAAGCTCAACAAGTAGTTACATAGATCTGCGTCAATCCAAAAAAAAAACCTCGATGTTTCGGTTTGGAATGCTAAAAACTCCAGCTAAACGGTTTTAGAAACCCAAGAGCTGATCAATAGTGTCCTCCTGCCAGATTGTTGTTAATGTTAGGAAAGTTAAAGAAACGCATTGGTTATCAATTCTTGAACGAACAGTCGCAGCTTTACTTTAACATAAATTGTTTCCAATTCGAAGTAGGTATTCCTTTGTTAGGTTTTCCTGTTAAACCAAAACAAAATTAAACGTTTTACTTTAAACCATTATAAATTATAATGGTTTAAAATAGCCTTCACCTCTTATCAAAACGGCGAAGCAATCTTAACGGCAGACCTTCCTTTACATTATTTGATATTTTGAATCTTTCTCCTACAACATCTGCAATTACCCTTAAAACCGGAACACAGCAGCGCTGCTGGCGGCAGACATAGCTGAAGCAGTAACTGCAGTAGTTAGTACCCAGACCTGCTCCTCCACATGGGGTTCATGGGGCTCTGCTACTACCGCACCAACAATAAAAACTATTTCACATTCGTAAGTTTCACTAACGTCTTTTCCCACCGTCAGGTGTGCGTGTAATGCGCGGCGGCTGAGCGGCTCAGCAGCGTGTGAGCGAGATGTTCGGCGGCGGCGGCGGCGTGGGCGCGGGCTACAACGGCGGCGGCGGCGACTGTGCCGACGGCTACGGGCTGGGCTACGTGGCGGGCGGCGGGCGCCTGCAGCAGTACGCCGCGCACTTTGCCCCGCACCAGAACGTGTGGCACCACCACCACCCCACGCACCACGAGACCTACGGTGAGTACAACAAGCAACCACCCCAAGCATACATTATACCCCACGCACCATGAAACCTACTGTAAGTGCAATAAGCAACCACCCCAAACATTTTCAACTTGCTCCCATTTACGACATTAACTTACAGTTAGAATTAAGATGGCTAAGTAAAAACCATAAAATAGTATAGAAATTAAAAATATAGATCAGTAACAATTTTTATGTTTAGGCTTACCTATTTCTACATAACACACCTATCTGTAGTGGTACCTAATTGTTTTGTATTTAGAACATAACAACAATACAATTAGTGCATAGAAACAAATACAGTGATGTATCGATAAACACACGGCTTATAAATAACAAGTTAACTATGATGACTCAGTCGTTAGAGCATCGAACACAGATAAGAGAGGAATTCGCACGACGCTCCAATCACTGCCTTTGTCTCCTCACTGATACAGAATCACGCAGAGACCGATAGGCTATGATGCTACGGCTATTTTTAATTTGAATGCTCATTTATCAATTTGCTCTTAATGCAAGCCTCTATTAGTTCATAGTTCACAACAAACAATCCGAATGAACGAGTGTATATTTGTAGGCGTCGGTAGGTATAAGGTAAATTGTTTGTATTTGTATTTATGAAGTTTGTATTTGTATTTATGTATTTATGAAGTTTGTATTTAGGGAATTGGATTCACTAACATAAATCTATTAGTGCTGTCTGAACTAACTAATAGAACAAAAAAGGTTAGAACCGCTACCGTGCTCATGAATGAAACACGACACGCTTTGAATAGAACTACCAGGAAGAAAGCAATATGCGTAAAGGGGTAAACAATATCGTAGCACTGTCACTATCTCAGATGACACAACAAAATGACCCACAAAGTTCTAATTCATATGAAATTTTATAGGAAAAACGGAATAAAAAGTTACCAAGAATTATCCCTATCAGAATGTTAACAATAACTGAAATTCTATTAATAACGTGAATAATTCTTTACTAGAGGCGATTGACGCGGGCGGGAGGATAATGTAATGACTGAACTAAGATGGGATTTACCCGACCGCAGAACTAGTAGGAGGGATTATGGAGCACGTAGCCGCTGAGCCCGGCAGGGTGGGAGCGGGAGAGTACGTGGGAGACCTGGCACCGAACCAGGTCACGAAGTGGATGACCCCGCTACTCCGAACTGTCAATGGAATTATTTTCTTTGCAAATACGAATTTTTGTGGGAAAACATTAGGGAATTTATCGGTGACGGTGACCACTAACCACTTGCAAGAAAAATATAAATTAACTAAATTATTTTCGGTTTTCGCTGATAAAATACCAAGACTTTGGCCTAAAGCTACAAAGACTTTGTTCAAATATCCGTATAAGAATAACCTAATAAAATAATAAACTAAATACGGACAGAGATAAAATGTTAATTACAAAGTATCCACTTGATAACGGCTCATTGTCAGATAGTTTTGTTATCACATATATATTTAACATAATTGTATATCTTATCGTGGCCCCAGCCAGGGTTCTGTGCATTATTATAAAATAATCGGTCATTTTAATGACCTATACCTACATTAAAGACATTTTAAACGTATGTCAGAATCTTATTTACTAGTAAATCTGACGGGTGTTACTTATTAGTCGACGATGTGCCCGATCACGCCACAGATCACTCGGCCGCGTTCTGGCCGTGCCTGTCGGAAGGAGCTCGTGCGTCGGTCACTATCAGTATTTACGCGGAGGCTGTAACCGCAGAGTGATTCAGTATCGTGAGCCAATTCCCAGCTGATATGATTTTTCCCTTAAGCAGGATAAACGACTTGTTTTTGTTTGATAGGGAGAAGTCTGCTTGAGTGATGAGCGAGAGCGAGAATGTACATAGTTACAACATATTTTCATAAATCAAGGAAAAATATAATCAGTCCGTAGAAGTTTAATGGCAAGAATTTTCTACCACATTATTACCGCCGCGTACATTATTACCGTCGTTGTAACCACTAGGTCACAAACTGCTGAGCATGGGGTTCTGAGTTCGATTCCCAAGTCGGGCAAAGTTTTATTGGGTTTTTCTATCTAGAATTTCTCAGTAGCAGCCCGGAGTCTGGATTTGTGCCCGGTTGATGGCAATAGGCTCGCCACCTATTAAATGAGACTTAAGCATAACTGGCGAACTGGGGTATACTATATGTACACCTCTGCCTATCCCTTCCAGGATTACAGGCGTGATGTTATGTTATTGCCAAACGCAGCATGTTATCAGTTGCACTGCTTACTATAAAATTAATTAAAATCGGCCTGTAATGATCCCAAACCCCTTATCATACAGATAAGTAATTCCCTAGTTTTAGTAATTAGGCTATCCTCAACGAATACGTGACCGTTGTAACGATCAGCAGGTTCTCACCTACCACAAAATATTATTGATGAGGTTCATTTTTAAGCAGCTGCGTTTTGGTAAACCAGATACAGGTATTTATGACTTAAAACTTTTGCATACGTTACGTTTGTTATGAAAATTGAGGCTCTGAATTGCACTGCCGCCGTAACAGCAGAAGGTTGTCATGAATCAGCGGCGATAAGCGTGTGCGCGGCGGCCAGGCAGGGCGGCGCACGCGCAGCCACGGTCAGTCCTAGCGTGACCTCTGACCGCGCGGGTCGCGACGCCAACCTCGCAATAAAAACTATCACCCATACTCATTACTAAGTAATAAAGTGTTATCTTCGAGTAACGACACGGATCTGATCGACTGACAATGGACGGAATGCAACTACCCGCGAATTGGTTGCAAAACATGGCGCTGCTGGCAGGTCCGTGATGAAATTCTAATTTTAATTATAGCTGGTATAGTCCGTGGCTGCTCACTTGTCAATCTTTACTTAGGTGGGACTTGAGACAAACAAACTAGAGCTATTTATAAGTAGGTACTTACATGAGTACACAAATCCACCTGATTCTTTAATGTTGTTTGGTTGACATCGATTTTATTGATGTTCCAAACAACGCTGCTTCTTCTTACCATTTTAAAATAAGTTGCAAGGTTCCAATGTTTATTACCCAAAATGCTAACTATCTTATCTGAATCTTGTTGATTGAATGCTTCCAGATCTTGAAATGTGGTATTCATTGTCACTCTAACATTCAGGTCTTAACTGTCTTTTCTGATTGTTGTGCCAAAGTTTTCCTTTTTCCTAGTATTGTATTCTAAAAGTTGTGTTATTGTTATGTTTTGTAACGTGGTTGTGTTGTGCAGCAGGCGGCGGCGGGGTGAGCGGCGTGGGCGGGGTGGCGGGAGGGCTCTACTCGCAGAACATGGTGATGGGCTCGTGGTGCGCGCCCTATGACGCGCTACAGAGGCCCACCGCTTACGGTAACAACACTTACTAATAGACTACTTAGAAAGAACAGAGGACGGAACCTGTGGAAAAGTTGTTCCCAATGGAAAGTCAATATCAATGTTTTCCACAGGTTATCAGTCAGACGATGTCTTTATTGCTTTTATTAACACTCTTTTACATGTCTGTATACACTTTACCATAATAATCTTGTAATCAGCCGCCATCTAAGTTGTGTCTCGAAGCTAAACAATTATCTTAGAAGCAATCCATCCAGTTCTCCTTGTTTTGCTTCTTCATCGACATATTACTTAAACTCTATTTACCTAATGCTTTTTATTCCACACCATCAAATTGATTGATTGATTTTAAAAGTCTTTATTATTAACATATCAGGAACACTCGGATTTTATGTCTCCTCTTCAATATTTTACACAACCCGTCTTATCCTTCCTACCTGCGCGAGCGTTTTTCTTGCGCTCGCTCTGTCGACGCACCGTGTAGATCGCACCTTAGATCCCTCCTTAAATCTCATCCTCATAAAACAAGCTACTATTCTTATTCCTTCTCTGTCTATGCTGTAAGATTGTGAAACTCACTTCCGCCTAGCATTCGTGATTTAAAAACTATTTCTATATTCAAATGTCGATTAAAAGAGCATTACCTTTCATCTTAACTGTGAGTATTTATATTATGTATTATGTATTTATTGCATGCATTATGTATTTGCGTTATTTTAGTTTTAGACTTCACATTGTTCATATTTTTCTCTTCTTGTTTTCACACACTATTGTCTACATTTCTTTTTCAATTCTCCTTTCGCAGGTCTGCTGGAAGAAATTTCTTAAGAAATAAGCAGTACCTTTGTACTCAAATTGTTATTATGAAGTGTCCCTCTGTATTTTACTGTGTGTACATAAATAATAAAATAAATAAAAAACATAAGATTATAAAGTGCATACAATAAGATGTTATTCTAATTTTGTACAACCATAAATAACACAAGTTCTTAGGCTATCTTACCTTTACAAACATTTTACACTTAGTTTAAACTTTACATTCTATAAATATACTATTCTAAGTCCAAAAGAACACACTAAAATACGAAAGCACAAAAGTCTTAGCACTGATTCTAAACGCATTCCACTATGTTTACCTACTAAAGGTAATGAACTCAAATAATACAAAGACTATTTGAAGCGCAGGATAAAACAATACAATAGTAAAACTTAGGTTTAAACATATTTTTACATCGATGAGTTAAAACCTGCCTCGTTGGTCTAGTGGTCGCAATCGCTACCGCTGAGCATGAGGTCCGGGTTTCGATTCCCAGGTCGGGCAAAGTGTTATTGGGTTTTTCTATCTGGAATTTCTCAGTAGCAGCCCGGAGTCTGGATTTGTGCCCGGTTGATGGCAATAGGCTCGCCCCCTATTACATGGGACTTAAACATAACTGGCGAAATGTGGGTGTACAGGTACACCTCTGCCCAACCCTTCGGGGAAACAAGGCGTGATGTTATGTTATGTTATATAAAATATAAATAAAACAAAATAATTATTTCAAAACTGTGGGTAATTAGCGTAACTTTTTGCCGAATATGCTTACTGCGACCGGTTGAGGGCAGCACGGTCGGTCCGGGTGGTAGGCTTATTGTTATTCACTCAGAAAATAGTGATGTGGTAAACGATATCGATTGTATGTTGCTGAATACGATAAGTTATTAGATCTACTTTTGCCTATGGATGAAATTAATGGGTTATAATGTTTGGGATTTTTTACTAAATAGAATTTCTGGGCGGATTTTAAGATAAAACTTTTAATCGTTGGAAATTTAATTTGTTCGTGAACTCGTTTTAAATTTGTACGAAAGGCAGTGTTAAAAGATATTTTGATAGCCTTGTTTTGAACAACTTGCAACTTATTGCAGTTTTTATCAGTCAGGCTACTCGAGGCTGGCGCAGCATATGTCAAACATGGCCGGACGAGGGTGGTATAGATACGTAACTTAGTGGCCCTTAACTTAGACTTTCTGTTAAGAATAGGTTTTAACGCATTAATAGCCTTCAGACCCTTTACTCGAAGTGCATCAGTGTTTTCACTCCAGTTAATTTTGCTGTCTAAAACTACATCGAGATATTTGACCGAACGGCTCCAGGGTAAGGAATGATTTTTAAAGTTAATGCGCTTGGAGGGTAATGATCGTTTACGCGTAAAAAGAATAACTTCCGTTTTACTGGAGTTTAATTTAAGTTCCCATCTGGTGAAATACGTGTCAAGTAGGTTTAGTGCAAGTTGAAGCCGCCCAATTATTAACTCTAAATCCTCTGAAAAAGTATATGAGGCAGTGTCATCAGCATATATTGCGAGATGAGTTCTAGGTTGCTTAGGTATGTCATTAAGATACAGAATGAAGAGAAATGGTCCTAAATTTGAACCTTGTGGTACACCAGATACAATAAATTTCACCGCAGAACAGTGTTCCCCTATGAAAACTTTGAAATGGCGGTTTAGTAGATTGTTTTGGACTATTTTAACAAGTGAGAGAGGGATGCCATTAACGATAAGCTTGTGGAGCAGTCCCTCGTGCCAGACAGTGTCTAAGGCCATTTCTATGTCTAACATCACCATTCCCGTCGATTTGCCTTCATTTAGGTTGTGTGCGATGTGTTCCGATACCCTGGCCAACTGCTGAGTGGTGGAGTGTGCCTTACGAATTCCAAATTGCTATGGTAGCATTAAGTGTTCTGTAACTTTAAACAAACGGGTCAGAATGGGAGACTCAAATAACTTGCCAAGGCACGGGAGTAGGCTAATGGGACGATAATTTGTAGGGAGGCTGCCATCTTTGCCAGGTTTTTTGAGGGAAGTAGCCAATTCTTAGACAACTGTTAAATATTTTTGTGAGGAAGACCATGGCCTTTTGAGACAGATTTTTAAGAAGTCGATTGCTGAGACCGTCTAGGCCAGGAGCTTTGCGGGTTTTTAATTTAATTATGATTTTTAGAACTTCCCTAGATCTAACGAGAAGAGAATGACTAGTCATGTCTTTAGACCATCAGAGATTTATTGTTCTGACATATTTTTTAAAGTTTACTATATGTAGGTGGTTAAGTACTGCTTTAATATTAAGACTATTCATCATAATCGCTACTTGATGAGTTCATTTTATGCATTTACACTCACATACTTATAATTACACCATTTGTTATTGTTATTCCATAACTAGCCATTCGAATCAGGGGCTAGGAGGCATTAATAAAAGGTCTAACGAAAAGCTAATCGCTTAGATCTATAATAACTAATAATTTCATGTGTCCATAATATCTAATGAAGGCACACCCTTACCGTGTAATCTGGGATTTAGATAATATATTTTTTAAACGATGTTCTCAATAGTTGGTAAATTGATAACCTCGATGGTAGAACAATACAAATTTATTGATTGTTTAATAATAAGGTGTATTTGGATTTGGGCCCGGAGTCATCCAGGATAGATATTTATGGAGGAATAGGTAATTAGGTAGACATCAACAAAACTGCTTAGGTTGTGGGTTATTAGCTTATATAGTTACGAGAATAAATAAAGCTCTCGCTTACAGCTCAAGCAAACACATAAGATAAGTATCTTACTCGACCTCTTGTTGTCAGACTTCTGGACATTTTTATTTAAAATTATAAGCTTAATTTTTACAATTTAAGACTAATAAACGTTACTTAGATAAACACGATGATTACAAAGAGTATTTAGTGAGTGTGATCAGTATTGCTCATCGCAGAAGACAATAACATGAGTATTGACACTATTGACGTCAGAGATGCGATAATGAGCTGATTCACGAGTCCACGAGCTCGCAGGAAGGACAAGTTTCAACACACTTCATCGCACGTTACGACAGTCGTCCGACAGTCTACAGTAACTGTTCGACAGCCGTACTGTAAGGTGTTGACATCGGGGACGGTTGTCTTGGTGTTAGCAGAGATAAACGAAGAAAAGCTACTGAAAAATAATTAAAAAAATAATTGTGCTTGTAACTTGTCATTACTGTTCTCAATCTTTGCACCTAATACATATTATGTATTTGTTAGTAGATATGTTATCTAAAACGAAGTTAAAGTCATAATTCAATACGACTTTCTTGCAACTGCTCTGCTGCAGTTTTTGTACATCAGGTACATAGGTACATATGTATTTTATGTACATATCAGGCGGTAGGAAGGAAATAAATCGAATTCAGATAAATTAGGAAACTACAGTACATTAGTTTAAACTGTTTTTCCTGAGTGTGTTTTAAGTACATACCTACTTATTTCTTCAAGTACCTAGTACCTACCTACCGCACCTCCAGCATCCAATACACACAAGGATAATTCTCTAATCGCTTTCAGCATAGGTACTAGGTAGTTAAATATCGACCGCTGTTCAAAGGAAACGTCACTTTGTTCAGACAGTTTCCTATGTTATTATTATCCTCATCATTTTATCATAATTAACCCCAAACAATGAATATTATTTAATGTACTATAGTCCAAAAACGATTTTTATGTTGGTTTCCTATCCTGTTTGTTAGGCTAGTTATGATTTTATTTATTTATTTGTTTTCTCACCACAATATAACAAAAATACATATTACATGGTATCAGAGTCAGACAACACTGTAATATTGTGAGAGACTGGTGCCTAAACTAAGCTCTAGGCCTGTATTTCAGGACACCAGGTCTCCACCCTTTTACAAAGTTTTACATTTAATTTTGATATGTACTTGTACACTGACAACCAACAAAAGAATTATAAAAACATTGGTGGCTCAAATATTAGTGGAACTAATTTTGTTAAATGAGTTAGTTATGTGTGGAGTTGCGTGTGTGTGGTGTGGTGTTGGTCAGTGTGAGCGACGTGTGGGTGTGTGTATGTGTGTTAGGCGCTTTTTGGTAGGTTTATATTTTGTTAGGTTGCTATAGCTGCGATATTAATTACACCAAAGAGGTAAGTTTTCAGTATCCTCGTAATTTAGTTGTTGTAGTAGGGCAGTAACTTTCATTTTGCACATGGTTTTAGTGAGGTTAACTATAGGTGACATCCTGTTTATTTTATTATATAGAAAACCACCTAGGTGGCAGAAAACCCGCTTAGAAAACTGCGTAGTTGATTGTTGTAGTAGACGGCGGTCTACGGGGTCTTTTGAGATGTGAGGCCGTGGGATGATAGGTAATTAATGAGTGCTGTTTTAAGATGATGCTTAGAATAAAAAGTTGACGCACTGTCAAAACTTTAGCCTCCTTGTATAAGAGCTCTGTGGGATAGCGGTAAGGCAGGAATGAAGACACTTTTAAGATAGCTCTCTGGGCTCTCTCCAACTCAATCATTGCAGTTTTTGGAGCACAATAGGTTGTGTAATTATTATTTAATAATTACTACAACAGATTGTAGTACAATAGGCAACTAGGCACTAACTGCCTACCCGCCTTGAATAAGTAGCGACACGCACTGGCCTCCCTTATCTATAGTACGTATTGCTATTAGTTAACTCCAGTTACAACAGCCGAACAAACCGTTCAGTAACCACAACTTACAGAAATAAGTAACTAGCTATTGATAATAATTATTATGCAAATATAGCGTTATCATTAATAAAACATTAAAAATTTAAGACGTTCTTACCTAGCTAACTAATTGAGTACCAATCATACCTATATATTTTCTTAAGATATTTGTAAGGCTGCGTAGAATGCATTTTTTCAATAATTGTAACCTAACCCAACCAGTTCGACATCCGCACCGGAACAATTAATTTGAATTGTATTCATATATGTACGTATAAAGAACCGCGTCACTAGTTTTTCTGGCAATTACGCGCGTTCAATTAGTGAGCTGTAAGCGAATGTATCGGGGTTAGCGCACAGATGCGAGGCGCGTCTTATCACCGGATAGTGATAACGCCGATATTCGCGACTGCGCGGAGCCGCCTAATAACTGTACCTACTCAGTGGCCGCGGGGGGCAGGAGCGGGTAGCCTGGATAGGAGAGATAGGTATATTTATAGTTCTTCTTTGAAATACCCACGAATAATACCTAATAGATTCAATCTAGACACATTTACGACTACTGTATGCTCTGTGTCTGCGCATGGCCCCGCTGGCGGCTTCATATCGGTCACTATCGCTATTGTTTTTGTTCCACCTTCTCGGAAGCCGCGCCGTCAACATTGTTGACACGGCAGCGCCCGCTAAGGCCTGGCGTGTGCCATGTGTGTGACCCCGGCTATGGGAACAGATAGCGTTTGATAAAACGGTTATCATTGTCTTTTCCTGTACCTATAGAATAATAAAATGCCCAGCTTTCGTCATCATTCGCAGCTCATTATCCCGCTCTGCTTTCCCCGTTCCAAGCTTTAGGTATTTAGTGTTAAGGTCTATTTAGGCATTTTCCTGTCCCCGGGCAGGCGCTAGCTATGCCCAACTGACATGAGCGTGCGAACAGATGGCGTGCTGGAGATGTACGAGGAGGGGCGCGAGTGCGTCAACTGCGGCGCCAACAACACGCCGCTGTGGCGCCGCGACGCCACGGGCCACTACCTGTGCAACGCATGCGGCCTCTACCACAAGATCAACGGCGTCAACCGCCCGCTCGTGAAGCCGAGCAAGCGGCTGGTGAGTCTCCCCCGACCGATAGTAACGCGCTCTGTTTGCGAACAGGTGCCGACGCAGACCTACTCACCCGCTTCTATAAGGAAGGCACCGTGCAGAGATGGATGAGTGTGGAGGGCATGGCCAGGGGCATGAAGAAGGTGAGTCGGTGGCGTGTAGACTAGTGCATGCATCCTACCGCCCCGCGTCGCCCCCCCCCCCCCCCGCGACGTCGCACGCACGCGGTTCCTGTAGATATCCTTACTTTTCGGGCTTTGGCGAGTGTTAGGAAACTACACGCTACCGCTCCCTACTTCGAGTGCGCCGCTTTGTAGCACTCCGCTTGCACCGTTACAAATAATACCAATAATATCACCGATATAGAATCGATCACCGCAACCTTCCATTATTGATGATGGAATTAGATAAACGTATCGCACCGAGATAACTAATCGATCGGTAATTGCACGTCAGTGAGCATGGCAGTGCGCGGGCGCAGCCGGTGTTCCACGGTGACATCACGCGGTAACGAGAAGTCGCAGCAATCAGTTGGCTCGCGCACCAGCAGATAGGTCGCAGATGGCGTGCACAGGGAGCCGCACCTCGCTGTTAACAATTCCGCGCATATTGGCCTTTATCGATCAGCGACAAGAGTGTCGGCTAGTTTTCTCGGCGCGTCACACACACGCGCACAGATAGGACAGGTCTCGTCCAATGAGCGGCAGCTCCGCCTGCGCACGCACTCTGCGGACAATGCAACTTGTAGCACATGCGCGTAATTCTATGTGATTGGTGATGCGTACAAGATGGCGGTGCGCGGTGTCACAGTGCACTCACTGGACGAGTACTCTCGTGTCTCGGTTAGCTGTTCTGAGGTTACTGGTGGTGGATTCTGTTAAGATGGTGTGCATGTGAGATGCTTGGGTTTTGTTTGTTATATCCTTGGTTTTGGTGCTCTCCTTATGTAATTTTGTTGTTAAGTATTGCACGCTTCTTTTACTTCTTTACTTTCTCGTCTTTTTTGGCATGTTTTACCAGTAACATGTCCACATTTAGATAGTAGAATAAGCCCACTATCAAAAAGTTGACACATTTACCAGACCTTCAAATCTACAATGATCAGGACTAGAGCAGGTATTTAAAAATTTAACAACAAAACTGTTTAGTTATCAGTAGTAATGTAGGTTCCATACCTTACCACTTACATTCAGACTATTCAACTAACCTAATGAGGGCTATAAATTAGTTGAACGTTCGACAATCACATGTTTGGGAAATTAAACTACATCACAAGGTCTTGAGTAGCATCACCTTGATACGTAGCCTACATCAGTTGATGTACCTGACTAAAGTACTCATACTAATGCTGTTTCTATCCAGCCACAATACGAAACTTTATTAAATAAGGGAATCCTCAATTTCATACCAAACGTCAAACTTGGGAAATTCGTTCCACCTAAGATTTTTTATATGAATTCAGTAAATTTGTACAAAAAAGTATTGCGAAAAAAGTTTTATGTATAAGAGACTGGCCAGTTACCTTCAGTCTATTTTGAAAATATGATTATATTTAGGTAAACATGGGTACGTTCCAATTTCCACATTGTTCCACATTCTTCGCGAACTAATTTAAATTATCGTGTCTCATTAAAAAGTTGATCTGCACCGGGAACATTATCGCGCTATGATTTTTTACGATTTCAAGTGTCGCCTGAAACCGGACGAATCGTACGATAGACTTCAAATGGCATTCATGGATGAAGGCCCTTCTAGGGCAACCGTGTATCGTTGGTATAACGAATTAAAGCGTGGTCGACTAACTTTGGGGGATGAAGAAAGAAGTGGTCGCCCTTCGACGGGTGTTACGGAAGAAAACGTGCTAGCAGTGAAAAATTTAATCCAAGACAATAGGCGATTTACGTTTCATGAGATTCAGCCCATACTGCAGGTTGGATCGGGAAGCCTTCACGAAATTCTACACGTGCATCTTCGCGTGAGGAGGATAGTTTCACGCTGGGTGCCACACAACCTCACCGATGCTCAGAAGCAGATCCGGGTGGAATGGTGCCGTGACATGATAAACAAATTTGAAGCAGGCTCATCCCTGCGTGTTTACGACACCATTACAGGTGATGAGTCTTGGATTTATCAATACGATCCAGAAACAAAGCGCCAGTCGACGGTTTGGGTGTTTCAAAACGAATCAACGCTTTTCAAAGTGAAGTGATCTAGAAGCGGGGGGAATATATTGATCGCGAGCTTTTTCTACTTGGTGTCAGTTCTTTTACGGAACTAAAGAAGCATCAACGTTGAATGGTATTCTACCAAATGTTTGGCATAAGTTTTCTCTGTTGTGAGCAACAAGCGACCAAACAGGGCTCCGCGGGCTACTGCTCACCACGACAACGCATCTTCGCACACCACGCTCAAAACGAGGGACTTCCTGGACAGCCTGGGTCGCCCTCATTACAGGCCTGATCTAGCACCGTGTGACTTCTTTTTATTCCCGAAAAAAAAAAACTGCTCAAAGAGATACAATTTTCGTCGCCGGAAGATGCGCTGTCAGCGTTCGAGCAGGCTGTAAACGAGGTGTCTACGGCGCACTGGAAAAAGTGTTTCTAAAACTGGTTCAGAAGCATGAAACTTGGTATAGAGGCTAGTGGAGAGTACTTTGAAAAGATTTGATAAACAAATATTTACCTATAGAACATTTAATTTTATTTTCGCAAAACTTTCTGAGTGCCCCACTACACTACAGTACAGTCGCGAATCGCATTTTGAACATACGATGAAAAACAGAGATGCAATCAGTTGAGGATTACCTGGATACAGGTTAGAAAGAAAATACTTTTATTGATCACAGACTTTGAGAGCACAGGTATTTGGACAATACGTCGGAGGTAATCAAATTAAGTAGAAACCAATAACGGGTATAGGTATCCTGTCAACATATAGGTACCTACTCACAAATAATAATCATTGTTAAATATATACCTTTTTCACTGATGAAGGAAAGAAATGAGCTCATACACGTTTCTTCTAGTTACCCGATATAAAGAGACCTAGTCCTGAGTCAATTTGTAGCTAGGCCCACTTTCTGGGTGGTGGTTACTGTAATAGTTGCACGAGTGCTACCAACACTGCAGTAGGTAGCGCTCGTGCACCACATGACAGCGTCCCCCCCACAGTCGGCTGCGCGGCGCCACGGGCAGTGCTGCACCAACTGCGGCTCGCGCAACACCACGCTGTGGCGGCGCAACAACGACGGCGAGCCCGTCTGCAACGCGTGCGGCCTCTACTACAAGCTGCACGGGATCAACCGGTACGTACCACTCACTGCTGCAACACGCAATGCAACTTTACATTGACTGAATTGTTGCATCCTGCTGTTTCTTATTCTTTTGGTAACTCAACTTTCACATAAATAACGTTTTATTCTCCACGATTTGACGAATAAATAATAACGTCCTCATAATGTACTCTGCTCGTAATTCGTAGCTTCATTATAGTAGAGGCAGCTACCACTAATTACGGAAATTGGTTTCTATGTTCATGTTTGTTTTCACGAATAAATAAATTATCAAATATAATCAGGCCCCTAGCAATGAGGAAGGACGGCATCCAGACGCGGAAACGCAAGCCAAAGAAATCTGGTAACGGAGCGAAGCCGCCACAAGACGCCAACAAGAAAGATGAGCACAGCTCTCCAGGGATGGATGGTACGAATCACACACATTTAGCCACTTCTATCTACAATAATATTTATTCTTCAGTTCAGCTTCTTGAACTAAGCAGGCCCAGCACACTTTTTGATTAAACAACTTGCCATTACAGACAGCAAACACAGTCTCCCAGAGGTGCCACTACCGCTGACGCAGTCAATGTCTAGTCACGGAGCGTCAAAGAGCCGTGAGGCGCACGTGACGCCGGACACGTCGCCGCACGCGCACGCGCACGCGCTCGGCCACGCGCCGGCGCAGCAGCACGCGCACGCGCAGGCCGGACACCACGCGCACGCGCAGTACCCGCTGGGCCTGCCCGGCGCGCCCTTCCTGTCCAACCCGTCGCTGTTCAACATCAAGAGCGAGCCCAGCAACGCCGCCGGCTACGACTCGTACCCGCCGCACTCCACGCCGCACTACCACTCGCAGCAACACTATCTACACGCCTTACAGGTAAAAGCTAACTAACTAACTAAGCGGTAGCTTTATTGTAAAAGTGGAGAGTGCAATTGGCAGTACCTACAAGCCATTATCAGTGCCGTTGCTGTGCCGGCAATGGCAAAGCTTATTTACCCACGTCTATTTCTCTTACGCATTCTTAGGCTGTGCTACGCAGTAGTTATGCCCAACGTTAGAAATTGGAGTTAAATGTCGAAAGTCAAACTAGAAGGTAGTGGGTGCTCCTACGTCGAAGCTACCTACTATGCTCTAGGTATCTGATCGCAATACCCAACAACACCGGGGCCCTACATGTGCATTCTCCTTCTTCTTAGCGTGTCCATGACAATCTAGATACAGTCAGCCCAGAATTTGGCTACGAGTTTGGCACCTTCAGCAGTGCCCAACAGGACAACAGGACACGCAGTGTATTATTATACGTTTAAGTAGAGTAGACAACGCAGCGTGTGAGTGTGCGAATTACACACTTTGATCTTGAGCTGGTCTAGCGTGTCGGAGTTTCAATAGAATGCGAGGCTTATTGACTTTGTTACCATTGACGTGCAGCCGACTGTACCCATACAGAGTGGCGAAAGTAGCGATGAGGTCCTTATTATTAAAAGGTGCAGCGGCTAATATAAGTAGATAATTATACATATATTATTATGTCTGTTAAAATAATAAAATGAACAATTAGGACACTAAAAATAAAAAGTTCTTAAAAAAAATTTAATCAAAATGACATAGCTTAAATTTTTTAGGTTATTCAAATTAGTGTGTGAGATCCTATTAGGGGGAGGAGGCGGTGCAGGCGGGAGGAGGGGTAGAGTCGCCCCAACTGCTTTCCCGTACTGTTTAGGTATCTGTTTTTCTTTTTTTCATATGAAATATTAAGGTTTAAAAAAAATCGCTTCGACATGGGAAGCAAGCAATAACAATTAGGAGTAATCGATGGAGCCCCGCGCAGCGGGGCTCCTATTTTCATAGTAGTTTTAAAAAAAAAACACGAAGGGGTTGGCGGGGTCTTAGTTCGCTCACTAGACCCTGCCATCCCCTTCGAACCAAGCTTGTCCGACTCGGGGTGCCCCAAGACCCGAGCTCACTTCGCTCGCTCTTGCACCCCGTATAACACCAAAACTATGAAAATTATATATATATATATATGCATATTTTACAGCTTACACCATTTCTAAAAATGGATCTTTCATATATTTATACATGTTCCGCTGCTAATTATGACAGACGAAAAATGAAAAAGTTCCGTTTCATTCAAGCATTAAAGTTAGTGATTTACCGACATTATTAGAAAATAATTATAAATATTTCGACGGAGCTCCAGCTGCTGAAATTGCGTGTGGGCGCTAAAGATAAACCCCCTCGACAATGACAGACTCCTCGAATTCAGGCAACTTGATAAAAGATCTAACCCAAATTAGTTTAATTACCTACCGTCTGGACAAAAAAGCGCGCGGGGCGCAATTACTGTTTTATATCCAATAAATCACTCAAGTTCAATTCATTTAATTTTGAATACTAACTTTAATCATAAAGATAAAACAGCAAAAGCGCCGATTAAGCTAGTTAACAGAAAGAAAAGTAGGTACCTACCTATCTTGTTGTATTGTAGAATGGCTGTGAGCTAAAATCATAAAAATCAACTTAATTATTTTTATGCGTATGGCAACATTCGGGCTCTGTCGTCATTCGTCATTTATAATCTCAATTAATCTTCGCCAACATCATAAATATTAGGCAAAATATACACATATACCTACACTAAAAACAGTGATTTGCACAATGTTAACACCAGAAATAAGAACAAACTACGTGCTCCCTTTCACCGGCTTCATAAGGTCCATATCTCATTTGTTGGGCTTGGTATAACCTTTTATATCAAGTTGCCCTCTTCTTTACTGGATTTACCTTTTAATGCGTTTAAGGCTCAAGTAAAATCCAACCTTTGTTCAAAGACATATTACTCCATTAACGACTACTTAAACGATAAGAACTGTTGGTCGCTGTGATTAACTCAAGACAATGTTCCTGTTCTTTCTCCAGAATTGGCTTACCTACTGACAGGGTATATGATATTAGTTTTTTTTATTTGACGGTCAATTATTTTGTTATCTTCATTTATTATTGATATGATCTACTCATTACAATGTTTTTAATGAGCTGTATTGCAATATGTGGTTAGCTAGCGACCTCGACAATTGATAATAATTATTATTCTTGCTTGAGCAACCGGCAGCAAGTTCGTCATGCTCCCTTAGATGTCACTGATTGCGGTAGCGTCGGGGGTCGGGTTTCCTCCTTCCCTCAAATATGGCGAGGGGGGTAATGGCTGACCTTTGCGTTATGCTCGTGAACGGGTGCTGCTTGTGGAGACAGGTCGTCTTGCTGTCTTTGGTTTTATTATTGTTACAGTAATTGTTCTGTTAATTTATTTTACTTTGATGGTCCTAGTTTATCATTTATTTTATTTGTTTGTATATTAATTCCAGTATAAGCAAGCTGTCATGCCCTTTAGGCCTGGAGGCTTTTATTTATGTATTAAGTGTTATTAACATTTTTTTTATGGCATTGGGATGGCCAGCTGTCGTATGGCAATTAATTTAATGATCCGGTAATTACTTACAATTGTTTAGAATCCAGTTCTTCTAAACGAACAGACAGCTGTGCTGCTGGGGAGTTTGTTACGCCACTTCTTCTTCCCAGCTAAAGCACTAGGAAGTGGTGAAGGGCGGGCGTTTTGGGGGACTGTCTTATGTAATTTTGACGTTCGAAAAGTGCTGATTCTTAGCCTAATTTGAATAAATGACTTGATTTTGATTTTAGAAAGCTTGTTTAATAGTACATATTATTTCGTCGTACAAAGAACGTCGTGTAGGACACTTGGTTTAATGTAATGTAATTCCTCATCGCCACCCTGTAGCTATAGGCAACCTACTTACTGTGACAGTTAAGATGAAATGCATCTATTTCTCGTTTCCAGTACGGACTTGGCAACGGCGAGGAGGAGGAGGGCAGCGGCTTCCTGCACCAGCGCAACGTCACGGCGCACGCCAAGCTCATGGCGTCCACGTAGCGGCGCCCGCACGCGTGTTGAGCATGCCACGCTACGCTACCGACACGCCACGCGTAGCGCACGGCACGCGTAGCGCACGCCACGCGTAGCGCACGCAACGTCACCGGCACGACACGCGTAGCGCACGTCACGTCATCGGCACCACACGTAATGGACACGCCACGCGTAGCGCACACCACGTCACCGGCACGACACGCGTAGGGCACGTCACGTCATCGGCACGACACGTCACCGGCACGCCACGCGTAGCGCACGCCACGTCACCGGCACGCCACGCGTAGCACACGCCACGTCTACGACACGTGACGTGACGTGTGACGAAAGCCGCACCACGCCACGCGGCACAGTGTGGCGCCACAGTGAACAGACAATGGACTAACAAACAAACCGTTCGTTTCGCGAATGTGATGACATCGAATCTTCAGTGCAGTTCCTTCCAACTCGCCGTGACCTCAGGAGCGCGGGTGTTCACGATTTGCAACAATTTGTTTAAGTGACGCAATGCGAGCACGACAGCTCCCGAGTCTATTCGTATTTTTCGAAAATAATTTATACTAGTTTCGAAAAATACGAATAGACTCGGCTCGGCTCGACTCGGGCTCGGGGACTAGGATAGTTATTTCAAATTCCATTAGTTAACTGATAATCGACAAAATGTGTAGATTGTAATTCTATGCTCCGATCGATCGAATGTACATAGGTATTTTTAGTTGTAACGTTTTAGCATTAGTGTTGTATTATTATGATGGAGGTATCGATGCATCGTAGGCTGTACCTAGTCGCTCTGAGGGCACCTTGCCATAATGACTGACACAATGGTAACGCAAGTATTAACTATTTAAATATTTTCACGTTCCATGACAAGTATAATCTCAAAAAAACTAGTCTAATGATTCTATATTAGAAATGCTTTAAGAGCTGATAATGGAATATGATGCTTATGTAACAATATTGATAAGATAGCTTTCAGACCGGCGAACCGTCCAGTCAGCGCGGAACCACATCTGTCCGTATTGTGTATGCAACATTGTATTCGAGGTGTTTCACGCTGCACCCCGCTTGTCTGAGAGTGATCTTACAAACTGTCCTACTGTGTAAATAAAGCTACGTAGATATGTAATTATTCAACTAAGATAAACAGTATTCACATTATGCCACCTGAACAATATTAACCTTAATCATGTACCAGGAAAAGACGAGCGTCTATTTGTCTTTTAATATTTTTAGATGATGCAGTGATGCAAAGTAAAATTAAAAGGTACTAAATAGTACATACCTACTGTACATAAATATGTACATTAAGTATTTCTGTCAAAGGTGTCATATTTGATTGATTTTTTCACTTATGTTATTTCTTAAACTTAGAACTGTCTTTCTTTATTCTTGACCAATCTAAAGAATTTTGTTACAAGAGAGCCTACTACTTTCTTCTACAAATGTATTATAATTATGTTAAAAAACTGCACTAAATTCATGTACCTAACTGTGATGCTCCAAGTAATTTGATAACTTCATAGATTGTGTTTAATTTGCTGTCCAAAGTATTATCAATATGAACATGAAGGGCTTAGATAAGCAAGAGTAAGCAATGGGTTACATTACAATGTATTTTGAACAAATAAATAATGTGAGTTAGTCTAAATAAATAAGTTTGAATAAAAGGCATTTATTATACTTGTACATACTAGTTAGAAATGAAATATTCTGATTAATATTAAAGCAGTTTATTTTGTATGGTTCAGCACAAATTTTAACAAAGTATGTATGGCATACAGAAAAACTTTAGGCTTACTATCGAAACTTGATGAAAATTCAAATAAAATTGAAACATATTATGCAACAAATAAATAATACTTTCTTACTTATTTTTTTGATAACAAGTCTTAAGTTTTTGATTCAATATAAACTAGAAATATATGTACAAAATGGAGTCTGTTGTATAGTATAATATTATGAAATATATAAGTGAGCACACAGCACTGTGTTTCTGTCCCCTCCCCTTCACCCCTCAGCCTCCAAGGAGAGCTTCTCCAGCGCATCACCACTGAGCCGATAGTAACACCACTGCTCTTTGTTGGTCAGGTTTACTGCACCATTGCTCTCATAGAAAGTACGTGCTGGGTTCCAGTGTAGCACATGAAAGTCAAGGCGGCTACAGCCACTACAGAAAGCTTCCTGAAATTTTTATTATCATGTCATTTGTAACTAATCAACATTCTTTAACCATGTTAATCGGTTGTTGTATTGTATCCAAAATAAGAATGAATAACTAGGTACATATTGAATATACCTTAGCCACAGCTTTGAATAGTCTCTTGCCTACTCCCTTGCGCCTCTGACTGGTGCATACGTACAGGTCCTCCAGCATCATGGAGCGGCCCTCCCACGTGGAGTACGTGGGGAAGTACAGCGCGAAGCCCACCGGCCGCGTGCCGGGCCGCGTCACCTCAGCCACCTTACACTGGAATAAAGGAGGCTGCATCTCGAAACCGTCGCGTTGTAGATCTGAAATGTCATAGACGAGAACCTAGTCAGTGAGAATTATCTTACGCAGCAATCGCAGCTAACCTTAGCTTGCATTTGATCAGCACTATATTAAATTAGCATACCTTTAGCTGATAGTTTAGGCCCTTTAGGCATGTTCTCGAAATCAGCAAGCTCCTGTATAACGATGCAGTTAAAAAAATCTAATGGTATTGTTTAAAATATGCATAAAATAAATGAAACATAAGTTTGTAGGACCTGTATCAGTTCGGACACTGCCAACATGTCCTCTCTCTTTGCAGCACGGATTTGTACTTCATCATCACCGTAGGTTTGAGCCATTCTTAATTGTAAATTTGCATGTAGGTTTATTTATTCAAATTCAAAAATGTTCACGAATCACGTTAACTTTGAAAATCTGTCAATCAATTTGGTCAACTCATGCATGAGGCCATGAGCTAAATCTGAATTAACTCATCAGCTGTCTGTCTGCTGTTGTCATTCTGTCAAACGGCAGGCTGCATTCTGAACAGTGTGACCAGATTAAATTTTAGAAAAATACCGAAGCACCTCAAAAAAATACTGAAATATACCGATTTACAAAGGGCAGATATACCAATAAAAATACCGATTTTCTTAACACGTTTTATTCAATCATCATCATCACAATAAATGTTAGAGTTGTATTTTAACATTCTTTGCGGAGGGTTAAAGTTGATACAACCTCCTTCATCTTTAACACCCTGCTTTGTTTTTAAAATTGCTGACACATTTTGATTTACGAATCTGTTTCTTTGATCTGTTTTTATTAAATTTATCTGTGAAAATATGCGCTCGCATGCAGCATTAGATACTGGTAAACATAACAGAGATTTACAAACACTGGATACATTTTTATATTTTATCATGCCACCACTAGAAGAAATTTTTCCAACTTCCACCCAAAATTGTTCGCAAGAAATAGGTGAGCCAGTACTCGAAGATTGTAACAGTTCACTTACTTCGCGATCAAGTTTTAGGGTTCTATATTCTTCGTCAATTAACTGCATTTGTTCTAGACTAAATTCGTATGGAAAAGTTTCTATCACATTTCTTAAACTACGAAATTCTTTATGCACAGCAGTGTGAGGGTCAAGAAATTTCAATTCATTGAAAATTTGATTTTCAAAAGGCAAACGTGATTTCAATTGCGCGCTCAACTCAATTAAAAATGATTGGCACCTTCTGAAAAACTCAGCAATTGGTTCTTTCATGTTTATATTACCCCTGTGTTTGATTAATTCTTGGCCTACTTGGATACCCAAGTACATATCTTGAAATGACAAATAATTCACATTAGACTTTGGGTCTAAAGCAAATACGTTATCCGTGCTTTTGATATAATTAGTTTTCATGAAGCAACTCAAAATCGACAAGTACATAGTAGATGCATCATCGTACAATCTTTCAACGCACGGATAGTCACCTTGAAAAATTTTGTTAAATTTGTTTACAATTGGCAAAAGGTAATCTAAAAAGTAAAAATACAATTTGTTTGTGTCACTGCTAAAAGAATGATATAAAAATTCTGAGGATGCAATGCGATCACTCAAGTGTTGGTCTTGAAAAAACAATTGCAATGCCCTCCATTGCTCAATTATTCTACTAACACAGGCATGAAGCGATAGCCACCTTATATCATAATGACGTAATAGTCTATGATTTTCTGAGTCAGTGAAATTTTGGAACTCAGCAAATTCTCTTTGACGCTTGCTGCTTTGAGAAAAATACCCATACACTTCTTTTACTATTTGTTCTAAATTTCTAGGCAGTATTTTGCAAGCATGGCTAACACTTAATGCTGCAGAGTGACAAACACATTTTATGAAAAAGCACTTTGGGTTCACTTGTTTAATTTTTGCAACAATGCCAGAGTGTTGACCAAACATCACATTCGTAGTATCAGCAGCGAATCCCATAACGTCTTTTATATCTAGACCTAATTCGGATAACTTTGATGACAAAGCATTAAATAAGTGATCTGCGGTTTCACCACTTAAATCAACTAAATCAAGGAATTTAGTTTGTACATTACATTTAGTTTCAGAGAAGTATTTGATCACTATCGCTAATACTTTAACTGTGGCAACATCTGTACTTTCATCGATTACAATTGAATATACTGGTTTACCTGAAGGAGATGCAGTACGAAGAATGTCTTCAATCATATCTTTTTCAAATTCAGGCCCTAATACGTTATAAGTTATAGCCGCTGCTTTGGTTCTCTTGCAGGAAAATTCTTTCGCAATATCGGAATCGGGAAAACATTTCACTAGAACTTCACTAAGATGGTCCATAGCTCTAAAAGGGATGTTGTGTTCTGAAAGAAAACCGCATATCCGCAGCTCAGCTTTCTTGACTTCGTCTTTCAGTGGAGCCTTTTTCAAAAACATATCAACCTGGAAATAAATTAATTTGTTAGCAAAATCAAACCTGGTATAATTCTTCCGGTTAAATTAAAACATCTCCGAATTTTTTGACTTACCTACCATAATGCTAATTATAAACTACTTATCTAGAATTCTAGAAAGTTATGCTTACCTTCGATTGTCCTTTATATTTTTTCAAGTTTGCTTTATGCTTTTCAGTTTTTGCATGTTGTTTTATAGATGCCAATCTACTCTGGAGTTTCGCATTGCATGCTTTGCAAAAGGCGGCGTACTCGTCATCTTTATACCGTGAAAGCCACGAAGAAAATTCATTAATTTGTTCCCACTTTGCCAAATAACTTTGTTGAAAACTAGACATGCTTTATGCTTTCCCGATGGAAGTCAAATAAAAACGGAACAATAAAACGAACGAACGCGTTCTATTTATGTATCGACAAAAATGTATTACTTACTATGGACGGGGACTTCCCGATTATCGAAAGAACAATCTCCTCAAAGATTAAGTTGTCTGTTGGGTGCAGATCAGAAAATCATTTCACTTCAACAAACCAACTGTTTTAGACGAGTCGATACTGTACTATTTGTGATTCATACACAGACGTATTTATGTATACTTATACTTAACTATCCCTTTAACTGAAAATTAAGACTTTGTTTTTTAAATATTTGTTTTATAATTACTGATTATTTATTTCTTTACTACAACAATAGGAATAAAAAAAGAAGTCCAACATAACTTAAAAATCTTCATTTTTATATTTTTTGTGTACCTAGTATAATAGTCCAACAGCGGCGGCAGACACTTGACATGTTCTATCTGTGACTTCTTTGATCTTTGCTTCTAAATAAAATGTACGCTAAACGGGGAAACGCCCTACCACAAACTAATAAGAGAAGAGATAGATCGCTACGGTGTTACCATAACTTCTTATCCAAATAATACCCAAAAATACTGACTTCCCGCAATATACCCAAAAAAATACTGACGTTCGGAAAAATAGGTAGAATATACTGAAAAAGTATTAAAATACTGAATCTGGTCACACTGATTCTGAATTGCGCTGTAATCGATTTGAGCGGGCCTACATCCATACCGAATTAGCGTGAGCGCAATAACGATGTCCCGTAAATCGTCATAGATGACGTGGCATGGACCATCTTGCGATAACGCCGACCATGCCCTAAATTGATATCACCGTGAGCGCTGTCAAAACTGATAGTTATGCTGTGCAAGTGCTGTTTTGTAATGTGGCATTTTCGAAATTGTGGTTTTGGCTACAGTCGCCACCTAACCGAATAAGAAGTAAATTTGTGGTGTATAAACAAACAAATACTGTAATCCAACCATGAGTATTCAAGTGAATATAGCAGACGAGCCAAACAGGCGACAAATTTCTGTCATGCTCAAATCAGAGCAATACTAGATGTAGTGTCAATGCGTTGAACTTATTTTTTTGCCTGGTTTGGGGTCCTGTCATAAGCTTTAATTAACGTTTCGCGAGCACTGAGAGCGCGTTCACGAGCGAGCACGCGAACTCCGAATTGTTGACAGCTCTCAGCTGTCATAATCGTGATACCTAAATCGGAACGCAAATTATTGATATAGGCGCTGTGAGCGATAATGGTCTAATTCAGAATGTACCCTTATTCTGCTATTTTTAGTAATGTCAATGGCAGGGTCAAATATTTTTTTAAACATATATTTGTTTATACTTTTGATTTTGACTTCAATTATCTTGCCTGATAGGGAACTTACATGAAATAAACGAATAATAATAGGTAGGTACCTCTAACTACTAATTTAAAACCCAGACCCTCTTTGCTATTAATCTAAATCAAACGCATTTTTTTGCAGAATTGTTGTTATATGACTACAGGGATACAGACTAAAAGCGCAGAAGCACGTAGATTAGCTGGTGTAGTGACGAACGCCCTCTATTAGGTTTAATATAAAAATGATGATCTTATTTTCTCGTTATAAAGCCCATGGTGGTCATCACAGGAAATAAGTTTTGGTACCTACCCTTCTGAATTACAGCTATACCGTACCGTCATATTCATAGGACAGATAAAAGTTTTTCTGTTCTGTGGTTATAATATTTGCGTAAAAACATTAAATTATAAATATGCATTTAATTAACTGTATATTCATTAAATATAATACAAATGCTTAAAGAAATAACATGATTGGTGATCGTACAATGTACGGCCTTGTTAAAATAAAGTTAACCACGGATGAGTTTAGTATAAAAATATTATTATATTAATTACACTATATTACATTATACTTACACAGTAGGTTTTATTATATTTTTTACAATATCTGTGAAAGTAAATATATTCATCTAACCTAATTTCCTTATTTATAGCTTTTCTATAATTTATATTTACATTTGAATATATTTTATGCAAGACAGGAGTTGTCATCTGGAAGAATTCGTTTATTTACTTGGATTTGTTCTATTGAATTATGTAAATATCTTATTTTTAGAACACATAATTATTGGAGATTCTGTCAGTCAGCATAAAATGAACCCTCTTTACTGGCGACCTCTCTCTGAACATACATGAGAGTCGCACAATAACAGATTATATTTACACTATTGCAATGGTCTCTATTTCGTATTAGTCTACATGACAGCTGTCCTGTATACCGTGGCTCTCTTCTTTTCTGTCACGAACAAGCCAGTGATCCTACGCATGGCGTTATTCCAAAAAGATACCGTAGTCGAACAGCAGACATCGAACTTTCAAAACACACTGATGTGCAGGTTTTTTTAACCTGTTAACCAACAAGCGGACTTGTATGTTTTGCAAAGTTGTTTTTCTGGTCCACTCAAGCTTTTGGGTACAACATGTTCGACGCCTGAATGGTGTCGTGTCCACAGTACGCAGGAGTTCGCAGAGTGTCGCAGGCAGCGCGGGCCGCGCGTCCGTGTGGGCGTCGTCGTCAGTGTCGCAGGCAGCGCGGGCCGCGCGTCCGTGTGGGCGTCGTCGTCAGTGTCGCAGGCAGCGCGGGCCGCGCGTCCGTGTGGGCGTCGTCGTCAGTGTCGCAGGCAGCGCGGGCCGCGCGTCCGTGTGGGCGTCGTCGTCAGTGTCGCAGGCAGCGCGGGCCGCGCGTCCGTGTGGGCGTCGTCGTCAGTGTCGCAGGCAGCGCGGGCCGCGCGTCCGTGTGGGCGTCGTCGTCAGTGTCGCAGGCAGCGCGGGCCGCGCGTCCGTGTGGGCGTCGTCGTCAGTGTCGCAGGCAGCGCGGGCCGCGCGTCCGTGTGGGCGTCGTCGTCAGTGCGGGTACTCGTGGCGCAGGAACTCGGCCGCGTACGAGCTGCCCCACGCGCTCTGCGCTATGGAACTTGACGACGCTGAAATTGACGGAGAACATGATTGTGCACCATTTTGATAGAGGACTTTATTATTAAAAACGCAGCGAGTAGCGCACTTCAGAACCGCCATTAAGTCTGAATCAGGCTGCGTGGCCCGTGTTTGCAAAGTAGTAAATGATTTAATTTGTTTAATTTATACGACACTAAGTTTTTATTTTTATTGAAATGAACGGTTGTGGTAATTGGGATGATGACTACTATTAAAAATGTTGGTAAAAATAATGTAATTTCAAAGAAGGCACAGTAAAAATGCGATAATCGAAAAAATCTGTTCAATCGATGTAAATATGAAGAAGATACACGCTTTAAAAGTTTTTGAAGGGGATTATTCCTGTCCTTGTCGCGCGGTATGGACAATGTACGGCGCTAGTATGAAGTTACGTAGTCGTAACGTCACTTCGACGATAGTGCTGTCCTAGTCTAACGTTTATTTTAAAACGTTAGACTATTATAACTTGGCAGTTTTTTAAGCTTTTACACTTTTTGTAATACTATTTGCACTATTTGGAAATAAAAATTTCTTTGATATAAAAATTAAAAAAAATGTCATCATCCCCATTACAGTGTCCAAACTTACATAATTGCGCGATTAATTTCTGAGGCGTGATGGGGGTGGTGCGTGAGTCTGAACTTCGGTCGTCCTTCGTGTCGACATCTAAACAAACAATGATGAATTTATTTCATAAACACGTTGAGACAAGTTTTTTGTTACATTGCACAAATTAGGATGAATAATTTGTGTTACTTTTCATGTTACGTTTCAACAATGTGTATCCGGCAACATGTTTTCTACGTGTTCCTGCTCATGCAGCATTGCAGCTTGCTCATGGTGTTGCGCGGCGTGGGCACCGCTCCAGTGTGTGAGTGTACGTACCGGCGCCGGCGGGCAGGTCGCGGCGCTGCGCCTGCGCCTTGAGCAGCTTGCTCATGGTGTTGCGCGGCGTGGGCACCGCTCCAGTGTGTGAGTGTACGTACCGGCGCCGGCGGGCAGGTCGCGGCGCTGCGCCTGCGCCTTGAGCAGCTTGCTCATGGTGTTGCGCGGCGTGGGCACCGCTCCAGTGTGTGAGTGTACGTACCGGCGCCGGCGGGCAGGTCGCGGCGCTGCGCCTGCGCCTTGAGCAGCTTGCTCATGGTGTTGCGCGGCGTGGGCACCGCTCCAGTGTGTGAGTGTACGTACCGGCGCCGGCGGGCAGGTCGCGGCGCTGCGCCTGCGCCTTGAGCAGCTTGCTCATGGTGTTGCGCGGCGTGGGCACCGCTCCAGTGTGTGAGTGTACGTACCGGCGCCGGCGGGCAGGTCGCGGCGCTGCGCCTGCGCCTTGAGCAGCTTGCTCATGGTGTTGCGCGGCGTGGGCACCGCTCCAGTGTGTGAGTGTACGTACCGGCGCCGGCGGGCAGGTCGCGGCGCTGCGCCTGCGCCTTGAGCAGCTTGCTCATGGTGTTGCGCGGCGTGGGCACCGCTCCAGTGTGTGAGTGTACGTACCGGCGCCGGCGGGCAGGTCGCGGCGCTGCGCCTGCGCCTTGAGCAGCTTGCTCATGGTGTTGCGCGGCGTGGGCACCGCTCCAGTGTGTGAGTGTACGTACCGGCGCCGGCGGGCAGGTCGCGGCGCTGCGCCTGCGCCTTGAGCAGCTTGCTCATGGTGTTGCGCGGCGTGGGCACCGCTCCAGTGTGTGAGTGTACGTACCGGCGCCGGCGGGCAGGTCGCGGCGCTGCGCCTGCGCCTTGAGCAGCTTGCTCATGGTGTTGCGCGGCGTGGGCACCGCTCCAGTGTGTGAGTGTACGTACCGGCGCCGGCGGGCAGGTCGCGGCGCTGCGCCTGCGCCTTGAGCAGCTTGCTCATGGTGTTGCGCGGCGTGGGCACCGCTCCAGTGTGTGAGTGTACGTACCGGCGCCGGCGGGCAGGTCGCGGCGCTGCGCCTGCGCCTTGAGCAGCTTGCTCATGGTGTTGCGCGGCGTGGGCACCGCTCCAGTGTGTGAGTGTACGTACCGGCGCCGGCGGGCAGGTCGCGGCGCTGCGCCTGCGCCTTGAGCAGCTTGCTCATGGTGTTGCGCGGCGTGGGCGGCGGCCGTTCCAGCGTGCGCCCGTGCACCACCGACATGTGACGCTCCAGCATATACCTACGGAGACATAGGTCGTCAAATATTTCCATAGAAGCATTATTTATTTAACCGTATAGATCGAAAGCGGCCCCGATTAGACCACAACACAAGAACCTGTAGCTTTGTATACATAAATCAACACAATCTAGGGATAATTTAAGTTGCCAAAGTCGGTTACAGAACTTAGCGATGGAAAGTTCAAAACCCACAGCAAACGTGTCCTTATCAAAAAAGCATATTATAAGATTAAAGACTACGTCGAAGACAAGGAAGTTTAGCAATAATTCCTTCTGCACATGTGGCTTCCCTGGTACCTCATAAACGGCATCACTATGTTAATTTCTAATAACTGCTCCCAAATAACGTTGTTTAATTTATATTTTTTATTATTTGATATAAATTTTTTACTTATCTCTGATATAATATTGACATGGTGCCGATTCTCTTGTACACCAAACTAAACTAACAAAACTTTCAGAAAAATTCCTTACTTTTTACTATGAGAATCTTGAAGTTATTCTGCGAAAAAAAATCGTCGAAGAAGCTGTCAAACTAAAATATAGTTAAGTTGTGTCACTTTAGTCAATTTCAGAATGGAAAATCGTCATTTGACAGGATTAAACCAAATTTTTGTGCTTTTTAGTCTAGTTTAGAGGCATTTATGACAAGAGAATCGGCACCATTATAAACTTACAATTTTAATTTCAACTCTCCATTATTAACTTTTGATTTAAATTCGCTTTTTATTTTACTTTATTAGATTATTTTATATTTTGTAAATGTTAGAACGTTGTAGGCAATGTACACTTGGGAGCAAATAAATCGAGCCACTACCTTTTTTCACGTAAAATGGTAAATATTTTTGGGAATATGGAACGTATCAATTCGAACTATATATCGCCTAAAAGTTAAGTTAATAGCCTTAACAATGAGGGTAAATTATTGAATAATAACCTTATTGAATGATAAATTATTGGCTCTGCAAGAAAATGGTAATTTTGATAGAAAATTTAGTAGGGCTAAAACAGTCCATAAAAACAATAAAAAACAAAATTATTGCAAAAAAAATATTCTTAATAACTGGTATTACCCCCCCCGTGCCCTGATGCATTCTTGTAGCCTATTAGTCATCGATCTGATCAGAGTTACGATGACATATTGTGGTATGTTCTCCCACTCTTCAAGCACAGCGACTTTAAGCTCGGGAATGGATGAAACAGCGGGAACCCTGGCTCGGACTCTCCGTTTTAGCTCGTCCCATAGGTGTTCGATCGGGTTCAAATCGGGACTTCGTGCTGGCCATACCATTTGTTGAATCCCGATCGCAGACAAGTATTCCGTAACGATCTGCGCGGTATGAGGTCTCGCATTGTCATGCATAAACAAGAAATTTTCTCCGACAAAACCAGCATACGGCATTACGTGGTCTTCAAGAATGTCAGTTATGTATCGGTCAGCTGTTAATCCACGTCTACCACTGCCATCGTTGGCGGGGTCGACGAAGACAAGTTCCGTTTTTCCGTCTAGAGAAATTCCTCCCCACACCATACAAGAACCACCACCAAAATTCACAGTTTCTCGAATGCAACATTGGGCAAATCTTTCACCAGGACGTCTATACACTCGGTTTCTCCCGTCATTGCTTAAAAGACAGATTCTTGACTCGTCAGAAAACAAAACTGACCCCCAGTCTTCTAACGTCCAATTAATGTGTTCTCGAGCAAACTCCAAGCGAGATCGGCGATGAGCTACAGTCAATTTTGGGCCAGTTGCTGGTTTGTGTGATGTTAAATTTCGTTTCTTTAGTCTTCGTCTCACTGTCCACCTACTGATTGCGACACCTCGAACGTCACGTAACGCTTGCTGTAGCTGAACAGCATTAAGTCCACGGTCGCGCAACGAATTCTTTGCAATAAAGCGGTCGTCACGTTCTGTTGTTGCCCGTGGTCGGCCAGTTCCAGGTCGCCGAACAAAAGCACCAGTCTCCAGATACCTGCGGTATACCCGCTGTACCTTTGAACGACTCAAATGAAGTCTGCGTGCCACTTCACGTTGTCCGTGTCCAACCTCAAGTAAAGCTACAACTTGGGCAGCTTCCGTCGGTGTAGTATCCATTTTATCAGGTTATTTTGATTACACAGACACAGATAAAGACAACAATAACAAGTAATATGGGTATGATTAACAAAAACCTCAAATTTAATCTTTTCTTAACAGAGTACAATAAAAATGTCACAAGCAAATTAAATGCGATAATTTTATTCTACTCTTTAAACTTTAATTAAAATGAAATTTTGACAACTAACTACCCTCATTGTAAAGGTTATTAAATACCCTTTTAGGCGATATAGGTTTCGAATCGATGCGTTCCATAATACCAAAAATAATAACCATAATGCGTGTAAAAGGAAGTGGCTCGATTTATTTGCTCCCAAGTGTAGATTGTAAATTTATAGACCATAGTGTATTTGTTAAATATATGGTACTTGTTGACAGGCCTACACTGTCCTCCCATACCTTTTAACACTGTAAAAAAAAAAAAGAGACAAATATTTTTAAAAGAGTAACCATGGAGTTTCTTGCCGGCTCTTCTCCATAGGAACCGACCAATTGGAACCGTGCACCTAGATTCTGACGTTTCATAAGTGCCCATGTAGGTTTATGTGAAATAATATATTTTGATTTGATTTGATTCATGTATTGAAAGGAAACTACTTACATAATCTTATTTATGATAATTATATTTATGTTGATTGTGTTGATTTGTGTATATATTCGTTTTGTTATTCGTCTAGATTCGATACTATCTCACAATTACAACTTCGACATTTGGCAAAGAAAACCTTATGCAATTTTTTTTTTCCCATTTAACACATAACATAACATCACGCCTGTAATCCCAGGAGCGTAAGACAGAGGTGTGCATATAGTACACCCATATTTTGCCAGTTATGCTTAAGTACCATGTAGTAGGCATGTAATAGCCTATTGCCGTCATCCGGGTACAAATCCGTGCTGCTACTGAGACGTTCTAGATAGAAAAACCCAATAACACTTTGCCCGACCTGGGAATCGCACCCAGGACCTTATGCTCAGCAGTAGCTCTTGCGACCACTAGACCAACGAGGCATTTTCCCATTTAATAATAACTATTTGCAGTGGACCAGTTTTGGATCTGCAGTAAAGCGTTACATTATGTGTATGCGGTGCTGAATGGGTCGCACACACCTTGTGATTGAATGATAAGTCACGGATAGCCAAAGATGATGCTTTATTGAATATATTTAACTACCTCGTAACTAATGATATATGAATTATGTGAATGAGTACAGCTGACTATGAACGCTGATTGTGTACTGTCGCGTTTCACTTTAATTTGTGTAAGGCGACGGAAAAGTGCTGATCTATGAAATGCGCGTGTGCCATGTACGATACATGACTCGTACATATTCCCGGGCGAGAGAGATGCGAGTGGATGATGGAAATGAGTTTACAGAGTGCTTACATGCTAAACTTAAAAATTCACCCAAGTTACAAAACATGAATTAAATCTATTCTTAGCTATAACTTGAATTAGTCACTGTCACCAGACACTGGTGTGGCGAAAATAGGTGTCTTCTTGTGGCGCTTCATGCTGCTGAGTAAGCTAGAAAAGTTTCTTAATTCAACCGCCTCTTCTCGTGGCTGTTTCGAGTCTCTAGTGCGTGGAGTCGGATCGACGCCAAGGGCCTCGTGCTGTGTCCGCGCCGGCGGCGCCGGAGGCTGCGTCCCGGAGTCCGACTGTAAGTTGGCGCTCCTCTGCCGACGACGACAAATCCACCGACATAGATAAACTGCGACTGCTAGTACAGCGCCCGACAACAACACGTAGATTGCTGAATACTGATGGATATCATGGATTGAAATTTCTGAGTTCAAGTCGTTTTCTGATTTCATCTGGTCGATCTGTTCTTTGATGTGCCGCAAAGAGGTTTCGTGATCAGAAATGTTGATTTCCAATTGTGGCAAGGTGACGTTGATGATGTGGTTAATAGGTGCAATTTGCTGTGATTCCAAATCAACCGCAGTTTTAGTCTCTGAGTACCCCAGTTTGTGTGGAAAAACTGTAAAGTCTTCTCCTTTAATTACGCAATCTGCATCCAGTGCTATGACCCCGGCCTTAGTGATTTGTATTGCGGTAATCTGATGCTCGCATATAACACGAAGTGCACACTGTCCGCAACAATAATAAAGGTAAGTATTTATTTTGTTCAATTCCATCCAATTATTGCGGCATGCTGCTATGTTTGTAAGACATCTGCTTGTGCCCTTATCTTTGATACACATACTGTCTTCTGACTTAAACTGAAAAATAGGTTTTCGGGAGTGACAGAGGCGGGTAGATTCGTCATACTGGACACATTGTTGTATGTCCTCGCCGTCATTGCCAGATAGGTGTCTTTGCGTAAGTTAATCGCTATGTAATCTGATATCGGCACGACGGCGACGGTAGTGTTTCCATGTTGTTGTGGTATGGATATGAGTTGATACAGGTCATAACTCTCTCTGTTGACCAGAGGTATTCTAATTTCAAAAATGAGGTACTGCGTTGTTACCCTTGCTTTGACCTTCAGAAGATGGTAAATTTTTGATAGTTCAGTCTGTATGTTTTCTATCGGTAAAGATAACTCTCGCGATAATTGTCCTGAGATTATGCTGAGTTGGTCTCGTAATTGCTTCGGCGTTAGTAAATGAACGCTAAACATTCCATGATGAATATCGGTTATTGTGTCGATTAGTGTCTTGTATGGATTTTAGCTTCGTGAGCATATTAGTGGCTATTATGGTGGACAGTGCTAGCTCGTTCATCACTTCTTGTTCTTGCAAATTTTTGTTCAACATATTGGAGGCCTTCGTTAGATTGTTTAAATGTTGATTGATGGCCTTGTGTTGCCGATTGATTGACTCTTCAGTTCTCTGGAGTAAATTATATTCTGCTTCTACTACGGAGGTCTGATTTTTCCACAAGAGTGCCAAGTGATTTTCATTTCCTTTTATAAGAGAGATATCTTGCTTGTATTGATCGGCGAAACGTTGATCTAATACGCCAAATAAACTGTTGGCAACATAGCCCACACCGTCGATGAGGCCTCGTCGCCGTCGTGTGCGTTCTTCGAAATGCTGATTCAGTAACATTCCATTGTAGTACTTCAGTTCGTCATGTGAGTGACGTAGCTGCAATAGGATGATGTCACATAGTACTTTGTTTGTGTCTCTTTCACATACGCTGTTTATTTGTTTGAGGTATTTATCGAAGGTTTCCGAACCGTCCCAATAAGGATTCATGTCGTAATATACGATAAGTTTCCATTCGTCGCGAATGAACTGCATGTTTGAAATTCGGTCAACATAGAGTGCTTTGCCTATTGTTGTCAACGTATATGGAGATGCTGACTGTTCGTGGCCAAAGACGGATGTCATGAAGAGAAAGAGTGTAACGAGAGTTGCTATCAGATTAGACGCTACTGGTCGTCGTTTTGATTGGTTGTCAATGGTCTTGATATTTTGGCTGTCTGACATTTTCCCTGTCTGCTCGGGTGCTGATTGTGAGTCAGAGAGCAGCACTGACAGTTTAATCACAGGCCGCTTGAGGTACCCATTTTGTGTTTTCAGGGTAACAACCCTGACCAATCCATCGGTACCGGGATGTAGCTCAGTGACTCTGCCTAGAGCCCATCTTCCCGCGGGGAGGTTAGGCTCATGAATGATGACAACGTCATCCACTCGAACGTTTTTGTGAGGTCTCTTCCATTTACTCCTTGTTGAGAGTATTGCGAGATATTCTGATTGCCACCTCTTCCAAATATCTTCGAAAATGTTCTGTGTTCGCTTCCACCTTGTCCTTTCATCTTGTTCGGTGTCTAAGATAGTCAGTATGGGACCGCTGCTCAAAAAATGTGAAGGAGTTAGATAATTCAAATCATCTGGGTCCTCTGTAAGTGCGCACAGCGGACGACTGTTGAGGCATGCTTCGAGTTGAGCAAGTAGAGTACTGTATTCCTCGAACGTTAGTTTTTGCTCACCAACAACACGTCGAAGATGATGCTTCAGACTTTTTACCGCTGCTTCCCACAGGCCTCCTGCACTTGGCCAAGCTGGGGCATTAAAATGCCACTGTATTCCCAACTCATTGATCTCTGTATAAAACTCGTCGTTGAATGTCTTGCGCAGTTCTGTCAGTTCTTTCTGCAGTGCTCTATTGGCTCCAACAAAATTGGTGCCATTGTCGCTGTAGATGTTATGTGGTTTACCCCGACGTGAAGCCATGCGTTTAAGAGCAGCTACAAATGCAGATGAGCTCAAGTCTGATACGAGTTCGAGGTGCACGGCTTTGGTCACCATGCACACGAATACTGCGATGTATCCCTTACTTGTCTTGATTCCTCGCCCTTTATTGAGTTTCACGTCAACATATCCCGTGAAGTCAACGCCGGTGTTCTGAAAAGGACGCGAAGGATTGCTCCGAGATACAGGTAAATCTCCCATCATTTGCTTTTGTATGACAGCTTTATGCTTCTTGCACGTAATGCATGCATGTAAGCGCTTCTTAACAGCTCTGTTTCCACCTAATATCCAGTAGTTTTGTCTGGTACTCGCTAGCGTTGTCCGAACCCCCGCGTGAAACGTGCGGTGGTGAGCTTGGTCGATAATAAGGTCAGTAACGTGGCTGCTGTGTGGTATGATCAGTGGATGCTTCATATCTTCGTCAATATTCGCATGCTTGAGTCTGCCTCCCACTCTCAAAAGTCCATCCTTGTCCAGAAACGGGTTGAGGCACAAAGTTTTGCTTTTGTTATGTACTTGCTCCTGTTTTTGCAGCTTGCTAATTTCTTCTGAAAATTGCGTAACTTGTACATATTTTATAATCATATGTTTTGCGGTTTCCAATTCATTTCCATTCAAGTAAGCAGTGCGCTCGCTGTGACGTCGTGTGATACGTAGCACCCACGCAAGCAAGCGCACGGCGCGTGTCAAGTTACTGTTTCTATGTAGTATGGATTCTATGACATCATCGCTTTGAGGTTGACGAGTTGTGACGTTGCTTTGTTTTGATTTTCGCACCTCTTGATCAGTGATGTAGACGCCCTTCTTTGCTATTGATGCCTCATCGAAGCCAGTGAGAAATTGCGGGCCGCTCCACCACAGATTATGTTGCTTCAATTGCTCTGTTGTGATGCCACGGCTGGCACAATCAGCTGGGTTGTCAGCTGATTTTATATAATGCCAATTTTCTGATGGTATGACGTCTTTGATTTGTTTGACTCTGTTCGCTACGAATGGTGTCCAGCGATTGATGTTGCCTTGAATCCAGCCGAGAACTGCAGTGGAGTCACTCCAACCATAAACTTTGATTTTGCGTCCGTTGAGGGCTGGCTGTATTTTTCGCATAAGTGTTGTAAGTAAATGCGCCCCACTCAGCTCTAGACGTGGTAAAGTGAGCTTTTTGTTCTCTGGCACAAGTCTTGTTTTTGCAGCGACGAGTGTAATATTGGTATCAATTTTACAGTACACGACACACGCATATGCTTTTAATGATGCATCGCAGAAGCCGTGCAGTTGGATTGTGTCTTGCTCTCCTGTCTGATACCATCTTTGAATTTTAAACTGGCTGATGTTTTGTAGGTCTGCTTTAATTTTGTCCCACTCGGTGCTTATTTCAACGTGAATCTGGTCGTCCCATTGAATGTTGGACAACCAAACTTGCTTGAATAAAAGTTTTAATTTTGTTGTAATCGGAGCTAGCCAACCAAGCGGATCAAATATCTTTGAAATATCTGATAGTAATGAACGTTTAGTATGTTTTTCTGTTTGTTTTGTTTTGCTCATTTTTAGCTCGAACGTGAATGTATCTTCATTAGGGTTCCATTTCAGCCCGAGCGTCTTTGTTGATTCTGCTTGCTTGAAATCAAATGATGGTTGATCTGAGGACGCTCTGCTGACGTTTCGAAGTAACTGTTCGTCGTTTCCCGACCATTTACGTAAGTTGAAACCTCCCGACTGAAGTAACTGGATCAAATCGCATTGCAGTTGTTTGGCCGACGACAACGTGAAGCTACCACTGACAAGGTCATCCATATAGAACTCTTCTTGCAACGCTTGTGCTGCCCTGCTGTGCGGATACTTGTGGCCCTCATCAACTGCCAACTGTTTCAAAGTCATCATACCTAAGAATGGAGCTGCTTTCATGCCATAAGTGACTGTCGTGAGCTGATATTCACGTAAACGCTGGTTTGAACAGTTCCTCCATAGTATCTTCTGATAGGTTTGATGTTCAGTGTGGCAAAGTATCTGTCGATACATTTTTTCTATATCTGCTGTATATGCGAAACGATATTGCCTCCATCGCAAGATCAATGACATGAGGTCTTGCTGTAAATTCGGGCCACGCTTCATGAGGTCGTTCAAAGTATGGCCCGTGGATGTTTTCGCCGATGCGTTGAATACTACTTTTAACGCCGTAGTTGTGGAATCGGCGCGCTGAACACAATGGTGAGGTAAATAGCAAGTCGGTGTCACGTCACTAGTACATTCAACCATATGATTCAGTGCTTGATATTCATGTATGAACTGTCTATATGCCTCTGCTAATTGTGGCTGTTTGCAAAATTTTCTTTCCAGTTGCCTGAATTGTGCCGAAGCCATAGGTTTCGTAGCTCCTAGCTTTTCATGAAAGTTTGGTTGGAACGGTAGCTCAACAATGTAACGACCTTCTTCGTCTCGAGTTGTTGTGTCCTTGTAGTGCTGCAAACAATCCAGATCATCCTGTGACATTCCCGAGTTTTCCGCTATGTCTTCTACTGTCCAAAATTGTTGAATGTCTTCGATGTTATTTATCACAACGTTACATTCAAATGTTGTTTGCACGGTTCCGCATAAAATCCAGCCCAAACGTGTTTGCTGTGCTACTGGTTGCGATTTTTCGTGCCTGATGATACCTTCTTGGATTATGTTTGAGTATATCTCAGCACCGAGTAAAATGTCTACAGGACGACTCTCATGAAAATCTGGATCAGCCAACGTGATATTTTCTATAAACGTCCACGATTTTGGTATTGTGAATGATTTGTTAGGCAAATTGTTAATCAAATTGCGCATAATGAAAACATCGGTGTCAAATGTATAATCACCTTGAAAGGCACTGCACGTGATTCGTATGACACCTTTGCAATTATTTTCTTTCGCCCCGACACCGAATATGACCCCTTTGCAGCGGCCACGTGGTAATCGTAGTTTCTGTGCTGCTTTTTCCGTTATCAGGGATGTTTGTGAACCCTGATCAAGGAGCGCTCGTAAAGTTACCAGGGACCCATCATGTGCTTGCACTTTGATCAATGCTGTGGTAAGCAGAGTTTCTGATACATCTTCTTGAGACACGTGATTGCTGCTGTCACTAGTTGTTTTCTTGCTATAAGTGCCAGCTGTTGTCTGCTGCACAGAATTGCTGTTTGATTTCTGTCCACCCCCTTTGCCGTAAGCGTCGTGAAGCAATGTATTATGATCTGAGCTGCAGACGCGGCATGTTTTTCTTGACGAACATTCTTTGCTATTCGTATGTACGTTTAGGCAGTTTTTGCATAAATTGTATTTCGCAACTGCCTTCCGTTTTGCGTCAGGCTGTAAGTCGAGAAATGTCTTGCACGAAAACAACTTGTGCTCTTGATTGCAATGTGGACAGTTTGTTGAACTTTCATTGTCTTTTGTCAATGAATTTGATTTGTAATTATTACTTTGGTTCTGATTTGCGCTGAATGATTTATATGAATGAAATTTTTTGTATGTCCGTGTAGGCTCCGACTGAGATGTTTTTGCTGTTTCTGGCCTACGACGAGATGATTCCCATGATGTAAATTTTCCTTCTAGAAAATCGAGAAAATCTGCTATGTTGGGTAGCTCACGCGGCTCCGCCAGTGACTCTAAGTAGTCGTTATGAGTCACCGTATCCAACTTTTGAGAAAGCAAGTGTACAATTATTGGGTCCCACGATGACGTGTCTACACCAAGGTTCTTGATCGCATTGATACATTCTTTTGTCGTATCGTGGAGTTTTTTGACTGATGCTGCTGATAAATGTTGAGTGGTAGGAACACTGAGCAATGAATTGAGATGTGACGTGAAAATCAGTTTCCGGTTGTTGTATCTGCGGTTGAGAATTTCCCATGCAGTCTCATAATTTTCCGAGCTGATTGATAGATGCTGAATGAGTTTTTCGGCTTCGCCTTTCACTTTGCTTTTGAGAAACTGCATTCTCTGTGCGTTGGAAAGAGACGGACTAGAATGGATGGTTTCAACAAATAAATCTTTGAATGCTGTCCACTGTTCGTAGCTACCACTAAAGGCCGAAATTTCGATTTTTGGCGTCGACCTTTCTCGGTGGGTAACTGACCACATTTTGGAGTTGATGGTTGCTTTCATTTCGTTGTAAACGAGTTCACACGTATTGTAAGACATCTCATATTGCACGTCGGCTTCATTGGGTAAGCTGTCAAGATCCCAATAAAGTGAATCAACTGCTTTCCACCTTGACTCTAACACCTTTAAGGCGTCCTCAAACTGCCAATTCTCTTTGAGGAGGTCCACGTTGATGTTTGATGCGGTTCTTTGGAACGCTTTGAAATTGCTCCTTTGTTTGCGTAGCATTTCGTCTGTTTTGCTGTTACTCGCGATCTCAGCTATTTCAGGCACCTTTATTGAGCGTGGCGATTGGTTACCGCCTACAGCTCCACCTGCACCTTGCTCTTGAAGGAGTTTTGGTTCCAGTGATTGCGAGGTCGACGGTGCCAGCTCGAAAGTAAAGGCTGACGGCTTTACTACGGGTGAAGCTGGTTTTTGTTCTTGAGTCAAATACTTAGTAAAGAGTTCCCTAGTGCTTCTGTAAAATTGTCTTGTCTGTTCATGGGAATCTTGTACAAAGTATTGATGAGAAGGATCTTCGCGCTCGCGAATCTTCTCGTGGTTATTTTGAAATTCTGCCCAATACTTGTCGAGAAGGTCAATTTTCTTCTGCACGCCGTCAGCAGTCTTACGGCTTCCTCCGTCTTTTTTGAAGTTTATTAGAAGTTTATGCATTGCATCCATGACTTGATACTGAGTTTTAATAACTCCCTCTATGATGAAAAAATTATTGATAAATACTTCGAGTCACCATTCTGTTCCTGACGACACTGCTGATGATCTTTAGTGATCTCTTGTACTTGCTGCTGCTGGTGCAATGACCTCCGCGGTCCGTATCCTCTGTCCAGGTGATGCTTCCTCTGTTGAGCTGGATAGATGCTGCTTCTGGTCGGCCAGCAACCGAATCGCCACCGCACAAAGAACGCGAACCACTTATAATCTTGAGGCTCGAAGGACCAAAAAGATGTATGCGGTGCTGAATGGGTCGCACACACCTTGTGATTGAATGATAAGTCACGGATAGCCAAAGATGATGCTTTATTGAATATATTTAACTACCTCGTAACTAATGATATATGAATGATGTGAATGAGTACAGCTGACTATGAACGCTGATTGTGTACTGTCGCGTTTCACTTTAATTTGTGTAAGGCGACGGAAAAGTGCTGATCTATGAAATGCGCGTGTGCCATGTACGATACATGACTCGTACATTATGCGTAAATAGTTACACTGTGGTATGACTAAAGTGCTAGAATCGATCTATTGGCACCTGAATGAAATTTAGAGGAGGGTTGTTAATAAAAAATAATTTGTGGTTTTACTTTCTTATTTTAAACAAGATGGCCCTTTAACAGTCTTATGTACTGGAAGTTTCGCCTGTGCATTCAACACATACTCACCGGCGCTCGAAGCGCTCGACACAGAAGGTGCATGCAACACATACTCACCGGCGCTCGAAGCGCTCGACACAGAAGGTGCATGCAACACATAATCACCGGCGCTCGAAGCGCTCGACACAAAAGGTGCATGCAACACATAATCACCGGCGCTCGAAGCGCTCGACACAGAAGGTGCATGCAACACATACTCACCGGCGCTCGAAGCGCTCGACACAGAAGGTGCATGCAACACATACTCACCGGCGCTCGAAGCGCTCGACACAGAAGGTGCATGCAACACATACTCACCGGCGCTCGAAGCGCTCGACACAGAAGGTGCATGCAACACATACTCACCGGCGCTCGAAGCGCTCGACACAGAATGTGCATGCAACACATACTCACCGGCGCTCGAAGCGCTCGACACAGAAGGTGCATGCAACACATACTCACCGGCGCTCGAAGCGCTCGACACAGAAGGTGCATGCAACACATACTCACCGGCGCTCGAAGCGCTCGACACAGAAGGTGCATGCAACACATACTCACCGGCGCTCGAAGCGCTCGACACAGAAGGTGCATGCAACACATACTCACCGGCGCTCGAAGCGCTCGACACAGAATGTGCATGCAACACATACTCACCGGCGCTCGAAGCGCTCGACACAGAAGGTGCATGCAACACATACTCACCGGCGCTCGAAGCGCTCGACACAGAAGGTGCATGCAACACATACTCACCGGCGCTCGAAGCGCTCGACACAGAAGGTGCATGCAACACATACTCACCGGCGCTCGAAGCGCTCGACACAGAAGGTGCAGCGGAACAGGCGGCGGCGCGGCAGGTCGCGCGCCGGCACCGCCTCGCTCGCCTCGTGCGACTTGCTGTGCGCCGCCAGGTTGTACCTGCACAGTGCACACGGCACGCGGACGGTTAGTGCGCTGCCAAGACGGGCGGGATCGGAAGCGAGATGTGTGCAAACCTATGCGAGTAGTACGAGGTAGCTACACTGCGTTCGCAATTAAGTTTTTTACGTGAATGTTTGGAATTAAGCCCGTCAAAAATAGCTTCAATACCTACATAGGTATGAAGTTAAGATTGCATTAGAAATTCCCTTTTTTTTTTTCAATGATATTATACTCGCATTGCTGGGACACAGGCCTCCTTTCGGTGAGAGTGGGTTGTAATCTACCACGCTGTCCAGTTGGTACCTGTATTCAAATCTTCAAAATCAATTTACATACCAGCTGTCACAAAAAAATAGTAATAACTTAAACTATAAATTATTCCCTTCCAATGGGGAAGGCAACTGTCAAAATGGCGCTGTCGTAGCTAGTTCCCAACACAAGCTAATAATACAAGGCGTGATGTGGTTTTATTTTATTTTAGCGAAAGTTGACGCTTTGTTGTGTTCCTAGATACTCCGACATTGGAGTCTACAATATCCCGAAAGCCCCTAAAATTTTGAGATTGTGGTTTAAAGCTATTCGTAGAGAATTTTTTGAGTTCCAGTTTATGTCGGAAATATTTTGAAGAAAGTGATTACGAGGAAATATTCAAGGTTTAAAATTCTGCCACTTTCCATGTCAAGTACTTGATTTAAAATACTGAAATCAACGAAAATAACGAAATAGTGAAATAAAATCAAACTCATGAATTGAACATAAAATGAAATGAATGAACGAAATATCAAATTTATCTTAGGCCGTAGGGACCTAGCTATGGTCACGCTATCTACAATTAGCTTTGCCCGACCTTCCCCATTACAAAGTTACTGTGCCAATGCTTAAAACCTAAAAGTAGGGGCGAACAATACCTTTTTTGTTACACTATAGTTCTACCAAATCTGAAATGTTACTCTTCATAAGCTGTGACAGCCGGGTGTTTCTAATATTACCGGTTTCTGTCGTCTGTGAAATTGACCAATTGACAAGAAAAATGTGTCACTAACGTGATTCATTTGTGAATGTGAATGCAACGGTTTGTTTTTTGTTAATGCCGAATTTTCGTGAGTTGATATTGTTTGTTATCGTTATCAATGTTGTTATTGGGTTGTTTGTACAAAACGTTACGTTTTGTGGCTAAGTTTTAGTTTACAGCCGTCGAGTTGGGAATCCATATTTTTTTACCATCAAATCATATTATTAGCCTCCACGTGCAGTTTTAAGTTGCGGAGATAAACGGTATACAAGAAAAAAAAACACTATCGTAGTTTTCATTTTAAGGACTCATCTTTTAAATATACGAGACGTAGTTGACTTTTTCATTATTATTTTTGTGCAGAATTCTGATATCGTGAACAAACTCACGAAGTTTCAGGTCTAGGAAATAAATAACTGCGAAATAAAAAATAGCCTCAACTTTTCAGTTTATTGCTTTTGAAGGCAGGAAGTGCTGCTATTTATGAAAGTTTTAATAATGCGTTTTGTTTTTGCAATTATAAGTCGACACGATTTTTTTAATGCACATTATTGTTCGTTAAATTATAAGGGGTTTAACAATTTCAGTGATTGTGAGCAGGGGGGGGGGGGGGCGTCTCCTATCTCCGGCGACTAGTGGGGGCGTGAGGGCGCAAGGCTCTCCCCCTCACGCGCTCCGTCTCATACGGCATTCCCTCTCGCTCCGTACCATGGCCTGGACCAGGGCCGGACGCGAGAGATCGCCGCCGCCGATCGCAATAGTCACACCCGGGCTTTTCCTCCCGCCTTAAGCGAAACAGGAACCTCCCGAAACAACCGTGTCCGATGAGGACCCGCTATTGTGGCGTGTCCAGCACTGGGTTACGACAATCGCACCCTCCATGTCGCCATGAGATCCCGCCGTAGCTCTGTCCGCTGTACCGTGATTTCTCGCGGCAGCGGAGTTACACCCCGGCGTTTTGCCTCCTCGCGCCACTCCCTTACGTGCGCGAGGGCTTTTGCCTCCAGATCCCATGGCGGCAGTCCGGCAAGGAGGCTCGCCGCCCCGCAGGAGACCGTGCGGTATCCCCGGACCAGCCAGATGGCTGTGACCCTTTGGGACGCGTTCAACCGGCGGGCTGGTTCGCGCCTCAAAGAACGCGCCCACACCGGTGCCCCGTAAAGGGCCATGGCCCGCACGATCCCCGCGTAAAGCCTCCGGCAGGAGGCGTTTACACCCCTGGATTTGGCAGGAGCCGCTTCAAGGTAGCCCTAAGCGCAGTGGCGTTCCTTTCACTAAAGCCGAAAAGCCCGGCTTTAAATCTAACGGCAGCCTACCAAAAAAAAACTCAATAACTCGTGTTGCAATATGAGAATAATAACATTATACTCCGCGCGGCGCCAACTTGTCGCTTGCCGCCGGCCGCGCGCACACTAACGGTGCAAGGTTGCCATGTTTACGTACTCAAAGAATAATATTTCATATCTGCACTGTTTTAGTTACGAACCGTTGCCAAATTTCTCCGAAGCAGCAGTTGCGAAACCGCTCTAACGCTATAGCGATAAGCAGGATGCGAGATCGCGTCCATAAATGAAAACGTCAAGTGCTCGATTGCTTTGTTATCTCGCGCACACGAGCTAGATAAGATCTGGCTTTTCGGACATTTCATGTTTTACAAAGAAATTTGACAATGTGGTTGATTTCACTAAGTATGTACATATTTAGCAAATTGTTCCGATGTGCGATGCCGGGCTGCGATGGTAGGGTGGGGTGGCAGTTAGGTTGCCGCAGAGGGCGCGCTACTGAGGACGCCATCATGGTAGGGTGGGGTGGCAGTTAGGTTGCCGCAGAGGGCGCGCTACTGAGGACGCCATCATGGTAGGGTGGGGTGGCAGTTAGGTTGCCGCAGAGGGCGCGCTACTGAGGACGCCATCATGGTAGGGTGGGGTGGCAGTTAGGTTGCCGCAGAGGGCGCGCTACTGAGGACGCCATCATGGTAGGGTGGGGTGGCAGTTAGGTTGCCGCAGAGGGCGCGCTACTGAGGACGCCATCATGGTAGGGTGGGGTGGCAGTTAGGTTGCCGCAGAGGGCGCGCTACTGAGGACGCCATCATGGTAGGGTGGGGTGGCAGTTAGGTTGCCGCAGAGGGCGCGCTACTGAGGACGCCATCATGGTAGGGTGGGGTGGCAGTTAGGTTGCCGCAGAGGGCGCGCTACTGAGGACGCCATCATGGTAGGGTGGGGTGGCAGTTAGGTTGCCGCAGAGGGCGCGCTACTGAGGACGCCATCATGGTAGGGTGGGGTGGCAGTTAGGTTGCCGCAGAGGGCGCGCTACTGAGGACGCCATCATGGTAGGGTGGGGTGGCAGTTAGGTTGCCGCAGAGGGCGCGCTACTGAGGACGCCATCATGGTAGGGTGGGGTGGCAGTTAGGTTGCCGCAGAGGGCGCGCTACTGAGGACGCCATCATGGTAGGGTGGGGTGGCAGTTAGGTTGCCGCAGAGGGCGCGCTACTGAGGACGCCATCATGGTAGGGTGGGGTGGCAGTTAGGTTGCCGCAGAGGGCGCGCTACTGAGGACGCCATCATGGTAGGGTGGGGTGGCAGTTAGGTTGCCGCAGAGGGCGCGCTACTGAGGACGCCATCATGGTAGGGTGGGGTGGCAGTTAGGTTGCCGCAGAGGGCGCGCTACTGAGGACGCCATCATGGTAGGGTGGGGTGGCAGTTAGGTTGCCGCAGAGGGCGCGCTACTGAGGACGCCATCATGGTAGGGTGGGGTGGCAGTTAGGTTGCCGCAGAGGGCGCGCTACTGAGGACGCCATCATGGTAGGGTGGGGTGGCAGTTAGGTTGCCGCAGAGGGCGCGCTACTGAGGACGCCATCATGGTAGGGTGGGGTGGCAGTTAGGTTGCCGCAGAGGGCGCGCTACTGAGGACGCCATCATGGTAGGGTGGGGTGGCAGTTAGGTTGCCGCAGAGGGCGCGCTACTGAGGACGCCATCATGGTAGGGTGGGGTGGCAGTTAGGTTGCCGCAGAGGGCGCGCTACTGAGGACGCCATCATGGTAGGGTGGGGTGGCAGTTAGGTTGCCGCAGAGGGCGCGCTACTGAGGACGCCATCATGGTAGGGTGGGGTGGCAGTTAGGTTGCCGCAGAGGGCGCGCTACTGAGGACGCCATCATGGTAGGGTGGGGTGGCAGTTAGGTTGCCGCAGAGGGCGCGCTACTGAGGACGCCATCATGGTAGGGTGGGGTGGCAGTTAGGTTGCCGCAGAGGGCGCGCTACTGAGGACGCCATCATGGTAGGGTGGGGTGGCAGTTAGGTTGCCGCAGAGGGCGCGCTACTGAGGACGCCATCATGGTAGGGTGGGGTGGCAGTTAGGTTGCCGCAGAGGGCGCGCTACTGAGGACGCCATCATGGTAGGGTGGGGTGGCAGTTAGGTTGCCGCAGAGGGCGCGCTACTGAGGACGCCATCATGGTAGGGTGGGGTGGCAGTTAGGTTGCCGCAGAGGGCGCGCTACTGAGGACGCCATCATGGTAGGGTGGGGTGGCAGTTAGGTTGCCGCAGAGGGCGCGCTACTGAGGACGCCATCATGGTAGGGTGGGGTGGCAGTTAGGTTGCCGCAGAGGGCGCGCTACTGAGGACGCCATCATGGTAGGGTGGGGTGGCAGTTAGGTTGCCGCAGAGGGCGCGCTACTGAGGACGCCATCATGGTAGGGTGGGGTGGCAGTTAGGTTGCCGCAGAGGGCGCGCTACTGAGGACGCCATCATGGTAGGGTGGGGTGGCAGTTAGGTTGCCGCAGAGGGCGCGCTACTGAGGACGCCATCATGGTAGGGTGGGGTGGCAGTTAGGTTGCCGCAGAGGGCGCGCTACTGAGGACGCCATCATGGTAGGGTGGGGTGGCAGTTAGGTTGCCGCAGAGGGCGCGCTACTGAGGACGCCATCATGGTAGGGTGGGGTGGCAGTTAGGTTGCCGCAGAGGGCGCGCTACTGAGGACGCCATCATGGTAGGGTGGGGTGGCAGTTAGGTTGCCGCAGAGGGCGCGCTACTGAGGACGCCATCATGGTAGGGTGGGGTGGCAGTTAGGTTGCCGCAGAGGGCGCGCTACTGAGGACGCCATCATGGTAGGGTGGGGTGGCAGTTAGGTTGCCGCAGAGGGCGCGCTACTGAGGACGCCATCATGGTAGGGTGGGGTGGCAGTTAGGTTGCCGCAGAGGGCGCGCTACTGAGGACGCCATCATGGTAGGGTGGGGTGGCAGTTAGGTTGCCGCAGAGGGCGCGCTACTGAGGACGCCATCATGGTAGGGTGGGGTGGCAGTTAGGTTGCCGCAGAGGGCGCGCTACTGAGGACGCCATCATGGTAGGGTGGGGTGGCAGTTAGGTTGCCGCAGAGGGCGCGCTACTGAGGACGCCATCATGGTAGGGTGGGGTGGCAGTTAGGTTGCCGCAGAGGGCGCGCTACTGAGGACGCCATCATGGTAGGGTGGGGTGGCAGTTAGGTTGCCGCAGAGGGCGCGCTACTGAGGACGCCATCATGGTAGGGTGGGGTGGCAGTTAGGTTGCCGCAGAGGGCGCGCTACTGAGGACGCCATCATGGTAGGGTGGGGTGGCAGTTAGGTTGCCGCAGAGGGCGCGCTACTGAGGACGCCATCATGGTAGGGTGGGGTGGCAGTTAGGTTGCCGCAGAGGGCGCGCTACTGAGGACGCCATCATGGTAGGGTGGGGTGGCAGTTAGGTTGCCGCAGAGGGCGCGCTACTGAGGACGCCATCATGGTAGGGTGGGGTGGCAGTTAGGTTGCCGCAGAGGGCGCGCTACTGAGGACGCCATCATGGTAGGGTGGGGTGGCAGTTAGGTTGCCGCAGAGGGCGCGCTACTGAGGACGCCATCATGGTAGGGTGGGGTGGCAGTTAGGTTGCCGCAGAGGGCGCGCTACTGAGGACGCCATCATGGTAGGGTGGGGTGGCAGTTAGGTTGCCGCAGAGGGCGCGCTACTGAGGACGCCATCATGGTAGGGTGGGGTGGCAGTTAGGTTGCCGCAGAGGGCGCGCTACTGAGGACGCCATCATGGTAGGGTGGGGTGGCAGTTAGGTTGCCGCAGAGGGCGCGCTACTGAGGACGCCATCATGGTAGGGTGGGGTGGCAGTTAGGTTGCCGCAGAGGGCGCGCTACTGAGGACGCCATCATGGTAGGGTGGGGTGGCAGTTAGGTTGCCGCAGAGGGCGCGCTACTGAGGACGCCATCATGGTAGGGTGGGGTGGCAGTTAGGTTGCCGCAGAGGGCGCGCTACTGAGGACGCCATCATGGTAGGGTGGGGTGGCAGTTAGGTTGCCGCAGAGGGCGCGCTACTGAGGACGCCATCATGGTAGGGTGGGGTGGCAGTTAGGTTGCCGCAGAGGGCGCGCTACTGAGGACGCCATCATGGTAGGGTGGGGTGGCAGTTAGGTTGCCGCAGAGGGCGCGCTACTGAGGACGCCATCATGGTAGGGTGGGGTGGCAGTTAGGTTGCCGCAGAGGGCGCGCTACTGAGGACGCCATCATGGTAGGGTGGGGTGGCAGTTAGGTTGCCGCAGAGGGCGCGCTACTGAGGACGCCATCATGGTAGGGTGGGGTGGCAGTTAGGTTGCCGCAGAGGGCGCGCTACTGAGGACGCCATCATGGTAGGGTGGGGTGGCAGTTAGGTTGCCGCAGAGGGCGCGCTGGGGGGGGGGGACCCATGGTAGGGTGGGGTGGCAGTTAGGTTGCCGCAGAGGGCGCGCTACTGAGGACGCCATCATGGTAGGGTGGGGTGGCAGTTAGGTTGCCGCAGAGGGCGCGCTACTGAGGACGCCATCATGGTAGGGTGGGGTGGCAGTTAGGTTGCCGCAGAGGGCGCGCTACTGAGGACGCCATCATGGTAGGGTGGGGTGGCAGTTAGGTTGCCGCAGAGGGCGCGCTACTGAGGACGCCATCATGGTAGGGTGGGGTGGCAGTTAGGTTGCCGCAGAGGGCGCGCTACTGAGGACGCCATCATGGTAGGGTGGGGTGGCAGTTAGGTTGCCGCAGAGGGCGCGCTACTGAGGACGCCATCATGGTAGGGTGGGGTGGCAGTTAGGTTGCCGCAGAGGGCGCGCTACTGAGGACGCCATCATGGTAGGGTGGGGTGGCAGTTAGGTTGCCGCAGAGGGCGCGCTACTGAGGACGCCATCATGGTAGGGTGGGGTGGCAGTTAGGTTGCCGCAGAGGGCGCGCTACTGAGGACGCCATCATGGTAGGGTGGGGTGGCAGTTAGGTTGCCGCAGAGGGCGCGCTACTGAGGACGCCATCATGGTAGGGTGGGGTGGCAGTTAGGTTGCCGCAGAGGGCGCGCTACTGAGGACGCCATCATGGTAGGGTGGGGTGGCAGTTAGGTTGCCGCAGAGGGCGCGCTACTGAGGACGCCATCATGGTAGGGTGGGGTGGCAGTTAGGTTGCCGCAGAGGGCGCGCTACTGAGGACGCCATCATGGTAGGGTGGGGTGGCAGTTAGGTTGCCGCAGAGGGCGCGCTACTGAGGACGCCATCATGGTAGGGTGGGGTGGCAGTTAGGTTGCCGCAGAGGGCGCGCTACTGAGGACGCCATCATGGTAGGGTGGGGTGGCAGTTAGGTTGCCGCAGAGGGCGCGCTACTGAGGACGCCATCATGGTAGGGTGGGGTGGCAGTTAGGTTGCCGCAGAGGGCGCGCTACTGAGGACGCCATCATGGTAGGGTGGGGTGGCAGTTAGGTTGCCGCAGAGGGCGCGCTACTGAGGACGCCATCATGGTAGGGTGGGGTGGCAGTTAGGTTGCCGCAGAGGGCGCGCTACTGAGGACGCCATCATGGTAGGGTGGGGTGGCAGTTAGGTTGCCGCAGAGGGCGCGCTACTGAGGACGCCATCATGGTAGGGTGGGGTGGCAGTTAGGTTGCCGCAGAGGGCGCGCTACTGAGGACGCCATCATGGTAGGGTGGGGTGGCAGTTAGGTTGCCGCAGAGGGCGCGCTACTGAGGACGCCATCATGGTAGGGTGGGGTGGCAGTTAGGTTGCCGCAGAGGGCGCGCTACTGAGGACGCCATCATGGTAGGGTGGGGTGGCAGTTAGGTTGCCGCAGAGGGCGCGCTACTGAGGACGCCATCATGGTAGGGTGGGGTGGCAGTTAGGTTGCCGCAGAGGGCGCGCTACTGAGGACGCCATCATGGTAGGGTGGGGTGGCAGTTAGGTTGCCGCAGAGGGCGCGCTACTGAGGACGCCATCATGGTAGGGTGGGGTGGCAGTTAGGTTGCCGCAGAGGGCGCGCTACTGAGGACGCCATCATGGTAGGGTGGGGTGGCAGTTAGGTTGCCGCAGAGGGCGCGCTACTGAGGACGCCATCATGGTAGGGTGGGGTGGCAGTTAGGTTGCCGCAGAGGGCGCGCTACTGAGGACGCCATCATGGTAGGGTGGGGTGGCAGTTAGGTTGCCGCAGAGGGCGCGCTACTGAGGACGCCATCATGGTAGGGTGGGGTGGCAGTTAGGTTGCCGCAGAGGGCGCGCTACTGAGGACGCCATCATGGTAGGGTGGGGTGGCAGTTAGGTTGCCGCAGAGGGCGCGCTACTGAGGACGCCATCATGGTAGGGTGGGGTGGCAGTTAGGTTGCCGCAGAGGGCGCGCTACTGAGGACGCCATCATGGTAGGGTGGGGTGGCAGTTAGGTTGCCGCAGAGGGCGCGCTACTGAGGACGCCATCATGGTAGGGTGGGGTGGCAGTTAGGTTGCCGCAGAGGGCGCGCTACTGAGGACGCCATCATGGTAGGGTGGGGTGGCAGTTAGGTTGCCGCAGAGGGCGCGCTACTGAGGACGCCATCATGGTAGGGTGGGGTGGCAGTTAGGTTGCCGCAGAGGGCGCGCTACTGAGGACGCCATCATGCGCGTGCGAGCCCTCACGACGGGGAATAAAGGTTTATCATCTGACCAGATTGATGGTACCATACTAATTTGTTATCATCGGAATACATACATTTGCAAATATAATAATAACTAAGGCCACTAGAAGTAACTTACTATCCAAGTATTCCGTTATCTACCGTTGTTAATAGTCGTGGGGACCATTTTGTCCGGTCCTCCGTTCTTTAATAATAGGTGGAAATAACATTAACAACAACAGCAACAAACAACTCTCGTGCGTACCTCTCCGAGAACCTCTTCCCGCACACGCCGCACTCGTGCCTCTTCTCCCCCGAGTGCACTCGCTTGTGTCGCTTGAGGTGCGAGCGCGTCATCAGCGCCAACCCGCACACGTCACACGCGTGCGGCTTGACGCCCGAGTGCGACAGCTTGTGCATCTTGAACGACGACGTGTGGATGAACGACTTGCCGCACAAGTCGCACTGGAACAGAATAAGGAGAATAAGGAGCTAATAATTAAAAAATAAAAATGCAATTTTCCAACTACATAATTCCTTTCCCACATAACGCTCGCATATCACATTTTCAAACTTTAATTTTCTCTCAAATATGTAAAACTATTAAGGTGCCATTCAAACTGGTGCTTAACATATTTATTCTTTGACTGACGCTAATTTTCGTTCAGATTAGAAGAAAACCAAGCAAGTGTAACCATTACCAATGGGGAAGGCAACTGTCAAAATGGCGCTGTCGTAGCTAGTTCCTAACACAACCTCTGTAGCGCATTCTTAGACGGAAATAATTTATTGCACTCTTCACATTTCCAATCACTTATACCTGAAATTTTAGTTTGTAATTATTTTGAAGAACACTGCATACATACGCAACATCACGCATGCTATCCCTGAACCGTAAGGCAGAGGTGACCATAGTACACCCACATTTTGCTAGTTATGTTTACATCCCATAAAAGATTACTCTTTCGATGGAGTTTCATGGCCATTCTTCTCCATACGAAACTACCTTTTAGAAGGGGCAACTAGAATCAATTCTATTTTTATGTAAATGTTGACGTTCAAAAGTGCCATTTATGTGCCTATTTGAAATAAAATATTTGACTTTGACATGTAATAGGCGAGCCTATTGCCATCAACCAGGCACAAATGAAGATAAAATAGATCAACCATTTTTCAGATTAGCTAAAGTAAATACATCATTTATGGGGTACTGTGTTAAATATTATAACAAAATACCTTGTGATATATTACAATTAAATGAAAGAAAATTTAAAATTCATATAAAAATTACACTTTGCAAACAAGCATATTACAAATTAAAGGATTATATACAAGAGAGGAATGCTTAGAAACATAATGGTCCAGCTCCATAAGACAATTCAGTCTCAACAAAATCATACTGGTTTCTAATTTAATTGTATATTGTGTTAGTTCTACTGAACTCACACACTGACTTATTCCTAGTAAATTTTTAGGAAAATCATAAATTTTTACAATGTATGTAAATATGTGAGCACATGATTAATTTATCTGTCTTTGCTTTATTTTAAATTCATTTTACCAATTGTGGTACAGTATTTTTATTCTTGGTGCATCATCTTCACATAAAATTTATCATTAATATATACAAAATATTGTAAAACATTTTAAAAGAGTAACGGTGGAGTTTCTTGCCCCTTCTTCTCCATAAGAAACTACCTTTTGGAAGGGGCGCCTAGAATCAGTTCTATTTTTAATGTAAATGTTGACTTTCAAAAGTGCCTTTTTATGTGCCTATTTCAAATAAATGCTTTGAATTTGACACAAATCTAGACTCTGGCTACTGAGAAATTCCTGATGGAGAGCAAACCCAGGACCTCTTGTTCAGCAGTAGAGCTTGCCACTAGACTAACTAGGCAAAGAATAATGGTTATAATAATAAAAATAGCCAGCAATGCTTGGGAATAACTAGTAAAGCTACAGCACTACAGAAATCTTTGTGTACAACGAGTTTGATGATAGCGCCGACAGGACGATGATACCCGAGAGAGATAGCTGTACCTTTATGTAGCGCGATGTGTATGTCGCAGGCTCGCTTGTGCTTGTAGTGCGCGCCGCACACCTCGCAGATGTAGGGCGGCTTGGAGCCGTCGTGCTTCTGTTTGTGCTGCTCCAAGCGCGCTGGAATATTGCCATGTTAATTGATGTCAGATGTCATCTAAATAAACCAACAGTGGTAGGCACTTGAACCACGAAAACTACTCTGACTGCTATGACATAAAGGCGAGACACCAGAACATCTGATATAGTACCAAACCATTTCATGTTACTTTTTAACAACCCAATAACTCAAAATCTATTTAGAAACTTTTTTTTTTAAATTGACTATGGGCAAATTCCAACAAAATTTTATACCTAGAATAAGACTTTTTGAATTTTTGACAGTTTTTCCATACCTGGTAAAATCAGCCCTAATCCTATCTAAACTTCTATGGAATATTAGTTGCGTGTGTAGGCATTGTGCAAGTATCAATTAATCCAGACAAATGTTACCACTCACATAAAGACGTATATTTAGCATCGCACTGGTCACACTGATGCACCACTTTGGTTTTCTTCTTCCTGGGCTGTGCCGAAATCATCTTACTCTTTAATGGTCTGCCTATTTTTTTCTTTATAGGTTGCATGTCATTGCTGAGGTCATCCACACCCAAACTGTCATCGTCTTCATCATAGTTTTCTATCTCGACTTTAAGACAGTTACTGAAGCCATTGTTGTATAGGGGGCTTTGTGATCTGAAAACAAGGTACACAGTGAAGGATTAAAATAGAAACTAAATATAGTAATTAATGTTTTGTGGTATCAGCTGACTAGTTTTAACTAAGTTTGCAAACATAATTGCTAATATTTTGTGTTCAATTAGGATCAGTCGCTCATCTGCCAACATTAGTGAGTCATTAGACTTGTCATTCTCCCAGCTGATCATAGCATCATCTAACATCCACTGTACACAGTTGACCACACATCTACAAGTAAATAATACAGAAGTGTACATACCCTTCTGCAGAGTTTTCGATCTTGACCTCTGGCAGCAAGACAGAAGGATCGTCCATTGTATGTACAGCCAGCTTGTGAGCCGTCAGGCCAATGGTCCCCCCAGTTGTACCCTTTGCTCCACACTCCTCACATTTCCAACTTAAACAATCACATAAAACTTACTTGACAAGTCATTTGTTCATCACTGATAACTTTGAGAACTTATTATATTTAAATTATTATCTCTTGCCCAATACAGGCCCTCTAATAGATACCTATTGTAATATTAACTGTTGTGTCAGCTCAGTAACCCGAGGAGCAAGACAATCAAGACTTATCTTGATTTTAAAAAATATCAATAGACTATTATTGATTAAGTTACTTGAAAAGGTGCAACATATTTACATAACATTACTTTACTTTACAGTGATATTGTTATCAGTTTACCTGTCACTGTTGGTTTTACTTCTCACTTTACGTTTGTTTGTGGATATTTTTTTCTTTTTCTTCTCAACTTTGTATCTCTTTCGTTTACTTTGAGTGGCCAGTGGCTCGTCATCTGAGTCGTCATCATCTACATTGTCACACACATAGTCATCATCATCATCACCATCAAACTCCGCCTTCACGTCTGACAACCGGATGGGCTGGGCTGTTTGAGAATCGAACAGAGGGTTCTTGCTGAGGATGGCTTCGAAAGTCTCCTTCAACTTGACGTACTCTATCTCGGCCTGCTCGAGCACGTTGATGAGGTCGTAGCAGCTCTTGCACATGAACTTGCAGGCGGTGTGGCCGGCCAGGTCCATCTGCGTGAACTTGTGCAGGAAGGTGCTAAGTTTGGCGCCGGACACGCGCGTCGTGGTGCAGTAGATGTCCACGCACTCTAGGCTGCGCGTCGTGCACGCCACGCACTCCAGCTGCTCGTGTTTCACCAGCACTTCGACCTCGGTCTTGATGCCGTCCATGTCTTCCTTCTTCTCGATCTGCTCTACTTTATTATCGGAGTTCATTGTACTCGCTTCGGCCATTTCTATAACACGTCCAAATTCGACCCCCGTTGATTATCAGCTATTGAAACATGAAGTAAAACTAAAGAAAAACAGTGACATGGAAGAATGATCAATTAACTCGACATCACTTGTTACTCTCAAGCCAATTAATATATTTTACAAAAGAAAAACAAAATGCATACGAAGCGAATGACATTTTCAAGCAAAGCTATGTTAAGTGTTATTTTCCCGTTTAAATTTTGACAATTTGACGTTGACGTAAATGTTTGACAGCAATATGACATTTGCGGGAAAATAAGAATATTTAGTTTCTAACTACGGAGTAAAAGGCAAACTCTGATAAAAGTGCAGAAAAAATATATTTAAACCGTACTGTGGGACTGCCTCGTTGATCTAGTGGTCACAATCGCTACTGCTGAGCCTGGGTTCGATTCCTATGTCGGACAACATGTTATTTTTCTATCTGGAATTTCTCATTAGCAGCCCGGAGTCTGGATTCTGGATTTATGCCCGATGATTTATTGCCATCAACCGGGCATAAATCCAGACTTCAGGTTGCTACTGAGAATAGTACGAATTCTGGCTGATAGAAAAACTCAATAAAACTACCCAACCTGGCTATCGAACCGAAGACCGCAGTCACATTGACGACAAGTTTGCGACCAATAACCCAATGAGACAGTCAGTGTCTATGCTGATAGGTAAGAAGCTAAATATTTTCGTGAAATCAATCAATTGGTCAAAGTGCACATGTCAGTCCAAATATCTATTTACAAAATAAATAGGTGGGTATTAATTATAATTCAAATTCCTTAATCACATAACACTTCCGGATCCCAATCGTATCATAACGTTAGTGTTTAAACTTATTTGCCATAATAAGTAAATATACCTAGCTGCTATGCTAGTCACCAATTACATGTCACAAACATATACGAGTATTCGAGCACCGTAGAAAAGACACGGTGTTGCGCACTTAGACACAGCAAGTCCGAGGGCATCGCACTGTGGGCTGGATTCCGGCTTTCATAGACTTATAATCTTAATGTTTCAAGTGACGACTTTTATGCTTGAATATGATTTGAAAGACCAACTACATGCCTAAATATATCATGATTATGGAATATTAAAGGAAACAGCAATAACAGTTTTTTTTTTGAAAAATTTGTATGGAGTTGGTAAGAAAAATAATCATATCTCCGCTCTCGCACAATTGGCCCTTATTCTTTTTCAGGGGATTAATCCATATATTATTTGGAATTTTTTGACATACGCCATGACACGGCCAAATGTGCGAGTTTTTTTTTAAAGTTGACAAAGATTATTTTGATTTTCAAAATTAATTTTGTATTTATAATATAAACTTTACGTCTATAGGCATTGCCTAAATGATTTATTAGACCACAAATTTCAATTACCGCGTCAAGAAATGGTAATTAACTTATAAATATTACTTATAAATAAAACAATAATGTATAACTTTTCTAATAACTCCGTAACTATAACTACAATGACTGATAATCACGACGAAAAACGTTAGAAATAAAATAATTGATAAGTATGTCATTAATAGTTTTGCATAGATAAAAAAGTATTTAATAAATTAGTTTTTCGTAACTGTGTTCATATTGGATTGAAATGGATTATGGAATCAAACACTTGTGTAATGTTAATGTCGTATAATCACGGTAAAACAGGTAAAAGGTACACTAATGTTGTAAAAATACTGTCACGGGAACTATTAAGCTAGAATAAACCGTTATAAGAAAACGCGTGTCGGTTAGAGCTCGACTTCGCGCGGCGGTTCGTGACGTGTACGCGTGTGCCTTCGGGCGCGGCTATGCGTCAACTCCCCGCACTCTCGCTGGCGCTGAAAGCGCGCGTGAGTGTCGCGGGTGTGTATCGCTTCCTCTCTTATGCCTCGAGTGCATAGTCGTTAAAGCGAGAGGGAAGACCTACGCGGCGGCGTCCGGAACTACGGGGGCTTGAATATTTTGCGACAGACTCTCCCTCTAGTCTAGGAGAACGCCCTCGTTCCTGGACTGGCTCATTGCCTTTGTGCTTCGGGCGTCCGCGACGTCGCTTGGGAATGACAGGATTGGGTGGTACGTTGCTTCCAGTACCACCGTCTACAAAAGGCGTCAAATCCTGTGCATGGTATTTTCCTAAGGATTCCTTAGGATTCCCTATTGGAGAGATAAGAAAAGTAGTAGGGCTAATTTTCTCAGTTACAACATACGGTCCATCCCGTTTGGGCACAAATTTGGCAGTGAGACCCTTGCTACCTTGGCTCAGTACATGTGACCGAACCAGAACTTTATCTCCGACCTCGTACGTTGGACTTGGTCGACGGGATAGATCAGCAACCCTCTTAGATTGATCTTGCTGTAATTCGACTCGTTCACGAACTGCAGATAGAGAGTTGATAAAAGATCTTAGGTTCTTAAGGTTAATCTGAGGAAGAAAATTCTCTTTATCGAGGATGGCCCTCAAATCATGACGAGCCTCTGTGGGGGATCTTATTTCTCTGGCAAACATGAGATATGCGGGAGTGACACCAGTGGTTCTGCATACCGCGCTATTCATAGCGAAACGAATCACTGGGAGTTTAGCAGGCCAAGAGCAATGGTCATTCTCCACGAGTTGTGAGAGCTGCGCCTTGAGGTCTCGATTCTTACGCTCGGCGGGGTTTGCCTCCGGATGATAAAGTGGCACGAAGCTTCTTCCTGAAGGGCGTAGAGCTCAACCCAACGAGTGGCGGTGTCTTCAACTAGAAGTATCCATCTCTCCCCGTTCTCTCCTTCAGGTAAGGGACCGAAGAGGTCTACCGCTAGGACCTCATTCCTTTGCTGCATCACGGGCGTCTGTAGTAATCCAGAGGGTTTGCCATTGGTAGCCTTATATCGTTGACAATCGACACAGGCTTTCACATAATCTGTAATGATTCTTCGCATCCCGGGGAAATAATAGGACTGGGCGATCTTATGGTAAGTACCATCGATTCCAGAATGACCCGCCAGAGGTGAGTCGTGGCACTCTTTCAAGATCTCGGGACGGAGTGAAATTGGAATAACAAGTTGAGGAGCCTCGCTATCTGAGTCGGGATTATACCGGTATAGTACTCCTTGTGACAACAGGTACCCGCGCTCCGTCCATCTACGAGATCCCACTTCGTCTGGACTTTCAAACTCTTTGATGATTTTCTCAACCTCCGGGTCGGCAAGCTGTTCCCGCCTTAACTCTGCAGGGCTCTTAGTGGGTAAATCAATTATCACTGAGCAAATACCGCAACTGTCGCGAGTATCTTGGGAGCATATCGGCCTACTCAGCGTATCTGCCACTACATTTGCTTTTCCCGGGGTGTACTGATACTGAATGTCGAATGATTGTAGCTTAAGGGCCCATCTCACCAAGCGACCTGTAGGAGACTTTAACGTCATCAACCAACGAAGTGTTTGATGGTCGCTACCAATAATCACCGGATGTCCGTCCAGGTAACATCTGAATCGCTCCACCGCCCAAACTACTGCTAGGGCCTCTCGTTCCGTTGTAGAATAGTTACGCTCCGCGGCGTTAAGGAGACGGCTGGCGTATTCAATGGGTCTTTCTTCCTTGTCCTCCCCCTGGAGTAAAACGGCTCCGATGGCATATTTGCTCGCGTCGGTGCGGAGGGCGAAAGGGCAATTGAAGTCAGCCTGGATTGAGATTGGCGCTGAGGTAAGAAGTTGTTTCAGCTTGTTAAAAGCAGTGGTCTGAGTTGAACCCCAGGTCCAGGTCTGATGCTTCCTTGTTAGCCTTGTAAGTGGTTCTGCTACAGAGGAGAAATTTGGGATAAATTTCCTGAACCAAGCACAGGTTTGAAGAAATGTTCTTAGATGCATCAAGTTGTTTGGTTCTTTCATGTCGAGTACAGCTTGAACCTTCTCAGGGTCAGGTGAGACGCCCTGTTGGGTAATTACGTGGCCCAGATACTTGACACTGCCCCTGGCGAAAACGCACTTCTCCCGGTTGACTCGCAGTTTGAATTCGCGAAGCCGACTGAATACAGCCTGGAGATCCTGGAGATGCTGCTGGAAACTTTCAGATATGATTAGTAGGTCAAAGTCAAAGTAAAAGTCAAAGCATTTATTTCAAATAGGCCCATAAAAAGGCACTTTTGAACGTCAACATTTACATTAAAAATAGAACTGATTCTAGGCGCCACTTCCAAAAAGTAGTTTCGTATGGAGAAGAAGGGGCAAGAAACTCCACCGTTACTCTTTTAAAATGTTTTACAATATGTTGTATACATTAATTATATTTGAAGACGATGCACCAAGAATAAAAATACTATACCACTATTGGTACAAAAAAATTAAAAATAAAGCAAAGGTATATAAATTAATCACGTGATAGGTACATTGTGCTCACATATTTACAAACAATTGTAAAAATATATGATTTTCCTAAAATATTAACTTGGAATAATACAGTGTGTGAGTAAAGTAAAAATAACCAAATATACAATACAATAAGCAAATAGTATGATTTTGTCTAGCCTCTAGATTGTCCTATGGAGCAGGACCAGCATGTTTCCAAGCATTCTTATCAAGGATATAATCTTCTAATTTGTAATATGCTTGATTACAAAGTGTTTTTTTAACATGAGTTTTAAACTTTCTTTCATTTAATCATGTCATCTAAATATGCCAGGATTGTCACATTGGCCAGGGATGAACAGGATCGCAAACGGTCGATCAGACGTTGAAAGGTCGCCGGAGCGTTTTTGAGACCAAAGGGCATGCGCTTGAAGCGAAAGGTTCCCAACGGGCTAATAAATGCGGTTTTGTCCCTATCCTGCTCATTTACACCAACCTGCCAGTAACCAGATCTAAGGTCCAATGTACTCATAAAACAATCCCTCTTTGTTGACTGTAACAATTCATCGATCAACGTCATCGGGTAATGGTCGGTTTTGGTCACAGCGTTTAAGCGTCTGTAATCTACGCAGAAACGGGTGCTACCGTTCGCCTTAGGAACCAGTAGATCTGGTGAACACCATGCAGACTCACACTCTTCAATGATGTTGTCCTTCAGCATCTTCTCAATCTCCTGACGCATAAGTTCCTTCTTGGCAGGGGTTAATCGATACGGAGGTACATAGGTAGGAGGATGCTCACCTGTATCAATACGGTGCTCAGCAAATGGGGTAGGCCCTCCCCCTGGCTGGAAAATTTCCGAATTGGTGACCAAGGTCTGCGCTAGCAGGTTCCGGTCAGGTGGGTTCAACACTGTACCTTCGTCGTCCCGGAGTACGTCAGCGGAGGAACAAGCCAGCTCTGATGATAAGGAGGATTCAAATAGCATCATGTACTGAACACGGCTGTTATTAGAAAAATACCAGCATTCCCGAGAAAAATCCATGACTACTTCGGCTGCTAACAAGAAATCCATGCCGAGCAACGTTACATTGTTACGCGCCTCAGGGAGGATAAGAAAAGGAGTCCTAATGACCTTCTCCTCTAAGTGCACGTCTACGTCGCGAGCGTTTCCATCGGCAAGCTTAATACGTCTTCGCGCCGGTTCAAGAGGGTGTCCCTTTCGACAGAGGAGGATGTGCAGCGTATGGCCCGCAATACAATGCTGTGCACCGGTGTTAACTAAAGCGGTCCCCGACGCGCCTAAAATTTCGATATCAAAAATCGGCCGCAATACTTTTCTGTCGGAGCTCTTATCGGCGCGCGCGTTCTCTACACTTAAGTCACTACACACCCTGTTAATATTTAACACATTGTTAGAAACATCATTACAACAAAAACTATCATTTTGCAAAGAACTACAAAACTGGCTATTACGCCCTTTTACGTTGCGGGAATTATTATTAAAAAACATTACCATCTATTGAATAATCACCAAAATGGTTCGTATGCTCTAACGCAGTACGGTCACAAAACTCAAAACAACAATTACGATTTTCCGCAAAAGTACAAAAATCGTCCTTAGTACGCTCTTTTACAATGGGAACGTTATCGTGACAAATGTATTTATTTTCCAAATAATCACAGAAATGATCCTTACGTCCCTTTGCAATGCGGACGTCATTATAACAAAAATCATAATTTTCTGAAAAATTACAAAAACGGTCGTTATTATTATCGACACCGCAGCTGGTCATGTGATCGTTCGACAAGTCGTTGTCCGAAAAATTACTCTATACAGAATAATTATTATTATTATTAAACATTTCAGCTTGACTGTACTCAGACTCACTGGAACTATCACGAGACCAGTCATTATTTTCTTTTACGACACAATAAACATCTGAATCAACATTTTTAAAACAAGAAGGCAAAGTATTAGAGTAGTTCAAATCTTCACAACAATGTTTATCAAAACAATTTTCGGCACACACCATATTATGATCACGATTTACAAACTTATACATTTGAGTATACTTTGGTCCCGAAATTTGCAGAGTACTATCAACACTACAAAAACTTGATTCGCTGTTACACTTTTTGCACGTTTCACGAGTAACATTTTTAGATCCGCACTTGTAACACGAATCAACAGCTGACTCACCTTTGTCCGCCAACTTACGGCTCTGGTCGCGCTGGTGTCCGTAGTGTTTACAATACGCACAAAATGGTCGTTGCTGTTTTGATGACGCCGGTGCGTGTTCATCACGCGTTGATGCGGTGGTTGCACGCGCGTGCGATGCGCGCTGCGCGCGCGTCTCGTTCGGGACTTGCGCATGCGAGTCCTGCGGGCGCGCGGCGGGGAGCGGAGGGCCGCCGCGTGGCGTGATAGCTGCCCCGTACACCGGTCTTACGCTTGCAGTGGAGTTTAATGTTCACGCGTCGTCCATTGCGGCCTGAGATGCGGTGTTTTGCGATTCTCGCTTTGTCGATTCGTTTATGGAATCTTCGATAGTTCTAGATTTCGATAGCAACTCGGAAAAATTACTGACCTCTTCGCGTCGTAATCTTTTACGGATTTTCCGGTGTAATAGGCCGTAAATCATATCAAGTTGCTCCTTGGTAGATAGGTCGTTTGTTGGTAGGCGTGTTAGGAGGGCTCGACTCTTCGCTACGAAGATATCTGTTCGTTCGTCTTCACCCTGCTCGTCTCTGAATAACTCCCGATATATTTTGTATTCAGGACGGCGGTCGCCGAACGCATCACGAAGGTATTGTATTGTATCTTTCCAGGATGTGACCTCCACGCGGATACTCTGCCACCAGGTTGCTGCTTCGTTGGTAAGTAGCATAGACATGCCTCGAATAGCAACATCATCACAGATATTCGTGCATTCTTTGAATGCTTCAATGGCATCGATGAACGCTTCGACGTTTTCCTTCGCCGCTCCGGAGAATCTGGACGAGCATCGCGAGAAATTGCCGGTCATCTCTGCCGCACTCGGCGCTGGCGCCGGTGACTGAGCGGTCAGAGGGGACGTGAATGTCGACAGACGCTCTAACATACGCTCACAGATCTCCGCATTCGACTGTTGAATCGTTGATAACAGAGCGGTAAAGTTATCGCGAGACAGCGTGACGCTGTCGTTGAGTTCATCGTTACGCGAACCACTGAGGGATTGCCTGCTACGTGTCCTCGGCATTTTACACGATCACAATTATGTTCACAGTTATACACACTCTAACTACTTGCAATATACAGTTTTCACAGGAACTGTGGCATTCGGCCCCACGTTGGGCGCCATATTCCGTAACTGTTCATATTGGATTGAAATGGATTATGGAATCAAACACTAATGTTGTAAAAATACTGTCACGGGAACTATTAAGCTAGAATAAACCGTTATAAGAAAACGCGTGTCGGTTAGAGCTCGACTTCGCGCGGCGGTTCGTGACATGTACGCGTGTGCCTTCGGGCGCGGCTATGCGTCAACTCCCCGCACTCTCGCTGGCGCTGAAAGCGCGCGTGAGTGTCGCGGGTGTGTATCGCTTCCTCTCTTATGCCTCGAGTGCATAGTCGTTAAAGCGAGAGGGAAGACCTACGCGGCGGCGTCCGGAACTACGGGGGCTTGAATATTTTGCGACAAGTTCTATTTTATTGTACACGTAAGAAATTAAACAAAAATAGTACATACAAAACAAAATGGTAATAATTCACCGAAACCAACAGAAAAAAGAAAGGAGTTCCATAATATTATAGAAAGGTATCTATTCTGCATCATTGTTATCGGAGTCCGACTCCGACTCAGAATCAAAGTCCGATTCAGAGTCTGAGTTTAGCTTGGAAACATCTACAAAATCGAACTCAGTTTCTTGAAGTTTTAATAAAGTTTTTTAATAAAGTCCTCAATTAAAGTTTTCTTTTGCTTAAAGTCCAAAGTGGGTCTTGTTGATGATATAAGTGGATCCGACGAAAGAAGAAGGAAATTAAAAATATCCACATTGGAACTCACTCTGCTCTTCTTATGGGAATTGTGTTCCCTGAATCTACGGAAGTCCTTGTTCCGGGCTTCCGATGCCTCTTCAGAAAGACTCCCGATTGGTACGATTAAGTTACAACCAATAATATCAGCTCCATGAAGAAGCACTTTATGTACTGTTGCCGACATGTAGAACCAATTATGTAATGCCACTTATCTTTCAGCAGTTTTGGAAGCATAATCTTTGAATTTCTCAACATTTACTTGCTCTCCAGAAGTTATTGCCTGTAAGATGACATCAAATCTACGGATCAGCTCTGCATCCAAACCTGTGATAGCAGCAGTTTTCTCTGGATCTTTAAAGACTTTTTGCGGTATTTCCGTCTTTTAAGATTATGATTGATCGTATTGCAGTTGCACTTTGTTGGTCGAAGAGCGGATATTTCTTCTTCCATTTCTCTTTCTTCTTCCTTCACGACTGCCACTCTTTCTTTTACAAATGTAAACTGCATCGGACGACAAAATGCTGCTGAACAAGGTTTCGGATTTTCCCAAACGGTCTTCCACTCACATGTGATTTTCAATGGTGCTAGTGAAGTCATGAAAATACTGGATTCATCTTGGGCAGAATCCAATTTTTGCTTATACCTGCTCTGGCTGGTTGCTCCGTCAAAACCCCATTTGGATATTAAAACATTTCTTTCCCTTTTTGATTCTGATTTTAGTATTCTATTTGCTGTGATATCAAGTAAATCTTGCTAATTAATTCTGGCGGATGAATCTGTTACTGTGATAAAGTTACCTTGTTGAGGTGGATAACACTCTTTCTTTCCATTTTGCACTCGATAGTAAAAAGGATATAAGTCACACAAACATACAACAATTATTTTATTTATTACCTCTTTCGTCGTGATTATCAGTAATTGTAGTAATAGTTACGGAGTTATTAGAAAAGTTAGTTATTATTGTTTTATTTAAAAGTAATATTTTTAAGTTAATTACCATTTCTTGACGCGGTAATTGAAATTTGTGGTCTGATAAATCATTTAGGCAATGCCTATAGACGTAAAGTTTATATTGTTATACAAAATTAATTTTTAAAATGAAATAAGCTTTGTCAATTAAAAAAAAAACTCGCACCTTGGCCGTGTCATGGCGTATGTCATAAAATTCCAAATAATATATGGATTAATCCCCTGAAAAAGAATAACGGCCAATTGTGCGAGAGCGGAGATATGATGATTTTTCTTACCATCTCCATAAAATAAAATAAAAAATCTATTATTGCTGTTTCCTATATTATTCCATAATCATGATATATTTAGGCATGTTGTTGGTCTTTCAAATCATATTCAAGCATAAAAGTCGTCACTTGAAACATTAAGATTATAAGTCTATGAAAGCCGGAATCTAGCCCACAGTGCATCGGGCCGTGGCGGGTCCCCACCCCCACGACGTCCTCCCTCGCTGGCCGCCACCGCGCCGCCGCGGGCCGCAGACTCGCAGAGCGAGCCCCAGTCCACCAGTCTACTGACAGGCTCACCGCCGTCACCCGCGCAGACACGCCAACGACCTGCGAACTCACGCGTAACGCAACCTCTTGCGTTCTCGATGTGCAGGTACAATCTATTTTGAAAAAGGAACTCTGTAATAGTGTATTACTGGTTCCTGCTGTGAATCGGCCGCTATATAAGTGAAATTAAAAAAAGTGAGTCACTGAATTTTGAAAAAGTTTGGAAATTGGAATTCTGAAAACTTTTCAGTTTTCAATTTTCAAGGAGCGGGTATGTGAACACAATTTATTATCATCTCAAAATAAATATTACTCTATACACCACACCTACCAGCGACAATAAAATTTTGAAGAGTCGGTTCCATTTCACCGATTTGTTGTGCTGAGGTTCAGCTAAATCATGCCTGTATATTTACGACGTGACAGTAGAATAGGTGTATTGCAAACAAGAGCTATTGTGTGAAGACGCAACACTGCGGCTCGTAGCGGAACTAGCAAATGTGTCTGCAAGGCAAGTAGATTAGATTCAATAACGATTAGATAAAGGTAATGTGTTCCAACTTCCAAGGGTTCCCTTTGAGTCCGTTACGGCGTCCACAGGAGAGACACGGTCGAGCGGTGACAGGGGGAGCGCGGGCGCAGCGCATCCATGCTTCCGCAATAAATCGCTATGCAATATTGACGCACCTTGCAACTGTTGATAATTATCATTATTTAAATGATCACCAATGTTGAACTTTTAATTGTTTTTTCCTGTCTGGCCAATCGTAGTCCTTGATAGGATTTTTCCATAATTAGGTATACTCAAGTAGGTACCTAGACACCATTTCGGGTGTCTGAAGTCTACAATACTCAATCCTTTGTTGAATTTTTTAATCTGTCTTTAATGCATATAAGCTATGCCGACAGACTGTACAGTTATAAGTCCGAAAAACTGTTTTGACGAAATTGAGTTATTTATAGAGTACCTAACCCACTACTCAGAGGTACTCAGTACATATTTACCCAGGTACCTAATGTTAGCATACAACTGGTACTGTTAGGTATACAGCGCCTGAAGCTCTTATCGCTTATCAAATACAGCATTGTCGCTGTCTAGTTGTAATGGGTGGTGTAGTAGTAAAAAAGCTGCGGCACCGTGACGCTGCGCCGGCGCCGAACAACGGACAGGCCCAGTTCCAGCACGCGCCATACATGCGCGTCTCCCCGTAATGATCAGTTACACTGTGTTATTTCTCAGAGAAACAGTAATTTACATCAGACTCGATGGTCCTCATTCAACTGTCCGTAGTGTTGGTAGCAGGCACTCCCTTTTTTTTGGGATCGTTATGTAGGTGAAACAACCAAACGAACTGAAACTGTAATTTCTTCACAAGTACAAACAACTTGGGCTTGTATGAAATCCTGCATTCGGTGCACTTTCTCGTCCGACCGACCACATGGATGGCTGATGTGCATTTTAAGCAACACCTCATCCAAAAATATCGTATTTCGTCAGCGACACTATTGTTTACATTCACTCTTACGGGTTCGATATAAACAGAGTATCAGACTATACGCAGTTCCGGGCAAAGCTTCAGATTCTCCTGAGATACATACAGACCGATAACGTAGCCTGATTATACAGACATTCCTGGTGGCAAGGACAACGACGCGCAAACTTAAACCATGAATTCAGCACCGGCGGTTATCAAAAAAAAAAAAGTTCACCATCATGTACTGAATCCATGTTAACAGTTTGTACTTAGTACCACAGTAGTAGGTGTACGATCCGGTGTTACACAGTAGGTTCTTATGTTAATAACTAGAATGATCCGTAGGCTGTGGCGACCGCGTTGCGCATCGATGCCGCGTGCCGCAGTCTGGCAGTTCGCGCGGAAACACTGTTACGTTAACTGACATGACCACGTTAATGTCATACACCACGACGTAAATTGAAACCAATTTTCTCTAAAACTACTCACAATGGGATTCGATGGGCCAATACAATAAGAATTCCGTTCGTTTCGATTTTTTCAGGATTTCCAGTAGTAGCGTAGCTAGCCATTAAGGGGGCCCTGTATCATAATTTAGTTGGGGGGCCATGTTTACACGACTGTGGTGTAGATGCGAAGCAGAGTAGGTAATGAAATGTTGAGGTAGGTAATGAAATGAGCTGGAAAGTTGGAGCACCCATACTGGGATACTAGGTAAAGCTGTCATTGCAATATTAGTAACGAAATTTAGGTGAGAGAGAAGGGAGCTCGAAAATTAAACTTGAGAATCGGACGCCCCTGTAGCTTGGGGGTCCCGTATCATCGATACGGCTGATACCGCGGTAGCTACACCCATGATTTCAAGAGTTTATGTGGCAAAATCCTCCTTCACTATTAGTTTATCCTCAACCCTGAAAGTAGTCACCATCTTTTTATCATGTCGGACTTTAGAACGGAATAAAATAATAACAGGTATGCATAATTATATAAATTTTGTGTCACTGATGTCGACTGCTGATGAGTTCCCTCTTATGGAACCATCCCTGGGTGCAGCAGCCAGGATAAAGAAAAAACTTTTCACCAATTAAAATAAGCCGTAGCAGCTAAGAGATGAGGGAGTCCATGATGTATGGATCAGCACCATTCAGCTCAACCATTTTGAAGGGAACATAATGATCCAACACAAGTCACCACCAGCGAGTCAATTGAGCAACCAGGGCACATTTAAGCCAATGAAAGACGTACACAGTAAATGGTAGCTTTATAGTAGGTATAGGTATATTGTTCATACATGTGCGACGCAACTGTACAATACTTAGAGATTGAATTTATAATAAGGAGTATAACTTCAGTAATCAGTACTTTTTACAATCTTCGGCAGCTTTAATAATATTTACGAAAGCTAATCAGTTAGTTTATGCGCCCTTGTAGAGCAGGACCAGCGTTGTGCTAAGCATTTTTGTCAGCGATGTAATCCCCAAACTTAAAATATCTTCTCTTCTTAGCTTGTTTGCATAGTGTGCGTTTTATATTACAAGATTTAAACTTCGTTTCATTCAGTTAGAGTATGTGGGGAGGTACTGTCCATGAGGCCTAAGCTGAGCTTTGCATTTGTGTGAGTGATTACCACTCGCACCATGTGCGCGAGGGACGCACAGCGCCTCAGGCCGATTGTCCGATAGGTCGATTGCCAATCAAAGGACGCGTCGCTATGTGCACTCACACAAATGCAAGGCTCAGCTTAGGCCTCGCGGAATGTATCTTATTGTAACATTTTAAACAGGAGGTACCCCATGAAGGATTTATCTACTTTAGCCAGTCTGAAAGCTGGTTTAACTAATTGGTCCCTATTTCTAGTCCCATACAACGTCTTTCACCTCTTGTAATGGACATGTTTTAATTTTTCCTTACGTATATGATGTTTTCAAAGATATATTGACAAGGTGCCGTTAAGATGTTAATATCTTTAAACAGTTCCTCTATACAATTACGCCTACCGAGGCCAGATATTGCTCTGATGGCTCTGTTTTGCAGAATACAAATAGACTTGATATCTGCAGCCCGTCCCCTAGTAAAATACCGTAAGACGTCGTATATACGTTGTCTATACTACATATGTCAGTAACTGAAATAGACTAGCCTCGCGGTATCTACATGAATAAATTGACGGATTTTTCTTACAGCATATGCTGCTGAACTTAGCCGTTCTGCAAGAGATTTTAAAATAGGACCCCATTGCATCCTTCGGTTGAACGTCATCCCCAAGAAAACAGTTTCATCTACGAATTCTAGTTTCTCTTTATCCTGTAGATCGTCCAAGGAGTCTGGCTGACTGAAACGTTTTCAAAAGTCTTGGCACAGTTATCTATATTCACTACTGAATTTAAGGAAAAATAAAATGATGGAATGATAGATTAATGGAAAAATTGTCATAAGATTGTCATTACTAAATGAGAGTGATGCAATGTTTTTATGAATTATTGTTAAAAAGTATTAGCTACTATTTGTGTCGATTGAGTCCTTACACAATACTATGTCACAATAACTACTTTTCGGTAGCCAAAACATTCGGTAGCCAAAAATTTAGTTTTTTTCCTATTTAATACCAAATTATTAGCAGTTAACGAATTTTGTGCAGTAGGGCGTTATTTGCGTCGTCGAGATTTGATGTACGTCTATTTATCATAAAAAAATATTAAGTAAGTATCGTCAATAAATTACACCATTTATGGTTGTTTTTTTTAAAATAAATTCATCATTAGCCTAACTAAAAAGTGGAAAGGACCGAGTCGAGTTCGAGTCTTGTGGAACGCCTTTTAAACCAAGTGAATTTATTTATTTGAGCTTTTTGTTGTCTATCATTTAAATAAGATTTTACTAAACTGAACGCAAGGTTACCTAGTCCGTTATGCCCAAGTTTTAAGAGTAAGGTTCTGTGATCAACGCAGTCAATAAATCCTATGGCATCTTGGGCCTCCTTCCACGCTGTTAATGTGTTTTAATACAGTGACACCGGCGTCAGTCGTACAACGTTCTTTGGTGAAACCATATTGACATATGATTTTGTTGGTTCTAAAATAACATTTTCGAACACCTTGCTGAATACCGACAACACGGATACTGATCTATAATTGTTGGTGTCTTTGATATCCACAAATTTAAAAAGTGGTACATAATCAGCCTATTAGATTCCCACTGCTGAGAAACAGGCCTTTTCTCTGTGAGAGGGAGGCCGTAATCCACCACGCGGGCCCAGTTATGGTTGGTAGGGACATGCCGGTTTCCTCACGATGTTTTCCTTCACCGTTTTGAGAGCAGTGGTGATGAAATAATTTACACAACTTAAAGCGCATGTCTGGGTTCGAACCTACGACCTACAACTCGTAAGACGCGGCCGTTACCACTGGGCCATCACTGCTCTCAAAAAGTGGTATTTTACCTTACAGTATTATATTAAATCCGGGAAGGATCTACACACAAATTAAATATTAAAGTTAAGTTTGGGTGTTTGCACAATACGGTCGATTTCTTCGTTATTTTGTTACCGAGCACCGAGACCGACCGAGCATTGAGAATTCAATAGAGTGCATCCCAGCAAAAACACTGTTAGATTTTCAACTCTCGGCGATAACCAACGCGTTGAATCCAGTGCTCGAAAAAATCACGCCCCGAATATTTTTCCGCCCGTGCGGAAAAATTAAAAGGTTATCCATACATTTTATTTTAGTCCACGTACTAAAATAAAATGTATGTGTAACCTTTTAATTTGAAAAATATAGTTTTGGACTTATCATAAATCTTGCGATGTTTTTAAATCAAATGGTTTAACACGCTTTTATTATTTTACTCTCACTTGTGACTAACAAACAATGTAATGAAAGTAAGGAGGTATTGGAAGTTATTTTTAACCTACTTCTAATTTTTGTTTAACGAAATAAAACTTTGTGTGTTTATACAGTCCGAATGACAATACTATAATTTTGTATATTACCTCTGATCTAATGATGGAGCCAGGAAGTGGATAGTGGAACTCTTCAGTGGCTAAACCCCTCGAATTTGGGCTACTGTGTTCGTTGACTTTATACTTATTAACTAAATAAAGATTAGACTAGACAAAAAGACTTTATGTAGTTTATAAAAAACAAAACACACGCTTTTATCACGCACAAAAAATGTTATTTTTTTTACTTGTTTGCGATCTATGCAGCTTGTCAGTTCTTCTATATCCAAAGATAAATTCGGCGATCGCTTTTTGGTTGTGTTCATATAATTTTAATAATAATAATAATCTATAAAAGGATAATGTACAAACTTTTTAACGAAATCAAAGAAACAGCAAAACGAAGTAGTTCGATTTGTCTAGTTTGTGTTTTTTTAAGCACTAACGGGTGTTATTAACTGAAAGAACCATAATATTATTTTACTTTAATTTTCGAAAACAACAAATACCGTTGACACTATCCTATAGAAAAAAAGCTCTGTCGGCTAGCGTTGTCAGTGTAAAAATGCCAAAGTTGGACTAAGGGATTCTCGAATTGAGGCACACATTTTTGCCAAACATAAATCTCTGCCAGCCCTCCGGATGCTAAAGTACTATCATCTAATCTAAAACTTGTAGGCCCAAAAAAGCTAGAGCAAATGCTACAGCAATTATCGGATCAAAGTGCGAAAGCAGGGCAGTCAATGAACACGACTAAGACAAAATGATGACCAATTTCTCACCGACCAGTATTACAGTAAATAGGGCGCCAATAGACTACGTAGAAGACTACATTTAAATAAGACCGTTCATATCTCTACAACTGATACTATGCGTAGAGAATTGATAGGAGAATAGCTTACACTTATAAAAGATTTTGGTCCTAAGGGTTCTTGATCTTTGCTAAGGCAAAGATCAACAAAGATCAAGAAATTTCTTATATTCCTCTCTTAACATAACTACGTTAAGAGAGGAATATAAGAAATTTACCAAATTAATAACAGAGTGTTATCCAAGGGATGAACAAAGGAGCAAAGGACGACAAGCGAAACTTTGGGAAGACGACGTCAAAAGAGCAGCTGGTCCAGAGTGAATTCAGAGGCCGAGAGACAGACCGGAGAGCTAGTGTCGAAGAAAATAATTTACAAAAAAAACTTTTAAAACATTGTAGAACCACCAATAAAGGCTTATTTTATTTTATTTTAATTTCATGTATATTCTTACTGGTAGTTCAAATAATTTTGCTCTGCTATTGTGTTTCAACGTGCCACTGTTGCTCAAGGTATTCGCTTGTTGAAGTTGTATGTCCGTGACGCCCCTCGGCACTCGATCACCGATCGCCTGCGCATGCGCACTCATGTGTGCCAACAGGTTTTATTATCCTTCGTTTGTGCTCGACTTTACGCGTAATTTGATCCCGGAACCCTTGCCATACATCGCTTGGTAATCATAAATGATATCCACACAAAGATGTCCCACATAATTGTTCCAAGGTGGTTAGAGGATGTCCTGTTTGTAACGCCACCTGGCACTGATACAAAAGACGATTTGATACATAATCCTTAACGAGCCCAGTTGTTTCATACGAGTAGCTTGAGTATATCTACTTAGCCAGCTAGGGCTAGGAATTGAGTTTAGGCGGTGGCTAACCGCTGGAGTATTTAAGTCTGAAATCAGTAACCAGCTTGTCAAGAAGTATGCGTAAAAGTTTCATAGTTTCAAAGTTTCAGGGGCCTATTAGGATAGAGCTACGATACATAATACGAACTAGCAGTCGATAATACTACATCATTTGGCCCAGTGACACAGCTCGGGGATCCCGGAATGATAGCATAACAGACAATGACCCCGTGCTCCCAGTTCCCATGGCTGCGCATGCGGCGGCGACAGATTGATTAGGTCTTATTAGATATGCCCCTCCAATAATACGTCGCTATCGTCTCTTAGCAACACTCCAACATTGCTCTGAAGACAGTTCGATCTGACATCGTAATTTAGATGTTAACAAGCATTACGAATTAACAGTTAACATTGATGTGAACCAATCACTTTTTCATTGTTTCTACGGATGAATCTAATCTAAATTAGTTTCTACTTGATACACTGTATATGAGATGATTACCAATATTTTATGGTACGGACCAAGTCTTAATCAATCATGACAAAAATCTAAGTTTTGTTTCCACTGGCTTTCACCTAATTCATCGGAATTACAGTTAAAAGGTCTGTCTTAATCAAAGAGAGTTAGTTTTGTTAACTCCATTGTTTCTGACTTATCATCATGCTCATTATTTGTTCAGATGTGCTCGAAAGGAATGCTACACTTGATTTTAGTAATACGTAACCGTATATAAGAGCGCTCCAAAACAATGTGCACATGTTAATGTGGCAACGGTTGAAGAAAGCGAAATGAGCCAGCGATGGCTGCGCTGATGCTGATGTTTTTTCCGCTTTCTAAATTCAGCCCCGAGAGGTTCGGCTTGCGAACTGTATGCATAAATATTTAATTATAAGGAGGTAGGTACCTAGCCTACGTGCCAGATGTTGCAAGGGCTTCATTGTAGGCAAAAAAAAATACGAAATAGTATGAACGCTACCAGAGGAAGTTTGGAAGAGCCGCCGAAAGTAGAAAAGAAATCGTTTGTATCTCTATTGGCATGTGATCAGGAGCGACGAAATGCATGTGAATGCTAAAGACTGATGAACATAAATGTTGATTGATGGAAGGAACGAAGAAAATATGGATGGATTGTGTCCGTAGTGTGATGTAAGTAAATGAATAGTGAGTAGGTACATTGATAACGTGACGGGTGGCGTTTTGGAACTTTTTTTTTTGAAGATGAAGACTAACAAAGTGGGATGAGAGTGGTGAATACGAGAAGTACTTATCTATAGTAGTTCCGTTCCAAAATAAAGTGGATTGACATTCATTCCGTTAGTTGTCACAGACATTTTATAGAAAGGCTGCGTACTGTCACGCGTAAGCTCGGACATCAACGCAAAAGTCACCACAAATTACCTACCTATTTGATCTTGTCAGTATGTATATTGTCTCAATCGTCGCCAGGTAGATTTATATCAACATTTCTTTGTTAATTTCCGATTACTTATGAATTTGCTTCTTTCTGTTTTTTTTTTAACTATGGATATATTGACTGATAAGAAATAAGAATCATTTATTTGCAGAAAATATTGGCGTTACCAGTTGTAAAAGTTGGTGGATTAATGTACAGTCCATATTTTGCCTGTTTAGGGCATGCAAATTAATTACTCATGAGTACATAATAGGTTCTCATTTTAATAAGATATAGGTACTTACATAATATGTTTATAAATACCTATGTTCTAATATTAAAATAAAATAATATACAAACATTACAAAACCTAAAATGTCAAAATAACATATTGTCTTTGTAACATAAATTCTTAAGTTAAACTAAATAAACACACCACAAAACTATAGAAAAATTAAAATATTAATTTTTCCCTATGTTGTAAAATTCTTGTAAACTGTAAAAACAATTGTCTATCAAAATGGGAGCTCCCATAAAATCATTGGTAATTTGTTAAAAATTGTAAGGCACATCATGATCACATTTTTTAAGTCAAAGTCAAAACATTTATTTCAAATAGGCCCATAAAAAGGCACTTTAAACGTCAACAATTACATTAAAAATAGAACTGATTCTAGGCGCTACTTCCAAAAGGTAGTTTCGTATGGAGAAGAAGGGGCAAGAAACTCCACCGTTACTCTTTTAAAATGTTTTACAATATTTTGTATACATTAATTATATTTTTATATGTGAAGACGATGCACCAAGAATAAAAATACTATAACACAATTGGTAAGAAGAATTAAAAATATAGCAAAAGCAGATAAATGAATCACGCGATAGGTACATTGTGCTCACATATTTACAACCATTGTAAAAATATATGATTTTCCTAAAATATTAACTAGGAATAAGTCAGTGTGTGAGTAGGTAAAAAAAATATATATATATATAATTCAATTAGCAACCAGTGTGATTTTGTCTAGACGGGATTGTCCTATGGAGCTGGACCATCATGTTTCCAAGCATTCTTATCTTGTATATAATCCTCTAATTAGTAATAAGAGATGTAAAAAGTCATTACATAAAATAAAGAGAATCATTTAACTCAATTATAATAATCAGCCTCAAATGTGGTAAAATAGAGATTTAAAAAAATCTGTCTTTTAAATTACTGCGGAGCAACTAACTTTTTACATAGTGAAATGTTCTTTTTATCTTCGTAACAATAATAATTAAACTTAATTAACTGTAAAAACTTAAACAAATATTAAAATTTAAATTTCAAAACATAAAAACAGTAAGAATCAAAACAAGCAAAATCATGTCTTTTCATTATGTAAGTAAAATTATTCCTTTTTGGGACGGTTTACCACATATGGGCGGATTTGTTCTAAAAACAAGATCGTGGTAATATTTTGTTTTCATAAAATTTCCATATGGTCAATTATTATGAAATATACTAACAACCTCACTAACATTTTATATAAAGTCTTTTTGATTTTTTGGAGTACAAAATAAATATGCTTTTAATGGGGAATAAGGTGTGTAAGGATCAGCATCAAGTGGCCATCTATTCTCTCTGCTATTTGATAGATAACTTTTGTTTAGCAAGGAAAAGTACTTTATTATTTTGGTGAAACACTTTTCTCTTTGACTGTTAGGTGAAAAAAGCACACAAAAAAGATATTAAATTTATCGAATCGGGGGCGTCGGCCACAGGTGCGTCGACCACTGGGGGCGTAAGCCACGGACCCTAATTTCCACCTTTGAATCTAATGAATTTATTATGTTTCTTCACAAAAACTGGTCAAGGTCAAAAGTTTCAGTTTTTTAAATGAAGGCCTACAAGATTCAAGTGGATCGACGTAGCCTAAAGCTTTTACATATTTCTTTTGTACAATAAATCTACTAATATATAAAATTCTCGTGTGTTTGTTACCAAACACCTCCGAAACGGCTGGACCGATTTGTATAACATTTTGTGTGCATGTCGGGTAGGTCTGAGAATCGGCCAGCATCTATTTAAAAAAAAAGAAGCAAAACAACGTTTTGCGGGGACAGCTAGTATCTTACAATTGTCTGTTGAACTGTCCATATTATTAGGCCATATCTTAATATCCTTAATAATGATTCACTTTAAGCTAATTAGTTATGCGGGCTTTTTTTCGTCTGACACTACGTATACGAAGTTTACTTAAGCATACACAAATCGTTAGTTTACTGTCCAATTACAGAGTTTGTAATAACTCTAGACAAACTCTGTAATTGGTCAGTAAACTAGATGATCCAAGAATTTAAAACTTTCTGATTCTAATGATGAATCATTAGTAATGATGTAACATTTCTAAGTAGTAGAGAATCAAAACTGGATTGTAGTGATTATCGATAGCCAAAAAAAAACAAACACCCATCTAATCATCAAACTTTTACATTGTGTAGGTAATTTACGCAATTTTCATTTTATTAGCATTCATTAAAATTCTGGACTTATCCACAATATCTACGGTTCTACCACAAACACGTTTTAAGCAGTTAGTTAACTAAATGACTACATAGACAAATGTTTGTAAGTTATAGCGGCTAGCAAGGTATGGCGGTGGTAGTAGGCGGAGTAGGTGAGGCTGTAGTCGGGCGGCGTTCAGGGATTGGAAGTAGAGTGTAGGTCGTCCTCGTCAGGCGGCGAGATGGGTGCACAACATTGTGTAGCAGTGGGTGAATTAAGGCTATGGATAATGATAATAAGAAGCTCCTCGCAGCTCCGCAATTAGTAATGTGTACCTGTTGTTACAGTAACCGTGGTGCGAGGGCGTGGCGCGCGCGCTGCGGGCATGCGGCCGAAGCGGTAGCGGCAGCATGCGCGCGCTCAAGCTGTGCCTCGCGCTGCTCGTGTTGGCGCCAGACATCGATGCACAAGGTTTGTACATCAGAAGACTAGACGCTGTATATTTACTTGGAGAATACGTCGCGAGACACGTGCCTCCTTTGTATAGAGATAACGCGACGCGCGGTGCCGTGTCGCGACTTCTTGTCTTCTATCAAGAAGTATTTAATTATTTTAGATGTCTGTATTGCGGAGAATTGTGTCCCATAGACCCCTAGTTACATAAAAAATATAACGGTTCTATATCTACTTCATATTCAACAATCATAACTATTATCACCGATGAGTTTTGAATTGAAAACCAAAATGATATTGTGGCTCACAGCTGCGTGAAATTATTTTCTCGGGCTTCCTATAGCTCTAAGCTTCCTATTTGCATGATGGTTAATTTTTGAAGGCGACTAGCGGTAGGTATGCACGGTATACACCTGACTCTAGACTACCGTCCATAAACACTGGAACAAAAGATAATATGCCATGCACAATAGGCTCATTCCACAGTTGCGCTATTGTTATTAACAATTTTGCACATTTGCAATCATATTTAAACAATTGACATTGTTGTTCTTAATGTCGAACAGTAATTTTATAATTCGAATGACCGTTCAATTAGCACGTTGATAGCCGTAACAACCGTATCCGTCGTCGTTTCGCAAGCGCAGCACAACGTTGATGAATGCGCAGGAGAGCGTGCGCCACAGCGCCACGTGGCGGCGAAGTGGCGACCGTGTGGCGTTCGCACATTATTTATAACTGCTATATTGTACGCTAACTCAGGCCGTTTGCGTGCTGTTATTGCATTAGCCGTTATAGATAATTGGCGCCGATTTCAATCCAATGCTTTTTGTAATTGGGCGGAAAGTCGGAAAATGACACTTTGGAGCCGCCAAACGCATTGGTTCTTTATGATTACTCAAAGCTCGTATGACGAACTGAATGGAATATAATTATGTTAAGGTAGGTCTGGGAATGTGATCCTTGTCAAATTGGTTACTCTATGTCTATGGGACATTTCGGCGAGGTTTAGTTTCCATTCTAGTTTCTCCAATATTATATTGCCACTGTCAATCCAAACCTGGAAGAGGCTAATCTGTTGATGCCTAGCAAGTGTTGCGTTCGGTTTAGAATATAATGGCCAGTGTAAACTCTCGTTATTTCCCAACACCGCACGGTATGTTCGTACTGCATCCATTCTTTAGCGTACGCTCACTGCCGCCAAATTATCCTGTCTTAGGAAACACAAGCTGTTTGATACCTCGCTGAAAACTGTCGCAATCGCATTCTAGTTTAACTCGTGGATTAAGAGCAGGGCGACGTCTGAATTGTCCATACAAACGTAATACCGAAACCATATGCAATTTAAGCATATTTCCACCATATTATGCTTATATTCGGATGAAGACAGTATTTATCTAGGTTCCTACATCTTTTTTTTTTTTTTTGCAAAATACTTATCTTAAATGAAGTTTAAGCTAATTGGATTTCTCACTTTTTACAGCGTAAATGACGTTTTCTTATCGTTTTTGCTGTACTATAAACAACAATATCTGTAATGTTGTTGTATTAGAAACATAGCTTATATTATCTTGTTGCAAAAAGTCGAAAAAAAAAGAAAAAATATTAAGTTTTAATTCATTAGTTTTGGTTTACGGAACACATCAAAATTTATCACAATTTTTCAATAGCTAGAAGTGCTATCGCGTCAAGCAAATGTCAATGTGTGCGTGGTCGTACTGCTCAGGGTAGTAGATGTGTATTGCTCGGACAAGCACACACATAACCGATTTACCGCAACGTTTTGCTCGCCGCGCGCCGGAGTATTCCGTGTTTGTTGTCAGTGTTAGACGATTAGTTTATTGTCCTGGGCGTGCGTATTTATTTGCATAATTGTATTGTAATATTCTTGACACTATTGACTTATAAATGCTGTGAACTTGGATTCAGATTGGCCTTATATTTGGTATCGAGTAACCTAACCATTGATACATCAACTGAAATTTTTTTATAGAAATACTTTGCAATTTAAGAAAATAAATATTACAAAAATAAAACAAGTAAATTTTTTAGTACTCATGCAGTAATTTTGATAAAAATGTTGATACGTAACATTACAATACGGACTTTTCCAACGTTATTTCTTACTAGCTTCCGCCCGCGGCTTCACCCATGTGGAGTGTTGGTGAAAAGTAGCCTATAAGTACATAAGCTACTTTCTCCAGGCTTGTAACACAGTTCAGCGTATTGGCTGTGAAACATCACAGCCCCGCTCTGCGCGCGGTATCCTCCGTTCGGATAGTGGTAACTTTTGAACAATCCGTCCAAATTAATGAGTGTAAAAGACAAAGTTTATCTACATCAAACACCAAAAGCGATAAAGGTATAAATTTTGATGAGAATTAATTAAATACTCTATATTTAATTCATCATCATCATCATAATCAGCCTATAACGTTCCCACTGCTGGGACACAGGCCTCCTCTCTATGAGAGGCAGTGAGCCGTAATCCACCACGCGGGCTCAGTGCGGGTTGGTAGATGTCACATGTCTTCGAATTTTTGGTTCTAGGACATGCCGGTTTCCTCACGATGTTTTCCTTCACCGTTTTGAGAGCAATGGTCAAAATAAATATATAAATGTGATTTGTAAAAACATAATAGCAATTCATTTATGGCTCACTATTTTGGCTATAATAGCTTCCACATAATGTAGATGTATGCTGTCGCGGACTTTTATTTAGAATTGTTTATGACAAACACCCCCACGTTACATTATCATCGTGTATTACGTCTACACCAACACCATAAGGCTTAGACAACGCACGACAAGATAGCTCTCAAAGGGCTGGATTTTTTCCGACTTCCTTTAAACATGACATTATATTATGTACTAATACTTCGCCCGCGACTTCGTCCGCGTAGATTTCGAAAAAATAAAGTAGCCTATGTTCATAATACATAATTTTGGCTTCTACTGGTAAAACAATTTTTCAAATTGGTCCAGTAGTTTCGTAGCCAATCTTGAAAATCTTTCAATACAAACAAACAATCAAATCTTTCCTCTTTATAATATTAGTATAGACAAATCACACAATCTTTATAAATTATAGTCTATGTTTGAGTTTCACACTACTAGGTACCTAAGTATATTTAGTATAAATTAGTATTTACCTACCTATCTACCTACGTATGGAGCTTTGTGTGTTGCGTTTCTTTAGACCATGTTCGCACGGACGTAAATATCTCGAGGCGGGATTTTATCACGTACTGCATTTTCAACTGTCGGTGTTGAACTGAGCATTGAGAATTACAACAGAGTCAAAATCAAAATCAAAATATTTTATTTCACATAAACCTGCATGGGCACTTATGAAACGTCAGATTCTAGGTGCACGGTTCCAATTGGTCGTTTCCTATGGAGAAGATCCGGCAAGAAACTCCATGGTTACTCTTTTAAAAATATTTGTCTTTTACAATGATTTTTAATTACAGTGTTAATAGGTATGGGAGGACAGTGTAGGCCTGTCAACAAGTACCATATGTTTAACAAATAGGCAACGGTCTATAAATTTACAATCCACAAGGCCTACGACGTTCTCACATTTACAAAATATAAAATAATCTAATAGAGTAAAATCAAAAACTAATTAAAAATTGTAGGTATATAATGTCAAATAATGAAAATATTATGTCAGAGTTATGTAAAAGTCAATATATAATAAAAAATAAAAATTAAACACCACCAGAGTGCTGCACACTGTTGGATTTTCAACTCTCGGCGCTAAGCAGTGCGTTGAAGATCCAGTGCGCGAAAAAATTATCTCAAGGACCTTTATTGGTACTGTAACATTTATCCGACTTTATTAAGTTTCGTTTTTTTTTAATAGATGAATCAACAATAACAATGGTAATCGCAATATTTATGAAGAACATAACAATTTTTTTTTCAAAATCCTTTATTTTTATTGTTCTTAGCTCAGGACGGTGTTATTGATGTACTCGTATCACGTAAACAGGTATAAATTAGTGGAATATTTTTTATTTGAAACTTTAATGATTTGACTTGTATTCATTATTTATACATTTAGTAACAATTTTTAGTTTAGTAAAAGTAAGTACGTAAATAAGACAGAAGAATCCTTAGTTTTTTTAAGGACCAAGGAAATTATATATATCCCTATAATTTGTATTTACTCGAATTACAACGTCGGCCGGTTCCCCCTAAGGCATCATCCTAATAGAACGCGAATGCGCGATCATCGCAGGTTCGCGCGAATTTTACTAGTACGAACGCGCGATCAAACATATTGAACTCGAAGAGGTGTCCTAACTGACAATGGCACGACGCTGTCGCGCGATCGAAATGTTTGTAAATCTATTCGTGCGAACTTAGCTCGTACGGACGCGCGATCAAACATACTGAATTCGAATAGGTGTCCTAATGAAATTCGCGCAAATCGCGTCGGCGCAACGGGACACCGCGCCCGCGTCCCTCTCGCCTTGCCGGCCCGGCCGGCTGGCCGCCATTTTATTTCGTCGCGTCGTCAATTCGCGCGATGATCAATTAGGACACCAGTTTTTGCCATCGCACATACACGCGATGTTCGCATCGCTTACTCGCACGATGATCGCGCAATCGCGTTCTATTAGGACGGTGCCTAAGACCACGCGCGATGACGATGTATAAGTACCATAAGTAGTACCTTATATAATTTATTCAAGAATACCAACAGCACATACCTAGGTACTTTTCTTGATTTTCACTACAAGGCCTAGATGTCGAAATATTCTTATAATTATGTTGTTAAAGAAATTTCCATAAAACGCATTACTAGTCTGTGGATTTACAAACGATTCCCCAAAGTCTTCGACAAAAACAACGCAAATCATGAACATACCTAATTACTAATAGATAGAAATATCTTCAGAGTCGTTACGAATGAACGGAATGTACAGTTAGTACAGTACTGCTCATAATAGCTATCTATCTACTCACACAGTCATACACACACACGGCTGCGCACCGCGTCCCTCACTCCCTTCTTTTGTCAAACAGAGATAGCAATATTCCGAATCCGGCCTCAAATTTCTATAACGTGCGATGTTCGTCGTCCCCTTAAGTGTCTGATTGTAATGCAAGTTTCTTCTTTACGAAAGCGATATTATAGTAAAAAATATTGTAATTAGTTGAGGTTATGAAATTATCGTTGATAGTGGCATCATGAGTACAACCTTCGTTCCAATCGTTCTATTTCGCATTTCACCAACCGAACCTCGAAAAAGCTTTTCAAGAAAATACATTTTCTAAACGTATCGTAAGTGACAATTAAACAGCCAATTTTTTTTATCTGTCTTAGCAATGCTACCCTATATTAAATTCTGGAACAATTCTAACAAATCAGTAGTTATACATTAGTTAAGTGTGTCAAATTAAGGAAATCGCAGTACAAACGAGGCCCGATCAAACAAGCGAAGGGTAGTTGTTTTATTCGGAGGGGTGGTTCGCTGACCGACCCCCCCCCACCCCTTGACCCCCGGGCCGGCCACATTTTCACGTAGTAACTTTTGTAGCAGTGATTTTCTTGTCAGATGTTTTTTTTAACCGTTTCATTTGTTTGCCTTCATGCACTACCGGTGTCGAGCAAAGGCCTCGCGGCTTCCCTACGACTGGGAGCTCCTTGTTGTTCTCCCCATCGCTGTTACTGTGGCGAAGTTGTCAATAGTGCCTGACACCACGGCCTGTCTTCCAGCCAAAGTGCGGACCGTTTAGCGCGCCACGCGAACTTATACGACATCATCCGATGAGCTCTTGTCACCGTTGGCGTTCCGGCTGTATTAGAATCCAATGGTTTGGCACGCGACGATGGCAAGAGACCGGACGGCATGTCTTTACTTCCGTGGAAGTTGGGAAGGCCTTTAGTGTGGGATACTCTTGCGCCATCCAATCTTCCTGACTCGGCGTGCTGTGCTAGCACTGTTGCTGCCATTCCGGAAAACCTCAAGCGACGTAAGTATAACACCCTTATGGGTATATTTTCAAGCCGTTTGTGTTTGAAACACTAGGGGCGATATCGAAACTGTTGGTTGAGACTTCTTGTAACCTAAAGGCTAGCTGTTACCTTGGCCAGAGGCTAAGCATTGCCATACAACGTGGTGATGCCGCCAGCCGACAGCGACCCGGATCATTTTATGAAGCTACATATTATACATTGTGAATAGTTTTAGTTAAGTTAGGATATAACTTTGTTATTATGAATTAGGATTATTCAGTATTCTATTTAATTAATTAATTAGATATTAGTTGTTTTTTACGTACATACTATTTTAGTGTATACTAATATTATAAATTAGCATAAAAAATACCTGTACTTAGGGAATGCAATAAAGAATACTCTAAATACCTTTTCACGCAGCCTAAACCACTTAGCGGATTTCGATAAGTTTTGGCTTGGAGATAGATGGTCCCGGTAAGCGTCAGCATGCTCCCGTGGGATTGTTTCCGACAGGCACGCGGGCGAAGCCGCTGGCTGAACCTAGTTTTAAGACCAAAGTGATTTTAACTTGTTTAAGTAAATAACTTACTATTACAAGTTCAACGCTCATATTGACTGCGGCTGCAACTGCCATCATAAATACACATAAATCATATGCCCCAAAATAAACTGTTACCATTTACTTGTATACTATAAGAAGACCTGCATCGAGTCCTCGACCCTCCTCAATTTCGTATTTAGGTTGCATCAATCTGTTAAGCTAGTAGCTAGCACTATCTTCATGTATATACTGATTGTGTTATCGGTGTGCAAGTGAATGGTTTCCTCGGTCGCGTGGTGTAATGTCGCGTGCCACAGGCCAGTGGCGACCGGCGCGCGAGGACGGGTCGCCGACCGCTGCCGAAGTGCGCCCGGTGCACCACCCTGTTAATTAATATGTACTGTTCTGCACTGACTTGCACCAAGAGTTTTAGTTGAGGAAGTAGTAACATAACATAACATCACGCCTTGTTTCCCCGAAGGGTTGGGCAGAGGTGTACCTATAGTACACCCACATTTCGCCAGTTATGTTTAAGTCCCATGTAATAGTGGGCGAGCCTATTGCCATCTACCGGGCACAAATCCAGACTTCGGGCTGCTACTGAGAAATTCCAGATAGAAAATCCCAATAACACGTTGCCCGACCTGGGGATCGAACCCAGGACCTCATGCTCAGCAGTAGCGATTGCGACCAACATTATGTTTAAATACAAAAATCATCATTATCCTCTGATTCCAATTAGTTGGTCGGCGGTGCAGCATGTAGTCTTCAGCCTCAGTGTTGACCCCCTTACTAACAATCATCACACACACAATCTATCCATCGTTTCGTTGCTCCTCCTTTCCTTTTTTACTTCTTCCACATTAATTTTACAAACTTTCCTCTCAACATGCATACAGTGTTCTGCATCACATCACATACCTACCCATTCCTTGACCTGACATTTTCGCTCATCTTCTTGGTCACCGACGCTACTTTGAGCTTTTCAGGTTTTGGCTTATCTATCTCTATGATAGAATAAAATGATGAAAGATCCTTCTAAACATTTACATCACAGCTGCATGCAATCATCAAACTAATGTCTTATATGGCCCAACAATCTAAATGTTGTTATTTTGGCAATGGTAATTGCCAATTGTGCAAGATGTATAAAGAAATTTAGGAAAACTACTATACACTTGTGACTTAAATAGTTCTATCTAACTGCCCACTAGTAACGCCAAGGGTATAATTGAGCTTGACGAGGAGAAAAGCTTGAACATGACACACGCGACACGAAACTGATCCAGTTGAGATAGTGCGGAGCAATCAACAGCTGTGATTTATCGCAGACATTAGCAGCTGTTGTTGCGCCAATCATAAGTATGACAGTTACAGAAACAGCTAAATTGTACTGTAACACCGACAACTGAGTCCCGCTGTGAGCCAATACCGGATCGCGAACACTTCGTTTACGTAAAATAAGGGGGAAGCGCCAAGTTGACCGCGAAATTATAATTTTCTTACGTTTTTGCAATTTGCAGTTCAGTGTCAGGTAACAAGTATGTAGGTATTTACAGAATTACAACCATTCAAATAATTGATACAATCCTCTACGTTCTTAAAGCCCTGTCGATTGATATTTTATGAATCAACATTCATTATGAATAGATGAACTTAGAGGGTTGTATTGATGATTTCAATTATTATAATTCTGTTTCCTTGTTACGGTCGCGAATCATATTTTGTTCAGCCTAAAACCTGACAATTACCTACAACGGGCAACCTGGCGCTTCCGTCTTAAACGTTTAACTTGATTGTTCCCTTAGTGAAATATGCCAACGCCTCCACTAATCATAGGCCAAAATATTATCTTTTTTTTTGTTTTTTTATTTGTTTTAATTGCAAGAAAATACATATTTTACAAGGAAAGATCTCACAGCCTTCAGTCAATGTATTCTGCCTGCAAGCAAGCGTGCAAATTATTTGTGTTTATGTCATAGTTGTTATTAGTACCTTCATTTTTATTATTGCATTATTATCACATACCTACAATTGTCATTAATTATTAAGTACTACAAACACATTTTTTTAAGTTAAAAAAATTCTATTAAGACATTTTTGTAACCACTCTGACAGCTTTGTTTTAAAACGTTACCCTGCAACAATTTAAATTCATTTGGTATTGTGTTATAATAAATGTACCCACCAATGTACACATATTGAACACATTTCTTTTATAATAGTACATTATGATATAAGTGCGGTAAGTTGAAAATTACAGCCGAGGCGATATTGCTAGCCCTGGCCTACAAGAAAGCAGAAGCTGTAATTATCAAAGCGCACGTATGTTGTACGACGTTTTATAACATATTTGCGAGGAAATTAATAAAACTCGGACTTTCTTAAACGAATAAATCTTTAATCAACTGTTAAAGCAGTTAGAAAAAATTGTAAAATTGATTATTACGTTGTCAGTTGGCATTTTTAATGTTGTCAAGTTACTATTATTAGTTACAATTTTACCAGTCTCTTTCTCACTGTCTTGAGTGAAAGTAGGAGAAACGAGACCACAGAGTTCTGCAGTCGGTGGCGGCGACGGAGGCGGCTGCGGCGGCGGCGACGGTCGAGAGTCACTTCGCGCTAAATTTACATTCCTTGTAATGCAGGAGCTAATTTCTTCTTTATTTCTCATCGAGTTATCTATGTAGAAAGTGGCAATTTGTTTCGGCATTGCTCCAATTTTATTTATGCCAATGGGTTGGCTAGTGCATTTTCCATTTTGGTATTTTTTTTAAAATCTGTTAGACATCGCTTTTGTTGAACGAAGCGCTTCGTATTTCTTCACTGTCGTGAAAAGGCCCCTGTATTGTGAACGATCTTGGAATTTAATTTTTTGTGTTTATGATTTGGACAAGAAGAACCCGCCCATGGTTCTCGTTCTCGGTTCTATTAGTTGTGATGTTTGCACCCTGGCCACCTCTGGCCCACCATTGGTGCCGAATATTAATCCAACACGAAAAGTGTTTAAAACAGCGGAAAAAACACATATAATAATAATAATGACACTGTGCTTGATCACCTGCGAAGTGAAATGCAGAGTAGCCATGTCATCGCCCCGCCGTCGCAGACTGTTGTGGTACTATCACAGTCCAAAACAAATCAAGCTGACGAGGGAAGTGATGATTGAGCTACAAACGTAAGTACCCAGTGCAATGAGGAATTTAGGAGTGCTTTGGAGTGTGCGATTCGGTAATATCGGTTCATGTCGCCCGAACTTAGACCACGCTTACCTCGTTTGCCCATGCATAACAAAAATAGGGTGCTGGTGGCAGTCCTGGATTCGCAGTTATCAAACTATTTTGATGACTGCGAAGACCTCACCGATACTCATTCGATTCTGTACTGCGCGGCTGTTGCGGCATGTCGTGTAGCTCACATCAAATTTACCAATGACTGTAGAGCTACGCGACCGAAACCAACCGTACCAGCTTGGCAGTGGAGAATTGAGCACTGTATTGGTGGGGACAGAGCGCTCATCGGCAAACTAATCTGCTTCAGGGACGGCAATACTCGTCCAAGAGTGATGCGCTTTGTGAGGCGGGCGTTCTCAGGGACTGATATTAGCTCTCAGAACTATCTGTCCTGCGTCACAGAGCGCATCGACTTCCTGAAGCAGAAAGTGTATGCATGTGCTAACCGTATTCGTAGGTATAATCTGCGAGTAGAGCGATACACTCAGAATCGCACCTTCCAGAGCGATGAAAGGTGGGTTTATAGGGGTTGGGAGCGACCGAACCAAGGTGTGGCTGACACGTGCTTGCCAGATGATGATGGCATGTGTTCTTTCTGGCGCAGTATCTGGTCGGTGCCTGTCAGTCACACCGAAGGTGGTTGGGCTCGGGAAGTCGAGCGAGCCTGTAATCCAATACCAGAAATGGGGGGCTATTACCATCTGCCCCCAAGATGTAGCTCGTGCAGTCCGTCCGTTGCCTAACTGGAAGTCCCCAGGGCCGAACGGGAAGCGTTGGGCATCAATGGTACTGACATGAAGCAATCGTTGAAGGAGTGCTTCTTTGGCCGCCTGAAGAAAGTGTTAAATAGTCTTCTGTCAGGCGGAAACAAGGTGCGCGCCTTTAACGGTTGGGTCATGCCAGTTTTAATGTACTCTTTCGGCATACTCAAATGGACTCAGACCGAACTTGACGCCCTGGTAAGAGGGTCCGTAAATAAATAAATAAAAATCCGAAAATAATCTTGGTCAGATCATTCGAGGACCATGTAGATTGGTGTCTGAAATGGTCTTTTATAAAGAACCACACAGATTTGAGTGGTCCTGTCCAGTCAATGCACGCATTTGTCAATCATCGTGCAGCTCGTACTCACCTTCACAAAAAGTAAAATAATATTATACTTTATACAGTAAACATACATGTCATTGACTATACAAAAAAGTACAAAAAAAAAATGGCAAAATAAACATCAATATTATCTGTGTCAATTTATTGGAGCAGCTCAATCACAAGCCTTTTTGTCCTCAATATAGTCCTTGACAGTGTAGGCTTTCTGACATAGTTTTCGCCAAACAAAAGATGTGAATTTATTAAGGCTTCGTACTTGAATGTGTCTAGGATGTTTATTATATAAACGTATACATACCAACACCAATTTTCTTGATCTAGTATTTATATTATCATTATATTTTCATCATTGTTTTTATGTGCATACAAAGATATTAATAAATATACTGAGAACGCACAGTCATAATATTAATCTCTTGAAATTTGTCTCTGAGGTGTGTCTGGGACTTAATTTATAAATTGAACGAACTGCCCTATTTTGTAAAACAAAAGTGGTCACAACAGAATACCGTACGACATCACACTATGAAAATAACTAAATTATACTAAACGGGTTGTCTCTAAATCAGTTAAATAACGAATTTTTCTAACGGCGTATGCTATTGAGCGCTTTTTTGACAGTTTATCTATATGGGGGCCCCATTAAAGCTTGGCATCCAAAGTTATGCCAAAGAATACTGTGTTTTCACCCTTTATAAGAACACTAGTTTCTACTTGCCTAATATGAGGTATCGTAAACTTAATACATTTAGTTTTTTTCACGTTAAGAAGTAGGTTTTTAACATTAAACCAGTTAACTACTTTAGCGAGGGCACTATTTACATTGTCAGTAACCAGCTGCTGACGTTTGACATAACATAACATCACGCCTTGTTTCCCCGAAGGGTTGGGCAGAGGTGCACCTATAGTACACCCACATTTCGCCAGTTATGTTTAAGTCCCATGTAATAGAGGGCGAACCTATTGCCATCTACCGGGCACAAATCCAGTCTTCGGGCTGCTACTGAGAAATTCCAGATAGAAAAACCCAATAACACGTTGCTCGACCTAGGAATCGAACCCAGGACCTCATGTCGTCTGCAAACAACACTATATCATGATTATCCTTTATAAGGTAAGGCAAGTTATGAATATAAATAAGAAACAAAAATGGGCCAAGAATTGAGCCCTGGGGGAAAAACTAATAATTACTCCGAGTTATGCACAAAATTTAAGTATAAAAGTTAACCATATTGGTTTCGTACTTTTTACGTGATACTTGATCTAATTAATCTCTCACATCCAAACAGACAAAAAATCCAAAAATTATAGCAATGGCATCTGTTGGGTAACCTTTAACACCCCAACTATATTTTTCTTGATATATTTTCAATGTACAGAAACGCCTCGTATTGTTCTTTATCTATATGTATCGTAGATACATAGATAGATATAGATATAGAAGAATAGTGATCTACTTCTGTACGGAGCAATATGTTGTTGAAGGCTAGTCTCTACAGTATTATTGCTCACATAGTAAACGTCCAGCCGTCTCAAGTCACAACATTGCAACAACGCAGCTAGCGGCTAGTGGGCGATCGTCCGATCAGTCTCGGTGGTCCATTGTTCATAGTCCGGGTCGCGACTTCCTCCTGCTTCTTCCGCGCCAGTGAGGTAGAGGTGTTATGACAGGCACCGGCCATGGGAAATATCGCAACTCATTTTATGCTCGGACTTAGGTGAAACATAACAAACGCATATTAATGAATCGTTGGTTCTAGGCACGGACATTCAAATTATCGTTTCAGCTGTCGAATTTGTTACATCCGTTTGTAAGTCACTACTTACTTTGTATTTGTACTTTGTACGATCATTTGAATGTCCGTAGAACAAACGATTCATTAAGCCCATCCCGTCTGCGGAGTTTCGCTAGCTAATTTGATTTGAACGTGTAGGTATATGTAGATAAAACTAGTACAAGTAGATAGAACTTCAACTAGACACGATACTAAGTGTTCTTGCAATCATAAATCGTTTATTTAATATGAAATTTTAATCGATCTAATCCGTGTGCTCTACTTTCTTGAGCATACAATAATGTATGCAGGGTCTATTATTTCCAAGGTTCAATTTAAATTCCCGGAAAGTTCGGGCGAATATGGTTGGACGTTAACACAAAAAAATTAAATAACAGTTAAGATTTAAATCGTGTAATATATTCTCAAGCCGCACGCAAGTAAGGTATGAAATTTGGATATTAAGCTAAAATTGGAGCAACGTGTCGTGGTCTACATACTAATGTTTTTGAAACTTACGTTCATTCTTGTTTGGCGTGATGCAGGCACGAGACGTGCAGCTAATTGTAGACTTTACTTATCCACTGCCTCATACTTTTAAACTCGTCGGTAAAAAGTTGCAACTTATTTTCAGCGTATCTTTCTTGGCTCAAGGCATAACCATTTTTCATGTCGACAACGCTAAAGTAGGAACTCTATTTACATTGTAAAAGAATTTTTGCAAATGGAGTACAAATTATTATCATAACTTACTTACAGTTCTTGCAACTAAAAATACAAATGAAAATGTACCTACTGTCCGGTGTTCTAGTAACACGCCAGTTAACACACGAGTTGATAAAGAAAGGAGGCACTTTCAGTTTAGTGACAGAGTGGTTAGTTGTTGTTTATTATAGTTATTTCAATATCAAATGCATGTAGAATGTACATTCTTACCAACATATGAACTTGAAATAACATATTGGTGAACCAAGATAATAACGTAAAGCTGTCGGAACTTCATTGTTCTACAAATCGTCGTTAATAATCCGCGGCTAACAATACGGACTCTTCCTTTTGTTTCTAAAGTCTTTAAATTAACGACCACAACTCATGAAGCTGTTCGAGGCTATAGGCAAACAGTACTTATCCACCAATTGGCAGAGGAAATCCTTCAAATTTATGTAATAATTTAAAGTTGTAAAGCGTAAGGTATACTAAATTTAATAAGACTTTACGATTTTTCTCATTACATGTCTTTGTAACAGAAATTAAACAGAGCTTGAAGTGTTAATTCTTTCTCTTACCCAACAATGAAAGTCGAAACTCAAATTGATTTAGCTCGGATAGATATTTAGCTCGGCGGCAAAATGAATGTCGAATCAAAATTAATTTGTCAATCTGTTCTGAATTTAATTTGAATTGTTATTACCATTACCTAATAAACGCGGTGCGTCGGCGAATCTCGATGGCTGTTCGCGAAGATCCATATTCATTGTGTAAAGTGACGGCTATTTGCAGTTTATTGACATTTCAATACTCAAAAATAGAGCGGAGAGTCTGTTATAATAGGTTCTGTTGTGGTCAGTTAACTATAGCGGTTATGAGTTCTCATAGATTACAAATAGACAGCGGTGAAAATTGATTGTAACACGTTAAATTATAGTTAATTATGTCTCGGACTGCCGCCATGCCGTGACAACGATGCAATTATAAAATTCAACATTAAATCAGTCAAAAATAAAAACCACTTCAAAGTTGCATCACTGGCTCCACAGAAATAGGAGTGGCTACAGAGACACTCCTTTTGATGTGTGATCGGATAACTTTGATCGAGTAAACCTATAAAATTATTTTTATTGGTAAAAGCTCTCATTTGAAACATACATTGGAAAACTCTTTTATTAAAATAATTCCAGTAGATATATTATGTGGTAAGTGGTCACTTCGGTGGCATGTCACAATTCACTTGTGGCCTGCGATCGCGTAGCAGCGCAGGCGTGGGGTCGCGCGCCGCCATGCGTGCTTCCGCCGTGCACCGCCACTTGCCGCGCAGGCGCACTCTACCAAGATATAACGACATTTTTTCAACACTCCTCAGTCCTCCAGCGTAATAAACTTTGACTAATACGGAATAATGAAGACATCAATAACGAGTTAATGAAATTCTTTCTGATGCCAATCAGAAGAAAAGCTAGTTGATAGAAATGCCTTTTTTAGCAAATATTTCTTAGTTGCAGATTTCGCAAATTTAAATGTGAATGTGTTCAAAATATTCACTCGCATATGTATAAGTCGATGTTACCCTAAAATAATGCAAAAAACAAGTATATACATTTAATACGAGCTGACAATGAAAACGGCGTTGTATGTTGAGATAAGTGTAAGTGCAATTTAAGTATATAATTTTAAGGATGTGAGCCTGGAGATCTGTAATACAGGTCCCGAACCCAGTATAGACTCCAGCACCCTAATTGCGTAATACACAATCAATCGGAATCTGAATCGTTTTGAAACAGATTGCGAATCCATTGCTTCTTGAGTTCGATAAAAATTCTGCTCAACAATATATAGAACGCAATGAATGTTCTTGAACCGTCAAAATCAAACAGATTAATCGTAATCGTTTACGAAAATGTGTTACGCAATTAGGGTGCTGCTCTCACAAAGGTTTGTCTCTGCCTGTCTCCATGTACCGAACTTGTCCCTATTTCAGAGAAATAAATTACAAAATTGAATTGAATTGAGATGAAAGTAAAGATAGATTTAAGTGTTTAAGTGTCCATTATCTGGTAATAAGGCGCGTAATTCAGTGATGACGGAGATGACGAATCAGATCGGAAACTATCGTCAGCTCGTAATTGGACAGATAGTGATCTCGATGGAATCGCGTCCGCCTTTCCCCGGCCGCACGTAACCGTCGTTTATGGAATAAATTGTCCTTGAAATTATTGGAAACTAACTGCAAGTAGGTACTTTCCCTTTCTGCTCTCGGAGAAACAACAGGTCTTTAAAATTTCTTATTTGATATCTCTACCTATGTATTTACCCGCTTGAGGAAATTTCGAAATCGTAAACCGTTTGAAAGCTTCCATTTAAAGTTATAAAAAGTAAAGCTTTGATTGTTTGTATTGGATAGGCTCCTAAACTACTGGACCCTGGACCGATTTGAAAAATTCTTTTACCTTTTGAAGCCGAAATTATGTCCGATGAACATTTTTTTTTTCGAAATCCACGCGAAGTACTAGTAGTTTATAAGCCGTGCCGCCCCAAACATTACGATCTACCATACAAAGTTTCATTCAATTTGGTAAAGTTTCAAAACAAAATTCATGCTTCTAGAACTAGCGGTTTAGGATGTGTTGTAACCTACTTAAAACTTAATTTTTTAAACAATCAAACTAATTGTTTGATACAGTACAAGCATGTTTGCGTGCTCAAGCATTAAGATTGCAAGCTAATGGCCGGGTCACGTGCAATTACTGCAAACTAAGTGCAATATTAATATTTGTAACCCCTAACCATCATATTTGTAAGGGGATGCCATAGCAAATTAAAACCTATGGAGTGGTAAAAAGCACACTTAATTCACCAATTACATTATTGTTTTATAGGATTTACTATCTATGAACCCTAGCGTCATCATAATGAATAAATAAATAATGGTAATAAAAGTTTCGAGTCCAATTTATACCATCTAGATATGCCATCAATCATCCGTGTCAGTACCATCTTCCTGCATCCCATTCACAGAACATAATAGCCAATGCGTCGTCGGTCTATCAGAATGCTACTGAAAACATTACAATGCCAGATGTTGGCAACCATTTTTTATATCCAAGATACTTAGGCGAACGATTTTATGGTCAAAGTGACAAGCAAGGACCACTTATGACTACATAAGTAGTTTCCTGGTATATCCAGTAGCTCGCTCCAATGAAACCGAAAGTGTCGGTGATGAGGGGAAGGCCGCGGGTCAGTCCGACGACGTCCGAAGGGACCGAGTACTGCCCGACCCACATACGGACCCGAGTCGTAGCCGCCATGTTGCTCGAACCCACCGGAAGTGGCGATGGGATTTATAGCGCGACTGCCTTCCGGTGTCCCACTTGTCTCTACCTCTGCGCACCTGCCATGCAAACGTTTCATTTACGTTACTAACTTTATCACAGATTGTTTTGTTTTTAACTATTCAGTTTGGACGGTGACAGCGTGGGAATTTACGGTAATTGGCCGCTAAAGAGTAATGATGTTTACAATATTTTGGCACAAATTGTGTATGCTGCATGAGTAAAAGGTCAAGTCTCTACAACTTGACCTTTTACTTATGCAGCGGGGAAGGCCAACGAACTTCTGCAAAAGCTTAAATATTGTTAGCTGTTTTTTTATTATTCAAAATTAGTAAACTATGAAAGGACTGTCTCCTCCAAACATTTAAGGGTCATTATAAATTTGGTGTGTGGTGCAGGGCGGCTATCATGGCGCGTGGGCGAGGGCGAGCCTGCGCCGGCGCCGCCCGCCACCGTGGCCGCTATAGCGCTGTCGATCAAGTCCCGTGGTGAGTGAGCACAGGCGACAGGGACCAACAGTGCGCATTCACCGCAACACTTGTAGTTGTTCTGTAGTCACTAGTGTGTGTGCATGTCATGTAGTTTGTAGGTGGAAGCAAGGTATTTTGAGAGCACTGAAGCTGTTATCAGTTTAATATATTTGCACTGGTTTATAATCAACATCATTCAAGCACATACCTAGTCAACGTTCGACCTGATGCGGCCTTGTACTGGTTCATGTAGTGTTTTTTTTCCTGTCGATATATTTATTTATTTATTAAAACTTTATGCACAAGTAAAAAAATAATGCATGAGGCATTTTCTACCAGTCAACCTTAGGGTGATAAAGAGACAGAATATGGCAGGTGCCACAAAAAGGATAGATAACTCGCAAAGTTATTAAATAATATTATATACATACTTAAATACATACATTTAAACAGATTATACGTTGTCAGGAGAAATAACGATAGATAGAGGAGAAAACGAATCCAGCAAATCAGCGCTGAGATGATTTTACAAACTTCTCACGAATATGTTCACGTGCCTTTACTTTGAAAGACTGGTTGCCATCTTGATGATCAGAGGGAGCGCATTCCAAAGAATGACCGCCTGGACAAAAAAGAAGAGTGAATAAAACCAGAGCGGTGAGAAGGACATCATACAAGACGATTAAATTGTTGGTGGAACGAAGATTTTTACTATGGGCAGAGGATAAGTAGTGAAATTCGAAAGAGATAACCGTGGCCTTGGCACAGGCAACTGAAGGAACACGGGTGGGTTATAGTCAGTAAAAGTCTGACACGCCCTCCCGCTCCACCCAGAGCGGGAGAAGTCATTTAATGATTTCCCACCTAAAAATAAAAGGTAAGAAGGAGAGGTAGGTTTGTCGAGTAAAGAATACAACACAGACAGAACCCTCAACTCTCTACGCTGACGCATGGGTAACCATGGTAATATATGGTAACCATATTAAATGCAATCGATGCGCACATACACGACCATACTTAATACTCAATATCTTAAGACTTACGTGGATTGAAGATAAATCGAATGCAGTTATTTAGAAGGCGGTCAAGTTTATTGAATAAATAATCATTTTAGCAATAAAACCTTTAGATTAACGAAAAACGTAGTTGGATGCGGCAACAGCTAGGTCATATCCGCTTCACTTCTTCGATTAGTTTACGCTTCAGCACTCAGTTCTCACTGAGCTTACACCGCTTTGAAGGGAGTACTGGAACTTGGCCAGCTTTGGCTAATTAAGGTCAAGGTATTCGCGATACTTATATCTCATGTCAACAAATAGCCTCACAAGGGGCCTGAAGAACTGATGCAGAGAAAGAATGTCACGATAGAAATTTAATGGGATGTGCAACAAGTACAAAACAACCCCTACAGGGCGTCGACCCTTGCGGCATAGAATCGCGTGACTTTACCTAGTGGCGTAATTAGAACTTAAAAGAAAAACATAAAAATAGGTTTCCTTGACCGTGTGTGTTACCCATTAAAAAGCTTTTCTTTGCGCATCAAGATTTCGCTGAAACTATTATTCTTGATAGCGAAAATTGTTTTTTTTTTTAGTTATTCGTAGCGTTGCGGAATTAGTTTGCACCATCTAACCAGATCGTGACGAAAGTTAGCAGAGTGCACCCTTTTATTTATAAGCTAACGTGAAGCAAAATTAAATTATAAAGTAATTTAAAATCTCTTGTTAGTCCACCGGACGTTTTCGAATCACTTTCACTGAGCGGTCATTATTTGCGATGAAACTGTGAAGACCTCCACTTACTATTGTTACTTATAATGCAATAGGTTGGTGTTACGAGATGAGCTAAGATGTGGTTTATGGTCACTTTGGGTGCATGAGGTCGCAGGTTGCGTTCGTGATAGGTCGCGTAGGAAATTGCTGTGATGATGATAATGGCTGGCGAAAGTGGAGTTTTATCGTTAGTAGTATTAAAGAAAAGTAGGCACTTTTGTACAGGAAGGAGACAACAGCGCAGATACAGTGAGGGTCGCGTAAAGAGTTTAACCTCTGTATTGCCTGACAAAACATTAGCAAGTCGCCCGCGCATCATCTTGGTCTGCACAATGACTAACATCGCAGCGCATAAACCACACGTCATGCTCTGCCGCACGGCGCCTCTATAAATCCTACTTTTTGTGCCATCCGCGCTTTTTTCATCTACACCTGCGTTATGAACTTGTTGAATGCTGTGCTTACATGACACTTAAGAAATGAAGTTACAAAACTATCCTGAAATAACCTTTGCGAACGTTTAGTAGTGATTATGAACGTAAGTAAATCAATCATATTCAACAATTGTTTCTGTTGACCAATAGTTACTGCAGCCTCATGAGGTCCATGCAGTTCATTCGTATTCATAAGACAATTGCCAATAAAAAACAGCCCAAACGAAGACTTCAGAATAATAAAACTTGCGATTCCGGAAGTCCGTTTCTAAAGGAAAAAGTCATTTGCATATATCCATTTATTCAATCTATAAAAGTGGGTAAACGTTCCATTATAAGGAAACGACCTGCCACCCTCTGCCCACGCCCCGTGTGCTGGATAGATAAGTGGACGTGGTAATGCCGCGACCTGAAAAGCCTGAAAACATTACAATAGCGATGTATCTACAACAATACATGATTGACAAAGACCTTACCATACTGACCCACATTTGGGCCATTATCAAATATGAGTAAATGGATTTTCCATTGATTGATATTTGAAATTTCAGGAAACAAAAGTGTTTCTGTTTAGTCACTATCAATTTATTGAGATCTTCATTATTTGTGTTAGTTGGATCATTGTGGAAAGGTTGTCATAGTTAATGAGTCTCTCGTAACTCGATGTGTCGTTTTGGTATGATCCTGATGAGTTCCGATCATTTAATTTCACTATTGAACATGATTGACTTTCTGTTTGTGCAGCGCACACAGGGAGGCTCGGAGGTAAACCAGTACGTACAGTACCCGAGCGTAAATAACACATCGATCTTTATAAAGAGACTATCACTCAAGTGTGAGTTAAACAGGCGACGATCTACAAAACCGTTTTTTTTAATCGATGTGTGATATTTACGGCGGGGTACTGTTCAAGTTACTTCCACTTAGGCCTAATGATGAGATGTACAGACGACCGCTTGTATTGCAGCCATCCAGGACAGTCGCTGCTATCTGATGAACGGCGGCGCTGTCGAGAGCTTCTTCATCAGCGAGGACACGCCCGTCGGAAGTGTTATTGGTAAGTTCATACCGCTGAACACTATAAAGTCCCTATGACACCACACTCATTGAAATCGCTTCCGAACGCTTGCTTCATCAGAAGACCAAATAACAATGGGGCGAATATTAAATTCGTCGGAAACTTGCTGATTTCCATTTAATCAACTGATTTTGTGGCTAAACATAGAATAGATTGCTAAAAAAGAGTTGCATGAAAAAAATTATTTTACGTAACAAGCTAATATAATAAATTGCTAAGCAATAAATAAACTATCGCATTGCAGCAAATGCATCGTTAACTTGATTAATATTATTACCATTTTATTTTTTTGCATCTGACAGCCCCGTTACATGCTCTAGAATTTGTTGTAACGTTGCAGGTACTTTAAGCGTAAATGGCGACCCTTCTGAGGAGCTGGGAGACATCACCTTGCGGCTGCAGGAAAAGGGTGCAGCCGTGGGCATCGCGCCCGGCACTAAGAACATAACCCTGCTGCGTGCGCTGGATCGCGAGGAGAAGCGGGGACCTTCCAACGTGTATGTCAACGTGCGCTGCGATCGGAGACGCACCACTGACCCGGTTAGTAACGTTGAATTGCTCTGTAATATAGAAACCTACTTTGTAACTGAGTATAGTATGATTTTGCGGCAGCCATAGCAATGTGATTTATGTAACGTATGATAACAACTGTGTAAGAATCTGACTACTTCAAGGTATCACGTGCTCTATTTGTGATCCCTATCAAGAGCTTGATTCCAATGACCTGATTTATTACCTCCTGGATTTCTATACAAATTTGATACATTTACATATTTTATGGAAGAGGTGAAAGACATAACTACACTCGAAGTACTAGAAATAGAGACCTATTAGTTCAACCAGGTTCCAGACTGGCTAAAGTAAACTCATCTTTCATGGAGTACTGTTTAAAATGTTACAATACCTAATATACCACCCCACATACGTCAACTGAATGAGGCGAAATTCACATCTTGTTTATAACGCACACTATACAGGCAGGCATTTTATAAGTTGTGGGATTAAATCGCTGATAAAAATGCCTGGCTCAATGCTGGTCCTGCTCCACAACCAAAACTAATTCACTTGAAAATTCTGTTGGAGTTGCTGAAGATTGTAAGACTATCTTAGCATTGTATATAGTCAATATTCTTTATCTTATATAATTGCATAGCACTGCAGGTGTGAGTACTATGTACTAAAGAGCTACCTACCATTTACCGAGTAATGTCTTTCATTGACTTTGAATGTGCCCTGGTGGCTAAGAGTATGTCATGCTCACTCAAACGTCTTTCGGTTGGTGTCGCGTGTGTTCTACATATCATTTAGCTCCCTTCAAAATTGTTGAGCTAAATGGTGCTGATCAATGCGTCATGTTCGTAAACGGGCGCCATCAGTTAAGACTGGTCTTCTCTTAGCTGCTGCCACGGCTTATGTTTATTTTTTGCTTCTATTTGCTGTACTTCGGGATACGTCTTTTTTACATCGTTTTCACATGTAATTAAAATTTCAACATTAATGATGTACGTAACTAATATTTTTATTATTTTTGGACCAATATAGTTTAAAAGAATGTCCATGGAGTTACTCGCCCGTTTTTCTCCGTAGGTACGTACTACGAATGGACAACTAGTTTCATATTTGAATGACCGACTCCTTGACAAAAATAGTGCCTGTAAAATGTTCAATTGAAATAAATAGTTTGTGTTTGAGATACAGATTTTCATATTTTTTTTCATTGTAAGACTAACAGCTTGTGTTGTGTTCCATTGCAGAGCTTCATAATCCCAGTGTCGGTGCGCGTGTGGGACGTCAACGACAACGCGCCGGCGTGGCTGGGTGCGCCCTACCGCGTGCGCCTGTCGGAGCTCACGGCGGTGGGCACGCGCGTGGCCGTGGGCGCCCGCGCGACGGACGCCGACCAGGCCGGCCCGCACGCCACCATACACTACTCCGTGCTGCCGGGGCCCAACCATGTGAGACCGCTGCGTCAGGCAGCCTATCGTCGTTCAATATTGGACACTCAAGCTGCGCCATAACACCCATCCTCCGCACCAACACCATAATCACCACCAATACATACCAACATTTAACTTGCAACCGTCATCCTTGAGTTTTATTTGAATTCAAAGAACCCTTAATCTCTATATAGATAATGTAAAAGACGTTTAATGTCGACACCGAAGCCAATTTACATAAATAAAAACCTTCATTCAAAAGTCAATGCACGAAATGTACCTACGTGACTTCCATAAAAAATTACAACTTCCACACTCAGCCTATCTTTTTGACCGCCAGGAGTACCTCGGCTTTCCTAACGAGTTGGACAGCGTGTTAGTCGTGAAGAAGCCACTGGACTACGAGACACTGAGCAACTTCACTGTGACCCTGCGAGCACAGGACGCGGGGACCCCACCCTTGCACAACGACACGGTGCTGCAAGTGCAAGTGCTTGATGCTGATGATCAGAACCCCAAGTTCACGCACGAACATTATACTGCGACGCTGCCGGATGATGCCAAAGAGGTAATAACATTTTAAACAAAAATGTTCTCCAATGTCTAACAGAAATGAGAATTTTCTTTCACTGAACACTTGAAATATATATCTCAGTAAGTAGATACTCTAAACCACAACACATATTGGTGATCGCAGATAACACCCTAGCTGTATTAATAATTCCGAAAATGCATGCTGGTGAAGTTCGTAAAAAATCACGCACAGGGCAAAGGCAAAGGCAAGGGACTTTCGTGTGAAAATACCGCTTTCCTTTTACTCCAGGGTACAATCCTGGCCACATCGCCGGGTCCAATCTCCGCTGCGGACCAGGACGTGGGCATCAACGCGCCGCTGACGTACACCGCCACCGGTGACAACGGCCGCCTGCTGGCGGTGGACAAGGACAGTGGACAGGTTGCTGCTACCAAGCAACTCATCGACGAGCTCAGTCAGCCTGTCACTATCGTTATAAAGGTAAACTACTAATAATCATCATGGATCTATCTGCTGCATGTGTGAATACTGTATCTATGAACACTTTTGTTCATTGATCGTTTGTAACGACTTTCAAATGTAGGGATTCTAATGGTAAGCAACATTAAAATTTTGTCCGACTGTCATTGGCATATGAGATAACGTGTCTAAAGGCAGATTTACACAGGGTCAGTAGCTGACTCCATCGTTACTGCGTACGCACGTTATTGGGATATTAGTCAGTGGGGAACAATGAATTCTCGAAAACAGCTGACTTTACTACGGTAAAATTACTGGTTTTTAAAATGTTCCTATCTGCTGTTAGTAGGGTTGTCACAAATTTTAGAAGAAGATAAAAGAAACGGTTTTGAATAATAATATGAATGGACAACAAAAAATTAACTGGAAGTTCTGCTTTGTTGTTGTCTTTATTATTTTGGGATTTATTATCCCGTAGACATTTATTTTAGCGATTAAATTTAAACTATCTTAAAATCAAAATCAAAAGTCATTCATTCAAATTAAGCTGAGAATCAGCACTTTTCGAACGTCAAAATTACATAAGACAGTACCCAAAAGCTGGGAAGAAGAAGTGGCGCAACAAACTCCCCAGCAGCACAGCTGTCTGTTCAGTAAGAATTAATTTGATACTAGACAATAATAGGTGTGCAAAGTAATAAACATTACGAGACACAGAACATCAAATTAAATTATTTGTCATATGTCAGCTAGCCACGCCAATACACCAACAATTACAATGAAAATCAAGCAATAAATAAATAAAAATGTAAACAAAACTTAATACATAAATAAAAGCCTCCAGGCATAAAGGGCGTGACAGCTCACATATGTAATGCTGGATTTAGTACACACAAATGATAAACTGGGACCATCGAAGTAAAATAAATAAACAGAACAATTACTGTAACAATAACATAACCAAAGAACAGAGGAACGTTACAACGTTAAATTGGAGTTAGCTACCGACCCTGTGTTTCTCTGACTTAATAATCCATTTTCGGTTTGCAAATATAGTTTATTTTTATTTTTAGAAAATCCCATTTCTGATGATGATCTTGAACCGTCCTTATACACGTGTGTCTTGTTGACCCGTATTTGTCCGTCGGTTACAGGCGACTCAGGTGGACAACTCAGACCGGTACGCGCTGTCCACGCTGAGCATCACGCGCGGCGCCGCGACGGCGGGCGGCGTGCGCTTCCGTCGGCGCCACTACAGCGCCGCCGCCAGCGAGGGCGCCGCGCCCGGCGACACGCTGCTCACGCTGCACACCACGCCGCCGCCCGTGCACATGCAACACGTTTGTAACATATACTCACTTGCTGGCGGCGCCACTACAGCGCCGCCGCCAGCGAGGGCGCCGCGCCCGGCGACACGCTGCTCACGCTGCACACCACGCCGCCGCCCGTGCACATGCAACACGTTTGTAACATATACTCACTTGCTGGCGGCGCCACTACAGCGCCGCCGCCAGCGAGGGCGCCGCGCCCGGCGACACGCTGCTCACGCTGCACACCACGCCGCCGCCCGTGCACATGCAACACGTTTGTAACATATACTCACTTGCTGGCGGCGCCACTACAGCGCCGCCGCCAGCGAGGGCGCCGCGCCCGGCGACACGCTGCTCACGCTGCACACCACGCCGCCGTCCGCGCACATGCAACACGTTTGTAACATATACTCACTTGCTGGCGGCGCCACTACAGCGCCGCCGCCAGCGAGGGCGCCGCGCCCGGCGACACGCTGCTCACGCTGCACACCACGCCGCCGTCCGCGCACATGCAACACGTTTGTAACATATACTCACTTGCTGGCGGCGCCACTACAGCGCCGCCGCCAGCGAGGGCGCCGCGCCCGGCGACACGCTGCTCACGCTGCACACCACGCCGCCGTCCGCGCACATGCAACACGTTTGTAACATATACTCACTTGCTGGCGGCGCCACTACAGCGCCGCCGCCAGCGAGGGCGCCGCGCCCGGCGACACGCTGCTCACGCTGCACACCACGCCGCCGTCCGCGCACATGCAACACGTTTGTAACATATACTCACTTGCTGGCGGCGCCACTACAGCGCCGCCGCCAGCGAGGGCGCCGCGCCCGGCGACACGCTGCTCACGCTGCACACCACGCCGCCGTCCGCGCACATGCAACACGTTTGTAACATATACTCACTTGCTGGCGGCGCCACTACAGCGCCGCCGCCAGCGAGGGCGCCGCGCCCGGCGACACGCTGCTCACGCTGCACACCACGCCGCCGTCCGCGCACATGCAACACGTTTGTAACATATACTCACTTGCTGGCGGCGCCACTACAGCGCCGCCGCCAGCGAGGGCGCCGCGCCCGGCGACACGCTGCTCACGCTGCACACCACGCCGCCGTCCGCGCACATGCAACACGTTTGTAACATATACTCACTTGCTGGCGGCGCCACTACAGCGCCGCCGCCAGCGAGGGCGCCGCGCCCGGCGACACGCTGCTCACGCTGCACACCACGCCGCCGTCCGCGCACATGCAACACGTTTGTAACATATACTCACTTGCTGGCGGCGCCACTACAGCGCCGCCGCCAGCGAGGGCGCCGCGCCCGGCGACACGCTGCTCACGCTGCACACCACGCCGCCGTCCGCGCACATGCAACACGTTTGTAACATATACTCACTTGCTGGCGGCGCCACTACAGCGCCGCCGCCAGCGAGGGCGCCGCGCCCGGCGACACGCTGCTCACGCTGCACACCACGCCGCCGTCCGCGCACATGCAACACGTTTGTAACATATACTCACTTGCTGGCGGCGCCACTACAGCGCCGCCGCCAGCGAGGGCGCCGCGCCCGGCGACACGCTGCTCACGCTGCACACCACGCCGCCGTCCGCGCACATGCAACACGTTTGTAACATATACTCACTTGCTGGCGGCGCCACTACAGCGCCGCCGCCAGCGAGGGCGCCGCGCCCGGCGACACGCTGCTCACGCTGCACACCACGCCGCCGTCCGCGCACATGCAACACGTTTGTAACATATACTCACTTGCTGGCGGCGCCACTACAGCGCCGCCGCCAGCGAGGGCGCCGCGCCCGGCGACACGCTGCTCACGCTGCACACCACGCCGCCGTCCGCGCACATGCAACACGTTTGTAACATATACTCACTTGCTGGCGGCGCCACTACAGCGCCGCCGCCAGCGAGGGCGCCGCGCCCGGCGACACGCTGCTCACGCTGCACACCACGCCGCCGTCCGCGCACATGCAACACGTTTGTAACATATACTCACTTGCTGGCGGCGCCACTACAGCGCCGCCGCCAGCGAGGGCGCCGCGCCCGGCGACACGCTGCTCACGCTGCACACCACGCCGCCGTCCGCGCACATGCAACACGTTTGTAACATATACTCACTTGCTGGCGGCGCCACTACAGCGCCGCCGCCAGCGAGGGCGCCGCGCCCGGCGACACGCTGCTCACGCTGCACACCACGCCGCCGTCCGCGCACATGCAACACGTTTGTAACATATACTCACTTGCTGGCGGCGCCACTACAGCGCCGCCGCCAGCGAGGGCGCCGCGCCCGGCGACACGCTGCTCACGCTGCACACCACGCCGCCGTCCGCGCACATGCAACACGTTTGTAACATATACTCACTTGCTGGCGGCGCCACTACAGCGCCGCCGCCAGCGAGGGCGCCGCGCCCGGCGACACGCTGCTCACGCTGCACACCACGCCGCCGCCCGTGCACATGCAACACGTTTGTAACATATACTCACTTGCTGGCGGCGCCACTACAGCGCCGCCGCCAGCGAGGGCGCCGCGCCCGGCGACACGCTGCTCACGCTGCACACCACGCCGCCGCCCGTGCACATGCAACACGTTTGTAACATATACTCACTTGCTGGCGGCGCCACTACAGCGCCGCCGCCAGCGAGGGCGCCGCGCCCGGCGACACGCTGCTCACGCTGTACACCACGCCGCCGTCCGCGCACATGCAACACGTTTGTAACATATACTCACTTGCTGGCGGCGCCACTACAGCGCCGCCGCCAGCGAGGGCGCCGCGCCCGGCGACACGCTGCTCACGCTGCACACCACGCCGCCGCCCGTGCACATGCAACACGTTTGTAACATATACTCACTTGCTGGCGGCGCCACTACAGCGCCGCCGCCAGCGAGGGCGCCGCGCCCGGCGACACGCTGCTCACGCTGCACACCACGCCGCCGTCCGCGCACATGCAACACGTTTGTAACATATACTCACTTGCTGGCGGCGCCACTACAGCGCCGCCGCCAGCGAGGGCGCCGCGCCCGGCGACACGCTGCTCACGCTGCACACCACGCCGCCGTCCGCGCACATGCAACACGTTTGTAACATATACTCACTTGCTGGCGGCGCCACTACAGCGCCGCCGCCAGCGAGGGCGCCGCGCCCGGCGACACGCTGCTCACGCTGCACACCACGCCGCCGTCCGCGCACATGCAACACGTTTGTAACATATACTCACTTGCTGGCGGCGCCACTACAGCGCCGCCGCCAGCGAGGGCGCCGCGCCCGGCGACACGCTGCTCACGCTGCACACCACGCCGCCGTCCGCGCACATGCAACACGTTTGTAACATATACTCACTTGCTGGCGGCGCCACTACAGCGCCGCCGCCAGCGAGGGCGCCGCGCCCGGCGACACGCTGCTCACGCTGCACACCACGCCGCCGTCCGCGCACATGCAACACGTTTGTAACATATACTCACTTGCTGGCGGCGCCACTACAGCGCCGCCGCCAGCGAGGGCGCCGCGCCCGGCGACACGCTGCTCACGCTGCACACCACGCCGCCGCCCGTGCACATGCAACACGTTTGTAACATATACTCACTTGCTGGCGGCGCCACTACAGCGCCGCCGCCAGCGAGGGCGCCGCGCCCGGCGACACGCTGCTCACGCTGCACACCACGCCGCCGCCCGTGCACATGCAACACGTTTGTAACATATACTCACTTGCTGGCGGCGCCACTACAGCGCCGCCGCCAGCGAGGGCGCCGCGCCCGGCGACACGCTGCTCACGCTGCACACCACGCCGCCGTCCGCGCACATGCAACACGTTTGTAACATATACTCACTTGCTGGCGGCGCCACTACAGCGCCGCCGCCAGCGAGGGCGCCGCGCCCGGCGACACGCTGCTCACGCTGCACACCACGCCGCCGCCCGTGCACATGCAACACGTTTGTAACATATACTCACTTGCTGGCGGCGCCACTACAGCGCCGCCGCCAGCGAGGGCGCCGCGCCCGGCGACACGCTGCTCACGCTGCACACCACGCCGCCGTCCGCGCACATGCAACACGTTTGTAACATATACTCACTTGCTGGCGGCGCCACTACAGCGCCGCCGCCAGCGAGGGCGCCGCGCCCGGCGACACGCTGCTCACGCTGCACACCACGCCGCCGCCCGTGCACATGCAACACGTTTGTAACATATACTCACTTGCTGGCGGCGCCACTACAGCGCCGCCGCCAGCGAGGGCGCCGCGCCCGGCGACACGCTGCTCACGCTGCACACCACGCCGCCGTCCGCGCACATGCAACACGTTTGTAACATATACTCACTTGCTGGCGGCGCCACTACAGCGCCGCCGCCAGCGAGGGCGCCGCGCCCGGCGACACGCTGCTCACGCTGCACACCACGCCGCCGCCCGTGCACATGCAACACGTTTGTAACATATACTCACTTGCTGGCGGCGCCACTACAGCGCCGCCGCCAGCGAGGGCGCCGCGCCCGGCGACACGCTGCTCACGCTGCACACCACGCCGCCGTCCGCGCACATGCAACACGTTTGTAACATATACTCACTTGCTGGCGGCGCCACTACAGCGCCGCCGCCAGCGAGGGCGCCGCGCCCGGCGACACGCTGCTCACGCTGCACACCACGCCGCCGTCCGCGCACATGCAACACGTTTGTAACATATACTCCGCCGCCGCCAGCGAGGGCGCCGCGCCCGGCGACACGCTGCACACCACGCCGCCGTCCGCGCACATGCAACACGTTTGTAACATATACTCACTTGCTGGCGGCGCCACTACAGCGCCGCCGCCAGCGAGGGCGCCGCGCCCGGCGACACGCTGCTCACGCTGCACACCACGCCGCCGCCCGTGCACATGCAACACGTTTGTAACATATACTCACTTGCTGGCGGCGCCACTACAGCGCCGCCGCCAGCGAGGGCGCCGCGCCCGGCGACACGCTGCTCACGCTGCACACCACGCCGCCGTCCGCGCACATGCAACACGTTTGTAACATATACTCACTTGCTGGCGGCGCCACTACAGCGCCGCCGCCAGCGAGGGCGCCGCGCCCGGCGACACGCTGCTCACGCTGCACACCACGCCGCCGTCCGCGCACATGCAACACGTTTGTAACATATACTCACTTGCTGGCGGCGCCACTACAGCGCCGCCGCCAGCGAGGGCGCCGCGCCCGGCGACACGCTGCTCACGCTGCACACCACGCCGCCGTCCGCGCACATGCAACACGTTTGTAACATATACTCACTTGCTGGCGGCGCCACTACAGCGCCGCCGCCAGCGAGGGCGCCGCGCCCGGCGACACGCTGCTCACGCTGCACACCACGCCGCCGTCCGCGCACATGCAACACGTTTGTAACATATACTCACTTGCTGGCGGCGCCACTACAGCGCCGCCGCCAGCGAGGGCGCCGCGCCCGGCGACACGCTGCTCACGCTGCACACCACGCCGCCGCCCGTGCACATGCAACACGTTTGTAACATATACTCACTTGCTGGCGGCGCCACTACAGCGCCGCCGCCAGCGAGGGCGCCGCGCCCGGCGACACGCTGCTCACGCTGCACACCACGCCGCCGTCCGCGCACATGCAACACGTTTGTAACATATACTCACTTGCTGGCGGCGCCACTACAGCGCCGCCGCCAGCGAGGGCGCCGCGCCCGGCGACACGCTGCTCACGCTGCACACCACGCCGCCGCCCGTGCACATGCAACACGTTTGTAACATATACTCACTTGCTGGCGGCGCCACTACAGCGCCGCCGCCAGCGAGGGCGCCGCGCCCGGCGACACGCTGCTCACGCTGCACACCACGCCGCCGTCCGCGCACATGCAACACGTTTGTAACATATACTCACTTGCTGGCGGCGCCACTACAGCGCCGCCGCCAGCGAGGGCGCCGCGCCCGGCGACACGCTGCTCACGCTGCACACCACGCCGCCGTCCGCGCACATGCAACACGTTTGTAACATATACTCACTTGCTGGCGGCGCCACTACAGCGCCGCCGCCAGCGAGGGCGCCGCGCCCGGCGACACGCTGCTCACGCTGCACACCACGCCGCCGTCCGCGCACATGCAACACGTTTGTAACATATACTCCGCCGCCGCCAGCGAGGGCGCCGCGCCCGGCGACACGCTGCACACCACGCCGCCGTCCGCGCACATGCAACACGTTTGTAACATATACTCACTTGCTGGCGGCGCCACTACAGCGCCGCCGCCAGCGAGGGCGCCGCGCCCGGCGACACGCTGCTCACGCTGCACACCACGCCGCCGTCCGCGCACATGCAACACGTTTGTAACATATACTCACTTGCTGGCGGCGCCACTACAGCGCCGCCGCCAGCGAGGGCGCCGCGCCCGGCGACACGCTGCTCACGCTGCACACCACGCCGCCGTACGCGCACATGCAACACGTTTGTAACATATACTCACTTGCTGGCGGCGCCACTACAGCGCCGCCGCCAGCGAGGGCGCCGCGCCCGGCGACACGCTGCTCACGCTGCACACCACGCCGCCGTCCGCGCACATGCAACACGTTTGTAACATATACTCACTTGCTGGCGGCGCCACTACAGCGCCGCCGCCAGCGAGGGCGCCGCGCCCGGCGACACGCTGCTCACGCTGCACACCACGCCGCCGTCCGCGCACATGCAACACGTTTGTAACATATACTCACTTGCTGGCGGCGCCACTACAGCGCCGCCGCCAGCGAGGGCGCCGCGCCCGGCGACACGCTGCTCACGCTGCACACCACGCCGCCGTCCGCGCACATGCAACACGTTTGTAACATATACTCACTTGCTGGCGGCGCCACTACAGCGCCGCCGCCAGCGAGGGCGCCGCGCCCGGCGACACGCTGCTCACGCTGCACACCACGCCGCCGTCCGCGCACATGCAACACGTTTGTAACATATACTCACTTGCTGGCGGCGCCACTACAGCGCCGCCGCCAGCGAGGGCGCCGCGCCCGGCGACACGCTGCTCACGCTGCACACCACGCCGCCGTCCGCGCACATGCAACACGTTTGTAACATATACTCACTTGCTGGCGGCGCCACTACAGCGCCGCCGCCAGCGAGGGCGCCGCGCCCGGCGACACGCTGCTCACGCTGTACACCACGCCGCCGTCCGCGCACATGCAACACGTTTGTAACATATACTCACTTGCTGGCGGCGCCACTACAGCGCCGCCGCCAGCGAGGGCGCCGCGCCCGGCGACACGCTGCTCACGCTGCACACCACGCCGCCGCCCGTGCACATGCAACACGTTTGTAACATATACTCACTTGCTGGCGGCGCCACTACAGCGCCGCCGCCAGCGAGGGCGCCGCGCCCGGCGACACGCTGCTCACGCTGTACACCACGCCGCCGTCCGCGCACATGCAACACGTTTGTAACATATACTCACTTGCTGGCGGCGCCACTACAGCGCCGCCGCCAGCGAGGGCGCCGCGCCCGGCGACACGCTGCTCACGCTGTACACCACGCCGCCGTCCGCGCACATGCAACACGTTTGTAACATATACTCACTTGCTGGCGGCGCCACTACAGCGCCGCCGCCAGCGAGGGCGCCGCGCCCGGCGACACGCTGCTCACGCTGCACACCACGCCGCCGCCCGTGCACATGCAACACGTTTGTAACATATACTCACTTGCTGGCGGCGCCACTACAGCGCCGCCGCCAGCGAGGGCGCCGCGCCCGGCGACACGCTGCTCACGCTGCACACCACGCCGCCGCCCGTGCACATGCAACACGTTTGTAACATATACTCACTTGCTGGCGGCGCCACTACAGCGCCGCCGCCAGCGAGGGCGCCGCGCCCGGCGACACGCTGCTCACGCTGCACACCACGCCGCCGTCCGCGCACATGCAACACGTTTGTAACATATACTCACTTGCATAGTAATGCTAATAGTTTGACAAGTTCTTAACTTCAAATTCTCAATTTAGAAACCGGGTGGTAGTCAATCACGTTTGCCAAATTAATGTAGTAACTACTTATAAAACAAAAACACAAACTTGCAAAAAAACACATTCTTAACTTCTTTATTGTATGGTTTCCAGAACAACCTGCAGTTCTACGTGTCGGACCGCTCGTTCCTGGACAAGTTCGCGATCAACAGCGCTGGCGAAGTGGTGCTGCGGCGCCCGCTGGACTACGAGACCGACGACCAGTACCAATACCAGGTCATGGTCACCGACGGTGTCTCGGTAAATCAATCTACTGAAAAAGATTTTTTATGAGCATATCATACCTATACATATATATAATAGTGTTATATTCTCTAAGTCTATTACCGATGTATTTTTGTGCAATGTTCTATCATCATCAACATCATCTTCCAGAACTTGCCCATATCACTTGTGGTGATTAATTCTTCCATTCTCTCATGTCAACTCTATCATTCACAGTTTTGTTTAGTAAGCAATGTAAAATATGGCTAAACTATTTATTATTTCTTACTTTGTCACCATTAATTGTGCCCATAATAATATTTTCAAATATAAAGTTAACTTATTTTACTTGGCTTGTCTCAATGTGTCAGCGAGTCTTGAATTTATTTTTAAGAACAGAGATTGGACACAATATGTACACATAGATACAGCAGATTTGTTATTTATACCATCATACGGAAAAAATTAGGTAAGTACTAATAATAAGTAATGTTTCCCATTTGATTTCAGAACGACACGGCATCAATAAACATCACGGTGCTGAACGTGAACGAGTGGGAGCCGCGGTTCCGTTACCCGCAATACGAGTTCCGTGTGGACGAGGACCCTCAGGACGACGCCGAGCTGCTGCCCGTCGGCAGGCTCGACGTGTTCGACGGAGACAAACGCGACACCGTCACGCTCACGCTGAGGGGATCCGGCGCTGAGTGAGTCCCATGTAAACACGTTAAAAACACACCAGCCTATTATGGTGTCACTGCATTGCATAAGCCTCTTCTTATACAGAGAAGGCACGAACATTGATCACCACGCTTGCGACATCAAGACGGCGATTTGGTGATTTCAGACTTATATTATCTGCAGGTTTCCTCACGATGGTTTTCTTCACCGATGTCAGTGTGTACAAGAACTTAGAAAACACATATTAATTGAAAGAGACCCATTGGTACTTCCCGGGTTTTAAACCCAGAGGGCCACAACTTCGTGCATGAGAAGCGAGGCGTTAACCACTGGGCCCCCATCGCCATCATCATCTATATGATAGCCAAAAATTCGACGCGCAAACTGTTATTATAAATTCAGCAAATAATTCTAGCGTAGTAACTTTTCGTCGGCTATAAAAACCAAACTGCTCTTTCATAGAAAAATGCAATACCTACGCGGTCATTTATGAAACAGCAAATTTTGTTTTTATTAACGGGGGTGTTAAACATCATGTACTGAATCCATGGTAGCATATTGCACGTCGATGTCCCGGCCACCCTAGATAGTATGAGAATGATGGTAAATCCGTGGTTGTGTTGCAGCATGCTGTACATCAACTCGACGGGCGACATGTTCCTGCGCGCTGGGGCGCTGCACTCGCTCAACTCGTCCGTGCTGCACGTAGTCGCTACTGCCGTCGACTCCGGCGCGCCTCCCCGACAGGTATATATTTACGCTACTCAAATCCTGCAAAGTCATAACCACTATGACACCCCAAAAACCAAAGCAATATTGCTATCATCATTTTCCTAGGATGAGTAACGCTTACGATTTTGTTAACCACAAAGACTTGCAGTGAGCCCTACGGTATCAGTATATTAGAGGTCCTGCTTTAGAATGGCTAAAAAGCTATCTCAGTTATAGTAACAGTATCTCGCATCTTCTTAGTAAAATTGCACAGTCTTAAGCGCTGAGTCTCGAAGCATTAAAAATGTTGCACAAAAGTTCCTAAAGGAACACGAAGGTGAGCACTAATTATTGGTAAGGTAAGGTATTGAAGATTCCTGCTGGAGCAGTCCCCGCTGAAGAACGCAACTGAAGAGCTTCGAGCTCGAAGATTTTTTTTGAGATCGTTACTTTTGAAATTAAGACGGCGAGATCCTTGAAGGACCAATGTTAGCGCTGGGATCATCTAAAGAGTGGAATACTGCATTTGAGGCAAGGGTTTAAAGACGTGCTTATAACAATAATAAAACTGGACCGCATAAACAGCTAATAACGAAACTAAAGTAACAGGAGTATCGTCCGTCGCGGTGAAGTCAGAAGAAGCGAGTGGTCATCGGGCCGAACCGAGTCGTCGCCGCGAACTGCTAAACACGCGGCCTACGCGCGCAGACCATGCGCAATGGGTTGTGTTGGGTTCGATTCCCAACAGTGCCCATTCTACTTTTGGATAGTTCGAATAACAACATTTGAGCCTCGAACGATAGCTCAAGACTTAAAATATTTCGACAAGGGATTCAATTATTGGATGGACAAGGTGGAAGATCAAGAACGCCGCTAACGAGATGTACAGAAACCAAATCAAATCAAATTATTTTATTTCACATAGACCTACATGGGCACTTATGAAACGTCAGATTCTAGGTGCACGGTTCCAATTGGTCGTTTCCCATGGAGAAGAGCCGGCAAGAAACTCCATGGTTACTCTTTTAAAAATATGTCTTTTACAATGTTTTCCAATTACAGTGATTAACAGGTATGGGAGGACAGTGTAGGCCTGTCAACAAGTACCATATGTTAAACAAATAGACAATTGTCTATAATTTATAATCCACAGGGCCTACTACGTTCTCACATTTACAAAATATAAAATAATCTAATAAAGTAGAATCAAAAACTAATTAAAAATTTTAGGTATATAATGTCAAATAATGAAAGAATTATGTCAGAGATATGTAAAAGTCCATATCTAATAATAAAAAATTAAAATTAAACACCATTATTTGGGAGCAGTTATTAGAAATTTACATAGTGATGCCGTTTATGAGGTACCAGGGAAGCCACATGTGCAGAAGGAATTATTGCCAAACTTTCTTGTCTTCGACGTAGTCTTTAATCTTATAGTACGCTTTTTTGATAAGGACACGTTTAATGTGGGCTTTGAACTTTCCATCGCTAAGTTCTGTAACCGACTTTGGCAACTTATTATAAAAGCGGATACTGTTTATCAGAAATGATTTGCTTGTTTTAGTTAATCTAAATTTGGGTATAACAATTTCATTTTTACTACGTGTATTTATATTATGGAAATCGCTTCTTATTTTTAAAAGTTCTAAGTTTTTGCGAACATACAAAATACTTTCTAAGATATAAAGGGAAGGCAGAGTGAGTATATCAATTTCTTTGAATTTGTTTCTAAGAGACCCGCGAGGACCCATTTCATAGAACCGGAAACGGTCAGTAGCGAGAACTCAGACGAAGACATTGAAAAGAACAGCAACATTTATCACAGCAGAGCAGTGACATAGAAAAGAGCCGAGAAACCAGCTGAACCCCGCTTAAAGATTCACCGATGAAGCTCGACCTGAATTAACCCTGCTGTGACGTCGTTAAAAGATGCCCTCCCATAGACAAATATCACCCGCCTCTCCACTAATCCCATGCTTACTTAAGGGTGCATACTCCGTGCTTCTTTTGAAGCTCCCGCGCGTGGTGATGGAACCGCTTGCCACCTATGATGGCAACCAGAGCCGAGGAGGCTCCGGTCCCTCCGGGGACCACAGTAGGTCGGATCCGGACCTGAGCAGCGCTGCTTAAGAGGTAGACGGATGAGGAAATCCTGCCGGCGCCAAGCGCCCATGGTGACGAGTGGTCGGGGTAAAGCGGCTGAAAAGCCGGGGCGTGACCCGCTGGGCCACTTCACGCCCTGCTACGCCGGTCCCATCGTCGGCTTCATCGCCGGCTCCGTCGCCGGCTCCTTCGCAAGATCCATCGGAGAGCGCGGGGAGCGACGCCGAGCTGGGGAGGGAGGACCTCGCGAGCATAGGCTTAAAAATATGCTCCAACAGAGCGGAGGCAAACGCTGCCAAAAGGGCGCAGCGGAAGGCTGCCGCAGCCGACGTGGTGGATGAAATGGCCAGTCGGAACAGAGAGCAACGCGCTGCCCGGATGGCAGCCGGAGGGAGCGTTACCGGGGTCGCGCTCAGTAGCCAGGTGCTGGACAGCGTGGATGTCGTCATGACGGTTGTGAACCGCACCAGCACGGAGGAGACGGCGAGGCTCTGGGAGGAGAATGGAATGTATCGCATAAACAGGGAGCCGGACGCCCGGTGTCACCACTGCGTCGACTGCCGGGAGGACACGCCGTGGCACACGCTGGCAGAGTGTGCCGCTTGGGAGGAGTGCCGTGCCCTCATCACCGAAGTAGGCAACGACCTGTCGCTGCCGGCCATAGTGAACGCGATGGTCGGCGGCGCAGAGTCCTGGGACGCAGTGGTCTCCTTTTGCGAAACGGTCATCTCGCAGAAGGACGCTGCGGAAAGGGTGAGAGGCCCCCCTAAATGGGTCCAGGGGCGACGGATTCGGGGACATCCGTCGCCCCCCAACATCAGGACCCGAGAAGGCGGCGCGCGTAGTGTTCCGCGTGCGCCGCTCACAGACGTTGCGGGGGGAGTACACCTCACTCCCCCCGCCCGAGACTAGGCCCGCGCAAGCGGGCCGGCATCAGCCGGGGTTGCGGAAGAATCATGTGTTCCCCAACCCTGGCGTAGGTGACTGATGGAACACCGGGTTGGTTTTTAGTCGGTAAGAGTCCGACAGACCCCCCCGCCCTCGTCATCCCTACCATTACAGTACCCCCCGGTCTATTCCTTGATATACAATGGTCTGGTGACCATGAAACATGTGGCTTCAGGGGCTAGTGAAAATCTTGGGGTTCATTCGATTAATCGAGTCTGGTCAAACCACGCTGGGGTCGGGAATTGAACATCTATATAATTATTGTATACCAAATTGTGTTTTTTTTATTTAGCAATTTTTTTATTATTTTCAGACATCAGTACCAGTGACGGTGCACCTGAACGAGCGGCTCCTGCAGCAGGCGGGCGGCGGCGGCGCGCGCGGCGTGCTGGCGCTGTTCGCGGCCGCGCTGGCGGCGCTCGCGCTGCTTGTGTGCGCTCTGCTGGGATACATTTACAAAGTGTGAGACACACATTCTTCCTAATTCTTATAGGATAAACCTTTAAACCCACGATCATAACAACATATGTCTTGAATTATCATTGTCTTCAACTGCTAATTAACAGTGATGTCATCTAAATCAAACACACTAGTACACAGAAATTTATCCAATAATGTCATTTCACGTGAATCTCTAGTAGATTGATGTGTTCGCTAAATAACGTTTAAGAACTTATTCATTACGTCAATTCGTAAAAAAAATTGGGTGCTCCAAATATTTTTGTTGGATAACTTTGTTCACGTTGTATCCTGCTCCACACCACAACTAATTAATTGACATTCGAATCACTGTTAAAGCTGCTGAAGATAGTAAGAATTTATTTGCATTATATAAACTCAATCTCCGTTTTATTATATAGATGCATTGCACAGATGTGAGTACTTTGTACTATAGAGCTACCATTTACCGGGTAATGTCATAGATTGACTTGAATGTGCCTTGGCGGCTGATAGTATGTCATGCTCACTCAAATGTCTCGCTGACGGTGGCGCGTGTGTCGGATCATTTAGCTCCCTTCAAAATGGTTGAGCTGAATGGTGCTGATCCATGCGTCATGTTCGTGAACGGGCGCCGTCAGTTGGGACTGGTCATCTCTTAGCTGCCACGGCTTATTTTAATAATTAATTAGCTGGATTGTTTTTAATTATGTTTTGATGCACTCTGGACGCTTTTAACGTGTACGGTTTTTTGTACATCGTTCTCACTTATAGTGTCAACATTAATCGATGTAACTAAGATATATGTAAAAACATTATTATTTAAAAGAGTGTCCATGGAGTTTCTTGCCCGTTCTTCTCCATAGGTACCTACTACGCTTTGGAATGGGCAACTAGCTTCATATTTCTGACTGACCGACTCCTTGACAATTCAAAAGTGCCTGTAAATGGTTTAATTGAAATAAATGATTTGAGTTTGAGTTTGAGATCCCTAACAAGGCCATATCTTTCCGCAGTCGTCGTCGGTCGAAGCGCAGCGCGGGCGGGTCGGGCTCTGGCTATGTGACACATGAGAAGCCCCCGGTGGACCCCATCGCCACCACGCCGCAGCACTCTGCCAGCAGCGCGCACGTGCCCGGCGGGGGCGCGGGGGGTGCGGCGGTCCCCCCCAGCAGTACCGGTGTGGGGGTGCTGCGACCTGCAGGCTCGTCGGGTTCACTGCTAAGCGTCAGTGCAGGTGCCAGCACTATTCTGGCTAACTCTACTTCAAGTTTAGATCTGCAGCAAGATGCGGCACATGGAGGACAACATCATAGTAAGTTATTATTACCAGACTTAATAGACTTCTTTATTGTGCAGGGAATGTCCTGACACTATTAGATCTTCTAACCAAATGCCAATTCTGACCGTCAGCACCGCCGTGATCAACTTTATTTATTTATTTACTTCTTACAACTATCTTTATCTTCGACCTAATTAGATAGTGTAGCTATCAACTATTATTACCTAATATTATATTACACATGATGAAATATGTACGTAATGAATGAAACAAAACAAACTAAACTACAATAAAAATAAAACCTACGTAAGTACAAACATAAATATAACAAGTTTACATCAAAATATAAAAAAAATCAAAATAATATTAAAAAGAAAATACAAAATCTTATAATTTTTTACTTAACATTACTTATTACACTTAATAGAACTTTGGCGAATTCACTCAAACTACACGAAAATACATCTATTCTCTCGTGGACTTCGTTTACAATGTGGATTGTTCGGCTGAGGGGGGTTTTAGCCAGGAGATTGGTCCTGGCTACCGGTACGGCTAGCAGTTGTGGGCGCCGCCGCCTCCACACGTATCGGTCCGGCACGCACAGCTTCAGATGACGCAGCACTCCCGGGTTATGTGCTACACCACGCATTAGCTTAACTAGATACGCGGCGAGAGTGAATCCCCGACGCACCCTGAGCTCACTATACCCCACCATACCCAGTACAAATAGTGTAGGGTACATCAATGGATAGAACGGGTATACCCCGTACATTTTAAAATACAAGTGTCTTGTGAATTTGTTTTGGACCCGCTCCAACATGACACTGTATTTCGCTTCATGTGGAACCCAAATTACTGCACTATGTTCTAAATGACTCCTGACTAGAGCGTCATACAGCACCTTCAGTGTGTTTATATTGGTGAAACCCTGTGTACAAATCCTAAGTTTCTGTAGGCTTTCTTGCAGATCTTAACTACATGTTCACGAAAAGTAAGGTCTGGAGTGAGAATGACCCCTAGGTCCCGTACCTGAGTTACTCGCTGCATCGGTGCTGCTTCTACCTTGTACTCGTAGCACAAAGGGGTCCGCGCGCGAGTGAACGTTATCACTGAGCATTTAGATAAATTGAAGTAGAGTTTGTTTTTATGACTCCACTCTACCACTCTGTTTATATCCTCCTGCAGGCGTTCACAATCCGACTTATCCTTAACCTCGAGCAGCAATTTAAGGTCATCAGCAAACAACAAACATAAGCTATTTTTTACGACCTCCGGTAAGTCATTTATCATTAAGATAAATTCAAGAGGCCCCAAATTGCTGCCCTGGCTTACACCGGACCTGGTGTAGTATGGTTCGGATTCGTATCCTTTGTAGTCAACATACTGCTGTTTATCTTTCATATCGCTGACAAAGAACTGTAACAAGTGTGGCGTACAGCCAATTTCAGCAAGCTTTCATAATAACACGTCATTGTCGACGGTGTCGAATGCCTTTCTAAAATCGAAGTACGCCGCGTCTACCTGCACACCAGCATCGACTGCCGGTACTACCCGCGTCATGAAGTTGAGTAGATTGGTGGCGGTGCTCCGCTCCGGCCGAAACCCGTGCTGCGCATCCGACAGCTGCGTGCGCACCTGCCCTTGCATGCAGCGCTGGATAGCGGACTCGAACACTTTTGCTGGAGTCGACAGCACAGCCACTGGTCTATAGCCACTGACATCCGGACCTGACTTACCCTTAGGAACCGGAATGACACGTGTGATCTTCCACCGAGCCGGAAACGTCGCTTGTTTTAAACAGGTATTAAAGATATGAAGCAGCGGTTCTGCTAGCACCCTGCCACAGTCTCTGAACAGAAACGCTGGTATACCGTCAGGGTCCGATGAATGTTTTGGCTTAAGATTTTCGATCGCTTTTTTTACGTCTTGAAGACTAAGGGTATCGATATGCACACGTGCACTGGTCGCGCCGGCCTCCGCCGCCGCCACCCGCGCATCTAGTCGCGGTGTTTCCTTACTGTAAACGGACTCAAAAAAATCCGCAAATTGCACAGTAGTACACACATCATCCGTAAGACATTGACCATCTTTTACGATACCTTCCCTGTTTATTCTACTTCTCTTTGACCTAATATATTGCCAGAAGGATTTTGGATCTTTTGCGAACTGATACTGAATTTTACTATTGTGTTCTTGGTGTGCAATTTCTATCGACTTTTTAATGCGGGCTCTGGACTTTGAAAATTCTAAATAATCATTATCGAGCTTCGTTTTCTTAAAATTCTTATGTAGTCTGGCTTTAATCTTTATGTCTTTAATAATATCTCCCGTGTACCATTCGGGGTATATATAACGCAAATTGTCTCTGTTAACCTTTTGCCGCGGTACATATTTATCTAAAATATAATTAAGCTTATCATAAAAAATATTCAACATCTCCTCCGAATCATTCATGTCATAAATTGTACCCCAATCAGTGGAAGTTAACATAGAATACAACAGTTGATAATCAGCCTTATAAAAATTCCACTGTGGCCTAATACTTCGTGCGCATCTACTGACGGCGGCCGCACTTGCGGGCGCGGGGGCGGGGCGCACGGACACCGCGAGCGGCGGGTGATGCGCGTCGACGGGCACGAGTGGCTCGTCGGCCGCTTCTCCTGACACCTCTCCCCTAAAACCTGTACTCAGGACTAAATCCAGCTGACGACCTAAACTTATTTGACAACAGACCAATCAGCCTTTTGCTCATCAAATCAAAATTCTTGGAAAAACATTTCAAAGCAAAAAAATACGACAATCACTTGAGCTAGGAGAATATTGCGTTTCTGCATTTAGATGTGCAAGAGGCATTTAACCTTAAATGGCATATGGGCCTACTCTCCAAAATTAAAAAAAACCTACCTCACAGTTCCTCTAAAAGTCTTGAGTCCTATTTAACAGATCGCCTGTCCCAAGTAAGAGACTATTGAGTTTCACGAAATATGAGCATTCCACAAGGCTCTGTTCTAGCCCCCGTTCTCTACACAATCTTCACAGTACCACAAATTCCAAACGTTAAAATTGTTACTTTTGCCGATGACTCTGCCATTATAACCAGCAACAAAGATCCAATTGTCGAGAAAGCTGCAGGAGCCACTATACTTAATAGATGGCTGGCTAGAGAAGTGGAGAATTGCTGCAAGTGTATCAAAAAAATCACTTAAGTGACATTCTGACTGAGGCTCTGCGGTTAAGCTGGGAAGCAATGACTTGCCACACAAAGACGTTGTGTAGTATCTGATTATGCACTTGCATAGGCGACTAACTGCCTAACCCTTCTGGGATTACAGGCGTGGTGTTATGTTACGTTAATTGTAAATATAAAAACAAAATATAACGAATGGTTAGCTATTTAAACATAATGTAATGTACATATTAATTAGGTGATAAAATGGTAATGAGGCAGTTTGTACTTGTTGTAAGTCCTGGCATACGGTAATCGGATTAATCTACTCTTACCTGTGTGTGTTTGGCTGAATTAAGATGACAAAAATCAAAATTTCCTTGTTTAATGCTGATTATCTATTTACACTCATAAAACACGCATTTTCACCAAAAACATGAATGAAGCATTTAACTTCAATTCAAACCCTTTTCAGTAGCCATTTGTAAATAATTTTGTTAAGAGCTCTTTGCGTTTTACTCCATTTGTCCTGTCATCACAGTAACCACTATCGGTGAGTTACGTATCAAGAGATTCAGCAAACACTGCAGGTTGGATCGGGAAGCCTTCACGAAATTCTACACGTGCATCTTCGCGCCCACGTGTTCACGCGTCCCACCTAATTACGTCAAATGTGCGGTGCCCACTGAAGCCCTACATAACCACGCCATGAACCAAATAGTACAGCATATAAATAATATATAAAAATTCATTTTAAATCCACAGGCAAGTAGCAATCATACTGAACCGTAGTCTAGCTAGGGTTCTGTATGATTGTTACTTGCCTGTGGCTGCGTCACTGCTCATAGCTAGCAGGTGATCGTTGATTAAAACTAGTAACTAAGTTCTTCCACTTTAAAGTGAGGGTGCGTTGTTAATTTTGTTTCTGCATATTGTAGGATATAAATAGACAGATTTCTTAGGTATCAATAATCTTCGAAGTAGGATTAGGGATATAAATAAGGATATCATTTTATTAAATAAAATAAATACCTACATGGTGTACATTTTTGAAATCCAAGTGTGCTTGTCGTGCGTTGCTGACTCATAAAATCTCAAGTCTAATGGGCACAAAACTACTTGTAAATCTAACTTGCTGAATTCAACAGGCGCATCGTCAGGTCGTCAGTCACAGCGCTTCCCGCGCAGCAAGGTGGCGCCCCTGCCGCCCAGCGCCGCCAGCATGACGCCCGGCGCAGGCGTGTCCCTCACGAGTGACGTGGGCGTGCGCGCGTCGGGCGGCGCGGCCGGCGGCGGCGGCGTGTCCCTCATGAGCGACCACCTCGGCGCGCGCTCGGCGGGGCGCTCGGGCGTGGCGTGGCCCTCCGCCACCATTCCCGCGCGCGTCAAGAAGCTTAGCTGGGACGACGCCGCGCCCGATGGACATCACAAGGTGCACTTTCCTTACCATTAAATCGTCTAATACTTCCAATAGACTCACATTCACAAACAAACACATTTGTAGCTCAGAGAGATACAGCTGAAGAGTCTCATGAAACAACCTGCATACTTTTCCTTTTTATTGACGTCAATAAGACTAATTTTCCCATCTGTACCACTTGGAATAGTAGGTATACTAACCCCTCCTTAACCTAGGAATTATTGTAAAGTAAGTATAACAGAAATACGTTTCCAGGACAGAGGGGAGGAGGTGACGGACGCAACCAACCCAGCAGTGGCCGAGCACATGAACCTCACCGTCTACTTCTGACCGACGGGGAGCCGGCGCAACGTGCTGACTTACCACTCGTAGGCAACAGACAACACGCTAGTGGCACAAAAGAAGATGCTCATAAACAGCGTGGAGAAACTAACGATACAAATGATCGTTTTAACAATAACATATCTGATATTGATTCTAAGGTAAACAGGGGTTTAAGTGGTAAAAATATGTCTAGACAAGATGCAGTTAAACCATCTGATAGTAAATATTCTTTGCAAGTCAAGACTGCGGTAAATGATGATCTACAACCTGGACATGGCTTTCACAAAGGTGAGAACATTGAAACTAAAAAGGATGTTCCATTACCAGGGTCTGCTATAAAAACCCATCCCGCAGCAAATTACACCTTACCAGCAAACAGTTATCAACCCACAGATGCTCTGAACACTGTTGGAATACCAGTCTATAGCAATTCTATGTTACATAATTATTTATACACAAACCATCCCGTTCCGGCTACAAATTTCTACATCCCTGGTTTAAGCGAACCATCTTCACCGTCCAACTATCCTACTATGGTTATGGGCCATCCTGGCCATCCTAGTCATGCCATTATATTTGAAAACGATACGAGATCAACAAGAAACCGTCCACTTCCGACTCACATCTTACTCACGAGTAACACGAAACGTACAAAGCACATCAAACCTCCTGCTAACAGTAAGCTCAAAAGTAAACCTGTGACGGTTCATCACATAACACCCATATCTTATCCTGTACAGTCATCAAGTCAGTCGGCTTTGTTCCATGCTCCATCCAACTATGCTTTACCTGCTAGTCATCCTTACCAACAAATAATAGTCAATCATCCTAATACGACCCAGCAGCAACCAATATCCATCACCGCTGGCCAGGGTATTCAGAGGGACCAAAGATACGCGACACCTCCAACTGCCCCGGTGCTGTATGAGGAGGAACCTTCTCCTCTAAGTTCCAATGGTCTTCCACCAGCTTATGCCACGATAGACCCTAAGAAGCTGCGCACTAGGCACATCAGACCTGCGGTGTTCAAGAGAAGAGGGATGGCCAACAGCCGTCAGTACCAACTGTTGTGAGAGACAGAAGTGAGAAGTGGATGAATTGATGGATATTTATGGTGTTACGGTTATAAGCCATTATTTTAGACGTTTCCTATTTTCTAGTTCCTACGATCCTATAAGTGCCTAAATCTGCAGTGCGTCTTCCGAGCAACCAATTTCTAAAATCAAAATTTCTAAACCCCTGTCATGATCAGTGTAAAGATAGTTCGTAAACTACAAATACATAAGTTAAGGCTTTGGTAAGGTACTTGTATTTGTATCTACCATTTACCAAATAAAACGAGTATGTGTATAATACGCGAGTAATTTACAAATGTTTTAAGTGTTGAGATTATTTTAGCAGATAAAAGTTTTGTATTTACTATTACAATGATGAAACAAATGTGAAAAATTAATCAAAGAGACGTTGTAAAATTAAGTACTTAATTAATATTATTAGTGAAATCAACTGTAAATAGTTTTTTAATAACTTAGGATTTTTGTTTTTTTGGCAATTTTATTACCGGCAGTCCTTTAAACTGTGCTGCCACTTTGTAAAGATTTATGGTGGCAACACTAGATAACGAATCTTGTGTACAAGTAAATTTGTTGTAAGAACATTTTCAGTTATTTCTATTATTTAGATAAGTATGTACGAACTGTTATAATAATGTTTTGTTTATTTGGGTGGTTTCATTTTGGTCACCTGCGTAGAGCAATTAACAACATAATTCTGAAAAAATACAGGTAGGAAACCTTTGTTTGTACAGGATTATGTCTGTTAAAAGAACTATCTTGCAGTTTTTTTTGCAGATCATACGACCGAGCGAGACTAGCTCTCTGTGGAGCAATGAAGTATTGGGATGGTAATATTATATAATAATATATAAACCTGAACAAACCAGTTTTAACTTTTAATATACTGCTTTATATTAAAACTAAAGTTTGGGGGAATAACACGGTGACCCCGCGCAACCTGCCTAGCAAGATCCGCTCCAACGTTTGCAAAATACTTATTTATAACATTGACAGAGGAGTTTGGATCGCTGCGCATTTTAAGGAGTTCTCCAGACTTATGGGTGATGTTTTCTTGTAGCTGATTGTTTTTATGATGTCCCAAGTTGCTTTGGGGTTACCCTTGGCCTTCAGGAGTTCTTTTTGGTCAAAATTGGATTTAATAGTCTTCAGAAAATTGTTACAGAAATTTCGGTATCTAGAATATATTAGATTTGCAGTAAGGTCTTTTGGAATTTTGCATTGCTTTTTCATGGTGTTGAAATTCTCGATCCCGATTTCACACGCACCTCAGGAGGCCGGTGGTCATCCATGGTTTAGCTGTCTGCTTCCTGTTACCGACTTTTTTTTGAGTACTGTGTTGATTTATTGCGTCTGATATAATGAAGATGAATTGTTCCGCACTTTGATGAAACACTTAAAAAATCGGAGTCTTATAAGCAACTAATAATACCTGAAAATTTGGAATGCCGTATCATACTTTTAGGTTTTGTAGCATTAAGAGGGTTTAAACAAGATAGGTGCATGATCAATAAAATATCAAGTCTAGAACCAAAGTTGTGGAGGGTCTCTTTCAGTCTCGTCCTAGGCCCTGTTGTCTATGGTCGCGTTTGCTTGCCCCGCGGTCGATTTTAATAACCAGCCAGTGTTCCTCAAAGTTACTGACTCGAAAATAAAATATATAAATTAATTATTATACAAAAAAAAAAACACTTTAAATAATGGATGTCTTGAAGAAGTGTGGTATCTGCGAAGACCAGTTGACTGATGGAGTGCGCTGCTCAGTATGCGGAAATGAGCTGCATTTCCAATGTGCTGGCATCACTGAAGCTGGTCACCGTAAGCTGGGAGACAGGAAGCTCTCGTGGAGATGCATGAAATGCAAGCAGACTGGCGCTCTTCATCCAACTAGTTCTCCAATATCGCCGAGGTTGGAACCGGAATCTGCGGTATTACTGGAGATTCGAGCATTGGCTGCAAAGTTGGCTCCATTGGAAGGTCTGAAGGATGAAATCCTGGCACTTTGAAGTGAATTCGCCGACATGAAATCCTCCCTAAACCAGCAATTTAATGAAGCTATCAAGGAGTTCAATGGAAGGATCAGTGACATGGAGCAGCGTGTTGTTCAGTTAGAAAAGGTTCAGGCTCAGGTGGATCAGCTTCAGGCGCGTCTGGATAAACTGGAAGAAGATTCGGACAACAAGGATCAATGGTCGCGAATGAACAATGTGGAAGTGAAGGGTTTATCGCCATCGAATAATGAAAACCTGGTTCAAATTATCTCTAGTATTGGTGCCAAGATTAATTATCCCATTACCAAAAATCAGATCAACTTTGTTACTAGAGTGCCTACGCGCGAAAAAGATCACATAAAACCAGTAATTGTTTCGTTCTGCAATCGCTATGTTAAGGAGGATTTTGTTGCAGCTGCCAGATATGTTTCCAAGACATTGCCATTAACAACAAGCCAAATTGGATTAGCGGGAAACCAGAGGATTTATATAAATGACCACCTAACGACAAAAAATAAAATACTGCTATCTAAAGCTAAAAAATTGGCGTCTGAAACGGATTTTCAATATGTATGGGTCAAACATGCAAAAATCCATGCGAGAAAAATGGACACCACCCCGGTTATGATAGTGAAATCAGAAAAGGATCTATCAAAAATTATATAATAATAACTATTAACTTTCATGCAACTGTGTTATCATATTTAATCGATTGTGTCCATAAACAGTTTGGGAACCGAAAGCCGTTGTGCTACTTGTGTTTTCCTAATTGTTCTGTGTTATTGCAAGGTGCTAATGAGAAAGTTCTTCAAAAAAATAATTTATACGAAACTATTGTGTTTGTGTAATCAAGACCTAATTGTGTTTGAATTATGGTCTTATTTCGAATACTCTGCTATGTGTTTTATTACCATGTTGTGCTGTCAGGGATTCTTATCTTTCTACCGCTCGTCACCTTTTGTTTGTATTCAAAGCTCGTTTGTTGTATGCGTTTTGAAGTTGTTTATTTTTGGTCACTGTGCTCTGCTGTGCTTAATGGAGTATTTTAAGATTTGTAAGTCATTGCCTTCTACCTCCGTAATATTACTTTATAGAGTTTTTGATTACTTCTCACAGTTTTTAGCACATAACTTTATTTTGCTCGCCCTTTTTAAATGTTTATATTATCTTGCTATAGTTTTTGATAGTGATGTCTTGTCTTCATATTTATTATCAAAATGTGCGTGGTCTGCGTACGAAGACGAACGATATATTTCGTAAAATATCCCTTGTTGCATATGATGTAATTGTGTTCACCGAGACGTGGCTTGTGGATGATATCTTCAGTAATGAGATGTTTGATAGTCGCTATTTGGTGTGGAGGCGTGATCGCGATTACTCTCGAACGTCTCAAAAGCGGGGCGGTGGCGTTTTGATAGCGGTAAGAGGCGATCTTACTGTCGTGGAACGACATGACTGGCGAAGTTCTGCCGAGGATATTTGGGTATCACTTATCTTGAAAAGATCTAGGCCTGAGGTAAATTATAATTTAAATATTTGTGCGTTATATCTTTGTAAAGAAAACCTTGGCAATTCATATTATAGTCAGTTACGTAACTTTAGTAACAATGTTAATCACTTGATCTTGACCCGCCCTTTAGATAAATTCGTTATTGTGGGAGATTTTAATTTTGGTAGTAATGTGGACTGGATAAATTCTGACGATAATGAACTGATGCCGCAAAATGTATCGTGTCATCACATGAGCGAATTTTTTGATGGAATTCTCACTTCTAATCTGTCCCAATATAACGGCGTAAGAAACAGCAATGGGAGATTATTAGACCTAGTTTTTTCTAACGACTATGTCAATGTTACTGAGTGTAACGATCCTGTAGCATTACCTGTGGACCTGCATCATAGACCATTACTGATCACTGCCGATTTTGTGGAGATCCACAAATTGACAGATAAATTGACTACGAAGTATGTTTTTTCTAAGGGTGACTATGCGGCTATTAAATCTGAACTCGACCTAATCAACTGGAATGAGTTTTTACTTGCCAATTCTTTGGATAGTGCTATTGAACTGTTTTATAATAAATTGTATGAGCTTAGAGATAAGTATATCCCAATTAAATCAGTTAGACAATCATCTTATCCGCCTTGGTATGATTCGGCTTTGGTCAAAGTACTGAGAGAGAAATATAAATATCATCGCAAGTTCAAAACGTACGGGAATATGTCAGACTTCCACTCTTTTTCTCTTCTACGGAATAGAGCTGCTAAGTTGGAAAAAACTTGTTTCAATAAATACATGGAAAAAATTGAATCATCGATAATTGTGAACCCAAAATCTTTTTGGTCTTACGTTAAGAGTAAACGAAACTCCGGTACTTTTCCAAAAGTAATGCATTATGGTGATAGGACCGCGAGTACAGGTGAGGAGATCAGTAATTTATTCGCAAACTATTTTCATTCCACTTTCCAGGAACCTGCTCCTGTGCCCGATAATTCCGGTGGAATTGATGTTGAAGATAGTGTGTCATGCATTGGCACGATTGGTGTGTCTCATTCTCGAGTTTTAGAGTTATTAAAGACCTTGGACCTCTCCAAATCTGGCGGTCCAGATCATATGCCTCCGGTCTTTATTGTGAATTCTGCTGACAGTCTGGTTGTACCACTATGTATTTTATTCAGGCGATCACTTTCGGAAGGCATCGTTCCGAAAATATGGAAGTCGGCATTCGTTACCCCAGTTTTCAAAAAAGGTGATAAGTCGGATATCTCTAATTATCGACCAATATCTAAGATATGCCTGTTTTCCAAAATCCTCAAACGCATGGTATTTGCTGAAGTATATGCTGCTATGAAATGTAACTTCGGTGATGAACAACATGGTTTTCTCAAGAAGCGTTCCACTACATCTAACTTAATATTGTCCCATGAGTTTATATCCGAAGGTATGGAACAGCGTGCACAAGTTGACGTTATTTATACTGATTACAGTAAATGCTTTGATCGTATTGACCATGGACTACTCTTGGAGAAGCTATTTAGAGCTGGAATTCATGGAGATTTGTATCGTTGGTTCTCCTCTTATATTGAGAACAGGACGCAGGCTGTGGTTCTTCAGGGGTACACATCTGGATGGTATTCTGTCCCCTCTGGAGTACCTCAGGGTTCGATTTTGGGGTCTTTATTGTTTACTCTTTTTATTGCTGACGTGAGGCATTGTTTTGAAACATCATATATTTTACTATATGCTGACGATATGAAGGTTCATAAGATTATCCGAGACATATCTGATGCACAACTGTTACAAGCTGACCTGAATAGATTTGAAGAATACTGTAGACGTAACAGGCTTGAGTTGAATGTTTCCAAATGTTTTCACATGATTTTTACACGCCAGAAGTCTATAATAGACTCCAAATATAAACTTTACAATAAAAGCATAGGCAAAGTCAATAGTATTAGGGATCTTGGTGTTATACAAGACAGCAAACTACTCTTCGATCAGCATATTGATAACATAGTAAATAAGGCGTCGAGAGCACTTGGTTTCATAATGAGAACCTCAGCATGTTTCCGATCACTAAAACCAATCAAAGTCTTGTATTGTTCGTTCGTACGCAGCCACCTTGAGTATGCGTCACAAGTCTGGAACCCTCAATACGGGATCTACAAGTCTCGTATTGAGGGCATTCAGAGAAAATTTCTTAAGTACCTTGATTACAGGGCAAAACAAGTATCTGTTGACTACAGTCACCGATGCAGAAGGTACCATTTTCTACCACTCGACCGTAGACGTCATATTAATGATATATGCTACTTGTGTAATATCGCAAATGGTTCAATTGACTGTCCTGAACTTGTTTCAAGATTAAGGATGCGCACTAATCAGTTGGGGCTGCGACAGCGACCTCTTCTACATGTACCTTATGCAAACACAAATTATCGTCGTAATGCATATTTTCTGAGAGCTAGTCGTAGTTTTAATGAAATCTCTTGCGAGCACGGCATTGACCTTTTCTGCACCAATGCAAGCACAGTTAGGAATCTCTTGGCAGAGCCATTTTTTGTACAAGAAGCACCTGCCACCTAGCCGTTTATTGTCCAACTAAATTTCGTAGTCGATTGAACGAAATTAACCAATTGAGGAAATAACTTCATGGCGAGTGTGAGGGTATATTAATTTTGTATTTTTTTTTTCTGTGGAGGCTTGTAATTAGCAATTTAGTTACATACTAGTGTTAATACAATGTTATTAGTCTGTAAGCCTTCCTAAAATAAAATAAATAAATAAAATCGGCATGACCCAACCGTTGAAGGCCTTGAAACCTTGTTTCCGCCCGAAAGAAGACTAATTAGTACCTTCTTCAGGCGGCCAAAGAAGCGCTACTTCAACGATTGCTTCATGTTAATAACGTAGATGCCTAACGCTTCCGACATACCCAAATACTTATAGTTTTCGGATGAAGAGAGGGATCTAAGGTGTATGGAATCCGTAAGTTGAATACCTTCGGATTCCATAATCTCACCTCGCTTAACATGCATGATTGAACATTTGTCCACACCAAACTCCATTCTGATGGCGCTACTGAATGTTTCAGTTACCTTCAGTAGCTCCATCAGTTACAATTTGTTGGGGGCAAAGATTTTCAAGTCATCTTTGAACAGAAGGTGAGATATGACCTGACCACCTCTCTTCAACCGATAGCCTAGACCTGAATCCTCCAGCAGTGTGCTTAGAGGATTCAGACCTAAGCAGAACCAAAGTGGACTCAACTGTCGCCCTGAAATATTCCCCGTTTAATCCAGACAGGCTCGTTATTTCCCTGGATCTGTTGACACCCCGGATAGCGAAGGACCGTCCTCCATTGCCCCAAACAGGACCTAAGGAAGGTGCGTAGAGTTGCATCTATCTTGCACAACTCCAGCATCCTCACAAGCCATGTATGTGGCACCGAGTCGTAGGCCTTCTTATAATCTATCCAGCATGTCGACAGATCGTTGCGGGAGCGACGAACCTGTTGGCTAATGGCCATGTCGATGAGGAGTAGCTCCTTAGTATCTCGGGACCCGTTCCTACATCCATTTTGAGAGACATAATCGAGTTACTGTCAATGTGTGTATTAATTTTCGTTCTCAAAATGGATGTAAGAAGTTTATAGATCGTCGACAAACACGTGATCGGTCTATAATTCTTGGGTTCCGTGGGACTACCTGACTTATGGGCAGGTGGGTAACTCCTGTTGATAGAAACTGCGGTAGCGACCCAGACTCTAAGGCTGACTGGAACTGAGATGCCAGGCTAGTATGCGAACTAATTAGCCATTTCAACCAAAAGTTGTGCAATCCATCCGGCCCTGGCGATTTCCAATTCGGTAACGGACGGACTGCTCTGGCAACGTCTGACGGCGTAATTAGGACTGTTTCCATTTCTGGTATAGCTTCACACAATCGCTCGACATCCTGCATCCAGTCAGCCAGACAATGTGACAGACGGGTACTGACCAGATGCTGCGCCAGAATGCACTTGTGGCGGCATCATCTGGGCGGCACACGTCTGTCAAATTTTGTTCAGGTCGCTCCCAAGCTCTATATTATACCCACCTTTCATAGTTCTGGAACATGTGATTCTGCGTGTATCGATCAACCCGCCGCTTATACCGCCGAATACGGCTCGCCCATGCACAAACTTTCTGCTTCAGGAAGTCGATGCGCTATGTGACACGGAACATGTATTCTCGAGGGCTTATTTCAGTACCCGAAAATGCCCGGCTCACAGAGCGGATCACTCGTGTTCTTGTATTGCCCTCCCTGAAACAGTATAGTTTGCCTATGAGTACCCTGGCTCCATCGATACGACGCTCGATCCTGCATTGCCAGGCTGGTACGGATGGTTTTGGTCGAGCAGCTCCTTCACAGTTTGGAAACTTGACGTTAGCTAAACGACATGCCGCAACAGCCGCGCAGGATCGAGTGTGTATCAACGAGATCGAGTGCCAGAGTCGAGACGATAAGGTTGCTCAGTATCTCTGAGCGCAGCCTATCAAGTGCGGCATCGTCCAACCTATGATTGCGTTGGATGACCCGCACCTGATCCGACAGTCGTTGGGCCGAGACGCTGACAGTTGGTTCTAGTTCCTGAAAAAGAGACAGCATCCTATCACGGTACGCAGTGAGGTGAGTTCCCCCCTCTGTAGACCCATAATATGCGCGCATGACGTTCTCGTTCATAGACTGAGTCCATCTCATGCGGTGCACACAACCACCAGCAGCGGGGACCCGGCTCGGGGCCGGATGGCCCCTAAGTCCCAAGCTCCTTCGTGGCCGGCCTCTCCCCTGCCGACGAACAGATGTTGGCGACGTCGGCGGGGAAAAATACTCGTCACTCGAGCTCGACGCAACTACCGCCGCCGGTGTCGTCACAGCACTCACGGTGGGGCTGGATACCGGCGGCGGCGAGGCGGAGCTGGGCGAAGAGACCGGAGGTGGTGGGCGTGCATGACGTGCGGCTGATGTCGACAACATTTGTTAATTTTCATACTTATTCATTATTTACATGTTCCGAGGTGACATGACAGATGTCACCTCCAATTCGGCAGTTTATGGAATGAAATTCTGTGTTATTCTGGTTCATTACACTTTTTATGTTGTTTTTTGGACTTCAGGCTTGTAAGGGTACTCAGAAAATATAAAAATTGTGTCTAAAATGAATGTATGTAATTAAAAATAATTTTAACAAATTTCGTGACGTGTTGACGTTGGTGTTGCCAATTTATTATTTGATTATTATTAAACATTTATTTCAGACCAGCAGCCTAATTGCGTAACACATTTTCGTAAACGATTACGACTAATCTGTTTGATTTTGACAGTTCAACAACATTCATTGCGTTATTTACATTGTTGAGCAGAATTTTTATCGAACTTATGAAGCAATGTATTAGCAATCTGTTTCAAAGCGATTCAGATTCCGATTGATTGTGTATTACGCAATTAGGGTACAGGTCCATAATTTGTTAGTAACAATGTACTTAAAAATAAATTTTGTGGTGGACACAAAATAAAATTAAATTACGACATGAAGCCGCACCCACCTTTGCATCATGGGGGACTCCCACCGATCAGTAAAAACACCATTATTATTAGTTTGAATATTTAAGTTTAAATTTCCAATCACTATTACAGTTGTTATTAACGCCAGGGATTCTAAGATATTGTTTAAAGAGTAAATAAATTTTTCTATATTTCTGTTTGAGGATGAACGGTATATTGCAACAATAGCTGTAGGTATCCAGACCTCGCCTCAGAATAAGAATGTTAGCGTCCTGGAATACCGGTTCTACAACTAACTTATGAGCCACATCTGAACTTACATATACTACCACCCCATCATTTTGGTTGTTATTTGAGGATCTAGATATGGTAAGGCCAGTTAATACAGGAATATCAGTCTGTCACTTTACTCAACACACTTAACATCCATGGAATGTATTAGGACATTGAGGCCATCAAAGTTTTGATATAGGCTTCGGAAGTTAACATGCAGTATGTTCAAAGGTGGTAGGGTAGTGTTTATATGCCTAAGACATTGGTCTGGCAAACTCACATACGACCGTACGATATTAAATGATTCTACTACAGAATTATTAAGTTTTTAAAAGTTGTCCTTATCGAATTTATAATTTTTAAATGTTATGACCAGTTTATGTTTGTGCTGCAGGGTATCATTTGTGTAAGTATTTTGGTGCAGAATTAGGAATTTAGTGTGTTTAGTTTATTTATTATAAAGGGGTCTGTGGTAATGCTTGGTGTGAATGTTTTGGGTGTGTAACTTCAATTGTGTTGCGTTGTGATTAGTACCAAATTTTGTTTCATCCAAGAACTTAAATAAGTTACGGTTCTTTATAAGGTGAACCATACCATAACACAGTGAAATACAGAGTATGACAGCTTCTACAAGAACAGAATTCGGAAATAAATAACAAATAATTATTAAATAATGGCTAACAATTTCATTTAAAAGTACTGAAATTTTAAACTTCAAATGAAAATAGTGTATAATTAATAAACTGTGAGAGATGACTTGGAGGTAGTTTGTACAGGATAGTTATGTTTTTGCAAAGAGTTTCAGATTTAATACGGATTAGATTCGAATTTGAGGCACACCTTCGGCTTTAAAAGAAAAGTGTAACAGTCTAGGTAAATTTACACTTATTAACACGTATAAAAGGTTCCACTTTGAGAAGACGGAAGATAATCGCAAGACCTCCTCAGCTGTTTACAGCAGCTACATCGAGTTTCGGCTTATTTTATTCACCTTGCTGGGGTATGATTGTCATCGAGAGTCTGACGATGGAAACGGAAGGCTGTCGAGGCAAATTCCTTGTTTGAGTAAAATATAAAATAAAAAAATACGCGTCGACTCTACCGCTACACCTCCTCCTTTCTTTTTCGTCGGTTAAATCATAAATGAAATGTTTTTCTTTGGTGAACGCATCACTTGCGGACGGCTGGACCGATTTGGCTACTTTTTGTCAGAAAATGTTTATTTATTGCGACAGGACGGTATTGGTGTTCTCGGTGTTCATGCCAACGGACTCAGCCGACAACTTGGTCGAGTTTACGGAATGTTTGGGTGAGATGGCGGCGATAGTGGAAGAGTGTAGTGTGGACCATGTTTTTATGTTGGGTGACTATAATGCGCAGCCCGGCGAGCGTTTTGGCATGGAGCTGTTTGACTTTTGTGTTGAACAGAAGTGGCGATGTGCAGATGTTGACATATTAGGACTTTCCTCGGACTCGTATACGTACGTAAGTGACATTTATGGATCTCATAGTTGGTTAGATCACTGTGTGGTATCTGAAGCGGCATGGAGAACGGTTGTCGACGCGAAGATATTACATGGTGTTTATTGGTCCGATCATATTCCATTACAAATAATGTGTAACTTTGACTTACTTAGAACTAAGACCAGCATTTATGTAAGCATTCGAAATAAGATTGTGTGGGGTGACAGGGATTTAAAACAAACTGACTTATATAAGAACCTATGTACGACGAGATTAAGAGGAATTGATTTTCCCTATGGATTCAGAAATTGTAGTGACAAACTGTGTACAAAAAGAGAACATAGATGTATTATTGATAAAATGTATTATGAAATTGTTGATATATTAAGTGGTGCGTCACGTATTAGTTACTCTGGGCCGGAACAAAACAAAAAAAAACCAGTAATAGGGTGGAACAAACATGTTCGGCAAGCGCACCTGGAAGCTCGTCTAGCTTTTCAGAATTGGGTAATATGTGGTGAACCAAAGGTGGGTACTGCGTATACTAACATGCGAGAGAAAAAACGAGTTTTTAAAAGTAAATTAAAATGGTGTCAGAAGAACAGGGAGCAAATTAAAATGAATATAATAGCATCTTATCACGACAAGAAGGATTTTGTTAAGTTTTGGAAGCACACTAACCAACTGACTGCCAGGTCGAGCCTTCCGGCGAGTGTTGAGGGTGTTAGTGAGCCTGCAGCCATTGCTAACTTGTTCGGGAATCACTTTGCTGTGAAGTCGCCGCTAGGTTCAATGGGAGAGGCCGTGGCGGCTAGTGAGCCAGCAATGGGACCACTGGTAAGGGTGTCAGCTAATGAAATAGCAGCAGTATTGAGAGATATGAAGCGCGGAAAATCACCTGGGCATGATTCTCTGAGCATCGAGCATTTACTAAATGCAGGTGTGCATATGCCTAGAGTGCTGGCTTTGTTTTTTAATTTCTGCTTCTCACACACGTACCTACCACATGATCTAATGAAGACCTTGGTTGTGCCCATCATAAAAAACCGCACAGGAGACGCTTCGGACGTACATAACTATAGGCCCATATCGTTGGCTACGGTAGTAGCAAAAGTGTTGGACAGTGTGCTGGACAAACAGTTAAATAAACATCTGTCGCTACACGACGCACAGTTTGGCTTCAGAACAGGTCTGTCAACTGAACATGCTGTTCTTTGTCTCAAGCACACTGTTCGATACTATACGGACAGGAAGACCCCCGTGTATGCATGTTTTCTTGACCTATCAAAGGCTTTCGATCTGGTGTCCTATGGTGTTTTATGGAAGAAGTTGCATGATGAAACAACGCTTCCAGGGGAATTGGTTGAGTTGTTTAAATATTGGTACGGCCATCAAACCAATATGGTGAAGCTTTTTATACTTGCAGTCTATGGGTCGACTACACGCAGAGGGCTTACGGCGCCGTGCGAGTCCAATACAATAACGCATTCAAGGCACTGTTGGGGCTGCCGCGACACTGCAGCGCATCAGGGATGTTCGCTGAGGCTCGTGTAGATGACTTTTATGCTATTATTCGAAAGCGTATTGCATCCCTGGTGTGGCGGGTGCGTAGCAGCGCCAACAGTCTCATGATGACCGTATCTGATAGGACTGATAGCCTTATTTGGAAGCACTGGACGAAGACGCTAGTGTTGCCGTCAAACCGTGCCCAGAAGTAGTTTAAGTAATTTTGAATGTATTTACTATTATGTTGTACTAACACTAGTTTGTAAGTTGTTTTATGTCCTTACTAACAATATTGGATTGTAATGATCTGACAAATAAACTTTATTATTATTATTATTTTATTTATTTTACTTTATTGGGACATAAAACAATTACACATTACAATTAAAGTGTGACAGAGTAAGTTTAAAACTAGGTAATCATGTAACCCACACCAATGTCCGCGAAATAATGGTTTTTATATAGATAAACTCATAATTAGTTCGACTTATTGCTAGTCCTAGTAAAATTGTTATTTATTATAAATTTAAAGTAATTAATATTATAAACTACATAGATAATATCATATGATACCTACGTAAGGGAAAATGTAGTGGATTTTAATTACCAAGTCACTGACAAAACAGATTTACTTTACAGAAAGTGGACGTCACAAACGTCATCTTAATATAAATCATTTAAAAACGGTCACAACGCCTACTTCATCAAAATTTAACTACCTTTCTTTTGTGCTGGATAAGTGCGGTGAAAACAGTGCAAGGACTTTCTATTATCAGCATCATCAAAACAGCAACTGACTTTTGGACGCGACGCTGTCTCACGGCAACGGTTACCAGGGCTGCGCCAAAATGTCATAAGGCGGCGCGGCGCCCCAGGCTGCCAGCGCGACTGCGCCGCTGTCATTGTGCTTCAGTCAAGCTCTGACAATTTTTATATGTCAATTTTGTTATTTTAATATTATTTTAGATTTTAAAGTTACCTAAAATTGTGTGGACGAAAAGTCGTGTAAGTAGTCTTTGTTTATTTATGCTGAATACTGACGACAGTAGTGACGCCGTACGAAGCGCCAGTCAACCTGCCACATCGCTGGATACCGTAGTGAGATGCCCTCATTGTCCCCAAGCACGTTTTTTTAAAGGTGAACGAGGCTTGAAGGTACATTTGGGGAAGAAACATAAACCCCACAATGTGCCTTCATCATGCCCGACAGTACAAACTTCCCTAACACCTGATTCACCCGCTCAACCCTTTTGGAAAACCCTTGCAACAAGTAAAACGTCAACTCCAGTTTTAAAGAGAGTTCCTCGTGGTGCGAGACCATCCGTGGCTTCCTGTTTAGCGCGTAGTATCCGCCTGGCCATCCGAGAGAACTCTATAAGTGCTTGGGAGCAATTACTCACCTTCCCGTTTAGAATTCTACATGTGCAAAAAAAATTGGCAAATAAAAAAACGTTAACAGCACAAATCAAAGATAATTGTAACATTTCGGCCCTAAATTTCGACCCTAAATTAACAGCGCCCCTCCCCCAAAGAGGCTTATTGCACCACGTGGAGTCTAAACTAGGCGAGGGTGATATCAAAGGTGCGGCTAGGATCATCTTTAGCAGCGATGTGGTTGCACCGTACTCTCCAGAGACACTTACAGCTCTGGAGAGCAAACACCCCGCGCCGGCAGATGACCTCTCCTTCCCTGACCCACCCCATTCGGAATCTAACTCACTTGAAATTACAGCTCAAAAAGTATGCGCGGCTGTGTACTCCTTTCGAAGTGGCTCCGCCGGCGGCCTCGACGGCCTGACACCTCAACATCTCAAGGACTTACTGTGTTCAGGCGCCGGGGAGGCTGGTGAGACCCTTTTGAAGGAGCTGACGGCCCTCATCAATCTCATGCTCTCCGGCAATGTGAACGAAGCCGTCATTGATATTTTATACGGTGCAAATCTATGTGCCCTGCGCAAGAAGGATGGCGGCATTCGTCCCATTGCCGTAGGGTCCACTTACCGTCGTATCGCAGCCAAAATTTGCTGTGCTTTTTACAGCGAAACACTGGCCAGCAAATTCCAGCCCCTACAGCTGGGCTTTGGGTCTAAAGGGGGCTGTGAGGCTGCGGTACATGCATTATCCACTTTCCTCAATAGTGCTAAAGGTGAGGTCATCCTTAAGGTTGACATTAAGAATGCCTTCAATTCCGTAAACAGGGACACCTTGTTGGCAGAAGTTCAAAAAGAAATACCCAAAATTTACAGTTTTCTATACCAATGTTACAGGTACCCCTCTAAATTACTTTATAAAGACAACCTTTTGAAATCAGCTGTTGGTTGCCAACAGGGTGATCCTCTTGGGCCAGTCATTTTTAGTTTGGCAATAAATCCAATCATTCGACAGCTAAGTTCAAAATTCAACGTATGGTATTTGGATGACGGAACCCTAGGAGGTGATGTAGACACAGTCATAAAAGACTTAACTTTTTTAAAAGAAAAATTCAGTGTTATTGGCCTAGACCTTAACTTTTCAAAATGTGAAATTTATCTTCCCGAAACCACTGACAGACAGACTACCTTAGCAAAATTTTGTACCGTAGCACCAAATATCAAAATTACGGAAAGAGACTCTCTTCACCTCCTAGGGTCCCCAATTTTTGACGAATCCTTTCCAACGTTCGTTGAAGAAAAAATAAAAAAATTCAATGATGTCTCGGAAAGACTTTTCAAAATTAACATTCATTCGGCCTTCACACTCATTCGATACTGCTGTTTTGGACCAAAATTTATATATAATCTTCGCTCCTCCCATCTGTGGAAACATCCACAACTTTTAGAAAAAGTAGACCAAGTTATTAGAAACACACTAACTTCGATCCTAAATGTGGCCCTGGACGACCGAGCGTGGCAGCAAGCCACACTTCCCATTCGCCTAGGTGGTCTCGGCGTCCGCAAAATTTCAAGTATAAGTTTACCGGCCTTCCTCTCCTCGGTCCACAGTACTGATAAATTAACCAGGAATATTTTATCTTCTTCACTGGTCGATTTTGAAGTACCGTGTTTGACCGATGCGTTGAACGCTTGGAAAATGGCTTGTCCCAATACGGTTTTCCCCGACAACCCGTCCTCCCAGAGACGGTGGGACGTGCCGCTCTGCAGTATTATACGGAATACCCTAATTAACACGTCACCTAATACTGTTGAGCGTGCCCGTCTGCTGGCTGTGGGAGAATGGGAGTCAGGCTTGTGGCTTCAGGCGCTCCCGTCATCCACCATAGGCACTATGATGGATGACTCTTCGTTTCGGCTCGCTACATGTCTCCGCTTGGGTGCACCTTGTGTTGCTCCGCATCGGTGTCACTGCGGTGAAGCTGTCGACAGTCTTGGGCACCATGGCCTGTCCTGTTACAGGAGCGCAGGTCGCATAGCACGGCACGCTAGCATCAACGATATTATTCGTCGAGCCCTTGTCACCGCCGGCGTACCTGCGGTTTTAGAACCAAACGGCTTGGTACGTGACGATGGAAAGAGACCAGACGGTATGACGTTGTTGCCTTGGAAGGTGGGTAGGCCTCTGGTGTGGGACGCAACCTGTGTCGATACCCTTGCTCCATCTCATGTTCCTAGCACGGCGAACTGTGCTGGCGCTGCTGCTGCGGCTGCTGAGACCCTCAAGCGGCGCAAATACTGTAACCTTATGGGTAACTACAGTTTTGAGCCGTTTGGGGTCGAAACGCTTGGGTCATGGGGCCCGAGTGCGCATCTAATTTTTAAACAAATTTCTCACCGACTAGTCGACACTTCACGTGACCAGAGGGCTGGGTTGTTCTTTGGACAAAGAATTAGCATTGCCATTCAGCGTGGCAATGCTGCCAGTCTTCTGGGCACTTTTCCAGATGACAGCGATGCGGACGAGTACTTCGACGCCTGAGTATTTTTTATATTAATTTGTATAGGTAGTTAGTTAGTTGTTTAGTAATTTAATTTAGTTATAAATATGTTGTTATATTACGTATTAATTAATAAAATATTGATAAACTCGTGCGTTGATTTTAAAATAAATAAGAAGTACTCGTAGGTATATTGGAAAAAATAAATTTGTTTATCATGGCTATTTTAAAGATTCAATAGCCATCCTTTTGAATTTAAAGTGTGTTAGCGCGAAAATATCCACATCGATGAAGTGTGTGTTATACGTATCCACAATACGTCGGAGAGGCGCCCGTGCACCAGTGAAGAAGCAGTGCATGTTGAAGTCTGAATAAAGGTTTTAACAAAAAAAAAAAACATTTGGAGATTTTGTCCGGAAAATTGGAATAGATCCCAAGTCAACATTATGATTAATGGGTGCAGTTACAAGAAGTAGTAATTGTTAAATATTTAAGGCTTTGGCTTGACCGGTCTTGCAAGGGAAAACATTTCAATTGGATATCAGAAAAGCCGTTTTTTCATATTTTAAAGTTTTGGCAGGTCCGGGTTGGGGAGTTCACCCTAAACATCTACGACGATTATATAGGTATTGCAATGTTAAGTAGTAGTTACGATAGTTTTTTTATTTCATTGCCGCTATCATTCGAAATTATATTAATAAAATTAAAATGAATAGCCTTATGAAGAGATATGCAGATCACGTCGGGGTCACCAGTGAAGGGATATGAGGAACAGGGTGTAAAGTTCACTCATACTCTTGGAGAAGGGAGGATCCTCCGACCAGATGGATGTCGTATCTGGTGGCCAACTGCCCGATGATTGTTGTCGGGAAGTTGTATATATGCTATGTGCGCGGTAAACTCTGCTTGCGCGATGCAGGATTGATGCGTTTGTTCGCATGTGGCGGTGTAGATGCCGCCACACTTATATTTCTTTCAAAAGATTATCATTACAACACAACAAAAAAAAACTGAACTAACTTTCTAAAGTCACTACAATTTCTTAAGTTTTATAAAGTTAAACATTATTTTAAACTTCTGCGCTAGTTTGCCCTCTTTTAATTGAAGGGAGGAATGTAAATCTCAAGAGCAGGCGAAAGCCTCCTCTAGAGATTTTCATTCCTCCCTGTCACCCGCTGGGTTCATCGACTGTTCGCCAGCCTTGTCGTCTGCCCATCGGGCAGTCGGTCGACCTCTTTTCCTACTTACTACCTGATGGCATGTTCCAAGATGTTAGTCTGCGAGCCCGTCGATTATCTGTCAACCTAGCTAAAAACTAGCTGAGCTGGTCACGTAGCTACGTGACCAGCTCAGCTAGTTTTTCACAGTGGCACAGAGCATCCAGCAGTAACCTTTGTCTTGTTTCTAATAATTTAGTGGGATAATTTTTGTATTCTTCTAATTTTAATAAACTTCTCTCCATACTTCTTTAACTTGACAAATTTTTCAAAGTCATTAAGATAAGATATTTTATTTGCGTAAAACATGGTCAAACATTTTTTTTAGATCGATCATGTTTTGCTTAGTACTAAAGCATGCAAACTTACTTACTAAAGATACGTTATGACATTTACAATTATATGCATATATACTATAGCCATTAATATAATTGGATTTTAAACAATTTACAATTTAATGTTTTTAAAATTTTTGGTAATTTATTATAGAGACGGGACACACATAGACAGAGAGTTTTTATTATATTTCGCTGATCGAGGCAGCACATCCAGCACAAGTCTGTATTGGTCACGCCGACTTCGAGAGCTTACTTTGTCTGATTCCCATTCGGTATGTGAACTTCCAAGTTTGGCTAGCGTAGGTCCTATCATTAATGCAGGTATGAATTTCAGTTTTTTTTTTCTTTTACCCATGAACCTAATTAAGAAAACTCTTTAGGATAAATACTGGGCACAAAAAAAATACAATATTGGTTGAACCTGCATTTAATTACTGTTTGGAAAATGTAAACGTTATCATCAAAAACATTTTGGAATAAGGTGGGAAAACTTCACTTGGTCACAGCGCACCGTGTTTTGAAACGTTATAACTTTAGAGATTCTCTACATAATAGTTTTTTTTTCTTGTGTAAATAATTTTCGCTCGTTTCTTGGATTTTTTGTGACTCTGTAGCGTTAAATCACGTTATCATTTTACGCGGAAAGAGATCAGGACCAGGATCAGGGATCAGGGAGCAGGACGCAGTCAAAACGCAGCCAATAAGCGTAATTTGCCAATTATGGGCGCGTTACAGGGCCGCAACAGATGTTACTGAACGTCGCAGAAGAATATAAAGGGTCACTATTCAAAAATAAGACCGCTTTCCGCAAAATGCTGCCAGGACGCAGCCTCAAATTACGGCTCCCCAGCTGGTAGGAAGACTTCAGTCTCAGCACAAAGAGGTCGTCAGTGACCAAACAGCCAGGAGAAGAATGCATGAAGTTCATCTTCACGCTCGCAGACCGTTAAGAGTTCCAGCTATACAACGCGGAAATCGAGAGCGTCGACTATTGTGGGCTAACGCACGTAGCTCAGTAGGCTCGTGTTATTTTTTCTGATGAGTCGCATTTTGGATTTCTTTCCGATTCAAGAAGAGTGGGAGTTCCTGATCGCCAAAGTTGACTCCAGTAGCCTAAGGAAGGTTATCCGTATTAGGGCAGAAAAATTATGATGTGGGCTGTAATTCACCTGGGTGTAAGAACGGACTACGTTTTATACGAGGCAATTTAAATGCGGAACAATACTGTGAAGAGATTGTGCAACTTTCCATAGGTTCCAGGTTCCATCCCTCACGGACAGCAGTACGGCCAACGTTTTATGTTCATACAAGACATGCACTCAAATGGACCAGGCTTGGTGATGAATGTGCTCTGCGAGAATAATGTCACGCTATTGGAGTAGCCTGCTCAGTCCGCTGATCTCAATCCCAAAGAGCATGCGTGGGCTTTGCTCGGGAGAAGAGCGTTCATTGATCTTTTCAAATTAAGAAGACGGAAGAAGAGTTTTTTTGCACAGCTTTCCAGAGTATGGAGCTATATTCCACAGGTGACAATAGACACCTGATACTCAGCATGCCTCGCCGATGTAGCGCCGTCGCTAATTCCTTGGAAGGTCCAACAGTTTGCTAGGAATGTTTTATTTTATTTAAAGTTCTGTGCGTTAGTTTATTTTTATCATCATGAAAGAGATTTTTTCGTTTTTCGGAACTAATTTAGACGTTCATATTAAAAAATATGTTTACACTAACAACCCTTTTATTTAAGCATCTTTTTAAATCTGTATCTCTGTCTAGTTAATAGTTTTCTGTGATCTTTATTACGCTTCTATTGATATAAAAACATGTTACATATAAGTGTTAAATTTAAATAATTACTATGAATAGGTTTAATGTTTCATGCAATATTACATTCGAACGCAATGTGAATTGTAATTAAATAAAAAAATTATTGTTTGTTCCCTAGACTTTTCTGAGTAAGTAGTGTTTAAAAGCTGGACAAATTACAAAACCAAGCTGTGCTCAATAATGGGGATACGCAAAAAGCACCCCTAGCCTCGTTATGGAAAGCGACCTGTGCTTGCAGCCACTATATATTCGCATAATGTGTGTAGCTGGTAAATTTTGGGTTAAATCCAAATCTTATCATCCTACCAATTTAAGGCTGAACAAGCTAAGTTCCTGGTAGATCAAAGATACTGGAGGCGAAAAAAGATTCCTACACTTATAACCTTAAATCTGTGCTTATAACGATTCACAATATGTACATTCAAAGTCATTGTAATTCGTTCGACTGATTTGTTAGACATCTATACTAACACTACCTATTGGATTATTATTATTAATATCACTGACATATTAAACCACGAATAGCCATCATGACCTTACGTTCAAAGACATTGTAATTCGTTCGACTGATTTGTTAGACATCTACACTTACACTACCTATTGGATTATTATTATTAATATCACTGACATATTAAACCACGAATAGCCATCATGACCTTACGTTCAAACCTAAAACCTTAAGCAATAAACGAATAAACTTCCTTAAAAGCAAATATTTGAGCTGCACGATTACTGACAAATAAAGAGACTGACTGGACAGGTCCTGTCAATCTGTGTGGTTCTTTCCTCATAAGACCATTTCAGACATCAATCCACAAGGTCTTCACATGACATCACCAAGATTGTGTCTGGACTTTAAAAGAGACTATGACCTCTGAGTTTGTTTCGGTCTTTCTTCTCAGAGCAGTCAAAACGTCGCTATCAAAACAAATTTCCTGAGAGAAGAGCGAGCTCAAAGAGCCGTACTTAAGGTTATGTCTAAGAAACCGTACTTATATCCAACCAAACAACTATATGATGAATGTCAGGTATTAACAGTAGGAGAGCTGTTCATCTTGCAATCTGTCCTCAGAACTAATAATAGCCATCCCCAATTAAACCCAAAAAAACGCACAAATGACCCATCAGGTGTAACACATATGGGCACGCCACACTAGCGGCGGTAAGTCCCCTCTTTGAGGAGTGGTTGGAGAGGCGCCACGGCGTCCTCACCTTCCGCCTGACACAGGTCCTCACCGGACACGGTTGTTTCGGGAGGTTCCTGTTTCGCATAAGGCAGGAGGAAACGCCCGGGGTTCACCATTGTGCGGATCGCCCGGAGGACACGGTGGAGCATACGGTGGAGGTATGCCCAGCTTGGGCGGAGCGGTCCTCGCGGAGGCGATTGGCGCCGGCGATCTCTCGTGTCCGGCCCTGGTCCAGGCCATGGTACGGAGCGAGAGGGAATGGAAAGCCGTCACCTCCTTCTGCGAAGCAGTAATGCTCGCGAAGGAGGAGGCGGGGCGCGTGAGGGAGAGAGCATTGCGCCCTCACGCCCCCACTAGTCGCCGCAGGAGACGCCCTGGGCGTCGGGAGTCGCCTGCAGATTCCCGGCCACCGTAGGCGCGGGCTTGCGAGGTACCCGTTGCTCGTCGTCCGGTTAGGACCAGGCACGGGTCGATGGCGCGTCGTGTTCCTCGCGCGCCTCAAAGAGATATCAGCACAAAGTGATGGGGTAATTCTAAAGAGAAAACCGTAGCCCTGGCACAGGCAACTGAAGGAATACGGGTGGGTTTTAGTCAGTAAAAGTCTGACACGCACTCCCGCTCAACCCAGGCGGGAGAAGTCATTTAATGATTTCCCACCCAAAAAAAAAAAAAATGGTGTCACACAGAAAACTACATTTGCCAAACGCCAAGAATTTAAAATAAACTAAACATATTTGATTTAAACAGACACGCGCTAAATCGCAAAATCAATTTATGGCTACTACGACTACCTCACCACGGAGATTCGGAGAATCTTCTAGCATACATCTCGTAAAACACAATCGCAACATCCGCATACATACACACATGCACGCACAGACACACACATGCACACGCGCTCACACCTACACGCACACACACGACACACTAAGTAACCACCTTCACTTATATCCTGTGCTTATATCATAGAATAACTTTAGCTTATGTTATATCAATACTGTTTCACTTGTAACAGAATGTCAATTATTTACTGTAGGTACCCATATGGCTAAACCCTATCTCATAAGATACAGGCTAGACCTAGTAGGTATAAGGGATAGAGTCTATATAATTGTGACAAATTTAAAATTAATAATCTACAATGTATACCTACAATAATTACATTACTTAGTATAATAATTTACAAAGTTAATTTTCACGAAATTGTGTATGTTTTTTAGACAGAACAGAAATTGTGCAAGCTAACAGACTTCGTTCTGGGTGTAGGTATCCCCTTAATTACCTTCCTAAGTTCGCATATTTAATAAAAAAGTTCAAATTCAAATCCCTCAACTGCACAGAATGTGGGTAAGTGGGTAAACGTTCTTCACATCTTGGTGGAGTATGCCCGTAACGTAGATCTCAGAGCTCAGTTATTATTACACTTTGATGTTGATGACTTTCAAGCAATATAAGGGAAACGTTTTTTGTGTTTCTGACTTTTTAGTACCTACTCAAACTTCAGTTGAACCATAGAGTTTGTTGATCCTTAGAAGAAACAGGATCGATTGGCATCAAAAAAAGTTTGTGTCAAAATTGGCCATTATCTTGGCTTGCTGACTGTACGATTGTCTCAAAATCTGTGAAGGAAGATCGAAATGTATACCCATGCCAAATTACAACTTCTAATACTAAGAGTCTCTGAGCTAAACCGCGGACAAAGAGACGGACGAACGTGGCGAAACTAAACCAAAGGGTTCCAAGGAATCCAAAACTTTTGAAACATGTCTAAAATAATCTATTCTTGAGTTGGGGCGCTAGAATCAGGCTTTGCCCTGGGAGCAGTTTTATATTCGCACGGCTCTGCCATCTAGATCTTAGGCTCGAGTGGAACCAATCACTCTCGCAACAACTTTCGTTGCTGAACAACGGCCTCGCATCTACTTAACTTGTATTTCCTCAGTCTTAATATAGCAGTATGTTCGGAATGCATACTTAAACAGTGTTAAAAGCGTAGCGTAGAGGCCAAAAGCCATGCTCATTGGAAATATCACAATGCTCAGTTGGAACTGGAACGATACCGGAAGGTATTCGACTGAAAACAATATTTATAAGACCGCGCTATCGCATTAGGTATCTATGCACCTGTAATGGTACTTTTAAGGGAGATTTTAATAAATTAATTTTATTGATAAAAAGTGGAAAAACATAAACAATCACAGGAAACATAAACTTCTCGTAATCTACATGTCGAAACTTTCATTTTATGAGGAGAAACCTCGTCGGGTACATACTACAAACGTGTGCAAGCGAATTAAAGTACATGATCTAAAGCGTTATGATGATGTTATGATGTCTTGAATGTCTCAACGCGGAGCTGACCTTGTAACGAAAGTTGTTCGCTGATGTTGCACAACGCACAACGCTGCACGCGCCACTCAACTTCATTTAGATGCGCGGGAGCAAGCATTACACTCCAAGCCATGTGATGCAACATGTTGTTTTATGTACTCGGACATGACAATGTCGATCCACATAAGTTAGTCACCATTCGATATAAGAAAATTTCTATGAGTATATCTAGAACTAACATGATTCTTCTAATCAATCAAGATTCAGGCGTCAACTGGGCTTTTAAATGTTCCCTACCTAGATATGGTTGTGGGATATACTGACTGAGACATACAGACTGACTGAGACTGTTACGTTCATTTTGCAACTTTCTGAGAAATAATAATATTAAAACTGAAATGTTTAAGAAATGAATAATTTCAGGGCTTATTTAATTCAAACATAACATATCATCACGCCTGTATGTGTTCCCCTAAGAGTTAGGCAGAGGTGTACCTATGGTACCTACACCCACATTTCGCCAGTAACATTTAAGTCCCATGTAATAGGGGGCTAATAACACTTTGAACGACCAGGGAATCGTACTCAGGACCTCATGCTCAGCTATAGCGCTTGTGACCACTAGACCAACGAGTTAGTCAAATTTATTTCAATTTAATTATTCAAATCTAAGTTGGTGAGAGGGAAATATTCATAGAATTATTAATTTGCAGATATAGTAATGTTGTCTTACATAATGAACATAACAGCTTTGTACAATATTCTGACATATAAATGCATTAAGTATATTATATTTTATTCTATTCATAGTCGTTTTCCTCATGGGGGTCCATCGCGTATTCGCGATCTACAGCCTAGATATATTTTGAGATTTAAAAATTCATCATTCTCGTTCCCTACTTCCAATATATACGGGGTCAGGCCAACAAGTCTTTGTCTACCACACTTGTCCATTATTCGTTATCTCGGTTATCTCTACTTACTTCCCTGGACAATCTTTCTCTTTCAAGGTCCACCACAACCCATCCCGATTACCCTATCATACGCTTTCTCCAGATTAATGAACACCATGTGCAAGTTTTTATTCGCACGCCTGTACTTCTCGCACACGTTCCTCGACCATGCCATAAGCCCAAACTGGTTCAAAGTTATCTCACTCTCCTATCGCAGTCTTTTCTCTATTACTTTCTCCCATAGTACTTGTGACATGAGCTATCCCTCTATAGTTGTTGTAGTCCTGTACATCACCTTTTTTCTTGAATACGGGCACTAGCGAATAATTTGCACCATTCTTGCGGGATCACTCCTTCATGTAACAACGTATTGAAGAGTAAAGTCAGCACATTCATCCATCTTCTTTTAAACACTTCCATACTTCTACTGGACCTGTAGCCTTTCCATTTTTTGTACCTGAAACTGCTTTTCTTACTTCACCCATGTTAATTTCCCTTAGCAAACCCTTATTTACTTTATGTACCTCTTTGAGCACCCGATTCCATTTATTATCTTCGTTCAATAGCTTTTCAAAATAAACCTTCCCTCGTTCTTGACATTGCGTCATCTTTGGACAGAATCTTAACCTACCAGAGTCTTTCATACATTTAATGTGAATTATTTATCTCTCGTTCTCCTTTCTCTTTATTTTTGTAATCCGAGAGCACTCCTTCTGTTCCCCAAGGCTGTCCAGTGAATCATACAACTTCTCCTGCGCCTTCGCCCTCGAAACTGCTACCGCCTTTTTGGCCATTCTCTTCCATTGTTTATAAATCTACTTCTTATCTTCTTTTAAACTATCATTCCCGTTTTCTACACCCTGCCATCCTTTGAACGCAATTTTCTTTGCTTTTAGCATATTTTGCACGTTTCATTTCACCACCACGTTGAATCCTTTTCTATCACACGATTCCCTTTCGACAAACAATGCTCAATCTTACGTACCTACCTACCTAAAATGGTTACTTGCTGTTTCCTAAAGATTGTCAATGCCAAGTGCAATAAGATCAGCGACACCGTTCATCAATGCCGATTGCCACCACATCCGCGAGATCTGGCAAAACATACGTCACGTATACATGCAATATGCCCCTCCTCCTTTCGGCCGCGTCCGGGGTACCACTACACACGCGGCAATTTCTCCTTTTGTACCAACAGTGCGCGGCTAACAGACCAGCGATCAATACTCTCGAATAGCTCTCGGAATCTCCGGCAGAACTGTTGCGACTCGCGTCGCCGACCTACACAGTAAAAGTGATGTTATTTGCCAAATATTAAAGTGCTCACTCACCAGCTCTAGGAAACAAGGTATGTAACTTTCCAATTCTGGACGTTTCGGCGAGTTGCGATTTTTTATTAAGTATGCATATCGTAAAGAAAGTTCATGTCTATGTAGAGTGAGCCATTAGTTTTTCGCATATTTTTGCTTGATTTAGCAAACTTGATCAGGAATAATTCCACGAGTAGTAGAATTATTTTCTGTATCGTTTAGGTACAAGTAGAAAATAAAATACGGGTTTCGTTTTTTTGTTTGATATTTTCGCCCACGCCCGCCCTGACCACCCGGTACGGGAAGCAACAAGTCGGAGTCGTGGGACTCGTCGTCAAGGATATGGGAGTGTATTTATTATGTATTTGAAAGTAAACAAGCCAACACTTTTCTGGCAGTTTCCTTACGTTGAGACTTACGGAATAGATAACTCTATTAACTTTTTCGAGTTTACGCTCCCTGAAAATGTCATTAATAAATCAGTCTGTAGGAGGCTTATAAACGAAACAGAAGCCTAATGCTGTTATTGTATTATGTAGAGCTCGTATTATTTAATTTATTTTCCCATTAAGTTCATAATAACAAGGAATTTTACGCTTTCCATCCCAATTCCTAAAGCCGATTCGCATTACCTAGCTTTTTTCAATACTTGGTACATGCGCTCTAAAGCATATCAGATAAGTATTTCAGGAATCAATGTGAAATAACTTTGTGCTCAGTCGACGGTAAAATTAGGTAGGATATAAATAGGTAGATATTTATGGCACATGGTCATGATGCTGTTGGCCTTTCTCCCTCGTGTTGTGATACAAACCAGTTTCAGGTCTTTACGCGTTCTCGCAAATTCAATTAAACGTGCGACCGAGTAGGTCGCACACTTCCATCGCGGAACTACTTACACATAATACCTACATAAGTAGTGCATTTACATCCTGGTCGTGATTGGCTGTATTGGAAATCCCCTGCGATCGATGTAATCCTTGTGTTTACGGGCCGCATCCGCCGCGCTGCGCTTTCACCTGATCTTACGTAATAACCGCGTGAACCGGCCTGACCCTGCACCGGCCACCGCACGTAATAGATAACAACGCCCCGAGAGGCCGCGTGCGGTGTGAGTCTGACTCACACTGTTTGGAAAGAATCGGTACGCTTTTCGAGGAAAAGTATGTGGGTAGGTCGTGCGTAATTTTTGGCAGTTCGGTTTCGTAAGCATCACTCGGAAGTGGCGGGATATAATAAGGGTGTCCTAATAGCGATACGTGCGTGTAGCTCTTGTTCAGCTTTGTTTCAAGAACACCATCACGGTACTTAGCCACACTCGCTTGTTCCCCGTTTTCCAGATGTGGTGTCTTCCACTCGCAGCAACCCTGCTGTTCCTGGCACGGTCTGCGTCCACAACGGATCAAAACAGCTCAATGGTTGACAAGAACTGGTGCGGCGAACAGCAGAACACGTGTGGACTACATGATGACGACGGGCCGTGGATGTCTGTGCTGCAGCAGTGGGCACTCAGCGCCCCCGAGCACGGAGAGAGACAAGGTGAGACCCTATCCAGCTACCTAGTTTGTTGCGAGACGTGAAACTGGATGATGAAAGACCTTTGCTTAAGTACAATTTTTCATGAAAAATAGAGATCTTCTATTCTATTGTAAATTAAAATTAATTATGGAATAAACCATAACATTTCCAGGCCGCATAATGGTGCTCCCCCCGGCGCAAGGCTACTACGTGACGGACCGCTTGGACGGGCCGCTGCTGAGCCCGCCCCCGCCGCCGGCGCACGCGCCGCAGCACGGCAAGCCCAACCAGAAGCCCAACCAGCCCACCCAGCCCAACCAGCCCACCCAGCCGTTGCCGCCGGGCGCGCGGCCCTACGACGAGTGGCAGCACTCACCGCTACAACACAGCGCCGGCAAGATCGTCAACAGACCACCCAACCCTTACAAGGATAAGTTCAGGCCAAGCCCAAGCTATGTGAGTCCCAGTGTCTCATATACGATACCTTCTTATGTGTTTAGCTTTACCTATCAATAATTTACGAGTAGGGTTTACAGCATCTTGCGGGTTTATTGTCTCTACCAGTAGGACCTACCTGTTACCTAGACCTACCGCAGCTAAATAAAATGAAAATCGCAAAGTTGAATACAATAATGTTGTCTCAAAGCAATCCATTTGATTGACCACATTTTGCTTATTATAAGTACCTACCTACCTAACCTACGGTCAGCAACAACAGTCAATCAACACTGTTAAGTAAGTACTTAACAAGTTTTACATAAGTAATAGGTATCCTTACCTATAATCTTATATGTATACCTATACAAAATAATTCACATACCCTGCTTTTCATTTCTGACCACCGCATCATTTTATTGCACCTACCCAGGTTTACTCCCAGGCCAGCAATAACAATGCCCGACTAACATTGGTTTCTCTATTCTCCTCAGCCGGCACCGGTCCAGAACCAGCCGATCCCCGTGCACAGTCACGCAGTAGACCGCGTGGACGAGAACCGCCAGCCGCCGCAGAAGCAGGTGTCCGAAACCGACCTGTACCTCCTGGGGGCTATTGAGAAACTGGTGTGGCGCGCCGACCTGTTCGAGAAGCGGCTGCGGAAGCTGGAGGAGAACGTGCATCTGATGGTAGCTGGAGTTCACTCTGAAGAAGGTGAGGATACAAAGGCAAATTATATTAGCTAGCGAAACTCCATAGACGTGATGGGTTTCGAAATCGAATTACGAAATTAACTATTAATTTCAAGTAATTACAGCGAGCGGGACTACGGGGTCAACGACCGCTGGTGTTGAAACGCTGAGTTTAGAAAATGTTTTTTTTTTGTTTTATCATCACTAAATATCGATATCACATCTGCGGATCATGATGAACAAGTTGTGAGACGTACTACACACGTCTAGTAGTCGCATAACGCGTGTTTGAGTTTATTGTTGTTGGTTCAAATCCCGGTCGGATTTCTTAAAAGGCGATCGGATATATGCTGTCGATGTAGCCGCGAATGTCATGCAGACGATCGCCTTTCAAACTGACTTACACACGGCTACGCTAAAAATCTCTGGCTGTTACCTATGATTACAACACATTCATGCAAACAAGTTTTAATATCCTACATCAACATTCAGATACAAAACACTTTCGCCATTCATTTAAGAGAAAGTCCAGTGAGGTAAATGACACATGTTATCAGAGCCGTGCGCGGAGAACTTCACGCGCGTGGGCGCCAGCTGCTACTACGTGTCGGCCGACGCCGACAACTGGAAGGGCGCCAGCTACGGCTGCCGCCGCCTCAAGAGCAACATGCTGGAGATCGACTCCGACCTGGAGAGGGAACAGCTCACCGCCCGCATCTTCAGCGACAAGAAACTTAAAGGTGAGCTTGAGCTTGAAACCACTGAATGTTATTGTTGACTTGGGTCTTGGATAGTATAGGCAAAGACAAAAATTAATATTGAGGGTCTACCCGCCTACATTCAACCCATCAAGTTTTATTGAATATTAAAAAAAACTGTCCTCCAGCTTTCCTTGGCCGCCCCACTTTGTACCTTGTACTATCTAATTATTTAAAAATTATTATATTTTGTACTATTTCCTGCTGCGAATGGAGGCCTCAATACAAACCGTGGATTCATTCTTATTAATCCCGGTGAAGTACCTTACAATCGTGGCAGCGGACATACAAACGGAAATGTACCGAAAATGTGCTCGCTTGTTAAATGTGTCTGGTTGTTCAAGCACATCAGAACCTTGGTGTACGTAATATCGGGATCGATTGTATACGCTCTGCTACACTGTATAGCTAGAAGAATTATTCCCAATATTGTATTGACCGGCAGATTAGCTAAAGCTTCGCTCAAGGTTGCCAACACTGTGCATCTATCACCACTTTTTCCAATGCATAAAATGAATAAAAATAAGTAATCTATTAACAACTTTTTTCAACAAATACGTAGCATTCAAATGTGTATCTCACTCCAAGTAATATTCTATTGTTAAATAGACCAACAGTGAAAAATTGTTTGGTAAACTATTCATATACATAATACTACAATATTTTCTGGCCTTAGGGCTTCTTAAAATAACTTGGTGTCACTGTCTCACGAATTACCAGCAGTTAGAACCTACCTACCTACTTATGGTTAGCACTGTACTTAGTCACGGTTGTCTCCTACAATTGTAGGGAAGGTTAGGTTAGGTCAAGTCACACGTCACAGGCACATTTAAACAAACAAGCACAGATGCATTCAGTTTAAATTTTCATCGCGGGACTCCTTGGTACGTACCTACGTTATAACTGTTAAGGATAGAGTCCTGTTGTGGTAAGGTCAGCAATGAAAGTTAGATAATAACACTGATTATGTAAAAGTATAATATACCAATATATTATAGTTTTACATAATCATTAAAATGGGCCACATTTCCGAAACACTGCTTTTCAGCATTTCATGATGCTTGTGCAGCTGTTTGTGTTATTAATATTGCATCTGTTCCCATCATTTAAATAGATAGGTACTTTCTTATATTCTTCTCAATTATTAAGACCTTCGTTGCTGACTGTGCAAGTAGTGAAGTGAGTCGCCCTTTATGTTTTGACCCAACTTTTTCTGCCTTTATAGCTGTGGTTCATTCATAAGATTGCAGCGATGTTGTAGACCACGTTTGTTGTGAAACGTTGCTTACTCACACATCTGTTAACTTTGTGAAAATAACTAAGCAATGGTTACCGACATTTGTGTCACATTCTTCTTTCAATGTGTAGGAGCAGAGTTCTGGACGGGCGGCCTGAACCCGGGCCTGCTGTGGATCTGGTCTCACTCTGCGCGGCCGGTGGCGCACAACTCTACTCAGACGCAGAGCGTAGCAGGCGCGGGGCGCTGCCTGGCGTGGGGCGGGGACTGGGGCGGGGACAGGAGCGGGGACAGGGGCGGAGACCGTGCGCAGTACCGCGGGACGGACTGCAAGACGCGGCTGCGGTACATTTGCGAGAAGGAAGAGGACAAGACTAAGCTCAGCAATGAGATCGAGAGGGTCGCCAGAAAGTTCAGGGAGGGAAGGAAACCAAAGATTTTATGGACTGACGACGAGCCGTGAAACGTGCTCCGATTTTATAGTAAAGGATATTTTGTGTCTGTTTACCTTGTATTCCTAGGGTTAGTATTTATTGTAATCTTAATATTATCTTATATACTCGAATATTTTCGCGTTTATTAACTATCGATATTTAAAGTAATCAAAATTTTTAATGTTTGATGTAAACGCGGGATATTAATGAACGAATTTAAATGTATGGATAAAATAAATAAATAAACACGAACGTTTTACACTATCTTATATTCCTACTATAATATTTACAAAGAATCAAGAAATCACAACAAATAACTTATTAATAAATAAATATTTATTTATTCGCCGGCTGCAAGTACCTCGTAATGCAAAAAAAAACTTACATTCAACTGTTTCAATATTTTTGAATCAACATCTGACAGACAATTTGGTCCTTGTCTGAACTGAACCAACTTTGAAAAAAAAACATTGGCAGAAGGTAGCGAACCACAACCAAGTGGTTTATTTATTTACAGTTTGGGTTTCAATGGTACAGGTACCAGCGACCAAATGAGGTGAAATTGAACATCATTTTGTCGCTACAGTACTACTAAATATTTCAAGTAACTTCAACGCTCCAACAATAAAGCAAGTTTGTAATACCACGAGTATACAATTTAATTAATATTGAAAATGTATACGATACATAGAAGGACACTTCGTAATTTGGCGCATGGCGGGTTGTGCAATACTTAATCTTACTCACAATATCAATAAGGCCCACTTAGGCACGAGAAAACCTTGGCTGATTATTGATTATATCAAAGTGTAAATTATTTAAGTTATTGACTCATACCGTCTTATTACAAACCAAAAAACCTTCCTTAAACCTTCGAGCCAGTTTTTGTATTTTGAACTTTATAAAGTTCATAATACAAAGTTGACAACCTAAGGCCGGACTAAGTTGTCAACTTTGTAAAAAGGAACTGAATTTAAATTTCTGTTAGGTTCTCATTTCAAAATCCGGTTCGATTATTTCAATCATGTCTAAGAAAAACCTTGTTTTGTATTAAGACCGAAGGTTATTAGCAAATAGTTTTTGTACTTGTAAGTGTTAATGGTTATTAGTACGAAAACATTCCAATTTTTCACGAAAAGTTATTAAGCTTCTTGGTAATAGTATACCGATTGTGAAAATTCATCAGTTTTATAATATAGCAAGTTATCTAGCATGCCAAAAATAATTTCTAATAACAATATTTAAAAAAAAGGAGATCAAAGTATGAGAATAACATGTATGGTCGCTCGCTCCCAACTTATTAGAATACTAGTATCCTTATATTATTTCTCGTAAAAACCTTAATTTCGTGGAGTATCCTTGTCGTTATTACAACGTGTAAAGTATAACACTGCAAGACGAAACTTGTGAAGTCAAGTAACAGTAAATTCACATGTTATGATGATGGAAGCCTCTTTCTAACAAAACTCACAATTTATTCGATATCTAAAATCGCATTACACAGCAATTATACAATATTAACAATTCGGTGGACGATAGAACTTCAAGTGTTAATTTGACTAAGACGTTTGATATTATTATATTACAACATCACAGTTACAAGTCGTTATTGTAGTTGGCTGTCCGAAGCAAACTTGTATAGTAGAGAAGAATTAACTGAAGTATGGCCATAAGACGTAGACAAATATATAAACAGTAATGCCCGATAGCTGTTTGTTACTTTAAAATCTTGCTTTTTATTTGTACAAGTATCTTTGTAAGTTATAGGGTCTTCACTAGTTGTTTGGCTAAACTTCACAGACATAACAGGTATCTGGTTATCTATATTAATATTATAAAGAGGAAATATTTGATTGTATTGAATAGGCTCCGAAACTACTGGATCGATTTGAAAAATTGTTTAACCATTAGAAGCCGAAATTATGTCAGATGAACATAGGCAATTTTTTTTTTCGAAATCCACGTGGATGAAGTCGCGGGCGAAGTGCTAGTTAGCTTTGAAAGAAATAAAAATGTATAATCATATTTTGGCGCGACCGGCGGGGCATATAAGCCGTGATCGGCGGTTTACTGTTTTTTTACAACACTTTTGGAAACAGTAGTCTGTGAAGTTTCGCCAACGAATTGAAGAAGGCCCTGCATACAAAAGTACACGCCGATAAAAAAGTATCGTATAACATAATGTCCGCCCTTCGACGCGTTTATTGTCAGTGCAGAGGTCCACGACAGGCGTCTAGTTGAAGTGGAACTTGAACTGGAAGGGCGAGCCGTGCTGGAAGTGGTGGAAGGGGTTGTTGAACCCTCCGCCGCCGCGCTGGTCGGGGTCCAGCGGGTCCGCGCCCGCGTCGAAGGCAGCTCGCTTGTCTGGGTCCGTCAGCACCTGCGGGGGACAGACTGCATCACTTACTAATACTTAACCCACCCGTGTGGGAGAGTTCAGTCGCTAAAGTCTGGATTACTTTTAGTAATGTCAAAGTAATAATATAATTCGACACCTGGGGATAACTTATCCAGTATTTTATATTGGACTGCCTCGTTGGTCTAGTGGTCGCAAGAGCTACTGCCGAACATGAGATCCTGGGTTCAATTCCCAGTTCGGGCTACGTATTATTAGATTTGCCTATCTAAAATTTCTCATGGGAAATGTCTCTTTCTCCTTTTGGGACTTAAACATACACCTCTGCCTAATCCTTCTGGGATTACAGGACTGATGTTATGTTTATATGGTTCATCATTATAATAAGTGATAATTCAGAATTATATCAACAAACAATTATACACATTCATAACTCATAAATATATACTCATACAAATAAAGTGTCTTTAAACTAATAACAGCAATAACTTATTTTTACTCCACTTAAACGTTCTTGACCCTCTCATATAGTCAAGTTGCACAAATTGAATAAACATCATGATTAACGAATTTGGCTAATATCTCCAATGAACAATTTAGAGCTCCACTGTACTTTAACGCCAGGTCGTGCGCAATTTCGTAAAATATTACATTGCGAAGACGCCTAGTTTTTGAAAAAAAAAATCCTAGTTTCAGAAAATTCAACTTATTTACATAGTAAAAAAAATAATGATAAGATAGTACCTCCTTGGCGGCGGCGATGTCGATGAACTTCTTCTCTGCGAGCTTCTTGTCGTCTCCCTGGAAGTTGTCGGGGTGCCACTTCTGGGCAGCCTTGCGGTACGCCTTGATCACCTCCTGCTTGGTTGCTGACCTGTTCATACAACATTACATTATTGTTAAAGTAAACGAAGAGAAAAGACTATGTATGTACGTGGTAGTAGGGTGGCATTCTGTAGTTTCTACCTGCCCCCATCGAAAAAAGGCGTGTGAGTGTATGTATGTATGTATGTGTATGTTAAAATGTAGGAGAGGAATGTTAAAAGGAGATTTTAATCGTGGCAAGCGTTGAATTTTATAAAAATATGTATTTAAGATAATATTATGTGATTTGTTCAAAATAAAAATTAAACTATTTCTAAAAACAAATCGCTACATTTCTACGCTGGCGGAAACATAAACTTATTCATGAATAAGTTGAAAGCCACGAGTGAACTCACCTCTTAACTCCTAATATTTTGTAGTAGTCGCGCTGCTCGGACTGTTTCTGCAGTTTCTGTGCGCGACTGAGGCCGTCCTTAGCGCGCTGGAGACCCTCTTCTAATTCTAACGCTTCTTTGAACGACTGGATGGCTGCAGAAGAGAAACAAAATTACGTATTAATTTATAGAATGCAAAGTAGAAACATTTTTAACACAAAAAGTTTTTGAAAAAACAAATGCCATTTTCATGCAATCTAAGTGAATAAGTACATAATTTTGACTAGATAATGAAAATTCCGACGAAACTGAATACCAAATACAACCAGAAACAACCTTTAAAAAAACATAGTTATGAAATTGAAAGGTTTATTTATTATTTATTTATATATATAAGGTAACTTCACAGCCGACAGTAAATATAACATATGCATTATTTTAAACATTACGCCAATTACGAAGTACACAGAAAAATATGAAATATAGAGAGTGACTATTTATAATATTATTATGTGAGGGCGTGTATCTGTGCGGTGTAGGTGCTGTAAATGTGTGTGATGATATGTGTCTATGGAAGTATGACTAAACTGGCACTACTAGGTAAGCTGAGAATTTATCATTATATAATGCAGGTAGACGCAAAAATGGTGACATCTTTAGATAATTACAAGAGGCCGATGGTACAGATAGCATAGAGGTATGTCTGGTACGTCTGAGTGGAACGTTAAAGTGTATTCTGCTGAGCAGTTGTGGCCCATAACACATTGTCTTATTTGTCATCCACCATTCAGTAACAAAATACTAATTAAAAAACTTTATTTCGAGTAAAGACTCATAAACGGTTAGTAACACTGTCTTTAAAACTACGTATCAGTAAATAACACGATCACATGTAACTGACAGCAGTGAATTTTACACATGTGGACAATGCATTCTGTCATGCTCAAAATCCAGGGCAGGCCATGACACGTGCCACGTGCCACTGTTCATGTTGTGCGCTTGAGTATTGTAGTATAAGTGATTTAATGATGATTAAATGAAATAGGTTTGTACAAACACTTTTACACGTCAATGACAAGTCTACACGCGTTGCTGCAAACATCCCTGACGCACTGCGACGCAGTGACAACCCCATTAGTTTCCGGAACGCGTTATCGAATTGGACACCAGTGACGAAGGGTTCCATACGACGCTTGCGAACCCACAAGCTTTGTGTAGAAAATTGTACAGAATGCTTCAAAGATATTAATTTTTAAGTCTCTACAGTATAACGTGTAAACCTGCTGTTATTATATTCGCACGCACAGACAGAGCCGTCCGTTCCCTTTTAATATAAGCATTGTCATTTAGGTCAGTGGTGACCAAGTGACCAAGGTATATAGATTGTTCCAATCGCTCAAGAGGAGTTTTCCTCTCATTTGTCCGCATGGAGGCACATAGAGATAGTATTTGGTCCCGCCTAAAAAACAATGCGTTATACAATAATCATAGCGTTCATCCTCATTCCGCCGACTGACGCGCTCAGCAGTACCAGCGTGCACTCGTGTGGAGCATGGCTGGTGTGCGGCATCACTGTGCCTGACACGCTGCAGCTCCAGCCAACGTATGCCTACCAACACACTCACCATCATCGAACATGTCCAGGCCCAGCAGCGCGTCCCCGCGGTCGCACAGCACGCTGCAGCTCCAGCCAACGTATGCCTACCAACACACTCACCATCATCGAACATGTCCAGGCCCAGCAGCGCGTCCCCGCGGTCGCACAGCACGCTGCAGCTCCAGCCAACGTATGCCTACCAACACACTCACCATCATCGAACATGTCCAGGCCCAGCAGCGCGTCCCCGCGGTCGCACAGCACGCTGCAGCTCCAGCCAACGTATGCCTACCAACACACTCACCATCATCGAACATGTCCAGGCCCAGCAGCGCGTCCCCGCGGTCGCACAGCACGCTGCAGCTCCAGCCAACGTATGCCTACCAACACACTCACCATCATCGAACATGTCCAGGCCCAGCAGCGCGTCCCCGCGGTCGCACAGCACGCTGCAGCTCCAGCCAACGTATGCCTACCAACACACTCACCATCATCGAACATGTCCAGGCCCAGCAGCGCGTCCCCGCGGTCGCACAGCACGCTGCAGCTCCAGCCAACGTATGCCTACCAACACACTCACCATCATCGAACATGTCCAGGCCCAGCAGCGCGTCCCCGCGGTCGCACAGCACGCTGCAGCTCCAGCCAACGTATGCCTACCAACACACTCACCATCATCGAACATGTCCAGGCCCAGCAGCGCGTCCCCGCGGTCGCACAGCACGCTGCAGCTCCAGCCAACGTATGCCTACCAACACACTCACCATCATCGAACATGTCCAGGCCCAGCAGCGCGTCCCCGCGGTCGCACAGCACGCTGCAGCTCCAGCCAACGTATGCCTACCAACACACTCACCATCATCGAACATGTCCAGGCCCAGCAGCGCGTCCCCGCGGTCGCACAGCACGCTGCAGCTCCAGCCAACGTATGCCTACCAACACACTCACCATCATCGAACATGTCCAGGCCCAGCAGCGCGTCCCCGCGGTCGCACAGCACGCTGCAGCTCCAGCCAACGTATGCCTACCAACACACTCACCATCATCGAACATGTCCAGGCCCAGCAGCGCGTCCCCGCGGTCGCACAGCACGCTGCAGCTCCAGCCAACGTATGCCTACCAACACACTCACCATCATCGAACATGTCCAGGCCCAGCAGCGCGTCCCCGCGGTCGCACAGCACGCTGCAGCTCCAGCCAACGTATGCCTACCAACACACTCACCATCATCGAACATGTCCAGGCCCAGCAGCGCGTCCCCGCGGTCGCACAGCACGCTGCAGCTCCAGCCAACGTATGCCTACCAACACACTCACCATCATCGAACATGTCCAGGCCCAGCAGCGCGTCCCCGCGGTCGCACAGCACGCTGCAGCTCCAGCCAACGTATGCCTACCAACACACTCACCATCATCGAACATGTCCAGGCCCAGCAGCGCGTCCCCGCGGTCGCACAGCACGCTGCAGCTCCAGCCAACGTATGCCTACCAACACACTCACCATCATCGAACATGTCCAGGCCCAGCAGCGCGTCCCCGCGGTCGCACAGCACGCTGCAGCTCCAGCCAACGTATGCCTACCAACACACTCACCATCATCGAACATGTCCAGGCCCAGCAGCGCGTCCCCGCGGTCGCACAGCACGCTGCAGCTCCAGCCAACGTATGCCTACCAACACACTCACCATCATCGAACATGTCCAGGCCCAGCAGCGCGTCCCCGCGGTCGCACAGCACGCTGCAGCTCCAGCCAACGTATGCCTACCAACACACTCACCATCATCGAACATGTCCAGGCCCAGCAGCGCGTCCCCGCGGTCGCACAGCACGCTGCAGCTCCAGCCAACGTATGCCTACCAACACACTCACCATCATCGAACATGTCCAGGCCCAGCAGCGCGTCCCCGCGGTCGCACAGCACGCTGCAGCTCCAGCCAACGTATGCCTACCAACACACTCACCATCATCGAACATGTCCAGGCCCAGCAGCGCGTCCCCGCGGTCGCACAGCACGCTGCAGCTCCAGCCAACGTATGCCTACCAACACACTCACCATCATCGAACATGTCCAGGCCCAGCAGCGCGTCCCCGCGGTCGCACAGCACGCTGCAGCTCCAGCCAACGTATGCCTACCAACACACTCACCATCATCGAACATGTCCAGGCCCAGCAGCGCGTCCCCGCGGTCGCACAGCACGCTGCAGCTCCAGCCAACGTATGCCTACCAACACACTCACCATCATCGAACATGTCCAGGCCCAGCAGCGCGTCCCCGCGGTCGCACAGCACGCTGCAGCTCCAGCCAACGTATGCCTACCAACACACTCACCATCATCGAACATGTCCAGGCCCAGCAGCGCGTCCCCGCGGTCGCACAGCACGCTGCAGCTCCAGCCAACGTATGCCTACCAACACACTCACCATCATCGAACATGTCCAGGCCCAGCAGCGCGTCCCCGCGGTCGCACAGCACGCTGCAGCTCCAGCCAACGTATGCCTACCAACACACTCACCATCATCGAACATGTCCAGGCCCAGCAGCGCGTCCCCGCGGTCGCACAGCACGCTGCAGCTCCAGCCAACGTATGCCTACCAACACACTCACCATCATCGAACATGTCCAGGCCCAGCAGCGCGTCCCCGCGGTCGCACAGCACGCTGCAGCTCCAGCCAACGTATGCCTACCAACACACTCACCATCATCGAACATGTCCAGGCCCAGCAGCGCGTCCCCGCGGTCGCACAGCACGCTGCAGCTCCAGCCAACGTATGCCTACCAACACACTCACCATCATCGAACATGTCCAGGCCCAGCAGCGCGTCCCCGCGGTCGCACAGCACGCTGCAGCTCCAGCCAACGTATGCCTACCAACACACTCACCATCATCGAACATGTCCAGGCCCAGCAGCGCGTCCCCGCGGTCGCACAGCACGCTGCAGCTCCAGCCAACGTATGCCTACCAACACACTCACCATCATCGAACATGTCCAGGCCCAGCAGCGCGTCCCCGCGGTCGCACAGCACGCTGCAGCTCCAGCCAACGTATGCCTACCAACACACTCACCATCATCGAACATGTCCAGGCCCAGCAGCGCGTCCCCGCGGTCGCACAGCACGCTGCAGCTCCAGCCAACGTATGCCTACCAACACACTCACCATCATCGAACATGTCCAGGCCCAGCAGCGCGTCCCCGCGGTCGCACAGCACGCTGCAGCTCCAGCCAACGTATGCCTACCAACACACTCACCATCATCGAACATGTCCAGGCCCAGCAGCGCGTCCCCGCGGTCGCACAGCACGCTGCAGCTCCAGCCAACGTATGCCTACCAACACACTCACCATCATCGAACATGTCCAGGCCCAGCAGCGCGTCCCCGCGGTCGCACAGCACGCTGCAGCTCCAGCCAACGTATGCCTACCAACACACTCACCATCATCGAACATGTCCAGGCCCAGCAGCGCGTCCCCGCGGTCGCACAGCACGCTGCAGCTCCAGCCAACGTATGCCTACCAACACACTCACCATCATCGAACATGTCCAGGCCCAGCAGCGCGTCCCCGCGGTCGCACAGCACGCTGCAGCTCCAGCCAACGTATGCCTACCAACACACTCACCATCATCGAACATGTCCAGGCCCAGCAGCGCGTCCCCGCGGTCGCACAGCACGCTGCAGCTCCAGCCAACGTATGCCTACCAACACACTCACCATCATCGAACATGTCCAGGCCCAGCAGCGCGTCCCCGCGGTCGCACAGCACGCTGCAGCTCCAGCCAACGTATGCCTACCAACACACTCACCATCATCGAACATGTCCAGGCCCAGCAGCGCGTCCCCGCGGTCGCACAGCACGCTGCAGCTCCAGCCAACGTATGCCTACCAACACACTCACCATCATCGAACATGTCCAGGCCCAGCAGCGCGTCCCCGCGGTCGCACAGCACGCTGCAGCTCCAGCCAACGTATGCCTACCAACACACTCACCATCATCGAACATGTCCAGGCCCAGCAGCGCGTCCCCGCGGTCGCACAGCACGCTGCAGCTCCAGCCAACGTATGCCTACCAACACACTCACCATCATCGAACATGTCCAGGCCCAGCAGCGCGTCCCCGCGGTCGCACAGCACGCTGCAGCTCCAGCCAACGTATGCCTACCAACACACTCACCATCATCGAACATGTCCAGGCCCAGCAGCGCGTCCCCGCGGTCGCACAGCACGCTGCAGCTCCAGCCAACGTATGCCTACCAACACACTCACCATCATCGAACATGTCCAGGCCCAGCAGCGCGTCCCCGCGGTCGCACAGCACGCTGCAGCTCCAGCCAACGTATGCCTACCAACACACTCACCATCATCGAACATGTCCAGGCCCAGCAGCGCGTCCCCGCGGTCGCACAGCACGCTGCAGCTCCAGCCAACGTATGCCTACCAACACACTCACCATCATCGAACATGTCCAGGCCCAGCAGCGCGTCCCCGCGGTCGCACAGCACGCTGCAGCTCCAGCCAACGTATGCCTACCAACACACTCACCATCATCGAACATGTCCAGGCCCAGCAGCGCGTCCCCGCGGTCGCACAGCACGCTGCAGCTCCAGCCAACGTATGCCTACCAACACACTCACCATCATCGAACATGTCCAGGCCCAGCAGCGCGTCCCCGCGGTCGCACAGCACGCTGCAGCTCCAGCCAACGTATGCCTACCAACACACTCACCATCATCGAACATGTCCAGGCCCAGCAGCGCGTCCCCGCGGTCGCACAGCACGCTGCAGCTCCAGCCAACGTATGCCTACCAACACACTCACCATCATCGAACATGTCCAGGCCCAGCAGCGCGTCCCCGCGGTCGCACAGCACGCTGCAGCTCCAGCCAACGTATGCCTACCAACACACTCACCATCATCGAACATGTCCAGGCCCAGCAGCGCGTCCCCGCGGTCGCACAGCACGCTGCAGCTCCAGCCAACGTATGCCTACCAACACACTCACCATCATCGAACATGTCCAGGCCCAGCAGCGCGTCCCCGCGGTCGCACAGCACGCTGCAGCTCCAGCCAACGTATGCCTACCAACACACTCACCATCATCGAACATGTCCAGGCCCAGCAGCGCGTCCCCGCGGTCGCACAGCACGCTGCAGCTCCAGCCAACGTATGCCTACCAACACACTCACCATCATCGAACATGTCCAGGCCCAGCAGCGCGTCCCCGCGGTCGCACAGCACGCTGCAGCTCCAGCCAACGTATGCCTACCAACACACTCACCATCATCGAACATGTCCAGGCCCAGCAGCGCGTCCCCGCGGTCGCACAGCACGCTGCAGCTCCAGCCAACGTATGCCTACCAACACACTCACCATCATCGAACATGTCCAGGCCCAGCAGCGCGTCCCCGCGGTCGCACAGCACGCTGCAGCTCCAGCCAACGTATGCCTACCAACACACTCACCATCATCGAACATGTCCAGGCCCAGCAGCGCGTCCCCGCGGTCGCACAGCACGCTGCAGCTCCAGCCAACGTATGCCTACCAACACACTCACCATCATCGAACATGTCCAGGCCCAGCAGCGCGTCCCCGCGGTCGCACAGCACGCTGCAGCTCCAGCCAACGTATGCCTACCAACACACTCACCATCATCGAACATGTCCAGGCCCAGCAGCGCGTCCCCGCGGTCGCACAGCACGCTGCAGCTCCAGCCAACGTATGCCTACCAACACACTCACCATCATCGAACATGTCCAGGCCCAGCAGCGCGTCCCCGCGGTCGCACAGCACGCTGCAGCTCCAGCCAACGTATGCCTACCAACACACTCACCATCATCGAACATGTCCAGGCCCAGCAGCGCGTCCCCGCGGTCGCACAGCACGCTGCAGCTCCAGCCAACGTATGCCTACCAACACACTCACCATCATCGAACATGTCCAGGCCCAGCAGCGCGTCCCCGCGGTCGCACAGCACGCTGCAGCTCCAGCCAACGTATGCCTACCAACACACTCACCATCATCGAACATGTCCAGGCCCAGCAGCGCGTCCCCGCGGTCGCACAGCACGCTGCAGCTCCAGCCAACGTATGCCTACCAACACACTCACCATCATCGAACATGTCCAGGCCCAGCAGCGCGTCCCCGCGGTCGCACAGCACGCTGCAGCTCCAGCCAACGTATGCCTACCAACACACTCACCATCATCGAACATGTCCAGGCCCAGCAGCGCGTCCCCGCGGTCGCACAGCACGCTGCAGCTCCAGCCAACGTATGCCTACCAACACACTCACCATCATCGAACATGTCCAGGCCCAGCAGCGCGTCCCCGCGGTCGCACAGCACGCTGCAGCTCCAGCCAACGTATGCCTACCAACACACTCACCATCATCGAACATGTCCAGGCCCAGCAGCGCGTCCCCGCGGTCGCACAGCACGCTGCAGCTCCAGCCAACGTATGCCTACCAACACACTCACCATCATCGAACATGTCCAGGCCCAGCAGCGCGTCCCCGCGGTCGCACAGCACGCTGCAGCTCCAGCCAACGTATGCCTACCAACACACTCACCATCATCGAACATGTCCAGGCCCAGCAGCGCGTCCCCGCGGTCGCACAGCACGCTGCAGCTCCAGCCAACGTATGCCTACCAACACACTCACCATCATCGAACATGTCCAGGCCCAGCAGCGCGTCCCCGCGGTCGCACAGCACGCTGCAGCTCCAGCCAACGTATGCCTACCAACACACTCACCATCATCGAACATGTCCAGGCCCAGCAGCGCGTCCCCGCGGTCGCACAGCACGCTGCAGCTCCAGCCAACGTATGCCTACCAACACACTCACCATCATCGAACATGTCCAGGCCCAGCAGCGCGTCCCCGCGGTCGCACAGCACGCTGCAGCTCCAGCCAACGTATGCCTACCAACACACTCACCATCATCGAACATGTCCAGGCCCAGCAGCGCGTCCCCGCGGTCGCACAGCACGCTGCAGCTCCAGCCAACGTATGCCTACCAACACACTCACCATCATCGAACATGTCCAGGCCCAGCAGCGCGTCCCCGCGGTCGCACAGCACGCTGCAGCTCCAGCCAACGTATGCCTACCAACACACTCACCATCATCGAACATGTCCAGGCCCAGCAGCGCGTCCCCGCGGTCGCACAGCACGCTGCAGCTCCAGCCAACGTATGCCTACCAACACACTCACCATCATCGAACATGTCCAGGCCCAGCAGCGCGTCCCCGCGGTCGCACAGCACGCTGCAGCTCCAGCCAACGTATGCCTACCAACACACTCACCATCATCGAACATGTCCAGGCCCAGCAGCGCGTCCCCGCGGTCGCACAGCACGCTGCAGCTCCAGCCAACGTATGCCTACCAACACACTCACCATCATCGAACATGTCCAGGCCCAGCAGCGCGTCCCCGCGGTCGCACAGCACGCTGCAGCTCCAGCCAACGTATGCCTACCAACACACTCACCATCATCGAACATGTCCAGGCCCAGCAGCGCGTCCCCGCGGTCGCACAGCACGCTGCAGCTCCAGCCAACGTATGCCTACCAACACACTCACCATCATCGAACATGTCCAGGCCCAGCAGCGCGTCCCCGCGGTCGCACAGCACGCTGCAGCTCCAGCCAACGTATGCCTACCAACACACTCACCATCATCGAACATGTCCAGGCCCAGCAGCGCGTCCCCGCGGTCGCACAGCACGCTGCAGCTCCAGCCAACGTATGCCTACCAACACACTCACCATCATCGAACATGTCCAGGCCCAGCAGCGCGTCCCCGCGGTCGCACAGCACGCTGCAGCTCCAGCCAACGTATGCCTACCAACACACTCACCATCATCGAACATGTCCAGGCCCAGCAGCGCGTCCCCGCGGTCGCACAGCACGCGCGCGTCACGTTGCAGCTCCAGTGCGGCGCCGCACGCTGCCAACGCTTCTGTGTGCTGTTCGTCCTGTTCAACACACGTGGTTAGTACACTGTGGGGATAAGTCTAATAAACTACAAACATTTTAATAGTACAGGACCTTTTCCTTAACCATTTTTCAGATAAGCTAAAGCATCATCATTTATGGGGTACTGTGTTAAATGTTTTAACAAAATACCTTGTGATATATTGCAATTACATGAAAGAAAATTTAAAACTCATATAAAAAGTGCACATTACAAATTAGAGGATTATAAACAAGATAGGAAACATGATGGTCCAGCTCCATAGGACAATCTATTCTAGACAAAATCATACTGATTGCTAATTTACACTCAGTTCAAAAAATTACGGGTCAGTCACATGAGTTCCAATATCTACAAAACTGTAAGAGTTAGATCAATGAAATAGAAAACAGAATAAAGACTATTTAGTTGCGCTTCTTATTACATACTTTTTATACTGGCTGATGAATGAAACTTATTTATAAAAAACAAAATTTAAAAAAATGGAAATTTTTGAAAACAAAATTTTTGCTTTATGTCATTATGGTTTCTTTCCATTTCTATTCTGTCACAAAAAAAATGTGAACGACTTCCACGTGCATAATCAGTATTCTGTGAGGTGGAGCATGGCAGTCACGTTAGAAGAATGTACCAGAATCCTGACTTTCTTGGAACTTGGGCGGAGCCAGCGTGAAACAGCAAGAAACATTGGTGTATCTTTGTCGACTGTTCAGCGGGTAGTCCAGCGGTGCCGAGAGACCGGATTGCACCTTCGGAGACCAGGAAATGGCAGGCCAAGATGCACAACGGCCAGGGATGACAGATACCTGGTGGCTACAATACTCCGAAATCGCTTTCAAACTGCAGTTGGTCTAAAAAGCACTTTATTCGATTTGGTGGTAGCAATTTAAGCGCACAAACAGTGAGGAGACGTCTTGCTGAGGCAAATTTGAAATCATTAAGGCCCGCAAATGGCCCCAAACTGGAACGGCAACATCGAATTGCAAGACAGAGATACGTGCGCGAGCACCAACACTCGAGACTGGACGATTGTTCAAGGGTAATGTTCACGATCGAATCGAAATTCATGCTTTACAAGCATAATGGTAGGCAGTTGGTGTACAGAAGACCAGGGGAAGCATCAAGACTGTGTGGAGGCAAAAGTGGCACACGACGGAGGCTCAGTACTTGTTTGGGCTGGAATTTCTGACGAGGCCCGCACCGAGCTCGTGCTAATTCAAAATGGCACTCTGTGAGGTACGTGGAGGAGATCCTGAAAGAGCATGTGGGACCTTTCATGGCGAGGATGGACCGGGATGGCATATTAATGCATGATAATGCGCGTGTGTAAATAAATACCTTGGAGAGGTCGGTATCGAACTGATGCAGTGGCCAGCGCAAAGCCCTGATTTAAACCCCATAGAGCATGCATGGGACGAGCTTGAGCGTTGCGTAAAACGTCGTAACTCCCCACCAATCACGCTACCCGAGCTCAGACAAGCACTGGTGGAGGAATGGGAAGCCATTCCTCAGAACCGGCTCCGAAATTTGGTGTTCAGCTAGCTGCAAGAAGAGCTCGGGGAGGCAAAACGAAGTATTAAAATTATGCATGTAATGAAAAAAGCAAAAAAATCATCTTACAAAATGTTTAAGTTTCAGCTTACTTTAGTTTTTATTTTATTTTGTAAGAATGAAGGTACACATAAGTTTCAATTTATTCATTTTTTGTATCATTAAATGCCCAATCGAATAGTATTCGTTTTAATATGACTGACCCGTTATTTTTGAGACCGAATGTAATTGTATAATTTGTTATTTTTACTCAACTCACACACTTACTTATTCCTAGTTAATATTTTAGGAAAATCATATATTTTTACAATGTTTATTAATATGTGAGCACCATGTACCTATCACGTGATTAATATATCTGTCTTTGCTTTATTTTAAATTGTTTTTACCAATTGTGGTTTAGTATTTTAGTTCTTGTTGCATCGTCTTCACATCTCAAAATATAATTAAAGTATACAAAATATTGTAAAACATTTTAAAAGAGTAACGGTGGAGTTTCTTGCCTCTTCTTCTCCATACGAAACTACCTTTTGGAAGGGGCGCGCCTAGAATCAGTTCTATTTTTAACGTAAATGTTGACGTTCAAAAGTGCCTTTTTATGTGCCTATTTTAAATAAATGCTTTGACTTTCACTAAATTCATAATTTTGAGTTAACAGTTGAACCAGGCGCTGACGTAGTATAAAATTTACTTTTTGTTTTACTGCTATTGGCAGCGGCGTGCAGTTTTTTGGCAGGGTAGGCAGAAAATTATAAAAGCTAATAACTAGCTCATTTATCCGTAGAATTACTAATTTTATAGACATCAATTTACGGATATTCGAAGTGGCCTTTCGGCGCGATTGTTTAATTTTCTGGAAAATGTCTGCAATACTGACGAGGAAAACAGAAACAACCGATTGCGGTATAAGCAACCTGCTAGCCAATGATATGAATCATATGGTTTAAATACAAATCAAGTGAACAACGACCTTTCACCACCAATTGTTTTTTTGCCCAAAGATAGTTTTGCAAGCGCATCATTTTTTTAATTTCTATTCATCCCCTGAACAACTTTCACAGTGAATATTATCTATTTATCACAGTTTTATCAACGTTAAAATCTTAAATACCTGCTATCATTGCTCACAACCAAACTGAATAAAACCAAAAAAAAGAAATAATGGCGGCTATGGCGACTCAGTATATGGTGGGTTATTTATTTATTTAGTGTTAATGAGCATTGCGGCGATTATAGGTACCGTTCACGAACTCATTGAAAACTATTTGACGCGCACGAGACGAGCTTTCGTCGTGTGGGAAGGGATCTAGGACAGACCTCGAATACTGGGGGTCTACTCTCTTAGCACGAAGTCCTTAGTTTCGGCCTTCGTTACTGACGTTTCCTACTTCGTATCACCTACGGACTTACGCTTAGTCCAGAACTCGAACTAAGAATGAATAACAACACGATTTGACAGTTGTGCCTACTCCCGATGCGTTTTTGCCCGTCCGAAAAGTTGGATTTGACACTTGTTTTGACGGAACGTTATGTCATTTGATACGACATCAAAATAGTTATCGTGCTGTTGACGAAAGTTAATAAATTGAAAATATGGCTGCTTTTTAATGCTCGAAGAAGCTCTACAGGTAGACCGGAGGCGTCGCCGATTGTATTTTCGCCAAAACTTTCGGTTGGCGAGTATTACCGACGCTTCCCGACGCTGAGTTTCTAGGGAACTATAGGCTCACACGGGAATTATTTGAGGACTTGTAAGACTTGTACTTTAGACTTGTAGGACAGATACAAATTTTGAGGACGACTGATCATCATTGTATGCACTGGAATTATGGCAAGACCTAAAAATCATATTAATACGAGTAATGTATTAAACTCACCCTATGCCACTGCTTCACGGACTATGTGCAACTCCCCATTGAATTAAAGGAGTTGCACAGGTTTTCCCACAGCCATTTTGATCGGATTCTCCCGTCGGCACCACTTAATAGTCCGCTAGCCAACTCATTATGCTCACACATAAAATCGAGGAGGGCCTCAATTTGTTCATGAGTTGCTGCTGGAGCGGTTGGGGCCATTTTACTAAACTAGCGAAAACTTCCCGCGTCGTATATATAATATTATGAAAGTACACCTACTATAAAAAAATGTTTTGAAAAAAATCTGACATTTCGTTTGAAAATAGCCGTCAAAAAGAAAAAAGGCAAAGGTGTTAACAGGATAAGGCCACAATACGGACTAAAATAGCAAAAATAGTTCAATTCTTTAATAAATGAATGAATGAAATGCACCGACCCCAGTGTTGTTTGACCAGACTCGATTAATCGAATGAACCCCAAGATTTGCACTAGCCCTTGAAGCCTCATGCTTCATGGTGCTACAAAGACCATTGCATATCAAGGAATAGACCCGGGGCGCTTTAATGGTAGGGTTGGACGTGCCCTTAGGATAGGAAGGAGAGTGAGAGCCAATCGAGTAGTGCACCCTAAAATTAGCATTGGACTATGTATGGTAATAGTGGATCCTAACTACATGAAAGGATGCAAATAGACTTGGTACATATAGTTTAATAAATGGAATATAAAATACAGGTAAGAATATAAAAAGAACACGCGAAACACGTTCACGCGAGTCTGAAGTTAATATAGAAGGCTTGAATTGAAGTCCGGAGGAGGATGATGAAGGCTCTTCATAGACTGGCTTCGTGCAGGAAAGAACAGGAGGAGGTGGTGGAGAAAAAGGATCTTCAGGTGTCGAAGGGACACTTTAGAGTGCCAGTCTCCTTCGACAAAGCTCGACGTAAAATCTCCAGGCAGATGGTTACTCAGCAGAGTGCAGACGTAGAATTGATAGATGAACAGCTGGTTTGTTGACAAAACCCGGACCGAATCCCAGGCAGATGGTTACTGAAACAGGTCCAGACGCCGAATCCCCTTCAGATGCTTCAGCCTTTTCTTATATAGGACAAATCTTCCTTTTCCAGAATTTATTTTAAGCGATTTTTTAAGTTTCAAAATTGTTTTCTTCATTCTGACATCTCATCTGCCAGTCATAAAACCAGCCTGTGTGTTCAGCCAAGACGTATTAAAACCTCCACGATCGAGTATGAGCGTGTCCTTATTAATTATTTTAGATGTCGAAATTCAGTTAATAATCGGTAATTATATAGAAAATACAATATTTCAGCTAAACCTATTGATAAAAATAATTCAAGTTATATAAACCAAAAAGTAATCTTCATAGACTAAAAGAGAAAATTGAATGACAGTTTGACAATTGACTTGTGTCACAACAATGGAAATGTAAACAATGAATGATTTTTTAAAGATATTATAAAAGAAATCGTTTTAGAACTATTCGTAAAATGCTAGCAAATAAAAGGATATGATACAAGACATGAATGGATGTATGAATGATGACTAATGATGTAAGTATAAGTAGCATATACTATAACTAGTGGAGAGACGGGTAATATTTGTCTATGGGAGGGCATCTTTTAATGACGTCGCAGCCGGTCTCTGCTATGCTGTGATGTTCCAATATCTTCGTCTGAGGTTTCGTTTAGGCCTTTTTTATCTTATCTCGTTCTACAGCCGTGTCCATCCAGAAGTTGATTTCCTTGTCGAAGTAAGTCATGTTCTGTTTGAGGTTGTCATTCCAAGTGTAAATAGTTCGGCCGACTTATTTGGATTTGGCCTTGTACTGCGTTGCAGCATGTAGCAGGTGTGATTTTCGTCGTCTGTGGACATGTGCGAGATATCACATCCTGTGGTTCTTGATGCGTTTGGTTACGGGTTATCCTTTTAAAATTTCATGTATTTTATTTTGTCTTGGTTTATTCTTAGCGTGGTTAATCAGGTCTCTCATGGTAACTCTTTCATATTTTCACAGTCTTGACCTTTTTAGTTGGCTTTAGTGAGTGCCGACACTTTCAGACTGTGTATCATAGGTTCGATCACCATTTTATACATGAGTGTGGCAAATTTCTAGCCCATATTTGAGTTTATTATAAATGGTATTAGTGACTTCGCGTCACAATTTACATTTACATTACTATATTTATTTAAAACCGCAACAAAATAACGATCCCAAAGGGCTTTTATGTTCAAATACTTTCACTACAACATGCCTTCCGCATTCCTACAAAGCGCGTCACGTCACCCTCACTGTTTTTGCAGCACTTTTGAACTTAACACTTGACACTGGGACTGGGGATTTTTGCGGCTATATAACCTTTTTACCCTCGGACCGGCTACCTATAGCACATTTCTGTAAGCTTGGTGCAACAAAATACAAGTTTGTAGAAACAATGCTTTCATTTTAATGATATGACGAATCAGCTATTAAACAAAAATCTCTCTTCCCGCCCTTTTCAAGTTAAAACACACGTTTACAAGGTACAATTCTGACGCGGCAATTAGGATGTCTTCTCCTCCCGAGAACGCCTCGTTGAAGGTTTACATCTACTTGGATCTATTGTTAGCCGTATTTCCTGGGAATCAATGCTACAATTGTTAACATATGATAGGTTAGTGTCTTGGGCAAGGTAATAAGTTCTTGGACGAAATCTAAATGGACAGCGTTCGTTTTGTTTTGAGTTAATAACATCCTACAAAAACCCTTCACCAGAATTTCTCTTGAAATAAGAACCGCCAAACCTCAAGTTCACGACCCTGCTGACCCGCTAGGCCCAACCACAATTAGATTAAAGCTGAAAATGAAAACTCAGTTCGATTGGCTTATTTAGCCTAAACAAATACAGTTAAGCTGGACAATGAAACTTGATCACAACAGATCCAGGCTTTCCTCACTTTTAGGCTCTTTACGCAAGGTGTTCATTGCCTTTGAGCTTGTTATCGATGCTCGTTGGAGCCTTAAATGATTTGAATTAAAACCATAGCTAAGCTAAGTGAGATCTTTGTACTTTCTTGTTGAGAGTTAAATTTCCTTAACCATAGAATGGATTGATCTCACCAAATTCGGAGCTCAGGATCCTTTGGCAGGCAAGCAGTTTCTCGCATTTATGTAGGTGTACAGTTCCAAAGAATTGAATTTCGCGATGCAGGGCACACTAGCAGTTTCTTAAACACTTATCACTTCGTTGTCCGAAACTGGGCGCAGGGTTGGCGCACGTGTCGCGCACGCTTTTTTTTAAACTTATTTTTTGTCGGAACACAGCCGAGACAACCGCTCGCTACGATGGCTCACAACCGACTTCCTAGTTCAATTCTTTAATAAAGACATAATAAAACTCTATTGTTAGAATTGTATTTTTTTTTTAAGAATAACAATATTATTTTTTGTTTAATAAGCTAATAAACTTCAAAGTAAATAAACCGGTAATCGACCGGTAAAATAGCGCAGCTCGGACGTCATGCGTCATTCGTTCACAAATATTGTCTATGATTCCGTTTGAAACTCATGAATCAATAAATAAATAAATCCGAAATCAATCGGGAATAGGGTTTTGTTCTTAGTTTCGAACTACCTTCGGACGGATCCGTATCGTCGTTGACGGAGTTTATTTGTTTAGGCAACCAACAGCGTTCGTACAGCATGTTACAGAGTTTGTGTATTACAATATTGTATGGCCAATAATAAGTTTCTCTGTTTATCCAGGTTATGTATAAAACATGCGAACGGACTACAGACAAAAAAAAATGTTTATATACAATAGATAAAATTGTAGATATCTAACTTTTACTTATATATGTAAAAATTTAATATTTTAGAGTAAAAAGTTTTATTAATAAGAGAGAAAAAAAAGGTTGAACATTAAGAGATTAGTGTCTTCATTTGCCTTCGATGATGGTTTTCGTTACTTGTTTTTTTAATGCTGGTTTATTACAGTTAAATATTTCCACTTGAAAGAAATATGTGTTATAAATTCGAGCAATACGGCGCAATACACAATTTTTTGCGTAATTTGCACGTGTAACATTGTCGTGTGACGGGTGCGCCGTAGGGGAGTGTAGAAAGTTACTTGTGCGACCAACTCCAGGCAATCGAGGCGTCCATTGAGTATGTCGAATAACAAAGACATATCTATAACTATGCGCCTTTCATCGAGTGTTAGCAGACCATGTATTCGACAACTTTTCTCATAGTTCATCGGAGGTTTACGGAGGCGATGGTTAAGGTGATTGATAAATTTTCTTTGAACCCGTTCTAGTTGGTTCTTATAAATAATGTAATGAGGGGACCAGATGGGCACGCATATTCTAAGACTCTGGGCACATATGCAAAATAAACCGATTTAATAGCCTCGATGTTTTTAAATACCTTACATGACCTAATAACAAAGCCTAAGTTCGTCGTCCAACATAACTCCCAAATCCCGAACTATTTTGACTCTATTAATTAAAATTCCTTTGAAGTTGTATGAGTAAACAACAGGTTTTTTTTACGTGTATAACTAACACATTGACACTTTTTGACGTTTACCGTTATCTTGTTTTTATGTAATAATTTTGTAAGTTATTAAGGTCCTCTTGAAGAGCCTTACAATCATCGTGTGATCTTATTTTGTAAAATATTTTTTGTCATCAGCGTACATTATTTAAAAGAATCGGTGATATCAAATAAATATGCGTTGAAAAAGAGAGGCCCCAAATGGGAACCCAGCGGAACACCGCTAGGGATTTCAATAAAGTTAGAACGGTATCCTCCTATCACTACAGCTTGTGATCTTTTAAATAAGTATGATTTGACCCATCGTAAAAGATCTCCGCGTATACCCAATCTGTATAGCTTTTTGAGCAGGATGACATGATCGACGCGGTCAGAGAGTAGACCCCCTGGTGTGGGACATCTTCTGGGGGGGCTCCACGCGGCTCCACTGGCCAGACTTCCCTAGGCACGAGATCTCGGCACAGCACTCAAGGTAAAATGTTCACTCGAATTTAATAGTTTGCAGCACTAGATAAACAAGTATTATAACGTTTCAGAGGTGCGCGCGCGCACGTAATCGATTGGATCGAATGGATACATGAACGACCGAATGCTCATCATAATAACAATTACTGATTTGCGCACTAGGCCTTTTATACTATATGAGTCAAATTATTATATATTACGTTTTCGGCGTCAACAGTATAAAAGTAATACGACAAAAAGTAATGGTTGTTTATGTAGCTTGATTGTTGTAATTTAATGAAACAAAGATACTTTTTAAAATTGTTGCATTGCAGCCAACTTCGGTTCGGAAAACTTCGGTAAGTGTCGTATTGTATAAAAGACACTACTCTGTGCGGTTAGGTGCGTCAATTGTGACATTGTGTTCCACGTATATAAAGGAACGCACATCCATTATCTCCGCGAATGCACAATGCGAAGTTGCGTCAAATTGTACGAACGTATCGATACTTAATCATACCACAAATCTCGACAGGTGTAGCTGATGTTGTGTGTTTTTTTTTTATCTTGATGAAATAATATTACATTAGAACAATATTCGAAATTATCTGAGGCTGGTAGGGTAGGCAATGTCTTTCTGTCTTTATGAAACGCACGCAGCAATTTTGCTTGCTGAATTGCTATTCTGAAACCATGTCCCGTAAAAACTTAGGTGAAGTGAGCGTGGAGTGAGATGTCAGTGTCACTGATGCTAGGGCGACCTTGGATGTCAGTGTCACTGATGCTAGGGCGACCTTGGATGTCAGTGTCACTGATGCTAGGGCGACCTTGGGCGACCTTGGATGTCAGTGTCACTGATGCTAGGGCGACCTTGGATGTCAGTGTCACTGATGCTAGGGCGACCTTGGGCGACCTTGGATGTCAGTGTCACTGATGCTAGGGCGACCTTGGGTGACCAACACGGACAGCTCACTCCACGCAAGACTTCACGGTGAGATTTTTATAGAATCGACATGCTGTTGTACAAGATACTCTAGACATTCTCCAAGACTTTTTATTTTATTGACGAGTCACAATCTATTAGGTATTCAAACTAATTTGACTTTTTTGGAAGTAGTAAATTAGTATCAATCGTCACTTAACAAAAAAGCGTTATGCCCCTCAATGCGGCTTTCTCTCAATATAATAGAAAATCCAAGATGGCGGCTGCGAAAACTTTCAGTTTTCATCATGGGTATCGTTTTCATTGTTTTCGAGGATGCTAAAGCTACTAGTGGGGTCGAAATGTAAAATCAAAGATTTTTTTTCAAATTTTTCCGGCACTATTCGCCAATGAATAAACAGTTTCACTTCGTTCCATAATGTAAGTAATAGCTTGGACGTCTTTCCATTGAATGATGACGACTCACCTTAGTGAGACAGCTGCACAGCCACTTCCGCGCCTCGAACACGACCAGCGTGACCTCGTCCTCGGTCTTCAGCACCTTGTTAGCGGCCGCGGCACAGCCGACGAAGTCTCTCGCTTCACTCAACTCTTCACACTCCAGCAGTAACTTGTCGATTTTCTTCACCTTCTTGTAGAACGGGAAACATTTCTTGTGCTCAGGGTCTAGTCTCAGACATTCTCGAATTTCCTGTAAAGATGACATTTATTGGCATTTTTATTTGGGGATGCGGTTTTGGAGATTTAGAAACAAATCTTTATTACGAAACCAATCCCAGAAGGTTTATGAATGGGTTCACGGAAAACACACACACACAGTACACGCGCACATGAAAACTACTAGATATAGGTACTTAAATAACATTAACGAGGGTATAATTAGAACCAATGGATATTTTCATATAGATTTTAACACAAAAGTTTGAATTGAAAACTTACAAAAAAAGATATGACAAATATAGTACTACAATACATTTTGTAAATGAATGTGCACTAGACTAATATTCTGAATATTGCAGGAACCGGTTACTGTAGTATATTAAATAGTCTGACGGTATGGCAACATATTATTACTATAATTGTAAGTGAGGGTGTGTAATTAATCAGTGTTTAACCAACCTGCGTCTGTTTCATTACAGTTACAGTTTGCGTATCGCTGTCCCTGCCATCCGGTATTAGTTTAGGTTAATTTCTCGTTGTAATAGTAACATTAATAATAGAAAAGCTGTGCAAGCAGTGCAATACAACGGCACAAGGAACTTTAGGCGCGCGGATAAAATCGAAATTAACGCTGCCATCTTGAATGAATGAAATGCACCGATCCCAGCGTGGTTTGACCAGACTCGATTAATCGAACGAACCCCAAGATTCGCAATAGCCCCTGAAGCCTCATGCTTCATGGTGCTACAAGGACCATTGCATATCAAGGAATAGACCGGGGGGCGCTTTAATAGTAGGGAAGACGTGCCCTTAGGATAGGAAGGATTCTGAGCCAATCGAGTATTGCACCCTAAAATTAGCATTGGAATAGAGGAGAGACGGGTGGTATGGGACGGCATCTTTTATTGACGTCACAGCCGAGTTGATTCAGGTCGAGCTAATGAAGCTCTTGGTGGATCTTTTCTCGGTTTTTTTAAATGTCCTTGCTGTGCTGTGATAAATGCTGTTTTTACTTTTCAATGTCTTCGTCTGAGTTCTAGCTACTAGCCGTTTCCGGTCTTTGTAAATCTCTTGCATCTTTTGCCGTGTCAATCCAAAAATTATTTCCCTTTCGAAGTATTTCATGTCCTCAGCTATCGTTCTAATGGCGAATGTTGTCGCCCGAAAGGATAAAGGGCTTGCGAAACGCCCGCCTCGGATTTCAATTCCACTTATTTGCAGTGGTTCAGATATAGACACCTGACAACAGCGCACGCGCTCAGCGTACGGACGCACTCTTGCGTCTTGTGAGCAGCCCATTTTGTTAAAGGATTAGTTTTCTATTTAAAATAATAAGTATCATACAAGTTTTTATGTTCATTTCGTTCTATAACAAAATACACAGTTAACACGTACATTAGTTGAAGTTTTCATTGTTTAAAAATCCTAACAACATCTGGCGCCCAAGGGTCCGCTACCTGAGTCGCCCACTGCATACCCGAAATATGTAAAAGAATGTGCACTCACAAAAAAATATACACTGTTTCGATTTGGCCTCTAAATGTTTGTACTTTTGAATGTGAAACGATTTTGAAACACTATACCACTGGTAAATGATGTTGAATGCAGCTTCAAATTAACAAACTAAAACAGCCTGATACGGGATCGAAGGCAAATGCCTGCAATATATGGAGCGATCTCACCAGATGGGACCGTACGGGGGCGCGGGGTCCTAGTCCGCAGGCTGGAGATCAGGAACGCACGTAAATCACTTTTGCACCGTCTTAAATTATTTTAATTTGCGATATACACTGACTCATAACAAACAAATAAAACAACAAACAAATGCCACCATTACACTTGCACCAATCGACCACATGTTGAACAAGACTAAGACACCACAAAGCGCATAAAGACGACCGTCCGGCATGGCGTTCGCCATCGAACACTCTCGAAATTAACGCTGCCATCTTATATTAAAAAAATGTGACAATTACTTCACAAATGTTTCCCAATAACGCCCCCATCTCAATGTCATTTATGAGCCAAAAGATCCTTGGATCAGTGGTAGTGTAAGTATGTGTTACCTTGAGTGCATCGCTGACGTGTCCCAGCCGGTACAGCAGCGTGGCGAGGCGGTAGTAGCCGTCCGTCGAGTCTTGTTGCAGCCGGTTCACGGACCTAATGTCCGACACCGCGGAGAACAGGTCGTTCTGCAACGAAATGGATAGGTTACTCTAGCAAGCACAGTGAAAAGGGATGACATGAAGACGAGTTGTCACATTGGCATATTAGGAGTCTTGAGAATTTGGTGAAAGTAGTATATTACCAGCGCTATGTAGCACTCTGCCCGCAGCTGCCGCAGCTGCGCAGACCACGGCGACGCGTCCAGCAGGCGCGTGGCCAGCTCCACGCAGGCGCGGAAGTCGCCGCCGCGGTAGTACGCCTCCACCAGGCGAAGGTCGTCGATGTACTCGTCGATCTTGTGGAACTGACTGAGCGCTTCCTCGTTGTACGGCTCAGCGTACGTCTGGGCACAATGAAATACGCAATTTAGAAAGTCACCCGAAACATACAGATTTTAAAAGATGAAATTCAGCAGGAGGTCACTGTCATTATAGCTGCCATTATTAAGGGGCAACGCAGATGGCAGACTTTTAGTGCGATTAAATCACACGACAAACTATTCTCGCCGAACTACTTTAATCGTCCTTTTATGAGGGGCGCACGGAACCGGGGAGTATAACAAGAAAACCTACACCCAGGAGTGGGTGATTCCGGGCTGGAATGATGATGAACAATCACAAAAAGAATGTTGTGCGGGACAGTGATATGATTGATGAACACAAATAAACAGTTTAAGTGAACAAGTGCATACGTGAATAGATAGTAGAATAGTTTAGTAAGAAATAGGTTATAGAAATAAATATAGGTTTAAGCAGTAGGTAGTTTAGTTTCCTAATTAAGTCTATGTTTTATATAATGTTATTTAATAAACAATCAATAACAAATAAGAACCCAAAAAACGTAATATTGTAACGCGGGCCTCATTACGGTAAAGTTTCATTGTAGCTAAGCTAAATTGTCAAGCGGTCCTCGTTACGGTATAGTTTCGTTGTACTTAAGCTAAAATGTACCAAAATCCTGCCTCGCTCTGGTTTGTTAATGTTAATGGTTAATGTAAATTGGTTAATGTAAAATGTGATTTATTGGGATTAGTCGGCTAGTTCTCGAGGCAAAAATTTTATAAAAATAGGAGCAAAATGCCCGTTCGACACAGTCGGCGGTAAGCTCTCTAGAAGAAACACTCAATATAGAAGCAAGAAGACACAGTGGTTTCATTTCTCACCAAACCCAGCATAGCAAGTGAGGCTGTACGCCACATTTAATGGTCCTTCGAGAGCCGGATATAGTGGGAAATAATCAACTGAAGACTTCGAAGATTGCAGCAAGTCAAGAAATATCTTCGAAAAATAGAAGAGTGTTCTCAAGATTGAAGATACTCGAAGAAAATCAGCTGATAACATGCCGGTTACGCGCTCCGTAGGAAGAGGCCGCAAACCGTCGGCGGAACAGAAGCCGTCATCGTCCGAGACCACTACCTCGGCGACCGGTACCAGCGCGGAAGCCAGCACGGAATCGACAGCTACAGGGACGACCGCCACGGAGACTTCGGAACAGACAGACACCTCCGCGGCAACTGATCCATCCACCGTGACTTCCGCAACCGCCGCAACCACCTCGACCGCTGCCGCCGCCACCTCAGCCGAAACTGCGCCCCCCGCCTCGCACCTCGCCGTCGCCGCCACTCCCTCCACTGCGACAACGCTAGCCGCGAGCGCGAAGGCCGAACAGCTGATGAAGCCGCCCGCCACTGTCACCAACAGTAAAACTCGTCAAGAAACAGAAACCTCTACAGTGAAACGAGTTAAGAAGAGCACCGCCGATCCATTGAAGCCGACTGGACAACAGGAACCCCGCCCCCCTAGCAAGAAGGGGGGAGGGGGAAGCTCTATTCACAGCAGAACGAAACAATTAAAAATCGCGAAAGCAAAAGAAGACTTATTACGCCTTCAAGTGGAATTAGCAACAGCACGCCTAGCTACATTGGAGACAGAAGACTCAGAAGAGGAAGAAAATGATGTCTCTCTCTACTCGAAATCAGAAGTCAATGCAAGAGTGGACAACTGGTTGGAAAATCAAGTGAATCGTCCGGTGTTAGCAATCGCCAACGAACCTCACCGCCCCCCAGAAGAACCAATGGTCGTCCACACAAAAGAACCAGTGCCAGCGAAGCATGAAGATACACGTCAGTCACCGGCGGGAGGTCAAACCGACCTAGCCCTCCTAGCCGAAGCCATCACCCGGGCTGTCAGCGCTGCTCATCGACCCAAGTTCGTCGAGTTACCGATCTTCAGTGGCGCTCATCAGGAATGGCTACCCTTCCGCGCCGCCTACTACGAAACAGAAGCGATGTTCAGCACAGTTGAAAATACGAACCGACTCAGAAGAAACCTGAAAGGAAAGGCCAAAGAAGCGGTGGAAGGCCTACTAATGACCAACGCGCACCCAGCTGAAGTAATGAAGACATTGGAGTCAAGATTCGGAAGACCAGAGTCAATAGCCATGCTGGAGATGGAGACGCTTCGAGGTCTACCACGTCTTACTGAGTCACCAAGGGACATCTGCATATTCGCCACTAAAGTCTCCAACGTAGTAGCAACATTGAAGACTTTGGGTTGTTTCAATTACATGTACAACCCTGAACTCGCGAAGAAAATAGTGGACAAGCTGACGCCGACTCTAAGATATAGATACTACGACTTCTCAGCCACGCAGCCACGTGAAGATCCTTGCCTCATCAAGATAGAAAAGTTCTTCAAAAGGGAAGCAGAATTGTGCGGACCTTACGCACTGCCTGAACAAGTGACAGCACCTACTACAAGCGCACTACAGAAGAAGATGCAAAGGGTCAACAACATGACTGAGAAGACGCCATCAACAAAGTGCTTCATATGTGACGATACGGGGCATACCAACGCAACAGAATGCGAACAGTTCAAGAAGTTGGATGCAAACGCAAGATGGGACATGGCCAAGTCCAAGCGCCTCTGCTTCAGGTGTCTTCGTTACAGAAGCAAGACACACAACTGCAGACCCAAGTCATACGGTGTCAACGGTTGCAAGTACTCGCATAACAAGATGCTGCATTACGACAAGAAGACAGAGAAGGCAGAAGGGAAAGAAGAAGCAACAGAAGTCATCAACTCAACTTGGACAATCAAGAAGCAATCCTACCTTAAGATCATTCCGATCCAGGTGAAGGGACCGAAAGGTGCGGTCAATACTTTTGCGCTGATGGACGACGGGTCAACAGTCACACTTGTCGACGACAGCTTAGCAACTAGCGTCGGAGCAACGGGACCCATAGATCCACTGAAGATAGAAACTATTAATGACTTGAAGGCATCAGAGTCAACATCTAGAAGAGTCACCATCGAGCTGAAGGGGCTCAACGATCACGAAGAGCAAATACAAGCACGAACAGTGAAGAATCTGCATGTGTCATCTCAACAGGTTCCACGAGAGTTAGTGGAAGGGTGTCAACACTTATTCGGCATCCGAGAACATCTCACATATGTCAACGCGAAGCCACGGGTACTGATCGGTCAAGACAACTGGCATCTTCTGCTGACGACAGAAGTAAGAAGAGGTGACAATAACCACCCAGTGGCATCTCTCACGCCGCTAGGTTGGGTACTCCACGGTAGCCAAACGCGAACCTTCGGTCGAAAGATCGACTTCGTGTCACACATCACAGAAGATCCAAAAGAGAAATTAGAAGACCTCGTGAAGCAATACTTCGAGATGGACACACTCTGCATCAACCCCAAGAGGCCGAAGACCGATCCAGAAGAACGAGCACTTCGTATTCTGGATAAGACTACAACGAAGACAGACGAAGGAAGATACCAGACAGGTCTTCTCTGGCGACAAGAAGATGTCAAGTTTCCTGATAACTATGAAAACTCATTGAAAAGGCTCATTAACATAGAAAAGAAACTCGATCGTGATCCCACATTAAAAAAGAAGTACGTCGAACAGATGGACGCCCTCATCGCGAAGGGATACGCCGAACCTGCCCCACAACAGAAGACGGTTGACAAGACCTGGTACCTTCCACACTTCGCAGTGGTCAACCCGATGAAACCAGATAAACTTCGTGTAGTGCACGACGCCGCGGCCAAGACCAAAGGGGTGGCACTCAATGACATGCTACTTAAAGGTCCTGATCTACTACAGTCACTACCAGGCGTCGTCATGCGGTTCCGACAACACATGGTCGCAGTCACGGCAGACATCAAGGAGATGTTCATGCAAGTTAAGCTGCGAACAGAAGACAGAGATGCACTGCGGTACCTATGGCGCGGGGATCGACGAGACGACCGACCTCCAGAAGAGTACAGAATGAAATCGTTAATCTTCAGAGCATCGAGTTCACCTTCGACAGCAATCTATGTCAAGAACCTGAACGCCAAACATCATGAGGAAACTCACCCAGAAGCCGCAGCGGCCATAGTACAGAAGCATTACGTCGACGACTATTTGGACAGCTTCAGAAGCCTCGAAGACGCCAAACGCATCACGAAGAGTGTACGAGAAGTACACATGAAAGCCAGCTTTGAGTTGAAACAGTGGAAATCGAACTCAACGTCGCTCCTAGAATCACTTGGAGAAGACAGCCGTACAGAAGACAGGGAACTCTACAGAACAGAAGAAAAGACTGAACGAGTCTTAGGGGTCGTCTGGAAGATCAACTCAGATGAATTCACCTTCAACCTCAACTTAACCAGATTACCTCCCGCACTCATAGAAGGAAAACAGCCGACGAAAAGGGAAGCGTTGCGAATAGTCATGACACTGTTCGACCCGCTCGGATTCGCCTCGCCTGTTACAATCAGGGCGAAGCAGCTCCTCCAGGAAGTCTGGCGCAGAGGAACAACGTGGGACGATAAGATCGACGAAGACCTGGCAGAACTGATCCGGCCGAAAATTCGGCCCCCATTGTTTCACCCGCCTTTGTCTCGGCAGATAATACTCCGGCCGCTAATCCGGCCCCTATTGTCTCGCCCGCTACTGCCCCGGCAGTAATTAAGTCGGCCGCTAATCCGGCTCCCTTTGTCGCGCCCGCCATTGTCTCGGAGACAATAAACCCGACGCAGCTGCGCACCGAAACTGACTCGACTCGCCCAGAGAGTATGGACACGTCAGTCCCACTCGCCGCGGACGAAGCCCGCACCTCCTCCTCCAGCGACGACGACTTCCAAGTCGTCGTCAAAGGAGGCAAGAGGAAGGCTAAATCCTCCGCCCCCGCTGGCCCGGCCTCAAAGAAACAGGTCACGAATACATCGTCCAGCACTACTTCCGCCCCGCCGCGGGCCAGTCGCCCCGCCAGCCCTATGGCTTGCCCACCCGCTCCTACCGCGAGGAAACAGAAGCCCCCTCCCCCGATATACGTCCAGGAAAAGTCCAAATGGACTGAAATCTCTAAAATGTGTGTTGATCGCAAGATCAACTATACTAACGCCCGATCCACCCTCCAGGGGATCAAAGTTACGGTCCCCACGTCTGCGGACTTTAGGGACCTCTCCCGCGCCCTACGTGAAAGGAACTACTCCTTTCACACTTACTCCCTTCCGGAGGAAACCCCTACACGCGTCGTTATTAGGCGCGTTCCACAGGAAATCTCCACCGAGGAGATTAAGAGCGACCTTGTCTCACAAGGCATACCAGTTTCCGCCGTCCATCGCTTACATAAAGCGAGACAAGGCCTAGTCTACGACATGGTCCTGGTCATCTGTGACCCCACAGACGGTCACCACCCGATTTTTAAAGTTATGTTGGTGTGTTCGCTCTCAGGCATCTCAATAGAGAAGTCTTACAGAGCTCAATTAATTGGACAGTGTCATCGCTGCCAATTATATGGTCACTCGCAGTCATCGCTCCAATGAGTCCGACTCATTTCCCAGGAAATCCCAACCATCTTCCAGATATACTCGATGTAGCGCTGCTCAAGAATGTGAACCTCCGTTTGCAATCGATATAGACGTTCCACGAGCTTAACTCTGACCACCGCCCAGTAGTTATGCATCTTGCCCCCTACTCTGGCCCAAGCGATCCCAACCGCCCCCCTCAGACCCAGATGATAACCGACTGGAGAAAAGTAAGTGAAACACTGAAATCCACCACGTCGCCTCAATTGGACACCATCCCCGATCACATAGTGTCAGTCGCCGACACGACGGCCGCAATCGACTCGTTTACTGAGCACGTACAATCCGTATTGACGGATTGTTCACGGGAAGTTCTGGTGATGGAAGACCATCGCTGGAAACTACCTACTGACGTACGTGACCTGATAACCGAGAAGAACGCGGCCATCCGTGCCTACGACTCCTTCCCTTGTGACGCGAACAAAGCCCACATGCGCCATTTACAGCGTGCTGTAAAGAAACGCATAGGGGAGGTTCGCTCTGAGGGCTGGAACAAGATGCTCAGCGAACTCGAGCCCACTCATCAAGCCTTCTGGCAATTACAGAGGAAATTGCGTTCCTCAGAAGAGGTCTCTATGCCTCCTCTCATCCGCCCCGACAATAGTGTCGCTTTCGACAGTCCCGATAAGGCTGAATGTCTTGCCGACAGCCTAGAGTCCCAATGTTCTCCCAGCTCCCAACCAGTAGACCAAGATCACCTGAACAAGGTCGACGCTGAAGTCGAACGAAGAGCCTCCCTCCCTCCCGTCGAAGACCCTGATGATCCTCTGCCTCCCGTCACTCCAGACGAAGTGCACGACATCATTAAAGGGCTCCACGCTCGTAAGGCCCCCGGTTCGGATGGTATTACCAATAAGGTATACAAACTCCTTCCTGCCCCGCTAATAATGCTTATGACCGCCATCTTCAATGGCGCCTTGAGCAACAACATCTTCCCACAAGCATGGAAAGAAGCCACCGTCATCGGTATCCCAAAGCCAGGCAAGCCAAAGTCTGAGCCCTCCAGCTACCGCCCTATTAGCTTACTCAATGTCCTCGGCAAAATCTACGAGAGGTTTATTTATAAGCGTCTCAAAGACTACACCGAAGCAAAGAGCCTCATACCCAACGAGCAGTTTGGATTCCGTAGCCAACACTCGGGCACCCAACAGGTCCACCGTATCGTAGAGCACTTATGCGCTGGTCTGCAGCGTAACGCGACGACGGGTGTGCTATTCTTCGACATAGCGAAGGCCTTCGACAAAGTCTGGCACAACGGCTTGATATACAAGCTCTACCAACTAGGAGTGCCAGATCGTCTCGTGCTCATCTTACGAGACTTTTTGTCGAACCGGACCTTTCGCTATCGCGTCGAGGGAGCACTCTCGTCCCCTCATCCTATTCGCGCAGGTGTCCCTCAGGGTTCCGTACTATCTCCTCTCGCCTTCACGCTGTTCACTAGCGATATCCCAAAAAGTAAAAAGGCTCAGTTGGCTCTCTTCGCCGACGACACTGCCGTTTACTATACCGGTCACTGTCCCAACGCTATAGCTCGTACTCTCCAAACCTCCGCAAACGTCTTAGGCGCTTGGTTCCGGAAATGGAGAATCGAGGTCAACCCCGATAAGAGTCAGGCGGTTCTCTTCTCGAGACGTCGTCGACTCCCTCCCCCACTTCCCAGCCCGATCACTATGTACGGCAAGCCAATCCCTTGGGAGAAGCAAGCCAAATACCTAGGCGTGATCCTCGATGAGAACCTTACCTTTAAGGCTCATATTAAGGCGGTTCGCGCGCGCGCCTCCTTCGCTCTTAGCAGGCTCCAATTCGTACTGACAGCCCGTAGTAAACTGTCCCTCAAATGCAAGCTCCGCATCTATACCGCAGTCATCCGTCCCATCATGACCTATGCCTGCGTTGTATTTGCGCACGCTCACCCACGTCATCTCCATAAGATGCAGACCCTCCAAAACTGTTTCCTCAGAATGGTCACGGGTGCCCCCTTCTATGTCCGTAATATAGATCTTCACGTCGACCTCAAAATGCCAACCATAAAACAGTTCATGAAACGCTTATCAAAGCGTTTCTTCGACTGCGGCATTAAACATTCTAACCCCCTGATTACAGCGGCCGCCCGCTACACTCCCTCTCGCATTAGCAGTATTCGCCGACCAAGGCATACTTTAATCGACCCCGACGACGCCACTACCCTCCTCCAGGAGAGTAGTAAGACCACTAGCACGCTATATAAGCCCAAAACCCGATCGCCGTCCTACCGTCCTCGCCGCCGAGGCCCGCCGCGACGCCCAAATCGACGCCCCTCCCGACCCTTGCTCGAGCCAGCCCGCGCCGCTGAGCCTGTAACTTTAAATTCGTCCGTAAATAATATCAATCCTGATCCAGCTAGTCATTTGCTGCCCTCTTCCAGCGACGCCCTAAGCCGAGGTTCGTACCCACAGGGGGTGCCCTTAGCGTTGTCGCTTAGTTTTAGTTAGTATATAAGTTTAAGTCCTGGCTGGAGGCCTTAATTTATTAGGGAATCCACAGGCAAGTCCGCTTAAGCAGACGACAACCGCATAGGTTGACCTGCGAGATGCCAAACAAACAAACAAACAAACCCGTTCGACACAGTCGGCGGCAAGCTCTCTAGAAGAAACACTCAATATAGAAGCAAGAAGACACAGTGGTTTCATTTCTCACCAAACCCAGCATAGCAAGTGAGGCTGTACGCCACAAATGTAGACCTACAAACTTCGTCAGGCCGCAGTCTCGATTGCAAAAAAATCCGACGTCTGTATTGCACTTAAATATTTAATTCTTATCTACGCGGCGTGCCCTTGCAGTACAAGTGCACCAGTGTCAGGTGAAAGTAAAGTTAGTAGTTTCATTGTATAATATACACATTATGTGGGTAGTGTGTGTTCATAATAATTATATCACTAGTGAGTGATTTCCTTACTTCCTGTTGCTGTTGTCGAAACCAGCGTTTATTAATGTATGTTAATTTCTAAATTTTATTGAAAATTGTCGTTTTCAGTAACAATACATAAACACCTTTTATTTTGTGTTGTTTGATTACACGATCATAAATTAATATTTTAACGTTTATCGTAAATATTATGACCATTATAAAAACAACAGCATTTGCATGTATTTTATACTAGCTAACCCGGCGAACGTCGTACATTTTTCCCATGTTTTAATAGTCATTCTGCTTCTCGAAGCGGAGACAAATCCAAAAAATTAAAGATCTTAAAAATCGGTCCAGCCAATCTTGAGTTATAAATGGTGTAACTAATCCGACGTTGTTTTATTTAAATACTAATTTGTGTTTATTTGATTGACATGTGTATTTTTAAATTTTATTTGATTTCAATGTTTGAGTATTATTTTATTGTATTTAAGTGATTTTACATCAATTTTATGTGTAATAATGTAATGTGACTTTGTCTGAAATTAAATTAATTATTAAAAACGTTAGCGTTGCAACGAACCTACAATGGTGCGTCCATCGAAGCGATGAGAGCGATAACACGCGTTCTATCAAGTACAGTAAATACCTATGACATGTATCAGGATAAATGAGTACCTTTTATTAAATTGTAAATAGCAGGCTCGTAAACACTGGTGCGATAGACGATAGCAAATAATTTGTTTTATGTAACTGCTTGTGATTATGAAGCATCAGATTCCTACGAAATAATACATTGTGAACACAAGGAACTATTTTTTTTTTGTATAAAATATTTAGTATTTATGCTGTCGTGCAGTACTTTCTCAATAAATGGGTACCCTAATTGCGTAACACAATCAATCGGAATCTGAATCGTTTTTTAACAGATTGCTAATCCAATGCTTCATAAGTTCGATAAAAAATTCTGCTGAACAATGTAAATAACGCAATGAATATTGTTGAACTGACAAAATCAAACAGATTAGTCGTAATCGTTTAAGAAAATGTTTTAAAAAACATTATTTTTCTCTTTCACACTAGCGCAAAATAATGACAACAATACAAGGCAATGTCAAGGTCGTCACGTGCACCGATCAGCTGATCAAACAGAAGTAGTTCACGAGCGCGAACAATAGCGAAGTCATCACTCAAGCGCATCGTCAAAAATAAACTGATGCAACTAAACAAACTATTGCTTTAAAATGTAGGTGTTTACTATTATTGCATAAACATAGTTTTGATTATTGTATATAAAATGAGATTTAAAAAAAAACTGAAATGAGGTATATATAAGTAATTAGAACAGGAATCGTATATTTCCGGTTCAAATGACCTAATTTCAGATTTTTTTGGACATCAGAATTTATGTGAGGGCTGTGGTGAGGGTCAGAGATTCTACACACTTGTTTTTATTTTTTGTTGCAACTCCAAAACTTCAGGGGAAGACTTAGGGTTGACCCACATCTGTGCCGTGCTCACATCCTTTTCTATTGCGCGGCGGAATCGAATCGCATCGCCGATGGCACTCTACTCTCTTGTTCTAGCTAGAGCATGAAAACAGGCGATTCTTAGGCAAGGCTTATGATAAAAATGAACTTAACACGCAAAATTAAGCAAAAGTTCAAGTAAATACTATTATGTGGGGTGTTATGAAACGCATTGTAAGGAAATTGTGTTGCAACATGAATAATTGATCAACAATATACATTCGCCACACCGGTGGTATGACCACGTAATGTTGCAACAGCTATTACAATCTTATTTAACGTTTTTAACTTAGCGTCAATGCAGGATTTTGATAAAACCTCCTTACTTCGCATTGGAATTACCTTTTTGTCGTGAAGTCAGTGATGCGAGAGTTACGACTACTTGAAATGATTATTTTATGGCATGGTCAAATTAAAAACCGATTGAATAACAGCCGATCTATTTTCAAAAATCTAGTGAAGAACGGTCTTTATTAAATTATTCTTTCAGCAAAAAATTTGAATGTTGTCATGAAACAAGAAAATCAAACAATTCCCGTCAAACAGACACTAAACTCATCATCTGCCGAGAGTTTTCTTAACTATATTGGTGTCGGATTCCAGTAAAACCGGAAGCACCTGAATACCAGCATTTTACATGGAGGGACTGCCTATCTGACCTTCAAAACCCAGCTACTGGGTATTAAGATAAACCTTGGTAAGACTGCTTGTCAGCCTTTTGGGCTTCTGACTGCCGACTGTCAAAGATCCACGAATGACAGACTTACATATTTTAGAAAGGAATCTTTGATGTTTTTATTTGTTTTATTATTTATATACACACAGTAAACTAGATACAGATACGAAATATTGGTATTGAGTACAAAGGTACAGCTTTTTCTTAAGAAATTCCAGCGAAAGGAGAAATTGAAAACTCATGCCTATGGCCTGACAATGGTAAAGCAAACGTTTTGGCTTGGCTGCTTTGTGTGAGAACAAGAAGAGAAGAATCTGATTTTGTAACATCTTAAACTAGAATAATAAGTATACCTTCATAAAATAAAAAAAATAAAAAAACATTTAAATAAAACCATATTGTACAGGTGTTTTAAATAAAATTTAAACAAAAGCATAATTATGACACAATTCTGTAAAGAACCTTATCTTATCACTGTTATTCTGCCCACACACATTAACAATTAATAATTCAATTTAAAACTATGTATTATAAGTACTATAACTTACTTAGTAAGAAAGAATTTGTCAGTTAATAAAAGAGTGGAGTAGCATTTTTACTGATCTTATCTTCAGTGGGTTTTGTGCATTAATATCAGAACTTAGATTATGTCTGAACAAACCTATACAGGTAACCGCCATGGATTATTAACAAGGCGTGATGTTATGTTTAACAATGAACTACTGTAATTTCTTTAAGTTGTGAGACTCTTTACAAAAGATTAGTCTGTTATTTGGCCTTAATGATCCATAGATGAGATACTCACAACTTGTAGGTAGTCTGCTTTGGCGTCTACATACTGTGCCAGTTTCAGGTACACATTGGCTCGGTGCTGACGTGCCGCTATGAAGTCAGACTTTATCTCCAATACCTGGAAATTCCCAGAAAGTTATCCATGTTACAATTTTAGCAATACACAGACAACAGTAGAAGTAAATAATGATTTAACATGTTGTATTTTATTCCAACATTAAGCATGCTCAAACGCTGACTGAGGATAATTTAAACTGACTAAAATGAGTTAACTAAAAATACCTGATTGAGTTACCTATATTAAACAAATAGCAACACATTTGGACAAATAATATTCAAGAGTGTGTTACTGCATTTGTTATCTCAACAAAAGGAAATGTAATTTACAATACATTGACTTGGCTTAAATGAACATTTGGTAATTTATTTATATTTCCAGAATCACTGCTATCATTACAGGTAATTCAGTAGTTAGCATGGTCCTTAATTAAACTATCATAACATAACACATACAATATTATTTTTGTGAATTCATTCAGAGAACAGTAAAATAAAGCGATCCTGTCAGCAGTGTCATTAAGTGTGTGCAAGGCGCGCGTCAGTGGCGCTTCACTGAGTAAGTTGGTTTGAGCATGTGGCACTGCAAGTAACATACGGTCACACACCAGAAGAATCTTACCTTCGTGAAGTCTTGTAGAGCAAACTTGGCTTTCCCAAGTGCATAGTATACTGTGCCACGTTTGAAGTATGTGAGATAGTTATTTGGGTCTCCCTCTGTGGACAATTGAACATGTAAATAACAAACAACTATTAATTGATACCGGACCTATGGCCAAAATGTCAGATAAAAGAGTAGGCGGGGAACAGGTGTTGTAGCTGGTTGGTAACCCTAACTTCTATAGGAATTGATTTATAAAACCTTCTGAATGCCAGTAATCTTTATTAGTCCTATAACTAAATGTTGAACTATTTGAAGTACTTTTTACCATTTTATCTGATTAGACAACTACAAGTTTTCATACCTAATGAAGGCAGTAGTAGATAGCATGATTTATTTTTGTATTTACTTTATTTATAATGGCTCAGCAGGGCCTGCAGTGATCCATCCAAAATAAACATTTATGTAAAAAGTTCACTAATCACAACCTTGGCACGCAGTGCGGGCGTCACGGGACAAGTACGTATCGGGTGCAGGCACTTACCCACGGCTGCGTGGTAGTGTGTCAGGGCATCCGAGAGCTGCCCCCGCGCCAGGAAGTCGCGCCCCAGCTCCAGGTGTTTGTTAACCTCCGCCGGCGTCGCACACTCTGAAACTACACACCAATGACTCAAAACGCATACTTTCACACAAAAATCAACAACAAAACCCACAATTGAGCAGGTTATTCGTAAAAAATACACACATTCTAACATTACTTCTAGCACTAATAAGACAAGGCATGGTGTGACTTTGTTCCAGTTGATATTCACTAAGTAGTCCATTATTAATCTATAATTTAATTACAGCACTCTTTATAACTAATTCACAACAATTAAATTTCAATACAAAATAATTATTTGACAGAGCCACAATCCATCTTTCGTTCGTCTCTTTTCGTGGTTTTTTCTGATTGGTCCAAATCAGAAAATAAGGTAAGCAGTGTTGCCAACCCTGCCAAACAGTAAATTGTAATTTCGGAACAGTAATTCACCTACAATAAAATTCTACTTTATGGCATAGCGAAAGCGTCATGATGAGCTAAGGAATTCAAATTCTCTTACGTTTTTCGCAATTTGCAAGTCAATATCAGGTTGTATGATTACCTAAATATGATTCGCGGCCGTAACAAATATGTGAAAATGAATAACTAATTCAGGAAATCATGACATTTGAGGCCAGTTCTAACGTATGGAGTTGTATTGATGATTGTAATGATTATAATTCTGAAAAGCCACATCTTAAAACCTTACAAGATGAACCACTGGAGAAGGCAATAACGGAATAATATAACCACCTCGGGGGACAATGTACTAAAGAGGCGTATCCGTGCGCTTTATGATGTGCCACCACTGACCTCACGTAACCTCTATAAAGTTTTAAAAAGGTATTTACGTATTTGAATGCTGGTTTAAATGCACTCCGACTTATTTCAACGTCTGGGAGACACTATTACGTTCAAGACATGATATCCTGATAGGTTAATTATTCCACCAATGAAAAGCCATCTATATCGCAGAAGTTGCTTTCCAACGGATATCAGGATATTGAATAAACTACCAAAATCTTATAGGATATTGCCAATCAATCGTTTTAAAACAGCGTTATTCAAATGGCATACAGAAAAATCATTTAATTCAGTGAATGAGTACGTGCGTTTTACATTACAATAACGCACTAGTACGTAATGAGATACTATACTTTACGAATGAAATTGAACAATATTCACACTGAAATATATTAACTGACGTACGAAAACTGGACAAATAGGTAAGTACTTGTCGTAAAATTTAATTTTTAATATTATCTACGAATATACGAATTTTTATTTGATTATATTAAAAATTATGTAACAATAATTTTGCATTCTAGTTCATAGCATCTATGTACTACAATGCTTTCGAATAAATTTCATTTCGTTTCAGTAGGTATAGTATGATGTACTCTGTGCTCTAAACTGATCAAACTACACTATGTGGTTTTGAAATCATCGAGTTAACAGCGCACTCTTTTTGAACGCAGAAACATCCTTTGTTCTTGTACTGACCGAAAGCCATTGAAAATCCAGTTATTTTTGCTAGATGGCGTTGTTTGGCTAAAGGCAATATAAATATAAATTACTTGTTGAACTCTGCGTGTTGTGTGACAGTGAAGTTTAAATAAATTATTGGTAATAAATTATGGTTTTATACGTAATATTAAAAATACCGTTAATTTATTCCTGATTTTGTGGTCTGTTTATTGCATGTGAATCCGGAATCGTAAATTGGATGATATCATTAATTAGAAATATGTTTTAATGCTGTCTGAAAAATACTTATTTTTTTAACGTGACAAAAACGAATAAATTAATAATACATAACAGATTCATTCATTTTAAAGTCCCCACATATTATTATTGACTTACTACTAATAAGCATGAACAGGCGTATCTCTGTCTTTAAAGTACCTGACAGTTTGCTTGAGTGAAAACATAAGTGAAGTGAGCGTGGAGTGAGGTATCAGTGCCACTGATGCTAGGGATTGACCAAGATGGGATGACACTGACAGCTCACTACACGCAAGTATTCACGGTGAGAATTTTACAGAATTGACATGCAGATTGCACTCTCAACAGCCCAGTCCGGAATCTGAACTCGTCGTGCAATTTTAGATGTTTTTTATCTTTCGCAACGAGATGGGTCTGTAGTTGTTTTTATCAGAACTATCACCAGTTACTACTGGTGAACCATAAGCTATAGTTATATATTAACCATAGTTTTCATTAGGTTAGTTGGTAAGTAAGAATGGTTGATACAGAAAGCAATAGTCTGAACAAGAAAGTCTGTCACTTTTGGACACTTCTTGGCAGAGGACGCGGTACCTACAAAAAAAAAAACAAAAGCTGCTAACCTGGAACATGGGGTCTCAACTCAAACAAATAATAATTTGTCTTGAAAAAAAATCATAGATGGCAGCATAGATAACCATTATGAAATTAACATTCAAATAAAAAGCGATTTACGGCAAAATGTTGGCTGAATTATGATTGGTAAAAGTCTAAGTATCCCTGTTAAATGCTCATAATTTCCACAAATAATTTCACGTATTTTGAAAATAAAATAAAAAGGAAGCCTTTATCTTCAATTCAAACCCTTTCAAATAATGAATGTAGCCATCTGTTTATCATTTTGTTTAGAGCGTTTTGCAATAGATGGCAGTTTACTCAATTGGACACGCCTCATTAGTTTCCAATTATGTTACTTGTATAAATCAAACAACTTTTTTTATTATTATTTTTTACATAGAAATGTAAAAGAAATCTAATAACATTTCTTTCTGAACCCGTAACTATAAAACTTTTTTTGAAAAGATTGCATGAAACGTTTTAAAAGTAGGACGACTCCTAGATGGCGTTATAAAACTACAGACTCTGGCAATTAGCGAGTCGCTTATGCTGCCATCTGTTGAAAAATTGGATGAATAAAAATTGCCAGCTCAATTGCCAGACTTAGGGAGGTTTCATTTCTTTGTATGGGATTGGGAATCTGTACGTAGTATTATATTATCTGTGCCTGGAATGAGATCATATCATCATTTTTTTAAAATCTTAAAATGGAATAGCTGCATATAATGATTAAATATACATTGAAATGTAATTTAAATTAAGCGTGAAAAGAGAGAGCTACTTTCGAATTTCTAATCTTAAAAATGGATATTTACATGGAAGTTTATTCCGTCTATACAGAAAGTTTGACGTATTTGAACGCTGGATCTAACACAGAACATGTAAACTCGTAACGAAGATCTAACAGCTCAGACATTTTCACGGAGCTCTTATTAGATTATGACTACCAACCTATCTGTGCAATGGGGATGGCAAGTTAAAGCTAATCTCAGATGGCGCTGCGTACAGTTGTTCTCAATGGCGTCAGTATGACATTTCTTGAATCGTGTAAACAAACGGAAAAAACGAATATTGTGGGCGGTTATTGTAGTTTATTTGATAACATGGACGCGAAAATGTATTCTACTTGGAGCTTGCTTGAACTTAAAGCCGAGTTAAAGAGAAGAGGGGCGTCTGATAAACGTAGAAAAGCTGATTAAGTGGAAAGGTAGGACTCTTGAAAAAAACTTTTTAGGAGCTGTTTGCCTAGACCTAGTTCAACGTAGACCTTTGAAATCAATACGCTTACAATGTTTGAACGAATAATTTTATAATTAAATAACTTGTTAGTCGTTAGTATGCATATTTATTATAAATTTTTAAATTTTAAATTGTTTGTGAATACTGTCATGTTTTTTATGTATATAAGTTAAAATTATTGAATCAAAATTCAGGATTATATTTACAACAGCTTAACTAATGCACAACTTTACTTCAGTAATAGTTCTTTTTACTTTTGGAGTTAAAGAGAGATGAATAATTGGTTATATTTTTCCAGGTAAGAGCTGTATGACAAAAACTTTAACTTTAGTACACCACAACTCTCTCCACATCCAACAGAACCCTCTATCATACTTCTACCATTGGAGATATACCATGACATAAATATTAACTCTATTTTACCTCCGCTTGAAAGACAATGTATTAGATTATTTTGAAAGGTGAATATTTCTTATCGGTTTTATTTTATGTGATGGTAGGTAGTTCCTATTTTACTAATACGAAATATTTCTGTCATTTTGAAGATTCAACTAAAAACAGATGCATCAGAAAAAAATTATATGAAGACAGATTCCTCATATTGATAAGATCCGCGTTTATCAATGATCACTTTTATATAAAAGGATTTGTGAAGAAGACAATGAAAAAACTCAACTATCAAGTTGACATCAAGATAGATGACCAGGGTGGCATGGCATGGCATGGCATGTAAGCAGAAACAGACTTATTAGCCCTGAATCTGTACCTTATATACAGAGTCAAAATGGGGAATTACTATTAAAAAAAACCTGCCTATATGATTTTCAAGTACAAGGACAAATGTACTGCAGTGGCAGAAAATTCTGTAATTTATTTATATTGAAAAAGATGAGTTGTTCATAGAAAACATATTATAAAGTTAGATTATTTTACAATAACAATATAAAGGCTGAAATTATGAATAAATATCTGTATAAAGATTATTATAATATAATAAAGACACCTAATAGTTATTTATGAGTTTTATTTGTGATACACTCTTGACAAATAGAAGGATGTGGGTTTTGATTGCTTGAAAGATGTTGGAAAAGATTCTTTTGAATGTTTCTCTTAGCATGTATTTCGTCTCACACTAGCACTGGCTGATATCCTTTTCTGGTTCCATGAAAAGAGACTTGGTACTGCTTCTTTCTTTAAAAGTTTGTGTACACAGGGCAAACCTTAAAACAAGATGAACAATGATAAGTATTTAAAGATATTATGTAAAGTTAACAATTTAGGTATATAGATACTAGCTTAAATAGAAGAACTATCGTTTAAAACACCCACCTGTACTCACACTTAATGTTTGGTAATAATTTTCATGAAAATGTTCTCGACATAACCTCGTAGTGACAGTAGGCTCGGTTTTTAATCCTTACGGCAGCTATCCACTTTCTTCTTTTAATACGATTTAAAGGAAATTTGTGTTGGCTTACGTTTTAACACCCAATTACACAACACTTTGTTATTTCTATGTTATTTGTGAACATATTTTATAAGATGCTATACAATTTGACAGATAATTTGGAACAATCGTATACTGCGCCACTTTGACAGTTGCCTTCCCCATTATTGGTGGCGCTTGTGTTGTAATCGAAAATAAAAAAGTTGAACAAAAACCAATCGTTTCCATTCAAAATGGAAGTTCGAAAAACGGCCGTTGCACAGATAAGTTGGTGGAAATTTACGAGAAAATATGTTCTTGAAGCTATGTTATACAAAAAAAGGAAACTTGTATCACATATTCATAATTTATTATGAAATAAACTTAATTCAAACTTGCAAAATAACAGATTTATTATAAATATCATCCAGCGAGTTTTTTACTTCACTTCCTTCCTTGTTTCCGAACGAAAACCTGGATGGAGTTGCCATGGTTTAAAAAAACGATTTGTTGAGGAGATGATAACATAAAAAATAATAAAACAATAACTATATTCAACGTATTCGGAAGAACTTTATTCGTTTTAAAAATTCACGCTCATCTTTTTATGTACTTCAGAGAGAAATAATAAAAAATATAGACGTTCCATATTATCTGTCAAATTTTTTGATGTGGTTCCTGGCAACCCCGTAGCCAATTCTTTCATTTCCAAAGGAAAATAACAAACGGTTAGTGCGCTAGAATTTGTTGAAAATTTCTAAATATATACGGTATGGACAAAAAATAAGTGATAAGCTAAATAGTATAATGATGGATAAATCTTCTGGAGTACTCAAAAACGTTAGATTTATTTTAATGACGAAGATACATCTAGATTAGTGTCGGTTGTCAACATAACCTATCTTTCTTAGTTCGTGGTGTTCATCTTTTGGTTACTTACTTTAATTACTTTGGTGTTTTAGAAATGGCTGACGCAGCGCCATCGACAGCGCCCAAGGCGAAAGTGCCTAAGACTAAGGCGCCCAAAGAGAAGGCACCTAAGGCAGCCCCTGCGGCGCCCGCGGAGCCCCCGAAGGCGGTGCGTAAAGTGTCGTCCAAGCCCCGCCACGGCAGGCTGTACGCCAAGGCCGTGTTCACAGGATACAAGCGTGGTCTGCGCAACCAGCACGAGAACACAGCCCTCCTGAAGGTGAGCTTGAACGATTTACCCTTTGTCAGGGTTTAAAGTCTCCATGAGGTAGTAGCAGCATGTTAAAGTGAATTAAAAACTGTCGGTAGGAACATTGAAATTGCAAGTGCAAGTTCAGTCCCAATCAAAGGATGTTGAACCTGTCAATGTTGATACAAATTGTCAAGGAACTTTTCTTGTTAGCAATCTTTTCAAATAATACTTTTTGGTTTAAGCAATATTAAATGTATCATTAATAACATTATCTTTAGTATCCAAGCCACAGGTGTTAAGGTCTTGAGAGTAAGAGAATACTGTGCCTTGTAGCGGTGGGTAACTCCGGAGGTACTGATCCAAAGGAGCCGGTACCGAACGTGGATACGTAAACCTTATTTATTCCTCACAATCCTTAAGCCCGTCACAGACGTAGCTATAATATATATTAATATATCGAGATATATATTATAGTATAGCAAACTACCACACACGAGAACTATACTATAATATATATTTTGCCCTTGCCTCGCCTTTGCAAGCGCACGGTTTTAAAGGCCAAAATATACCGAGATATATATTTCGACATATTTTGGTGACGTCATAGAAATATATATTATAGCTGCGTGTGCGGTCAATCGAAATTGTGTATAGAAAATATATCGTAATATGCCTTGCTATGATTCATATTAATATATATTATAGCTACGTCTGTGACGGTCTTTACCGGCACCGCGGTACCAAATGATTCCGGAGCGCGCGTTCACTGTTCACTCTCGTTCACTCGCTCAAGTCACTCGGAAGTACTCGGAACACGTCGTATCGCTCTAACTAACCAACTGTTCAATTCAAAATGTGCCAAATGATCCAGTGAACCAAATGAATAAAATGTTCTGCGAAACCGGGGAACCAAAATGAGCGAGTGAGTGCCGGTGCCAAACGGTGCCAAAGGAATAAATAAGGTGAACCGGTACCGGACCCGGAGTCGGAATAAGTGAATCAATTCACTTGCCGGAATAAAGATAACCCACCGCTAGTGCCTTGTCCAGTGGTAGTTTTCTGTATCTGTACTAGCGGTGGGTAACTCCGGAGGTACTGATCAGGGCTGCCAGGTGAAAAAATTCTGCAATCGTACCACAGCATTAAAAAAGTCGTATACCCAAGGAAAATTCGAAACAAAAAATCGTACATTATTATTCATCCGTTTATTGGTTTATTGACTTTTATTACAAAATTAACAATAAAAATGCTACGAAATAAGTAATGATATGTAATGAAAATAGTATGAAAATTTAAATTATAGTAATAAAATCTTTTTTTTTTTTAATTTTCCGTATTCATTAGTTTAATCATGTCATCTGTCGGTTTAAAATCGGTGCAGTTTCCGGTGACTCTTATCATTTGCTTTGCCAGCAAGGTGCCATTGACAGTTTCGTTGGCCAAACTATTTCTAAGTTTGGTTTTTAATTTAAGGAAATTAGAATAAAAGGGAATTCCCTCAACACTCTGGGCAGGCTGAGCACGTTCGTTTCATTATTTATATTATTCTGTCACTGCTCTAGATACTTACTCTTTTGAGACAAAAGTTTGTCACTTTGTTGCCAGACCTAATTGAATAAAATAAATGGATCGAATGTAAAAAATCGTATGTTTTCCGTACGATTTCGATGCTTCGATCGTACTCGTATGAAATCTGCAAAAAGTCGTACAAATACGATTTAAATCGTACAAATGGCAGCCCTGGTACTGATCCAAAGGAGCCGGTACCGAACGCGGATACGTAAACCTTATTTATTCCTCACAATCCTTACCGGCACCGCGGTACCAAATGATTCCGGAGCGCGCGTTCACTGTTCACTCTCGTTCACTCGCTCAAGTCACTCGGAAGTACTCGGAACACGTCGTATCGCTCTAACTAACCAACTGTTCAATTCAAAATGTGCCAAATGATCCAGTGAACCAAATGAATAAAATGTTCTGCGAAACCGGGGAACCAAAATGAGCGAGTGAGTGCCGGTGCCAAAGGAATAAATAAGGTGAACCGGTACCGGACCCGGAGTCGGAATAAGTGAATCAATTCACTTGCCGGAATAAAGATTACCCACCGCTAATCTGTACTACCTTCAAGTATCTTCAGCTCTTGTTGTGACTGTTGAGTTGATTGGTTGCGTGTAGTTTGTGATACCCCAAATTTAAATATAAATACATAGACATAAAATACGAAATAAGTTTTTTTTTTTTTATTGGTAATATATACAGTGTGTCCAGACATGGACTAGCGATATTCTAAATACTTAAATATAAACTATTTTAAAGTACAATTACACTCTAGGCTTGGGTCCAATACACTTACCCGCTATGTGGCAGCCATTTTGTTTTTTTTTGTTGAAATATGCTCTATGCGAGTACAAAAAAAATCATATCTCTCAAAGTTTTAGTCATACTGAGCTAAAAATAGGCTTATTCGAAAGGCAATAATATTGTCTACCGTCTGCATTACAAAGCAATGTGTTCACAATTCCATAACTTTTGAAAAAAAATAAGAAAGTCGAAAAAAAAACGAAAAATTATGCAATTCAACCAATAATTCTTAATTACTACAAAAACACCCCAGACAACTTTTTTATTTTTTTTACTAGATCAACAGATTTTGAGCTAAGCTACAATTCAACATAAAATTCACAACTGTATGTTTAAAACTTTAAGAGTTATTGTTGTTTGAACATAGCATATGTGCAAGCACAACAGGCCTTTGTTAACCGCTAGAGTGACATGGCATTCACTGCATTTCATCCGAGAAGAGGCCAGAAATACTGTTTGTTACTACCGTGACTGAGCGAGATAGAACATATTAGTCCACTACCTGGAATAAAATCACAGTTTTAAGGACAAATGATTAGTTGAGTTAGTTGTCCCTCACCCTGCGTTGTGATGACTACTTTCACTTACCATCCGTACTGTTTACGTGCTGCGTTAGTGTTTATCTTTAAAAGTGTGATAAAGTATGGCACAGCGTCAATATTCATCGCAACATATTGCTGACATACACTTTGTGTATGGCTTTTGCAATGGAAGTGCAAATCTGGCTGTACAAGAATATCGACGAAGGTACCCTAACAGGCCTACGCCGAGTCGTCAAGCTTTTATCGACGTACATTCAAGATTTGCGGAAAGAGGTATTCAAAGAGCTATTAATGATCGCGATCGCTTGGTATCGCCCGAAGATGAAGAAGAAGTGCTTAGACTAATAACCAAAGAGAAATGATCCTAGACTAAGCGTTAGACGGATTTCACTGCAACTTCAAATGTCTAAGTGGCATGTATGGAGAATTTTGAAAAGAGAAGGATTACACCCTTATCATTTTCGACGGGTTCAAGACGATCTGTGTTTTGTTCGTGGATAAATAGAAATTTGAGACAGAACCATAATTTTCTACAAAGAATACTGTGGACTAATGAAGCCAAATTTACAAGAGCTGGGATTACAAACCACATAAACGATCATCTCTGGTGCTCCCGCAAATCCAAGGGCGGTGCGCCCAAGCTCATTTCAACATGAATTCTCAGTAAATGTGTGGGATGGCATAATCAACGATAGACTGATAGGGCCATTGGAATTGCCACCTACATTAAACGGCGCTAGGTTTTTAGAATACCGTCGGCGTATGTGGTTCCAGCTCGATGGTGCACCCGCGCATTTTTCTCGAGCAGTGAGAGAATATTTAAGTAATAATCTATCGCCGTGGATCGGTTGGGGTGGTATAGTAGCGTGGCCGCCTCGCTCACCCGATTTGACACCCTTGGATTATTTTTTGTGGGGTCATATGAAACAAAAAGTATACGCTACAGTTCAAAACACCAGGGAAGAACTCGTCGCAAGAATTATGGCAGCCGCAGAAGAAATTAGATCCGATTTGGATTTAATTAGGCGCTCATCAACCCAGGTGGCTCAGAGAGCCGTAGTGTGTCTACAAGCTGGAGGTGGCCACTTTGAGCAACTGCTTTAGATATTTCAATCGTCATTTAATATTGGAAAAAAACATTAAATAAAATTCAATATGAATGTTATGTGTTTTAAATGATTTCCTGTTTAGGGTTCCGACAAATGCTGTTGCACATATGCTATGTTCAAACAACAATAACTCTTAAAGTATTAAACATACAGTTGTGAAGTTTATGTTGAATTGTAGCTTAGCTCAAAATCTGTCGATCTAGTAAAAAAAATAAAAAAGTTGTCTGGGGTGTTTTTGTAGTAATTAAGAATTATTGGTTGAATCGCATAATTTTTCGTTTTTTTTTTCAAAAGTTGCAGTATGACTAAAACTTTGAGAGATATGATTTTTTTTGTAATCGCATATAGCATATTTCAACAAAAAAAAAAAAAAATGGCTGCCACATAGCGTGTAAGTGTATTCGACCCAAGCCTAGAGTGTAATTGTACTTTAAAATAGTTTATATTTAAGTATTTAGAATATCGCTAGTCCATGTCCGGACACACTGCATATATTTTTTAATGAATAATTTGACTCACATAATAATTAACGTTCAAACATAAACAAACAAATAGCATCTTTGTAACAAGAGCATAGATAATTTTCTTCCCCACATTTATTGCAGAAAACAATCATGTGATCATTGCACATGTTTTTGACATTTGCAAAAACTAGTCTTTGTATTTCTGCCTGGTTCTTGAATGTGACATCTGATAAACGAAGACACTGCCAGCTCCAGCAGATCATTCTTGATCCTTCCTTGAACTTCAATGTGCAATGTGTTTTTTTGTTGTTGAGAAATACACTTTTCTGATGTTATAGATTCAATTTTGGCCTTTTATGGCGAAAGAGTTGATACCACTGGTATTGAATTGATGACCAAAACATTAACATGCTGGCATAAAATGTAATAAATAGTCATTAGAACACTGTAAATCTGCACCCTAATTGAGTAATACACAATAAATCGGAATCTGAATCGTTTTGAAACAGATTGCTAATCCATTGCTTCTTGAGTTTGATAAAAATTCTGCTCAACAATATATAGAACGCAATGAATGTTCTTGAACCGTCAAAATCAAACAGATTAGTCGTAATCGTTTACGAAAATGTGTTACGCAATTAGGGTGCTGGTTTGTAACTACCACACTGCATAAAAATTAAACAAACAAATATTATTAGCTTGTAGGTCAAGGACTGTGTTGTGTTAAATAAAGGTAAATGAAATCAAACTCAAAGCATTTATTTCAATTAAACCATTTACAGGCTCTTTTGAATAATCCAATATTCGGAATATCCCGTCTGCATATTCTAAATGATGCTTTATGACATTTGAAACCTGAACCACTGTGTGGACAAAATTCCAACTGATTACACCTCCTAACTACTTGAGGTATCATTTTGAACGACGTTTTTTAATAATTACTTATCACAATTTCAGGTTGAAGGTGCAAAGAGCCGTGACGACGCAGACTTCTATGCCGGCAAGCGCTGTGTGTTCGTATACCGCGCCAAGAAGAGGACACCCATCGCCGGTGGCCCGCGCGGCAAGAAGACCAAGCTGCGCGCCATCTGGGGCAAGGTGACGCGGCCGCACGGCAACTCCGGCAGCGTGCGCGCGCGCTTCCGCTCCAACCTGCCCGCGCAGGCCATGGGACACAGGATACGCGTGGTCAGTACACATTTGTTACTTTCACTTTTGTATTTACAAAACATTCATTATTTCCATAATCTTTTTATCTTGGTGCATTGATATTATCCTGTATCGTGGGATTGCCTCACTTATTACTGGGAATTCAGATAATTATGATGGCTGTAAGACCATTCACAGTTATTTTACCTCTGATAGCAGCAACCCAATAGCAACCATAATGTAATGATTATAAAGATCATTGTGAATTTGACAGACTTATTATAGCAGCAACCTTGTAACAGCAATAAAGATCACTGTGATTTTAGCTGTGATGCAAACTAAATGCCAAATTCACCAATGAAACTGAATGCAATCAGCACATCTAAACCGCGTTCAAGAGCTGTCAGGGTCTATATTCAACAGAAGTTAATGACACTGACAGTTCTAAAATGTGTACATATGTAGTTTATTTGCTGATTGCGTTCAGTTTCATTGGTGAAATTCGCCCTGACAAGTAAAAAACTGTATGGACTAGTACATAGCAGATTTTTTGATTTGTGTGAAATAAAGCTTCCACAAAAAAAATCTTCATATATTTATTTATGTTGGGCTTATCTTATATACTTCATCTTCAATTCTGAATTTCTATGCTTACATTCTCAAATTTAAATCCGAATGATTAATGTAATTTTGATGTACTTTCCACCTCCTAAATGATGTTTAGACATTTGAAACCTGAACTAAATGTGGTCAAAATTTCACTGATAGCATAAGCATATTGCAGTTGATACCAACAGTACAGTAACTGTTATTTATCACATGTTTTATCTTTGTTGCAGATGTTGTATCCCTCCAGGATCTAAGAAGCTCCCGTTAAGTAAGCGTAAAATAAAAGCCCAAAAAAATTATAACTTGTTTCCTTTTTTATATGTATTTGAAATCAGGCCGTATTCCTTTGATAAGGAGACGCTGCCGATGTGCGGGTGACACATCAGATGTTGATTTTTCTTGAAATTGTGCCAAATGAAGTAATACTTACTTAGTAATAAGTCAATGACCTGCATATATGGCCTAAATTACATTCACAATACTACATACAGTCAGTGTAATTAGTTGTGACACCCTAGTTAAATTTGCCATGTTACAACCATTTCATACAATTTGTTGTCTAGAATATCAGCTGTGATTTGAATACGCGGACAATTTAAGGTGGCGGTCAATTTCCTTGGCAATAAATTTCCGGTAACTCAAACTCAAATAATTTATTTCAAATAAACCCATTACAGGCACTTTTGAATTGTCAAGGGGTCGGTCAGTCAGAAATATGAAGCTAGTTGCCCATTCCAAAGCGAAGTAGGTACCTATGGAGAAGAACGGGCAAGAAACTCCATGGACACTCTTTTAAATAATATGGTTACAGTTTTTTTTTTACATCAGTCTTGTTGAAATTAAACATGTGAGAACGATGTAGAAAGACCCGTAATAAAAAACATAAAAATCGGAAAAGAAAAATTACAAAAAAAAAGCCGTGGCAGCCAAGAGATGACCAGTCCCGACTGACGGCGCCCGTTCACGAACATGACGTATGGATCAGCACCATTCAGCTCAACCATTTTGAAGGGAACTTAATGATCCAACACACACGCCACCACCAGCGAGACATTAGAGTGAGCGTGACATACTCTCAGCCGCCAGGGCACATTCAAGTCAATGACAGACGTGCCCAGTATAGGGTAGCTTTATAGTAGGTACTACATAGTGCTCACACGTGTGCTTTGCAATTATACAATACTAAAAGATTGAATTTATACAGTGCAAAGATAGTTCTTACAATCTTCAGCAGCTCCAACAATATTTCCGAATGCTAATCAATTGTTTAGGCGCCCTTGTGGAGCAGAACCAGCGTTGAGCCAAGCATTTTTGTCAGAGATGTAATCCTCCAACTTATAATATGCTTGGCTGCATAGTGTGCGTTTGATACAGGTTTTGAACTTCGTTTCATTCAGTTGGAGTATGTGGGGAGGTATTTTATTATAACATTTTAAACAGTACCCCATGAAGGATGAATCTACTTTAGCCAGCCTGAAACCCGGTTGAACCAATTGGTCCCTATTTCTAGTCCCATAGTTGTGTCTTTCACCTCTTTTACTGAAAATATTTAAGTTTTTCCTTACGTACATGATTGTTTTCATATATATATTGACAAGGTACGGTCATGATGTTAATATCTTTAAACAGTTCCCTTAAAGAATCGCGCCTGCGGAGGCCATATATTGCTCTAATGGCTCTTTTTTGCAGAATAAAAATAGACTCGATGTCTGCAGCGCGTCCCCATAATAAGATACCGTAAGACATGATACTATGAAAGTAACTGAAATAGACCAGCCTCGCGGTATCTACATTAGTAAACTGACGGATTTTTCTTACAGCATATGCTGCTGAACTTAGCCGTCCTGCAAGAGATGTTAAATGGGGACCCCATTGCAGCCTCGAGTCGAGCGTGATCCCCAAGAACCGTTTTATCAACGAATTCTAGTTTCTCTTGATTCAATACTATGTCACAATCAGTACTTTTAACATTCGGCAAAGCAAACCTTATGCATTTTGTTTTTTTCCCATTTAATACTAAATTATTAGCAGTAAACCAATTTTGTACCTGCAGCAGTGCGTTATTTACGTCGTCAAGATTTGATGAACGTCTACTTATCTTAAAAATTAAAGAAGTATCATCAGCAAAAAACACCATTTGTGATTGTTTTTTTAATATAACCATTTGTGGTATATTCTAACTCCTTTATATTTCTTGTCTAATGGGATTAGTTATCTTTCTTATTGCGTTAGTTTTGAGAAGTCTTGCTAATACTATACTTGACGAATTCATTTAGGAATGCTGTTACTATAACATGTAACTAGTGCTAACCTCATAACGAGACAAGGTTCTCTGCTCGATGTAAAGGGACTACACAAAGGGAACCATTCCACAGGCGGCAAAGCGCAACGCACAAGTAGTTAAAGCAATAAAAAACCGCGTACAGCAATGATATTTTTTTGCACCAATTGCTATTCAATTTAGTTAGAATTAGTTGATTCGGTTGGAGTGTATGGCGCGATGACTTACTTTTTTGTTGGAAATATCCTCTTTATAATATTAGTGTAGATAAAAATAAAATTCAGAGGCCCTTATTTCGAAAACGTATGACCATGTGTCTCAGAGCTTATATGGTTTGTATGGACTAGGGCAGGGATGGCGAACCAATGGCACGCGTGCCATAAGTGGTACGTAGCGAAATAATTTGGGCACGGGATATAGTCAGGTACCAAGGTACCTTAGTCACTTCATTTAAATGAATATAAAACTTTTAATTTTAATATTAAGGCTCCCACAAAAAGTCGCAACGCCACAGCGCGACACAACCAAACTTTTTTTTTGTTTTCTTTGCTGGTCATAGTTCTGCTAAGCGTATACTTCAACTTTTAAAACTCCGCCCGAAAGACGACCCTCTGACCGTTACTGAATATAATATACATATTGTACCCCAGTTTACGTGTGAATAATTCGGAATCTTTAAGGCGCTGAGCAGACTTTAACGTCGGCCTGAGATCGCAGGCGGCTGTCTTATGAGTATTTTAGATTTATTCCATCTCCATTACGTGGCCAGGCGAAAGCATATTACGATTCTGTCGACGTAAACACTTCCTGAATTTGTGCTGCCTGAGCTGTTATTTGCTAATAGTTTTTGTGCAGCAAAAACAAGATGATGACAATTTTTTTTTTTCTAAAAAAAATGTTTCATTTCCAAATAGTGCAGTATTACAAAAAGTGTAAAAGCTTAAAAAACTGCCAAGTTATAAACGTTTTAAACTAAGTGTTAGACTAGGACAGCACTATCGAAGTGACGTCACGACTACTTAACCACATACTAGCGCCGTACATTGTCCGTACCGTGCGACAAGGACAGGAATAATCCCCTCCAAAAACTTTTAAAGCGTGTATCTTCTTCATATTTACATCGATCTAACAGATTTTTTCGATTATCTCATTTTCACTATGCCGTCTTTGAAATAACATTATTTTTATGAACATTTTTAGTAGTAGTCATCATCTCAATTTAGTTACATATACACAATAATAATGACTAGACAAAAATCTTTAACTAATCGCATTATTCATAGTTATTATTTTGGGTCCGAGATTTGATTCCAGGAAATCTATAGTCTTGTCATTGCAAAGATAAAGATAATTTTATTTGTCAAAACATGCGTATACATGCAAATTAAGCATGCAGGATGTCACAATATAAATCTTTCGTACGTACATGTTTCACCCGTAAGGCGTACAAATTTACAAGAATACAAAATTAAATTGAAAAAATTTCAGATAATGTCATTCAAAAGTCATCTTTATTATAATAACACTTGTCTGTTAATAAATCTCGAACCTTTTTTTAAACAAATTTACCGGCAAATCTTTACATGACTGTGGTATTTTATTATAAATTTTAGGAGCCATACAGAAAAGGCTTTTTCCCATTAATCCAGTCTTGGACGTATGCGAACACAGTTGATTATTGTTACGTCTGTTCCTGTTCGTGGAAACAGATGTTGATTTACTCTAAACAAATGCCGCGATTTCAAAAATATACAAAGATGGTAGAGTTAATAATTTGAGTTTTTTTAATAATGGCATACAGCTGTCAGTTGACTTCAAATTGCACATCGCACGAATGCTTTTGCGCCTTAAACGCTATTTCTTTGTCTGTGGAATTCCCCCAAAATATAATAACGATGCTACTAGACCACAGAGCATTCGGTTTCCAACGAGGTTTGATGACCGGTGCTGTTTTCTTCGACATAGCGAAAGCGTTCGACAAAGTCTGGCACAACGGCTTATTATATAAGCTGTACCAACTCGGTGTGCCAGATCGTCTCGTGCTCATCTTACGGGACTTTTTGTCGAATCGCACCTTCCGTTATCGCATCGAAGGAGCGCTATCCTCCCCCCACCCTATTCGCGCAGGAGTCCCTCAGGGCTCTGTGATCTCTCCTCTAGCTTTCACGCTATTCACCAGCGACATGCCAAAGTGCAGCAAGGCGCAGTTGGCCCTGTTCGCAGACGACACGGCCATCTACTACACCGGCCGTGATGAAAATTCGATAGCTCGCATTCTCCAAACCCAAGTGAACAAGCTTGGCGCTTGGTTTAGAAAATGGCGAATCGAAGTCAATCCCGACAAAAGTCAAGCGGTTCTTTTCTCAAAGCCGCGTCGCAACCCCTCACCCCCTCGACCGATCACCATGTTCGGCAAGCCGATCCCTTGGGAGAAGCGAGCCAAATACCTGGGTGTCGTACTAGACGAACACCTCTCTTTTTCAGAGCACATTAAGGCGGCTCGTTCGCGCGCCGCCTTCGCTCTAGGTAGACTTCACTTTGTCCTCAATGCACGTAGCAAATTGTCACATAAGTGCAAAATGCGTATCTACACAGCGTGCATCCGCCCGATCATGACATATGCCAGTGCAGTCTTTGCACACGCCAAGCCCGTTCGCTTCAATAGAATGCAGACGCTTCAATAGAATGCAGACCCTCCAGAACAAGTTCCTCCGTAGGATTACAGGCTCCCCCTGGTACGTTCGCAACGAGATCCTTCACGTTGACCTCAAGATTCCCACTATCCGCCAGTTCATGAAACGCATTTCAAAGCGTTTCTTCGAGACCGCCGCGAATCACCGCAACCCTCTGGTTGTGAAAGCCGCTAGTTATATTCCCTCCTCCATTAGTCATGTCCGCCGTCCCAAGCATGTCCTCACCGATCCCGATGACCACATAACTCTCATTCAGGAGAGCAGTAGGGCCACCAGTACAGTGCACAAACACAGACCGACATTCCGACCTCGCCGCCGAGGTTCCTCGCGAAGATCCCGACGTAATTGTCCCCCCCGACCCTTGCTCGACGAAGTGCCAGCCCGCGCCGTAGCTGAGCCTGTAGCTTTAAATTCCCCGATTAATAATAATCAACAAAACCTGATCCAGCCTGTCCCATCTTGCTGTCCTCCCGTCAGCGACGCCCTAAGCCGAGGTCCGTACCCCACAGGGGGTGCCCTTAGCGAGCGTTCGCTTAATAATATAAGTAGTTTTACGCCCCTGGCTGGAGGCTTTGAGTCCGCTTAAGGCAGCCACAGGATAGTCCGGTTAAGTAGTCACGACCTCTCAAGGTCAACTACGAGATGCCATACACAAAAAAAAAAAAAAACTGTACTAGACCATGATAAGCTGTTACTAAGGCATCTGTGTTTAAGTCAATCATAATTCCTAGAAATTTTGTGACATCGACTTTATTAAGTACAGTGTCCTTGTAAATTGCATTAGGGTCAAATACAGCCTGGGTCCGTTGCCTAAAATGCATAATAGTCTTCTCTACATTTATTTTTAGGTTGTTCCTTTTTAACCTTGATATTATTGATGTTAAAGATTCATTTATGTCACTTTCATAATTGTATTTATTTTTACATGCTATAGTCATAGTGCTGTCGTCCGCAAAGGGAGTCATGGGGTGGTCAATAGCACTAGGCAGGTCATTGATATATAAGGTGTATCTATTCATACACGAAATATTTATAGAGGGACCTCTATAGGTAGTTTAGAAGCTATAGAAACGAAAAAGAATTTTTTATCTTAATTTTAATTTTTATTTTACGTAATTATCATAATTTAAAACTGCTTGAGATGTTTTGCATAAAACCTTTACGGCCTGCTCTATGAATCAAAGACGCGGCGGGGAGAGGCGTGCGCGGTGCCCTTCCGTCTGTAGCCGCGGGGTGCGTGCCGTCTCTCTCAGTTTAACATAAATCACTGGTGAACTGTAATGAACATTCGACAATACACCTCTGCCTATCTCTACGGGGAATGCAGTCGTGATGATGTTAACAATAAACCAACGTACGTAGACTTCGTAACTCGATCTCGTCTTATTTTGATAACAGAGTTATCGCTTACAATAAAAATAAATGTGAATTTAAAACACAAAACGACCTAAATCTAAGTAGGTACAATATTGAATTCCCTCCTCGAAGTTTTACATAAACAGTACCTTATGTAAACTAGGTACTTACGTCTAAATAAGCAGCTATGACCTCTGTGGGGTCACGACTTTTACGAGCGAGCATCGAAACGTTTCAATCATTTTCTTATTTTTTTACGAAAAGGATCCTAGATTCGATTAAAACATTCATATTCTACAGTGTTACACATCTTTTAGATAATAATAATAGAAAAATAAACAGCTGACGCAACTCGAATTCGCATAAGGTAATGACTTCTGTTAGGTTACGAACTGTGCGTAGAGTCGTATCTGTCAGCTGATTGATAGGTTGTATACCTACCTATTTGTACAGATGTAAACTGTAAGAAGTGCATAGCGCGAACAATTTAAAATGTGTCATACCTCATAACGACGTAGTTTTTATTTACACCAAAATTGCTGTACATATTCACCCTGCAGTTGCACGTTAAATAATGTGTCGTTGCACTTTTAACAATGTCTCTATCTCTAGCCATCACTGCGTAAACAAGCGTTCACAATTCACGTTTTGTTGTCCGCACTAGAAATGGTCTGGCCGTCATTACCATAAATCAGGTCTATCCCTACCCCACACATGGAAATCCCACGGCATAAGATCAGGCCTGCCTCCGTCTGCAGCTGGGGGCATGTAGACCCCGTAGTCCCGTTGTCTCTGTCGAGCTTCTAGGATCTCTAGGAAGGGGGCTTGTGCTGTGAGCAAAATAAGTCCACCCTCATTGTAGCAGTCCACCATGTTCTGGTACTCCTAGTTGGAATATTTAGGTATTGTTGCGTTTGTTGCGCGAAGCGCGATGCGTTCCACGTAAGTTAAACCGCGTTCAGTGCAACATGCAGTTCGCGCGAGACTGAACACGGCGGCGGACGGCGCGGCGGGCGCGGGGCGAGGCAACTGAAGCAACATAGTGCCACGCATAAAAGCCACGCGACATCTAAGGGCGCCACCATGACCTCGCCCGCTTCAATGAAAGTAGTTTCTACGTAGTATTTTCGTAGAAACTAGCGTAATGGATGTTACAAAATATGAAAGAGCCAGTATTTTTATGTGTGTTAAGTAATATTAAATTATTAAATTTTTAAAATTAGATGGTAAGATAGTAAATTCTTTTTCATTTCTATAGCCCATGTTCGACCTATAGATGCACCTCTTCAAATATTTCGTGTATGAATAGATACACCTCATATATTATGAATAATAAAGATCCGACTACGCTGCCTTGAGGAACACCGTATGTTGGTGTGCGTTCGCTTGATGCATAAATTTCCTCTTTTTTGTCTTAAAACTAATTCTCTCAATTTCTCTGTATTGTTTCCTATTAGTGAGGTATGACTGTATTAGATTTAGTACGAGGGCGGGTCAATAAGTCCGTGACTTTTGGAATAAAACACAGATTTTTTGATAAATAAATGTTTTATTTTTCAACGTAGTCTCCCTTGAGCTCTATACACTTTGTCCAACGCTTCTCCAATTTTTTTATCCCTTCCAAAGATTTGTCGAGGTTCTCAAAATAGGCCTTTGTTTGCGAGTTGACTTCATCATTGGAGTCAAATCTTTTTCCACCAAGCCATTTCTTCATGTTTGGGAACAAGAAGTAGTCACTCGGAGCCAAATCTGGAGAATAGGGCGGATGAGGGAGCAATTAATAGCCCAATTCATGGATTTTTGCCATGGCAACTGCACATGTGTGCACCCTTGCATTGTCTTGGTGGAAAAGAACTTTTTTCTTGGCCAAATGAGGTCGATTTTTTTTCAAAATGTCATTGAATCGGTCCAATAAGTTGGCATAATATTCCCCATTTATTGTTCTTCCCTTTTGAAGGTAGTCAATGTGGATTATACCGCGTGCATCCCAAAAAACAGTCGCCATAACTTTATTGGCTGACAAACCCACCTTGGCCTTCTTTGGCGCCGATTCACCCTTAGAAACCCACTGTTTTGACTGTTGTTTGGTCTCTGGTGTGTTGTGATGGATCCATGTTTCGTCCACGGTTACAAAACGGCGCAAAAACTCCTCCATATTGCGATTAAACAACGCTAAACCTTCCTGTGAAGTTGTTACACGATTGCGTTTGTGGTCGATTGTGAGCAAACGCGGCACCCATCTTGCGGAAAGCTTTCTCATGCCCAAGTGATCATTCAAAATTGAAACCACTGAGTCATGCGAGATCCCTACGGCTTCCAGAATCTTCGGTCGGCCAACACCATATCGTGAATTTTTTCGATTGTTTCGGGTGAAGAGACCTCAACTGGGCGTCCAGGACGTTCGGCATCTTCAGTGCTTGTACGGCCACAACGAAATTCAGTAAACCACTTTTTTACCATTGAAATCGATGCTGCAGAGTCCCCATAGTATTTATCAAGCTTAGCCTTGGTCTTGGTAATGGTTTTTTTTCGCAAAAAATAATGCTTAATAAGCACACGAAATTCACTTTTTTCCTCAAATTACTGGGAAGTCTGATAAAGATAGCTGTCAAACACAAACTAACTGACGCAGCAAGTTCAAATTTTGACAGGAGTCAACTGACAGATGCCTGTTGTGGCGTTGTAGTCGATTTCCTACAGATCAACTAAAACGCACATCACTAGTTACGGTTCACGAGAGTGACATCCCTAAATCTTTCAAATTCCCACCCTCTCGGTAGAGAGTAGTTATCAAATATAACTACTCTCTACTGAGAGAAGAACGGTAACTCTATGGTAAAAAAATGCAAACATAGCGTTACACAAGTATACACTAGCGCTGTTGCGGCTTATCCGGAAATTAAACAAGCGATTTTATTGCGGGAAATCTATTGAAGATTGAAGCATGAAGAGAAATTCATAAATACATGGAGACTAATTCGAAACTCCATATAATTATGAATCCTCTTCATGCTGTGTAATCAACCATGGTATTATTGCTTATAAAAACAAATAAAACAATGAATTAAGTTAGTATAATCATTTATTTCTTAGGATTCTCATTTTTCTTTCTACAGCCTTCTTTTTCTCCTCTTCATCCATTTCTCGATTTTTCAGCACAGTAAATGCTGGATTTTAAATGATTTTTATAAAATTCTAAATGTTTTGGACAATCACGTAAAGAAGAAAAGTCAACAAGATCTAGTACAGTAAGAATATTAAGTTGATTTTTTTTTCCAACCTTCATCCGTTAAGTACTGTTGAATTAAAAAGGAGCCATTGTTTCCACACATTGTATCATGTTTCCACACATTGTATCATGGCTTTGTTAGCGTAGTTCAATGCGTTTTTTGCGTCATATTCTATAAAGTTAGTGAATATGTGTAAGGTTCAGCTGTGTCAGACAAAAATGTTCTCCGGCAATCTGGACAATCATTATGACGGAGTTTCTTGTATATGAAACCGCACACGTATCCACAAGCTTGACTTTCCGGCATCGTTTGTTCGACTGCTTCAGCCAATAATGCCTTAATGTCATTTAAAATGAAATTTTAGTGGTCCTTTCCTTTTTCTTCCTCTGGAATATTCGTTAAAAAACTGGACAAGTAGTCGCACAATACTGCAGTATCATCCTCACAGTTTTTTCTTTGCCCCGAGTGGCGCAAATTCGACAATATCGCCGTTTTAACTGCCGCCACAAATTGTTGGATTGTGGGATTATAATTAGCACCGCAATATAAACCTGATGCAGCCGAAACAGTTTTCCAAGTGATCTTGATTTAGACGACGCGTCGAAAGGCTTTTGATTTGAATTGCCTGCAAGTTTTTCCATAGCCTTTCTATTGCATTCAAAGTGTGAACCCAACCGTCATAGGCTGGAGGTTTGGACTTAATGCCTAGATATTTCATTTCCGAAATAGATTTTCGCATTTTTTGAAAGAGTGTTATGTGCGGACTACGTAAAGTCATGTTTGTTGGAGTACTTTTTCTACCACGTAGAGATCAGGGGTGTCCGCGTTTACGGCATCGAAAAGCTCGTCGAAATTGTTCGTAAATGTTGCAGTTTCCAGGGCTTCAGGTGGAAGTTCATCTGAAAAATGTGACATTTTTAAAAAGGTAACTGGCATTAAACTATTTTTGCCAATAAGTTATTAAAATTACCTATAAAAATTATAAAACAATTAAATTATTAAAATGAAGTTTTATACAATGTAGCAATTTTCATTGAATTTACTACTTAAGACGTTATTTCACCGTATTCTGTAAGGTGTTATCAAACTGACACACACGTTATGTGTGCGCAAGTTTCCTTAGCGACATTGGTATTACAGCTTAAAGAGGATGCCGCTTCATGATGGCTGTGAGAGAGAATAGACCTTATATGATAATACTGTCTTGTTTCTAAGGTAGGTAGTAGGGTAGGTAACCAATACTCACTTGATGCAATTTTAGCAAATATGCCAGCCGTGACAGAGTGGCTAAATACTTGTGCTGCAAGCTTCTAAACTCTATGTGACTCCATTTTGCTATTCCTGAAACAAAACAAATAGTTCTTAATTTACTGTAATTACTAATAAGTAGATCTGTTTTATTTTATTATAATATTAGCTGCTTTGATACGGGGTGCTAGGACATGAAACCTCCCAGTGTGCCCGAGGGCTGGAGTCCCTTTATGGATAGGTCCGGGGGAAGGCCAGTCTCCGGGACGGTGCATATACTTGCTACTTAATATCTCTATTGGTAGAGAGTTGGAGATTTAAATGTTTTTCTTATTAAGTTCATTAATTAGAAATTCACTAATATGTAGGCGGACTGTCCCTAAATTATTCAGTCTTCAAAACCACTGAAAAACAGCAGCCAACTTGCGTAACATACTTTAATAGCAATCCCTTTCTTATGAAAATTCAATAATATCCATTTCATTCTTGTCGCTGTCGATCAAACAAATTTTTCAAACATATGCAAAGGATTTTGGTGTAAGTGTGTTACGCAATAATCGGCCTGAAGATCAGTTTACGCGAGATACTTTTATAATTACAACTAAGCATAATCAGCCTAATAAGTTCCTACTGCTGGGACACAGGCCTCCTCTCTGTGAGAGGCAGTGGGCCGGAATCCACCACGCGGGCTCAGTACGGATTGGTAGATGTCACATGTCTTCGAATTTTTGGTTCTCAAACATGCCGGTTTCCTCACGATGTTTTCCTTCACGGTTTTGAGAGCAGTGGTGATGAAATAGTTTACATAAAGTAGCGCCTGTCTGGGTTCGAACCTACGACCTGCAACTCGTAAGTTGCGGCCGTTACCACTGGGCACCATTATAACTAAGAATTCTTTTGAATGTTGTGTCTGACCGATAAGTTTTTTTTTTAAATATGCTAACCTTTGACAGGTTCATCATTGCCCTGCTTGTTAGTTGTGCACTCAACATCAAGTTTCATCAAAATATTTCGTGTACACTTTAGAAGATGTGGAGGATCCAAAACTGCAACAATTTTCCGTCGGGTTGTTGCACCTAACGTTTTCAAAACTTTTACATTTACTGTTGATAAATCACATACAGTGGCGACTAGATTGCTATTGTATAGCATTAAAACATTCTGTTATTATCTGAAAGGAATAAACAATAGTCATTATTAATTTAATGTGTTTTTTTCTACTTAGTCGACCTTGATAAATATTTTACCACTTTTAAAATCACAGTCATTCTATCGGCGTTTATTGCATGTGAAAAATAAAAAGCGATTGGTAGCTTCCATTTCTTTCTTAGGCCAGCTAACATAAAAACAAGGGCTTTACTGGCGTATTGTTTACTTCTCCCATGATTGCCATGGTCTTGGAAGCCATGTATTATATCCTGATTTGTATCTTATTACAAAATGTTTTCTAATATATATTTCGTCAAACAAAAGTATACAAATATTGGATCCGTCATCACTTTGCTTATCAATATTTTTTTTTAATAGAAGTAGAATATATGTTAATTGATGCCAGGTTTAAGTGGTACTCTGTTGAGTAATTAATTCAAACTGCTTTGGCATGGTAAAGCAAACATTCTTCTTAAAAGTCTGTATCAGGCAGGTGACTTTTTATAAATCAGTAAAGACATGACTTTCTGATTAAGTGTATCTTCTGCCTTTTGGTTTTTTTGGGCAATTTTTCAACTTGCTTTGTAGCAACACTAGTAAGGAATATTCTAATATTTAAATCACACAGTTTTTGCACATTTTCATCTGCTGAAATTTATTCAATCAAATTAGTCTTCTTTTTTTAAACATGTTTTGGAGTCTTATTATTTCCCTTAACTTTCCTCTGCAAACATTGTATAACTTTTTTTCTCTAGTAGTCAGTTCATTTACTCTGGATACATTAATAGCACTCAGGATACCACTGCGTTTTCTAGATGGTGACTTGGCATGAGATGCTGTGTCCATTTTTGATGCAAAGACTGGGGTTATCACTATTCTAAGAGTGTTCTGAAATCAGAAATACCAATACTATTTGTTATGAGTTTTACTTAAAGTAATTACTAATGAGATTTTTCTTTATGTTATTTATTGTGATAGCAGCCATAGTAAAGCATATTCTGGACATAAAAACCACTGGTTGCTTCTTTCTTCTGTATTTGGAGTGTTTTCTCCAGGAGAGCTCGCCGCCGACTGTGTCGAACGAGTTTTTTTTTGGTAAATGAAATCTCGCAGGTCAACCGCCTTCCGCTTGTCGTCTGCTTAACCGGGCTTGCCTGTGGTTGCCCTAATAATTTAAGGCCTCCAGTCAGGGCTTGAAAAAACTTAAAACTAATCGACTACACGCTAATGGCACCCCCTGTGGGGTACGGACCTCGGCTTAGGGCGTCGCTGGAAAAGGGCAGCAAGGAACGGGCTGGATCAGGATTTGTGAGATTTTGGGACGAATTTCAAGCTACAGAATCAGCGAATACGTAATAGTAATAATAATCTTCTCGTTTTCACTTAAGTACTGTTTTTATGCACTATCACTGTTTCATTCGTCCCGCACAAAATTGCCGACTACGTAATTATTATATGGTCGCAAAGATACAGCCCTGTGATAGACCAACACAGATGGTACATTCTTATAAATAGGGTCCCTATGGTACCCGTTGGGTCTGAATCCTTAAAAAAACTATTACAATAGTTTCTTAAAGCATACATACAAACCTGGCTACTTAAACTAAAATTTAATCCAGACCTGCACCCTAATTGCGTAACACATTTTCGTAAACGATTACGACAAATCTGTTTGATTTTGACGGTTCAAGAACATTCATTGCGTTCTATTTAATGTTGAGCAGAATTTTTATCGAACTTAAGAAGCAATGGATTAGCAAACTGTTTCAAAACGATTCAGATTCAGATTGATTGTGTATTACGCAATTAGGGTGCTGGCCGCAACACAAGACTTTGTACTGCAACTACGTAATTATGTCTTGATAGGGTTACAAAAAAATACTTCAAATAACCATAATAATTAATAATTACCTGCTCATTGCATGTTGGTTCTACTGATTTTGAAGGTTTTACAAAAGTTATTGTGTCAAAACCACATCACTTGTTGAAGACTCAACTGCAATATTTTCTATTTGTGCAAATGGTATCCTTGACACAAGCTATTCTGCTGGCAGTCCAAAACTCTGCAGAAAAAACTAGTTTTAATACACAATGTTATCTGTTATCAACTAACATCTTATGCAGCCTGCCAACAGCATTTCAAATTTAATTAGCTTTTTAGAGAAAATTGGTCACTACTTTGTTTAAAGGTTCCTCTACTTCAGCTGAATCAGGAACCGCAAATTTGCTAAATTTTTGTCGCTCCCACATAAAACTTTATTTTTTGTATGTAGTGAGAGAAAAAGATGGATGTGTCCAATCTTCATTAGGCCAGCAATATGTGGCTCATGCAAGGGCCCTGAAAAAATAACAATGAACACAGTGAAAGACACGTAACCAGTAGAAAAAGAGTTGATAACATAAACAGATTTGACAATAAGTGTACGGGTTGTGGTAGTTCACTCCGTACACCGGTTTGTTGTGAAGGTTTGTACGTTCAGTTAGTTTATAGAAACATGTTCCAATAAGATGCACTAAATAGTTAAGTTTATTCAAGATAAGAGTAAGTGACAGTATTAGAGTGGAAAGCGATTATTTGTCTTAGTTTTTGATAGCTAGTTCACTATCAGTAAAGTATCTTGCAGAGTAAGCGGAAAAATATACGTCGATGAGACCGTACAAACAGTTTGTAATCAGAATAGATCGTTACTAGAAAAACTAACTTAGATTTCGGTTGACCAGTCTCTTATAATTCATTAAGCGCTACAAGGGGTTGGGTTTAGAATCAAGTCGCCTGAATTTGAGAAGTCTGACACTAAGGGCTTGAGAAATCAGGTATCCCCCTGCAATTTTAGCTGCCGGAGCTGCGTCAAAATCATAAACTAAAGGTTGAATCGCAACTTTGTTGTTGATATTAGTGTTTCTTTAACGGGTTAACAGAAACACTAATATAAAAATTCACTCTTGGTCTACTTAGTAACTTACTTAGTAATATTGTTTTTCCCTGGATTCGGGAACCGATGATAGGACACCAACTTATCTTCAGCACGTGTGATATCGCACTTGGCACATTTTCGATAGTCGTTGGTAGACATTTTACACAAGACAGGCAAAATCTGTTTAAAAGTAACACCAAGGAATTTAAAATATTACTACAACAATCCAAACTGACAATTTGACCAGTGACAGGACCGTCATCGGTGTGGCCACTGTGTTTTTTGCAAAGTGTTAATATTTTACGGTGGTATATGTGAGCAACAAACTCATGCAAAGATCTAACATGTGTGCAAGAGCAAAATCTCGTCAATGAAAGACGATAGACCCTGGTAGTTATATTCTTTGTTCCCACCACGTCACTCGGTGTCGTGGTATGGATTGGGTTATAAATATCCCTGCTTGACGCTTAACGTTAACGTGCCCTTTCCTTCGCAACAAGCAGCTCAAGCAGTAAGTCTAAATAACCCCGAGATAAACGGGTAAGTGCTCAGCGTGATTGCTTCTATTCTTAATTGTGTCCTGCCAGATCGCATTCTCTATGTATTTCTGTCTGCGCGGTCTGGCAGCTAATGTAATTGTTCTCGGCAGCCTCCCTATGACTGTCGAGAAAGCTATTTACCTATAGTGGCTTCTGCCACATCACTTGTCACCTTTACTGCACCTTGTGAATGCGTGCGCATGCTTCTCGCATTCTTCGCTTTGCTTGCCTCGCCGCGCTGCGCCTTGCTGTTCGCTTAAATCGCCTGGCCACGCGGCGAGGGACCTCCGAGAATGCCCGCGGCATGTGCACGACATAACCTAAAATTGTAAACCGCCACGATGGGTGAGTCTTCCTCCATCCACCTTGCTTTGGGCTTACGGCTGGGAGACGCACATATCGACGGAGGTTTGCAGTCCTGGCACAACGCTTACGGAAGCACCCGCCTCGCGCTGATTCCAGGGTTCCAGAATTAGGCTTCGCCGCTGATCTCCTGCCTACCGCTGACTGACGTCATTGCTGCCTCCGCCCTACCGCTGGAGAGACGCCAGTCACGCGGACTACACACGCGGCCGCTACCGCCGCCTGACCTCACGCCGGATCACGTGCTGCGGCGCAGCCAAGCCCAGGGCAGTAACGTTCCTTTCTCTCTAAGGAAGTGACCAGTGAACAGTACACATATACCTTAAACCCACTACCCTGAACTCTGTGTCTCGTGTCCAAATAAACCTGTTAAGTGTCACTTGGGTTTCATTCGTTCTCCCTACTAGAAACCCGCTACCACACTGTTGACAGGAGTAGTATTGCTTTTTCAGTAAAGAGGTCAGAAATTCAAAAAGTCACGGACTTATTGACCCGCCCTTGTATGTTTCCCCTTATTCCGTAAGCTTCTAATTTCTGTCGCAAGATGCTATGGTCAACGTAGTCAAAAGCTTGCGTCATGTCGCAGTATAGCACACACCGGGATTCTCCTGTCCATATTCGTCATAAAGGTATTTAAAAAGTCATAAATGGCCATACTGGTTGACATGTTTTGTCTAAACCCCTTTTGTTCGTCCCTAAAGATATTATTCTTTTCGAAGTATGAGAACAGCTCTTTATAGATGTATTTTTCAAAAAATTTGGACATGATAGGAATCAAGGCAATGAGGATTTTCTGAAATGATCTCCGATAGATGGCAGGACTGTAGCGGCAGGTCCAATGGACTGTCAAAATACATACGCGAATTGTAATTTTCTATATATTTTTTGGTTTATTTATTCTTAAAATCATTCCTCTCGGAATATCGTTGTTTAAAATGCCACAGTGATGTGCAGTGCCTATGTGTGCAAATAAAACAGGAGGACATAAGTTCCCTACGAGAGATAAAACCCGATTAAAACAGTGGCTTGTAGCCATTCGCAGAGATAAATTTACTCCAACGAAAAATAATCCATAATAAAATCAATAACACTTCCAAATACAATAGAATTTCAATAATTTATGTTCAGTACCTACGACTCTGTGCTATTTGACAGCTAATTGGACCTGACGCCTATGAAGCGCCGCCTAGTGGCAGAAAAAGTTTTGAAAACCATGTGTTCCTTATTGTTTTTTTTTTAATAAAGGTTTCACTCTTGAGACTTCCGGATATACACCTGAGCTGATGCACATATTTATCAGTTAGCTTAAGTGGGTACAAATGGTTTCAGATACATACTTTATAACGTTTGTAGAAATATCATCATAACCTGTACTATTTGTGGCTTTTAAAGATTTAATTATGTTAAATGTCTCTAGGTATACTGGGTGCAACAAAGATTGAGTCTTTCCGTTTTATAATATTCGTTGTTACTTCCCGTCCCGAACCTTGACTTGGTTGTATTTTGTCTACGAAAAAAATATTAAACGCGTTGGATATTTTTATAGGGTCATTTACTATTTTGTCATCAACATTTATAAATCTAATGGACACTTTGGGTAAAAACGGTTTCGATATATTTATTATGTTCCATGTCATTGTAGATTTATTTGTTGCAGTTTTAATTGAGTAATTGTTTTGTGCACATCGAGTCAATCTAATAACCTTTTTAAACCTTTTAGAGTACTTCCTTAAAATGTTTTTATTCGTCATATTTGGTTTTAATCTGTAATGCCAGAACAGTTGACGCAAATAACGATCTCTTACCTACGTTCTTTTGAAACAAGTTGGTACTATTCCACTTATCTTTTGTTTACCAGGACACAGATAATATAATACTACGTACAGATATCCAATCCCATACAAAGAAATGAAACCTCCCTAAGTCTGGCAATTGAGCTGGCAATTTTTATTCGTCCAATTTTTCAACAGATGGCAGCATAAGCGACTCGCTAATTGCCAGAGACTGTAGTTTTATAACGCCATCTAGGAGTCGTCCTACTTTTAAAACGTTTCATGCAATCTTTTTAAAAAAAGTTTTATAGTTCCGGGTGCAGAAAAAAATGTTATTAGATTTCTTTTACATTTCTATGTAAAAAATAAAAATAAAAAAAGTTGTTTGATTTATACAAGTAACATAATTGGAAACTAATGAGGCATGACCAATTTAGTAAACTGCCATCTATTGCAAAACGCTCTAAACAAAATGATTAACAGTTGGCTACTTTCATTATTATTTTGAAAGGGTTTGAATTGAAGATAAAGGCTTACTTTTATTTTATTTTCAAAATACGTGAAATTATGTGTGGAAATAGATATATGAGCATTTAACAGGGATACTTAGACTTTTACCAATCTTATCAATAATTCAGCCAAAATTTTGCCGTATATCGCTTTTTAATGATTGTTAATTTCATACATAATGGTTATCTATGCCATCTATGATTTTTTTCAAGACAAATTATAATTTCTTTCAGTTGAGACCCCATGACCAGGGTAAATAAAAGCCAAAAATCACTATGTCGAGTGAATAAAAATCAGCAATTACAAAACTAATTATACCAATCGTTCTATGTTTCTATGAAGCCACAGCTTTACCCAAGTGGGTCAGAATAAGCCGCTAGCCAGGCTATTGTGTTGTACCAGCTAGTATCTACTTCCGCAAATCAAAACAAATATAAACTTCCTTTAGTTGAACAGCAGTCAGTATAATTGCCACCACAAACCGCAGCGTTGCGCGTTGTTGCGGCACGTTGCGGTTGTGCGGCAGCAGGCGCGAGTGTACCGGCGCCGCAGGGTGGGTCGAAACTGCTATGTGAGGAACATAGGGTTTTATTATAATTTCCATTATATAAAAATACCCATCGATAGGTCTTGTCATTCTGATGAATAATTGTTGTATACAGTTTTTGCCTAAAACTGATAGTTAGCCTGGATTTTTTTTTTTGAAAATGAGACATAAAGTGCTCTGTTTCGGCCAAGTCTTGACAGATCTTGCTTTGAAACTACTTGAACATTATTATTTGGCTTATTAACTATAATCCTACACTATTAGCGCGAACCCAAAGTTGCCCATTCACGAGTTATCGACATCGTTAAAGGACATTATTTTTATTTATAAAATCATACATATAGCCAAAATAATTGTGTTACATAAAAATGCTAACAAATAAAATATCATTATTCATTTTGAAACACTAAGTTTATCGAAAATAGAGTTACTTATGAGTTGAGTAATGAAAAGAAAATATAAAGGTAAACTGTAAATTAGAAAATTCTGTGAATAACAAACATGGATCTTGTTCAGGAACACTGGTCTACAACAATGTCCGAGTCTTAGTCTATATATATCTATATATATAAGTGACGAAATAGTTATTTTGGAATGGGCATTTGAAAAACCAAGGTTTACGTTGAATATTGGTCTTGGTTTTTGGAGTTTCCCTCCATGTTTTTGCCCACGAGTCTAATAACTTAGGCCTGGCATCTTTTCGTAAATCGTAGTTTTGAGCTAGGTAGTGCTTTCGATCAGCTGGATTTGATGTGGGCATACTTTGCTAACGAATCAGCGCACTCATTGCCAACAATACCCGAGTGACCAGCGGGGTAATTGCGCAACACAGTAGGAATTCTTTCATTTTGACAGTTCAACTACATTCATTTTATTTACGTTGTTGAGCAGACAAATTTTTCGAACATTATTATGAAGCAATGGATTTGCAATATCCTTCAAAATTATTCAGATTGGGATTGATATCGTATTACGCAATTATGGTACAGGGATCCAAGCTACCTCGTTGTTCAAATCGTTTTGGGAACAATCAAATAATAATACATACTGGGAAATAATAAAAAATACAAAATTTTGTTTTCTCGAATCCCATGAATTTTCGCTTAGGCTCTGTTTTTTTTTTGGGCTCTAAAAATTGCAAATGGGTCACTCTATCACATTCTAGAAAGAAGGAATACGTCAAATTACAAGTCACCCTGTACAATGATTTGATTATGAATTTGGCAGCGAAGTTGGTTCTGTTTTAAGGCCTGAACCTGAATACTGCTACTACACCTACGAGAATCCGAATAAACATCAGCATTTGGACTGGAAGCAGGAGACAAAACCCGACTTGCCTCCGCATACGAGATCAATTTCTTCGCCATCCAAAGCTTTGATGTTCTTCTGTCGGCCCCATTCAGGAAAATCACTGTAATTTGCGAAATGGGGGAACCATTTCGCAAGAAACATAAACACCCAAGTTAGGGGTGATTTCACATCAATCACCTGGATGATCTTCACGACATTTAAAACATATTGGTTTCGATCGACACAGAATGCGGGCCAAAGCGACAACAATGATAGCACTGTATTGTCAGGTATTTGTATCTCTAAATCTGAAGAGCTGAATAGAAACAGTAGGTAGGTATAGGTACACATTTCGGTAAAACCTGTCCGTAAACAGCTAGTATTGTTTGTGTAGGTTTTTGGAGTATGATTAGATAAAAACGGGACAATAACAAATAAAATAATTACCTTACCTACGCTTATTTCTTACGAGCCCGTCCGAAGCTGTGAAGTTCACACTTACAAAAAAAGTACAATAAAAATAAAAAAACGCGGCGGGTTTCAAATAAAAGTTGAAACCCGCCATTTTACGCGTCAGTTTCAAGTGGGTGTCAAGTTTATTATAAAAACGTAAACATTGACATTTAAACGAGCCACCTGTTTTCTTGAGCCTGGTATTAGGAACAACAAATTTGTGTTTGTTCCTAGTATTGATGTTATGAATATCACTATATTTTTTAAACAGATTAATATTTTTATGTGCATATAAAAGATTTTCATAAATATACTGAGAAGGCACAGTCATTATATCAATCTCTTTAACTTTGTCTCTGAGGACTTAATTTATAAATTGCACGAATTGCCCTTTTTTGTAAAACCATAATTGTTTGAATATCGGCGGCATTTCCCCACAAAAGAATATAAGTAAACTAAACGCACTGTCTCTAAATCAGTTAAATTACGATTTTTTCTAACGGCGTATGCTGCAGAGCTTAGTTTTTTTGACAATTTATCTATATGGGGGCCATTGAAGCTTGGCTTCCAAAGATATGCCTGAGAATACTGTGGAGTTTTCAGGTTTCAACTCTTCACCCTTTAAAAGAACACTAGTTTCTACTTGTCTAACATGAGGTATCGTAAACTTAATACATTTAGTTTTTTCTCGTTAAGAAGTAGATTATTAACATTAAAACAGTTAACTACCTTAGCGAGGGCGTTATTTACATTGTCAGTAACCAGCTGCTGACGTTTCAGTTTAAATAAAAGTGAAGTTTCGTCTGCAAACAACACTATATCATGATTATCCTTTATGAGGTAAGGCAAGTCATTAATATAAATAAGAAACAAAAATGGGCCAAGAATTGAGCCCTGGGGGACCCCCAATCTGACTACAGATCCAGGTGATCTTTTTCCGTTAACATCTACTCTTTAAATCCTATCACTTAAGTAAGAAGTAAGAAGATCCAGAGAGACGTTCCGTATTTCGTAGTGGTGCAGTTTCCTGATTAATGTTTCACGAAGAACACAATCAAATGCCTTGGACAAATCGCAAAAGATGCCCAAAGCATCGCATTTGTCCTCCCATGCATTATAAACATGTCGTAAAAGTTTAACTCCGGCATCAGTAGTCGAACGACCCTTTGTAAAACCAAACTGTTTGTTATGCAGTAATTTGTGTTTATTAAAAAATCTTTGCATTTGATCTAAAGATAAGTTTTTCAACATTTTTACTAAAGGTAGGTAGCACTGAAATAGGTCTATAATTAGTAGGGTCTGATGTACTACCCGATTTAAACAATGGTATTATTTTACTGTTTTTCATAAGATCAGGAAACTCACCACTGCCTATTCAATTATTAAAAATAACAGCTAAAGACGGTGCTACAATATTTATAATTGACTTAACAACGTCCATAGAATTACCCCATAGATCTGCGGTCTTTTTAACATTTAATGTGTGAAAGGTTTTAATTATATCTCTACAGGTGACATATTGGAAATTAAATTCAGAATCACAAACTGGAACGTTTTCTTTAAGTAAAGACTCTGCAGTAGTGGGCGATGAGTTCAGAGATTTAGTAGTCGAAACGGGAATCTCTGCAAAGCAATTTTCAAAGGCCGCGGCGTCTTGAGAATCTGATTTTATTATGTCGCCATCAATATCAAGGCTGAAGTCACACTTCGGTTGCATGACCTTCCCGTTTCGCTATTAATGATATTCCATGTCGTTTTAATTACATTACTACTATTTTTAATTTTTGAACTCAAGTAACGTGACTTGGCCGCCATACAACAAATTTTTAAAAATAATTTTGAATAATTCCTAACATATAAATTAAATTCAGCAGTGTTTATACAAGTCCGTTCATCATACAACTCAGAAAGTGGATTAACAGTGATATCTTTTTTTAAATGTTTTTATTAATATTTGAAATAGTGACCAACTGTCCGCAATGATCTGAGTCTATTAAGTTAATAATTTCCTTGTGGGTTGGTATACGAGTAGCATCTGTATAAACGTTATCTAGGCATGTGGCACTAGTGGTAGTTATTCTAGTGGGCTCTAAAAATTGGTTAGCAAGATTGTATGACTGAAACAAACTTATAATTCCAGTACTTAACCCAGAATTTTCTAACAAATTAACATTAAAATAACCACAAGTGATGATAGACTTATTAGAATTACAGATTTTGTTCAACACTTCATCCATAACCTTTTCAAAACAATCATACAATCTTGAAGGCGGTCTGTACACACTTATTATAATTAACTGCTCTAATTCGATACCGGCTATCTCAATTGTTCGATCAACAGTTAGGCACACAATATCCTTACGGTCTTTAAATTTGATCTGGTTATTTACTCAAATTAATGAGCCACCATGTACGAGTATAGCATTTACTCTGCTGAACGAACTACCAACCTGGTGATTACTAAAATTGAATATAAACTGGTGGCTTTTAAGCCAATGTTCTGTCATACAAAGTATTTCTATATTGTTACAATTCAGGAATAATTCTACTTCTAAATCTTTGTTTAAAAACCCTTGAATATTTTGATGCACCAGGTTGATACTATTTAATTTATTTACACACACATTTGATTTATCATTTGCTTTCCTTACATTTTTGCAAGAGGTTGCCTCTATTGTCCTTATTGCTAATTTAAATGAAAGTCAATGTCAATAATTGGTTCCAGATTATTGGCAGAATGGTCTAACATGTCATTGCATTGCTCAAAAGAAGCAAGTTGTGAAGCCAAATTCTTGGCTGTAATAGAAAAAAAAATATGATAGCGACACAGCTATGTGTCTTAATAGCCATAGATCCTTATGAACATTCAGGGGGGGACACATAGAACATTAGGCACATTGCAAAGACTGTAGGGCCATCTACATTGCTGAACTGGGAAACGTCTTCAGAAGCATAAAAAAGTGCCGATAGATGTCACTACTGTCACAATAAAACATAAGATAAAATGTTTTTAGACAAACAAATTTCATGGATTACCCATAAAATAAAGAACATTTTATATTACACCTAAATAAAATAATTATTTACTGTGCTACTTGTATTTGGTGCTTCGTCTATTGAACACACGGACGGACACGCACACTGACGCACACGTTATACGGCTGCCGGAACGTATACCGGTAGCAAAAGAAGCGGTTTATCGTATTACGCGGTATAACTAGGTACTTACTGGCACAGATATTATAATACTACGTACAGATACACCATCCCATACAAAGAAATGACACCTCCCTAAGTCTGGCAATTGAGCTGGCAATTTTTTGTCATCAAAATGTTCAACAGATGGCAGCATCAGCGATTTACTAATTGTCAGAGACAGTAGTTTTACAACGCCATCTAGGAGTCGACCTACTTTTAAAACGTTTCGTGCCATTCTTTTAAAATAAAGTTTTATACTTCCGGTTCAGAAAAACATGTTAATAGATTTATTTTATGTTTCTATGTAAAGAAATAGATTTAAAATAAGTTATTTGATTTTTTGTGACTATAAAGGTTATTTTGTAGACAGGAAAAATTTAGTAAAACACCATCTATTGCAAAGAGCTGTAAACAAAATGATTAACAGATGGCTACTTTTATCATTTTATGGGTTCGAATTGAAGATAAAAGCTTGTTTTATGTTTGTTTGTTGAAAAACGAGTGTGAACAGATAAATCAGCATTTAACAAGGAAGTCTTGATTTTTACTAATCTTACTTTAGCCAAAAATCTACCGTTTATCGCTTTCTAATAATTGTTAATTTCACAATGGTTACCTATGCTGCCATCTTTGACTTTTTTTGAAGACTAAATTATAAAATGTTGTAGTTGAGACCCCATGCTACTGGTCACTCAATAAGAAAACAGGAAACTCATAGAATGACGATATCACGTCAGTTCTGAATGTCAATGAGAAGCGTTGTAGGACAGAGGGTCGCAATGTGCGAGGAACTCAATAAAAAATGCTGGCCAATATGGAGATGAGGGAATGTTTATACGTTGGTAGTGTAGGGTACCTACTATGCAATGGAATCTATGGAACTAGGGATTTAGTCATTTTAATAAGAGTTTATGCTGATCTCGCATTGTATAGGATTTCCGTACAATGAGAGGTCAGTATATACTTGGAACGTATAGCTTGATGTGTAGCCGTGTGTACCTACATTTGACGACTTCTGATGTAGAGGAACATTAGGTGGGTACCTACTTGTACCTGCCGGGCTTTTGTATAGGTATTACGTTTTTGCACTTGGCTAGAAGAAGAACTGCACCCAAGTAAGGGGACCGCCTACAAACGAACACACGACCGAGGGGCTGTTGGGCGCCATTAAATAAGCTAGTCTGTCGGGTAATATTATATTCGTGATTTTGTACATCGTTCTCCATGAATCTATTAGCTCAACTAATTAAACTGCTAACACAAACAAACTCTTACTTATGGAATAATCCTTTAATCAAAACAGATACAAATGTCGCGGTTTCCTAATTAGAACAAACTTGTGGTTCATTATTTATTCATTAAAAGCATGTGTTAATTGAATTAGCATCTATGACATGATATGAGTAGTCACTGCGTCACCTGCTGAGTAAACCTACCTAATTGATGGCGACATAGAAAAGAATTCTTCCGTGTTGTAAACTTGTTACCCATTGCTAGTAATCGTGTTTGGACCACCCGAATAATTCCTAAAGATAATTTGTTTACAACAAATGAAACGTGTTACCCATAACGACCGTTTTACTTGCATTTCACAAGCATATTGTTGCATTTTACCCGCCATAAATCTGCAGTGCGCCACAAACTATCCGCTGCCGTAAACACATAGTTTTTTGTTTAAGTTGTTGGATTCACCATAACAAGCCGCCATTGTTACTTTCTGCAATCATGTAGGGCTATCATCTCGTGATGTCACCTGTCCATGGATTTGTAGAACATTCCATGTTACCGCACGATGCATCTTGCATATCGTTTATTTTTAGAATTGTCTCCACTTCATGGTCGCTCAAGCATAGCGGCAGGTCGCGGGGGCATCCCACAGTGGAAAGTGGTTGGCTAGCTGAGACGAATGCAGCTACAGTAGTGATAAAAGAAAAAACATATTTTGGTATTCTGTAGCTTATTTACCTGAGTTATTCTCGAATCGCAGTTCTATTTATTGGGTAGAGGCGTTTGCTTAAAGGAGAACATTGTATGCAATGGTTGTGTGCTTCAAACACAGTGAATTCAGCGCAGAAAAAGTTTATAAACGCTTTTCAAGCATTCAGGTGTTATGGACCATGGACCTAGTTAATCAGCGGCATGAGGTCTCTGGCTCGCCACATGCACAATCATTGGTTCTGTCTTTCCCATCGCTATCACCACTCCAGGAACATACTGCAGTTTAGTCTAGGAAAGGACAAGTCTTAGTCCATATGCAGGCAAGGCCGTAGCGAGGGATTAACTTGTGGAGGGGCGGAGGATCGAGCTCTAGACAAGAGCATATTCGTAACAACTTAATTTTAAAATAAGCGTAATTGTAGGTATTATAAAATTACTATAAGTACATAAACAATTATACAAATTAAATTAAAAGGCAACCGACGTTGACGATCATCAGAATTAAAGCGCGTGACAACGAGCTTTAATCAAATGTTGCGCAACGTGACAGTTGTAGCTCGACCTCAAAAGGCAACAGCAAACAGGCGCGACGCGACTCTAGTCTGCGGGTGCCAGTACTGTAAGGACTGTAACCCACTTTTTATTTCAATAAATTCATGAATGTTCATAAGGATCTATGGCTATTAAGACACATAGCTGTGTCGCTATCATATATTTTTTTCTATTACAGCCAAGAATTTGGCTTCACAACTTGCTTCTTTTGAGCAATGCAATGACATGTTAGACCATTCTGCCAATAATCTGGAACCAATTATTGACATTGACTTTCATTTAAATTAGCAATAAGGACAATAGAGGCAACCTCTTGCAAAAATGTAAGGAAAGCAAATGATAAATCAAATGTGTGTGTAAATAAATTAAATAGTATCAACCTGGTGCATCAAAATATTCAAGGGTTTTTAAACAAAGATTTAGAAGTAGAATTATTCCTGAATTGTAACAATATAGAAATACTTTGTATGACAGAACATTGGCTTAAAAGCCACCAGTTTATATTCAATTTTAGTAATCACCAGGTTGGTAGTTCGTTCAGCAGAGTAAATGCTATACTCGTACATGGTGGCTCATTAATTTGAGTAAATAACCAGATCAAATTTAAAGACCGTAAGGATATTGTGTGCCTAACTGTTGATCGAACAATTGAGATAGCCGGTATCGAATTAGAGCAGTTAATTATAATAAGTGTGTACAGACCGCCTTCAAGATTGTAGGATTGTTTTGAAAAGGTTATGGATGAAGTGTTGAACAAAATCTGTAATTCTAATAAGTCTATCATCACTTGTGGTGATTTTAATGTTAATTTGTTAGAAAATTCTGGGTTAAGTACTGGAATTATAAGTTTGTTTCAGTCATACAATCTTGCTAACCAATTTTTAGAGCCCACTAGAATAACTACCACTAGTGCCACATGCCTAGATAACGTTTATACAGATGCTACTCGTATACCAACCCACAAGGAAATTATTAACTTAATAGACTCAGATCATTGCGGACAGTTGGTCACTATTTCAAATATTAATAAAAACATTAAAAAAAAGATATCACTGTTAATCCAAAAACTACGATTCGTTTGGAAACATTTAAAACTAAACTTCTAAGTAATTTACCACTTTTATCAACTAATGATGACTCTAATCAACAATATAATGCTTTTTTCAAAATGTATTGTAAACAAATTGATAATACTTTCATTCCAAAGACATTTTCGGTTAATAGTAATGCTTCCTTCAGTGGCTGGGCTACCATTGGTATACATAAAAGTAGAAATCGACTTTCTGAGTTGTATGATGAACGGACTTGTATAAACACTGCTGAATTTAATTTATATGTTAGGAATTATTCAAAATTATTTTTAAAAAATTGTTGTATGGCGGCCAAGTCACGTTACTTGAGTTCAAAAATTAAAAATAGTAGTAATGTAATTAAAACGACATGGAATATCATTAATAGCGAAACGGGAAGGTCATGCAACCGAAGTAGTGACTTCAGCCTTGATATTCATGGCGACATAATAAAATCAGATTCTCAAGTCGCCGCGGCCTTTGAAAATTTCTTTGCAGAGATTCCCGTTTCGACTACTAAATCTCTGAACTCATCGCCCACTACTGCAGAGTCTTTACTTAAAGAAAACGTTCCAGTTTGTGATTCTGAATTTAATTTCCAATATGTCACCTGTAGAGATATAATTAAAACCTTTCACACATTAAATGTTAAAAAGACCGCAGATCTATGGGGTAATTCTATGAACGTTGTTAAGTCAATTATTAATATTGTAGCATCGTCTTTAGCTGTTATTTTTAATAATTGAATAGGCAGTGGTGAGTTTCCTGATCTTATGAAAAACAGTAAAATAATACCATTGTTTAAATCGGGTAGTACATCAGACCCTACTAATTATAGACCTACTTCAGTGCTACCTACCTTTAGTAAATTTTTTGTAAAACTTATTTTTAGATCAAATGCAAAGATTTTTTAATAAACACAAATTACTGCATAACAAACAGTTTGGTTTTACAAAGGGTCGTTCGACTACTGATGCCGGAGTTGAACTTTTACGACATGTTTGTAATGCATGGGAGGACAAATGCGATGCTTTGGGCATCTTTTGCGATTTGTCCAAGGCATTTGATTGTGTTCTTCATGAAACATTAATCAGGAAACTGCACCACTACGAAATACGGAACGTCTCTCTGGATCTTCTTACTTCTTACTTAAGTGATAGGATTCAAAGAGTAGATGTTAACGGAAAAAGATCACCTGGATCTGTAGTCAGATTGGGGGTCCCCCAGAGCTCAATTCTTGGCCCATTTTTGTTTCTTATTTATATTAATGACTTGCCTTAACGCATAAAGCATAATCATGATATAGTGTTGTTTGCAGACGACACTTCACTTTTATTTAAACTGAAACGTCAGCAGCTGGTTACTGACAATGTAAATAGCGCCCTCGCTAAGGTAGTTAACTGGTTTAATGTTAATAACCTAAAACTAAATGTATTAAGTTTAAGATACCTCATGTTAGACAAGTAGAAACTAGTGTTCTTTTAAAGGGTGAAGAGTTGAAACCCGAAAACTCCACAGTATTCTTAGGCATGTCTTTGGATGCCAAGCTTCAATGGCCCCCATATAGATAAATTGTCAAAAAAACTAAGCTCTGCAGCATACGCCGTTAGAAAAATTCGTAATTTAACTGATTTAGAGACAGCGCGTTTAGTTTACTTTAGTTATTTTCATAGTGTGATGTCGTACGGTATTCTTTTGTGGGGAAATGCCGCCGATATTCAAACAATTTTTGTTTTACAAAAAAGGGCAATTCGTTCAATTTATAAATTAAGTCCCAGACACTCCCTCAGAGACAAAGTTAAAGAGATTAATATAATGAGTGTGCCTTCTCAGTATATTTATGAAAATCTTTTATATGCATATCGGGATAAGCCCTCATCAGCGAAATTACCCTTGCACTTTGTAAGTAGGCGTGGATTGTCGGGCGAAGAAAATAGAGATACTAGTTACAGCACAATCACTTTATTTCACTCACAATGTCTAATAAAATAATCACCGACAGCTTGTTAATTAATTAAATAGATCGCGATAATAGCTCTAGTCGCTACAGCAGGCGCACCGGGCCGAGACTGCCACAAGAATGATCCCCCTCTTCGCTGCGCACTAGCTTACATTAAGTTGCTTGAGAAGTGGGGAGAGTGGGAAGGCGAACGTCCCGCTTTGCGCAGCGTAACTCGGCCCGCTGTACCTACAGCTAACGGTGACGCCGACATGCACATAAAAATATTAATCTGTTTAAAAATACAGTGATATCCATAACATAAATACTAGGAACAAACAAATTTGTTGTTCCCACTACCAGGCTCAAGAAAATAGGTGGCTCGTTTAAATGTCAATGTTTACGTTTTTATAATAAACTTCCTAGCCACATTGAAGAACAAAGCCTTAATCTTTCTTCAATCTTTTATAAATCGGAAATTATGCCAGAAAGCCTATTATACTGTCAAGGAATATATTGAGGACAAGAAGGCTTTGGACTGAGCTGCTCCAATAAGTTTACACAGACATAGTTGATGTTTAATTTGCTATTTAACTTTTTTGTTTTAATGTTTTTTTTTCTATATACGTACCTTTTTATCTAAACACTGACAAGTATATATTTACTGTATAAAGTATAATATTGTTTTAATTTTTGTGAATGTGAGGACTATGTGGGTCATTAAATTTTTTTTTTCTTTTAATGAAGGTCTGGCCGTATGAGTACTTTACGCGGCCTCCCTAAATGTCCTTTCTTTTGTATTGTTCGTCGAATCGTTGAGCTCCTTAGTTCTGAGTTGAGCTGCATGATGATTGACAAATGCGTGCACTGACTGGACAGGTCCACTCAAATCCGTGTGGTTCTTTCCTCAAAAGACCATTACAGACATGGTCTTCACATGACCTGACCAAGATTATGTCTGGACTTTAAAAGAGACTGTGACCTCTGAGTTTGTTTCGGCGTTTCTTCTCAGATTAGTCAGATAGGAAACGCCGATCTCACCTAGTTTTTAAAATATGATTGACGTGTAAAAGTGTTTGTACAAACCTATTTACAGAAAATAAATCATTTATCATTTATTATTTATTGTGCAGGCATTTCGTTTCACATCATGAACTTAAAGACGGAGATGACAGCTTCGGTAAAAACACAAAGGGTAATTGAGCTCAGAGTTAATTACGTGAACTGTGCGAATAATAGCCAGCCTTACTAACTATTTAATGTAAAAGACTTGTCCAATGGTAATTTTACAAATAATAACCTTCACACGAAAGCTATAACAATTGAGTTTGCAGATTAGTCGAGATAGCATCATGGGCCATATATTATGTTCAGTCGGCAGGTTCATGGTGATTATATCTGGGTACTTATCTACGACGCATGACATGGAGCGTGCATGTGTGTGTGACTGAAACGTGCGCACGCGCTTTTCCACGTGATTGTTTATTTCTGTGTGGTTACATACAAATATCTGATGTGTTTTTAACAACATTGATGCTGAGATTTTAAGTCGTTGACATGTCTTGGTCTTAGTTCAACGAGAATGGAAGGGTGAGTCATATACCTAATCTGTTCAGTACTTTAACTGTATAATATTTATGTGAACTGACTGTCCCCCATGACAATAATTATACGTATGGTATAAATAATTATTGTCTGCCCGACTCCTAAATCCTCTGCGAACTTCAACTTTGTCATCCTATAAAGACCGCAACAACAAAAGGCCAAACAGGATCACGTTAGGTGATCACAGTTAATGGATGTAATGCTTTTTTTGACGCTTTTTTAACGCCTCTAGGAAAAAAGATTTTATGCAATGATCAAAGAAAGCTGAACAATGTGATGTAATCATATGAATTGATTTGTCGCATTCGTCAACTCCAAACGAAATAAAATCGAATAAAATAACGTTAAGTAGGTAACGACCATTATTCACGAAAATTGTGGGGAAATAGGTAGGTACTCTTATAACTCGTAAATAAGAAGTTTTTGCGCCAAAAGAGCGAGTGGTCATTACTTAATATTACTCTTTGGAGTGGTCGCATCATGGGTATATATTGCATTTTGAAATGCTTTTATTTACGATGAATATCTGGTATTGGTGAAGAAGGCATTTTTATAACTCGATGTAATTCAATACACCAAAAGTTGAGGTTTAAGGAAAGATTATAAAAGTCTTCTTGAAATCAACTTTTGTGTGTGAGAAAACACAAAAAAACAGACTAGCGTCTTAAAATAGTACATTGTGATACAAGTGTGCTCTTTTGGTCAGTACCCCCGAGGCGGTTTTATTCGCGCGAGCCGTAGGCGAGCGCAATAAGAGAACCGAGTGGGCAATGATCAATGCACACGCGTCACACGACGTTTTCCAACACACTTGCGAGGAAAAAAACAGACTCGTATTGTTATTATCTTTAATTATTGAAACAATTTGTGAAAGTACAATTCTCAAAATGATACCGAACAGTTTTTGTTGGCATTTTTACAGTTTGTGTTGTGGTATTGGTATTATTAATAATTTCGTAAAGTAAAAAGCACGCGTGTATTATACACTGCATTATGAACCTAAAAGCGGTGCAATAAGAGCCACTTTATGAGCAACTGTGTTGAAAAATATCTTATTCTAATTGGCGCCCTCCAAGACCAACAAAAAATTGCAGTATTTCTGCACCCATTTAGTTAAGATGATGTGAAACTTTCCCTTCTATAATACTCAAACAGCTTATTATGCCATAAGTAAATGTGAGCACATTTCATGATGGCGGATAGCGGTCAGCTGTTGGAAAGTACATCTGAGTGGTCTCGCGACAACCGGAGCGTGGCGCTGCAGTGTTCACGATCATCGGAGCGACATGCATGGACGCATCCATACGGCCCTTTCACATCGTCGTAGGTAGGCCACAAATGTGTCACATGACAGGAAATTGCGTAAACAGGGTTTCGAAACTAAAATGCGAAATAAAAACAACCAGCAGGTATTTAGTTCGCTTTCAATTATCAAACGCCTTGAGCTAGTTCTACCGTCTATGCTGTGCTGTGTTCCACAGTCTACTGCAACCAGACACAAATCACGAATTCAAGAAAATAAAAGCACAAAAAAAATCCAAGTTAAATCTCTCGACTTTCTTTGACAAGTGTGTGAGATAGATTTTAAACACAATTTATCCATCAGAAAATTATGTTGCCTACAGAAAATGTTTGTGCCCATATTGTACCTATAAGTTATTTTCGTACCGCGTTATCACATTTACCATTCAATCGGACGATAGATAAGTAATGTCAATGTGGACTTCTGTGACAGTCTTGTGATATGGGTTGTGGGACGAACTTAACGTTATGGAATCCTATTGAAAATGGACATGTTACCAAATCAGAGTTAATGTTGACTGTCGTAGCATAAAGAATTGGCACTTTATGTCAGTCATGAGCGTGATGTCACAGAAAAATAATTATTTCAAATACTAAGAACCATTGACTGACTGCCTCGTTCGTCTGGTAGTAGCAGGGACGACTGCTAAACTTGGGATCAGGGTGCGATTCCCAGGTAAGGCTGAAAATGTTAGTTAATGTTCAGGTTTTAAGTTATTCCATATCCATCAAAGAATTTCTCAGTAGCAGCTCAGAATCTGCACTTTGGCGCGGTTGATGGCAACAGGTTCATCTCCTCTCCTTTTATTGGGACTTAAACATAACTAGTCAAATCTGGGTATGCTTAATACACCTCTGCATATCTCTTCGGGCAATGTAATTTTAGGCGTGTTTTGTTACTTAATTAATTTCAAATGCGTTACTGCCTGCCACCCGCTGCTTATATATTTATACTTGTACGGCGCGCAATCGATACTGTTCAAGTAGGTATTTGTGTCACGGCTGGTGCTCCAGTTAGCGCTGTCAGTTACCACTGGGTCAGCCCGTTTGAATGTACCCTTATCTTCGCGCTGTTGCAGAACAGGGTAAGTTGAGTTAGTAGATAATAGACACCGTATAGTCTGTCCGTTGGGAGGGCCGTTTGTCGCATGGCGTGTTGCTAATTGCATGTATGATGAATGATGAATTTAACAACCCATGGACTCTTATTTACTGGTACTTTATTTATTCTATAGGACATGTAGTGGAATCAGTTATACAAAGTATCTTATTAGTTTTTCCTTAAGTTAAAATAAATTATTATTATAATTAATTATGTGGGATTCAGTGTGATGGCTCGCCAAAACTGAGCGGTATCACACCGCACAATCCTAATTGAACCGAATGAATACTATTGCATTGTTTTTATTTTTCAATTAATCTAGTTTAATGAATATAAGCATGTGTGCAATAGGGCTAATTAATGTTAACGTTCCCGTATTCGTGGTAAATCATTATTATTGATTTTATTGTTGGCACATGCCAACAATATAAACACAATAACGAGTTATCCGCAATGGTGAGTATCACCAGGCTATTATTCAATCCAAAATAAGCTTTAATAATTCAGTAATTATCCGTGGATAAGACTTATTTTTATATTGAGGATAATGTCGTTCCCTCAATTAATGTACCTACCTAAAAAAATACAATCATATTGTACAAATCAATCAGAGGAAAACCTATTTATATTCTTTGTACGTACTGATTATTTATTTCATAACTTTACATAATTAATTAAAAATAATATTTAACGTGACGAACGCTTGACGTAGTTTTGGCAGTGCAGCAGAGTCCTGACTGAAGGTTGCCGAAAGGCCAGCTTCTCAGCAAGTGGGTGGAACAATTTTATAATTACATCCATAAAACGGCACATGAATTTTATGACATTTGGATGAATTTTATGACACAAATGGCCCCACTTTTCACAGGATGACACACATTGTTGAGCCCTTTCGACCCTAAAGTGTGGATGGCCTACAAGGCTGTTAACGGTGATGATGATGGCAAATGATGACATTAATTTCGATTCAATTCAATTTAATTAATCTTTATTGCAATCCATAATGTACACATACAGATGGTTAGTATTACTGTTTACTGTATAAATATTATTTTTCTTTTTGTGAATGTGAGGACCATGTGGGTCATTGTATTTTTCTTTTTTTCTTTCATTTAGTTTTAATGATGGTCTGGCAGTTTGAGTACTTTATGCGGCCTACCCAAATGTCCTTTCTTTTGTATTGTCCGTCGAATCGTTGAGCTCCTTAGTTCTGAGTTGAGCTGCACGATGATTGACTTATGCGTGCACTGACTGGACAAGTCCACTCAAATCTGTGTGGTCCTTTCTTCAAAACACCATTTCAGACACCAGTCTACATGGTCCTCGTATGATCTGACCAAGATTATTTTCTGATTTTAAAAACACTGACATTGATGGAATTTATATATACAATGACATGAAAATTTACTTTGCAAAGTATTATAATATTTTAATTATTGTGAATGTGGATTTGTTGTTTTTTAAGTTAGTTTTAATCATGGTCTGACAGTTTGAGTAATTTATATTTAAGTTCTGTGTTGAGATGCATGATTACTGAGAAATGCGTGCACTGACTGGGCAGGTCCACTCATTCTGTGTGGTTCTTCCCTCAAAAGACAGTTTCAGACACCAACCTACATGGTATTCACATGATCTGACCAAGATTATGTCTGGACTTTAAAAGAGACTGTGAGCTCTGAGTTTGTTTCGGCCTTTCTTCTCAGAGTAGTCAGATAGGAAACGCCGATCTCATCTAGTTTATAAAATATAATTGACTTGTAAAAGTGTTAGCTACAAACCTACTTACATAAATAAAATCATTTATCATTTAATAATCGAATAGAAACAATTATGCACCCTGTCGGGCACAGCAACATTTAAATAACTAGGAGAGAGGAAGAGCGCTATTTTGATTTTACTTATTAAAAATATATTTAAATAATATCCTCTTTCTGTTTTTAACATTTATATTAGTACATTGTAATATAATTATGAGTACTTTTATCACTTATTTATTTATTCTCTGAATATAATTAATGGTATAATTTGTGGTTGGAACTAAATTATAAAAATTACATTATTAATTTCAATCTATGTGTTTATTGGTTGGATTAAATTATATATTAATATTGTTTATTTAATTATTCGTTTTAATATTTTGTATTTCAATTAGTCTATATAATTCATTAATCAGCCGAAAGACGTCCACTGCTGGACATAGGCATCCCCCAAGCATCGCCACTTCGAACGGTTCTGCGCTTCCCGCATCCAGCGGGTTTATATATTTTTATTATCATAGTATATGGACTAGACGAGTGCAGTTTAAGGCGGGAGGGGAGGCATATTTAACTGTTTTTATGGCTCAACGAATATTTGGTTGTATGTTGTCCCTTGTGTTATAAGAGTTTGGGTGTATGCGGACTAGTTTACATAATTCTAAAATATAAATACCAATTAAAGTGAGAATTTTGTGTTTCTGGAAGTAAGGCTTGCAACTATCTGTTTGTTCTATGTTTGTAATTATTCGTATCAGTTTTTTTTTGTGGGATGAATAGGGAGGGAGCGTCTGTGCTATTTCCCCATAAGATGATGCCATAGCCAAACCAAGCGTGGGCATACGCATATTATGAAGCTATTGCGGTTTGTAGGTTGGTAGTTATTTTGATTTCGCGTAGGGCGTAAGAAAATTTAGAAACTTTTGAATATATCATCTGTATCTGTGTCTTCCAGTTTATATGTGTGTCTATTGTCAAACCTAGGAGAGTGAAATCGTTAACTGTTACTATTTTTGTTGATTAAATGTAAGGTCTATATTTATTTGTCTTTTTTGTCGAGGATAAAAAGTTATTAATTTGGTTTTGTGTGAAGTTGATTTCAAGATTATGCTCGCTCATGCAATTGGTTGTTTTGTTAAGAATAGTGAACAGTTTTTCATCTAAATTAGCATTTGTTTGGCACGAAGTGAGGAGCGAAATATCGTCCGCAAACAGTACACACATGACCCATCTATGATTTTGGGGAGGTCATTTATATACCTATATGAGGAATAGGAGGCCGCCTATAACGCTTCCCTGGGGAATTGAAGCATGTATTTGTCTGACATCAGGTCTTATGATTTGTATATCTTTTGTTTTTTCATTCTAATGTTCAATCTCAACTAATTGCTCTCTACCCTTCAAACATGATGAGAACAGTCGTGGGCTTTCCCGCTTAAACCTATTCCATGTAGTTTATTTAATAAAAGTGTAGATTGCACTTTGTCGTAGGCCTTAGTCATGTCAATTACCTCAGGCTCTGTCTCGCATAGGGTCGTAGCATTAAGCTGAGCGATGGGCGTTTTGCGTGGATGTGACGCATATTTTCCCCCGATTTGTTCTCTTTGGTGTTTGTGTTCGATCATTGCGTCATGTTTACTGTAAATAAACGTTATTTTCTTTCTTTTTCTTTTCTTTTTTCCTATTGCATATTGTTTGTTATTAAGAATATTTAAAGCTTCTTGGAAGAACTTGTAAACTGCTAGCGTTGTAGATCTATTTTTGCGAAATCCGTTTTGGCAGTCATCGAATATCTTGTATTTTTCACAAAAGGAGAATTTAGATGCTGTGGGCAGTATGGCAATTGGTCAATAATAATTTGGGTCTGTTTTAGCGTTTTGGTTTCGAGCATTTTTTAGTAGAGTGGGGAAAATACCTTCTTCAAACGATTGATTAATTAATTTGTAGAATGGTAAAGTTAGTTCGTCAGCGCACTGTCTGAAAAGAGTTGGTGGAAGTTCGTCTAAGCCGTGACTTTTTTGTTTTTTAGGTACTTTAAGATCCTGTTTATTTCATAATCATCGGCTGGGCTAAGAAACTTATTTTCAGTGTGATTAATATTTTATTTAATTACTTTCAGTGGGACTATATAAACATTTCGCACACAATATACAAAGGCGGGTCCATGCCTTAGGCATTCCTACCAGTCAACCTAAGGTGCTGAAGTGATAACGACGAAGTGAAGATATACGAATACAACAAACTAATCTTTCTCTGTAGACACACAAGGCCCTCACGTTCGTCTGCTCAGAATGCGTCACTTGTCACTCCGCCGACAGGACGAGGGTCCAGCTGATCGTAGATAGCGACACAATGCGCTTCCTTTGATGAGGTACTGGGCAGTAAACATCGTAGATAATAGTACCATTGTCACTTGCGTCTTGTAGGTTTACCGCCGACCTCACAGTCATTGATCAACTAATCATAAGTATTTGTCACTCATCACTTGTTGGATAGCCACCTTGAAACAAGTAGTTCCTTACTTAACCACTGGTAAGTAAAATATGTAGGTGACTACTTCCTAAAAATTGTTCTTCTTTATAACGTGTCGAGTTCGAGTTGCAACCATTCCTTGCAGTTTTAATTTCTTACGTCTAGCTCTATTTTTCTATGAGTATTATACATTAACAGCTTAAGATTAGTGACGTATGAATATCTTTAATAGAATAATGTCACTGAAGTTGACCTCTTCTTGATTTAGTGCAGTCTAGAGACATGTCATAATCTTAATAATATACAACGGTTACTTAGATGCCTAAAACAAAACCCAAAGCTGAAAGCATTTATTTCAATTAAAATATTTACCTGCGAGCACTTTCGTTTTGTCAAGAAAAAGAAAATAGTTCAGTAGTGTCTCTGGGTGCGGTGATTATAAACTGTACCTTAATAGATGTTGTACCTATTGTTCTGCTTATATCATTTGAGGACAGGACCGTTCATAGTACTTCGCACCTAAATGTGTATCTGCCCTATTCATATTTTCCTTCGCGCGATGACTATGTAAGTCGGTGCTGTCTTTTTAAGAATTGTCAACATACTTAACTATGAAACCCATTGACATGAGTTTAAATTAAACAGTTTGTGTCATTACAAATTGTGTGGGAGACAGTCTGTCTTCGCGCCTTTGTGTTAAATATTTAGGTATACACGTATTATAAACTACGGAGGCACGACATTCCCTACACAATGATAACACATTTTATGCAAATTCAGGCCCGTATAATTTATAAGAATAACAATTATCTTGACGTTTCGGTCATTAGAAGATCCATAGTCAGTTGTCCATCCGGTAGATATTATATCTAGCAACTATTTTGCAATTTCAGATGGTCGCCTATTAAGTCTATTTTCCAACGTCATTGATTATCCTTCAATCTACTTCATTGCCGTATCCAGTTCAGACGTCAGCGGCCTAGTAAGTAATCTGGTTATTTCCTCATTATCTAGGCTCGTTGTGTTCGGCCTAGACTAAGCCTCAATTCCAGGTTATTATCAAAGAATTACGTCATTCTTACCGGAAGCTCCTTTTCAAGAGTGAAAATAACTCATCAGAATCCAGCGTTACTCTCACTGCTTATGAAACGCTAGGTGCGATAACGACGTATACAATCGTAAGTGTAAAAGGTAGTAGAAAGCAAGAAGCTAGAAGTTAGAATAAGTGAAGTTGTTACAGGGCTGTGAATTTTGTGAATAAATAAATAAGTTTGCTAACTACGACATATCCTGAAAATTTGAGCTATCTAGCATTATCCAAGCCGAAGCTATGAGGGTCTGAAAATACAACGAAATGCTTCGAGAAAACGTAGGTAGTGCCCCTAATTTTTGTTTTGGCTTGTAAATAATTGTTTGATTATTTAGCTATACTCATAGCACATAAGCCGAGTGCCTGCAACCACTAGGTGTGTCATATGTCGTATTGCAATACACCTTAGATAATGTTCCCGAGGGAGCGCAAACAGACCATTTACGACTTTTGCGTAGTTACTGAGCGATAAAATGACGTTTCTTTTTCTCTGGTAATCTTTATTTTTGATTCCCGTCCCAACACAACTAGAGGCATTTATCATTAATTTGTTTGGTGGACTCTTGGATGGAAAGCGTTGCGTAATTTCTTTCTTCCTTTATTAATGCAGTAATTTAGATTAAATTTACTAATTTCTACTTTTTAAATGTATCATAGTTTTTAAGTTGTTCTACTATCAATATTATGGGCCAATTATGTAAATTTTTACTGTGAAAGTGCACCCAAAGACATCCATCGGATGGTGTAAGACTATTGCAGGATATGAAAATATAGATTTATGATAAAGAGTTTGGGCGGCTAAAGTGAACTGTTATCTAGGACTAAAGACAGACATTGGCTCCAGATGTTTTATTTAAATACACAGATAAAATGGAACGGGGTGACTTGCACACTCAATAATGGGCCACTGAAAACGATCGCTAGCATATGACACACGTAGCGGAACACAAGGAGTGGAGAGGATATTCCACCGCTATCGGGACAATCCCGTAAGTACGGTCAAGATCCCTACCAGCATCTTAATGGAATACTTCCTTACTCCGAGCACGATTGCTCTTGCGAATCTCCACTCAAGGCGGTCAATAACTTCTTAGTCAGTTGTCACTCTGGCCAGTCAATAAAGGCAATCCAGAGATGAGGAACAAGACTTCTCCCGGGAGATAGGGTCCGTGGGGTCGCTACTGCGCAACAGCTCACCACATGCTGCGTTGCGGGTTATGCATCTGTCTTGGTCTGGCTCCTCAAGCTGTGTCAGCAAACAAAAACCACCGTCACAGACCTAGAGTTCAGGAGCGCACAAGCCCCACCACGACGTCAACGTCGATCAATAAATTTTTAATGATACTGATAAATCTAATTAAAATTTGTATGGGTATAGCTAGCTTTAAAGTAAGTAATAGATTATTTTTCAGAATGTTATACTAATTTTATTTTTCATCTAGTTGCTGAAATGAAAACGATGATTGACACGATAATGATTTTTGAAGTGAAAACTTCTTTAGCGGCGTTGTACACTTTTTTTGCAATGGGCAAAAAATGTTAAACTCGCATTGTTGATATTTGATTTTTATTGATTCATTTTTCTGAGGGGCCGTTCAAATATTACGTAAGCAGATTTATTACAATCATTTACCCCCCCATCCCCCTTGTCAGCAAAAGTAAGCAAAACTCTTACCCCCTCCTCCCATGCTTACGTAAATATTTTTCAATTATAAATGTATATATGTGTGTATAATTATAATGTTATAATTATAATTTTAAAAATAAGAAAATAGATTTAGGATAAAGATTAGATTTTTGAAAATGCGTTTCGTTTTCAAGCATAGACAATGTGAGGGTTGCCATTTGTGTAAAAAAGTAAATAACTACCGATGACGTAATCATCATCTAGACTCCCCTACCCCCCATGTCATCCAAAATAAGCAAAACAAAGACCCCCCCCCCCACCCCCCCATAGTGCTTACGTAATACTTGAACGGCCCCTGAGAGATAAACTTTTTAATGTAATATAAATTGTCATTTTTGTGTACGATAGCGCAATCAATAAATATTATTATTAGTTAATAGATAGTACTTATAAACTGATAATTAAAGTACATCGTGCAAAATTATTCCCTAACCATTCCAAAATATCAAAAATGCACAACGTTAATATTCAAGTTTTCACTTCTGCCGGCACTCCCGGAGTGCAACCCGTCGTTTTTTTTTTGTTTTGTTTAATATGCAGATAATAATTATAGTGGGCTGCAACATTGCTTTTTAACTGTTTATTTTAATTTAATTTTATTTATTTGGGACATAAAACAGTTACACGTTACAATTTAAGTAAATAACAAGCTAGAGTAAGAGAAGTAAACATGTAAATAAGTAAACGTCTCCAGAATCAGCTTACTAACTGACAGGGTATATGAGTTCATATAATTTTTTAATTTTTATTTGACGGTATAAGTCAATTATTTTGTTGTCTTCATTTATTATTGACATGATCTACTCATTACAATGTTTTTAATGAGCTGTATTGCAATATATGGTTAGCTAGCGACCTCGACAATTGATAATATTATTCTTGCCTGAGCAACCAACAGCAGGTTCGTCATGCTCCCTTAGATGTCACTGCTTGCGGTAGCGTCAGGGGTCGGGTTTCCTCCTTCCCTCAAATATGGCGAGGGGGGTAATGGCTGACCTTTGCGTTATGCTCGTGAACGGGTGCTGCTTGTGGTGACTGGTCGTCTTGCTGTCTTTGGTTTTATCATTGTTACAGTAATTGTTCTGTTGATTTATTTTACTTTGATGGTCCTAGTTTATCATTTATTTATTTTATTTGTTGTATAATAATTTCAGTATTGCATATGTAAGCTGCCATGCACTTTAGGCCTGAAGGCTTTATTTATGTATTTGTGTTATTTACATGCAATTTTTTTCCTTTTTTTTGTCATTGGCGTTTCGGTAATTACTTGCAATTGTTTAGAATCAAGTTCTTCTAACTGAACAGACAGCTGTGCTGCTGGGGAGTTTGTTGCGCCACTTCTTCTTCCCAGCTAAAGCACTAGGAAGTGGTGAAGGGCGGGCTTTTTGGGGGACTGTCTTATGTAATTTTGACGTTCGAAAAGTGCTGATTCTCAGCCTAATTTGAATAAATGACTTTTGATTTTGATTTTGATAACCCACACCAATGTCCGCGGAATAATCTATTATGGAGAAATAAAAGAGAGCCACACCTCTACTGGGGGCGATTTAGATTAGGAAGAATACAAAATCAAAATCAAAATCAAAACTATTGAACAAGCAATTGATTATCCATTCTTTTAAATTTGATTTGGGATAGTGAAAATATATCAAGAGCGAAAAAGTGTGTGTTATATATTTCTAGGGGACGGCGGAGGGGCGCCCTCACGCCAGCATTGGTTCTACATTTTACAGTATGGAAGAGCCGGGGCACGCGCGCCTCTCGCCGTAATACAGTTCTGGGTACAATATAACAAAGTTTGTTAGTAATATCAGAGCAGTCAAAGTTGTTGTTACATATGCCATGCACCATCACAGCCATAAGTAGGGTACGCCTGGACTCCAAGCCTAGGAGTTTGTATTGTTTTAGAAGTTGTGCGTATGGTAGTTTTGAACGGTAGCATTTATAGTGAATGGAGCGTAAAAATTGTTTTTGGACTATTAACTTATTGTTTAACGTTATTGTTAAACCTTATGTTATAAGTAGTTTTTGTAGCTGTTTCAGTGTTTATCATCCCTTAGAGAATAAACGAAATAAAATAAAAAATTAACACAATTCTCAGTAAATTTCATCTAGAATCCGGGGGATTCGTGCCTGTTGAGTGTCACAATAAGTAAAATCAAATCATAGCAGTTATTTAAATACTTTTACTCTGCAAACATGCAGCATTTTATGAGCCCAGCTACCGGGATTGGATAATGAAGGGAAGGATGTCAGTGTGCTAAGAATAGCTGCGCGGACGCACGCCGACGGCTGAATTGACGGAATCCTGTACCCTCGCTATTCCTGACCGCGTGGGACGGGTCCTACATAGTTGTGCCACTATTATTTTTATGTTTACCAACACATTCGGCCATGGACTTCACGCTGACTAGGCTAAAACAAATTGCTACTGGACTGTCGACAAATAAAGTTATCACCAGCCATGGCAAAGCATGATTGGTGGTTTAGCCATCTGATTGCAGTAATGTCTTTAAAAGCATACTTTTGTTTCCAGGAATAATAAATTATAGAACCTCATATAAAAAAAAATGCTTGTCAACTCCGACGCGTGACTGGAGTTTACTCTCTTATTATCTTAAAGTACTCTGTAGGTAAAGGAAGTAAATGAACCCAAATGAATATTATAAAAAATGGATACCCAAGACCTAAATTCGACAAGTCAAAGCGAAACCCCATCATATACCCTGCAGTGTCCTCATTGTCCTAGAACTTTTGAAGGAAATGGAACACAACGGCATATGCGCGCCGCCCACAAGGTGAGATTCCATCTTCAGCAATTACCCAGACCATACACACAACATGCTTGTAAGATGTTTTCGATCCCCGTTTTTTGATGGAATAGGACCGAAGACAGACATTGGGCAAAATCGTTGGGAAAAAGTGCGCACTTTTCATGGGAAACTCTTTGACCTTCCCTCCAACACTTAAGTAGAAGATTGATTCACAAATTAGCCGAAGAAATAGAACATTTTGATAATTCAAACTATTCTTCTGAACATATTTTGATTTACGTTACTGTCATGTTACAAAGTGAAATGACGCCCAAATGTATGGGCTAAAGGAAATTTCGATATACTAATCAATAACGGTTCCCATTGCTGGGACACAGGCCTCCTCTCTATGAGTGGGAGTGAGCCGTAATCCACCACGCGGGGTCAGTGCGGATTGGTAGATGACACATGTCTTCGAATTTTTGGTTATAGTACCTACATGCCGGTTTCCTCACGATGTTTTCCTTCACCGTTTTGAGAGCAGTGGTGATGAAATTATATACTACAAAGTAAAGCGCCTGTCTGGGTTGGAACTCATGACCTACAACTCGTAAGTCGAGGCCATTACTACTGGGCCACCACTGCTCTCCACTCTCTCTCTGAGGCTATCAAAGCAGACCAATATCAAATAACTCTAACAAAAGAAAAAAAAAGATAACAATGTCACCAAAACGCTTGTTACTAACTCAACAATTACTGACCATCACGCCGCCTAAGCTAAATCGTCCTCAGACTATTAGCAAACTAAACACAAACAAACTCGAATGTGATTTATGCAACCTTGATTTTAGCCTAGTTTACAATACTGCTGACGCTAATTTGGCTTTATCGTAACAAGCAATATAACGTGACACAACAGTTTCTACAGTAAATAACAAATTTGTTATTATTAAACCAGGGTTTACCCCTGGACTAATTCGGTGTATAAGAGGCAGAGAACTAAGATATACCCTGATAATCTAATAACCCAAACCGCCCATAAAAGATACAGGAAGAATTATTGCAACAATCTCCTAAGGAATTTAAAAAAGAATAACTATAAAAACGAATTAAATAGAGCAGGTGAAAATAGCAAGCAACTTTAAAAACATTAAAAACGTGAACATTATGTCGAAACAGCGTATATCAAATTCGAGTTTACTGCTTACTAATCCTTCACCACACTTACCGGCTAACAATGTAAATAACTTCATTGTAAAACTCTTCATGTTGGGAAAACTCTTGCCGAACAGATGCCGAAATATTGCGACCTACCAGATTTAAAATGATCATACAATAAAGTAACACGAAATCTTTTGCAATGTTAGATACTGCTGAAGATGAAATAACCCGAATTGTTTCTGGGCTAAAAGATGACTGTGCAGTTGGATGGGACAATACGTAAAATCTTCACACAGGTTTTGGGACCTCCCTAAACGCATTTAATTTGAATCTGTCTTTCCAAAGGAATTTTCCCTGGTTGTCTGAAAAAGGCTAAATAAAGGCGTAGTTAATAATTATAGGCCAACACCCTTACTCACCTCAATTTCATATAAACAATAGACTAGTTAATAACATAGAAAAAAACAACATCTTATCCTCTGCGCAATTTGGTTTTACAGCCAAACTATCGACACTCGATGCGGTACATAGCCTGACTGATTATATTTCAGAAGAAACGGCAAAGGAAACCAGACCCTGGGAGTCTTTCTCGATTTAGCCAAGGCCTTCGACACGGTGTCTGTTTCTGTCCTTCTGAAGAAATTAGAGACAATAGAAAGAAGGGGAACGCCGCTTAAAATTTTTACTGATTATTTACACGGCCGGTACCAATGTGTTAGAATGCATGCGAGCGATGAGCAGAAAAATACTGGTTTTGGTTTTACTCAGGGGAGTATTCTGGGCCCCACGCTTTTACTTATTTATATTAACGACCTAACACAACACATAAATCACGCCTGGAATCCCAGAAGGGTTAGACAGAGGTGCACCTATATAATACACCCACATTTCGCCAGTTATGCTTAAGTACCATGTAATAGTAACGACCTGTGTGTGTGTGTGTGTATTACGAACTGTGAAATCTAAATATTAAATATGGCAAAATTCTATCATATGCCGACGACACTTACTAGACGGCGTTAAAATTTGCCGCTAAAAGCAGTAGCGATCTGTTTGAAATCGCTCAACTAGGTTTTAATAGTTTAATACTGTGACTAATTGGCTCCAAAACAATTTACTAACATTAAATGCCTACAAGACTAAATATATTCACTTCTCCATGCGCAAGTCTCAACTCATTACTAACCCTCATTTATATGCCCATCAATGTGGAAACCGTACAGTCAACATGTGTGATTGTCCCTTTATCCTCAAAACGAGCAACATAAAATACCTGGGGGTGATAATGGACGTCACACTCTCTTTTAAAAAACATATTGAAAGCCTAGCTAATAGAGCGCGAAAACTAGGTTATGTTTAAAAAAACCATTTGTTTTGCCCTATCTATAATTTAATACTGTAATCTCTTCTTGGGGTGGCGCACCGAAAACTAATTTGCATCCTCTTGAAAGAGCTCAGAGAGCCATTTTACAGGTAGCAAACTTCCATCCCTTTTTCTTTCCTACTGGTCTGTTATATAAATCCTGCAAGGTACTGACGGTTCGCCAGCTTTTCATTATACACTTAGTATTAAAACAGCACACTATGCTTACCAACAATGCTACAAATACTAACAAGAGACGGAATGACATAGTATGCTTATCTAATGCAACCTCGAAACATGTCTTTGTAGAATTTTTTTTTACGTTCTTAGGCCCATTTATGTACAATAAATTAAATAGAAAACTAAGTATATATAAATTAAATAACTATAGCTGGAAACAAATTATACTTAAATATTTACGAGTACTAGTCATTGATTATGCACACATAGAAGATATACTTGTTGTCTGCAAATAGATCCACCAACATGCTTATAAATATTATTTACTTAAGTTTTAATTTAGTTTTACTTTATACTCACTGTTAATTTATTAAATTAAGTATCTATGTTCTTTCTAGCCTAAAACACAGGTTCAACCTAGTTCAGGCAAATTAGCAACTGTGCTATTTTTAACTGATAGGGTATTTATTGTCAATGTGTCCTCTTTTTTTTTTTTTTATTTGTAGCAGGATTGACTGACTGCCAGTTGACTAGGCCCTCTGGGCTTAGTAGGCAATTGTAGCAAGGCAGACTGTCCATAGCGCCTAGACAACTGGCAATTGCGTTCAAAGCGTTTCGTATTTCTACAACTACTTTCAACAAAATAAAAATAAGCTTTTCGATTTCTTATTTCAATGCTATACATGTTTTGACTTTTCCATCGTTGTTTTATCGCTGATCGAATTTCACTTCTAACAGACCCTCAGGATGCGCTAGCTAGACGTATATTTACCTATGTATCGCCACTCGTGCTGGCTATTTTGATGCATGTGACGGCTGAAATACTAAGTTATTATCTTAAGTGACTTCTGCTGAAGCCAGTCATTACACCTCGAGACATTACCCGCTTATCAGTTGTTGTTGTTCACGTGTGCCGCCGCCCGTGCGTGCACTACACGTGCAGTATCGCGCAAATGACCGCCTGTTGAACAAATTACTGTCATTTTGTGAACATTCTGTGATCTTCCGGTATTTGAGTGGTTTAGATGAAAACAAGAGGTTAAGTGCCAATAACCTACTTTTCTTATTAAAATTTATATACTTACGTATAAATTTGGATGTAGTCAAGCAAAACATTTGATGGTTGAAAAAAAAATCTGTTGCGGAAAAATGGTTGATTCCAGTCAACCGCCTTGATTTTATCGTTTTTTTTTATCATAAATGGAGTCTTTAATGGAGTAATGGAGTGTTGATCTATATACAGAGTGAAAGGGACATTGACGCATAACCTGATACGATGGATTCAGTACATGATTCTGGACCCCCTGCAGTTGAAATTTTTCATCAGTTATCCAAAAAAAAAAATACTGTTTCATAGAAAAGTGCAATACCTACGCGGTCAAAATATATGGCAGAGGTAATTTTTTTAAAATAACCGACAAAAAATGTCAACGCAGGGGTGTTCAGAATGGGGCGCTCTACGGTGGACGCCATCATGCGCGTGCGGGCCCTCACGACGGGGGATGCTGTTGCCCGGGGTGGGGTCGTCTTGGCGGTGTCTCTAGACATCGCCAATGCCTTCAACACCTTGCCCTGGAGTTGCATCAGGGAGGCATTGCGGTATCACCGGATGCCGACCTACCTCTGTCGCGTGGTCGAGGCCTATTTGACGGAAAGGGCCGTCATCTACCCCGGTCACCGGGGAGAGTGGAACCGGCGAGAGATGTCGTGCGGTGTCCCACAGGGATCGGTCCTGGGGCCGCTTCTGTGGGATATCGGTTACGACTGGGTGCTGCGCGCCAACCTCCCGAATGGCGTCAGCGTGGTGTGCTACGCTGACGACACGCTGCTCCTGGCACAAGGGAGGTCGCACCAGGAGGCGGCCGAACAAGCGACACTCGGGGTTGCGACAATTGTCGAGAGAATCCGGCAGTTGGGACTCGAAGTGGCCCTGCACAAGTCCAAGGCCATGTGTTTTCATGGTCCTCGGAACGCGCCACTGTCGGGTTCCCAGATAACGGCGGGAGGGGTTCATATCGGCGTCGAGTCGACGATGAAGTACCTGGGACTCGTCCTCGACAGCCGGTGGAACTTCATGGAGCATTTCCGACGTTTCGGCTCCAAGACTGGAGCGGGCTGGGGCTGCCTTGAGGCGGCTCCTGCCCAATCTAGGGGGTCCAAACGCCTCCTGCCGGAGGCTCTAGGCGGCAGTCGTGCGGTCCATGGCCCTTTACGGGGCACCGGTGTGGGCGCGTTCTTTGAGGCGCCGACCGGCCTGCCGGTTGAACGCGTCCCAAAGGGTCATGGCCGTCCGGCTGGTCCGGGGATACCGCACGATCTCCTGCGAGGCGGCAAGCCTCCTTGCCGGATTGCCGCCATGGGATCTGGAGGCAAAAGCCCTCGCGCACGTATGGGAGTGGCGCGAGGAGGCAAAACGCCGGGGTGTAACTCCGCTGCCGCGAGAAATCACGGTACAGCGGACAGAGCTCCGGCGTGATGTCATGGCGATATGGAGGGTGCGATTGTCGCAAACCAGTGCTGGGCACGCCACAATAGCGGCGGTAAGTCCCCTCTTTGAGGAGTGGTTGGAGAGGCGCCACGGCGTCCTCACCTTACGCCTGACACAGGTACTCACCGGACACGGTTGTTTCGGTAGGTTCCTGTTTCGCATAAGGCGGGAGGAAACGCCCGGGTGTCACCATTGTGTGGATCGCCCGGAGGACACGGTGGAGCATACAGTGGAGGTATGCCCAGCTTGGGCGGAGCACCGCAGTGTCCTCGCGGAGGCGATTGGCGGCGGCGATCTCTCGCGTCCGGCCCTGGTGCAGGCCATGGTACGGAGCGAGAGGGAATGGAAAGCCGTCACCTCCTTCTGCGAAGCAGTAATGCTCGCGAAGGAGGAGGCGGAGCGCGTGAGGGAGAGAGCCTTGCGCCCTCACGCCCCCACTAGCCACCGCAGGAGGCGCCCTGGGCGTCGGGAGTCGCCTGCAGATTCCCGGCCACCGTAGGCGCGGGCTTGCGGACTGCGAGCAAAGGGTAGCTCGCCGTCGGGTAAGGACCAGGCCCGGGTCGATGTGTCGAGGCGCGTTGTGTTCCACGCGCACCTCAAAGAGATGTCAGCACAAAGTGACGAGGTCCGATAGGGCCGACGCCTCAGGGTCACGGGTTATTCTAAAGAGAAAACCGTGGCCCTGACACAGGCAACTGAAGGAACACGGGTGGGTTTTATTCAGTAAAAGTCTGACACGCCCTCCCGCTCCACCCAGAGCGGGAGAAGTCATTTGATGATTTCCCACCCAAAAAAAAAAAAAAAGGGGGGTTCAGAATCATGTACTGAATCCATGGTATCAGGTTGTGCGTCAATGTCCCTTCCACCAGGTTCATTTTGCGCGCTTGTTGAGATTTCTTCAAATCTGGTATAATACGTATCAGATTTGAAGAAATCTCAACAAGCGCCTTTCCTAATTAAAGTTCAGTGGGGCCCACATATATCAAGCCTAGCGGGGAGGCTCAGTGCAGCTGCCCACGCCGTCAGGAAAGTAAGACAATACACTGACGTTGATACAGCTCGGTTAGTCTATTTTAGTTATTACCACAGCGTTTTCTCCTACAGTGTTCTGCTGTGGGGCAAAGCTGCTTATATTAAAAATATATTCGTCCTCCGAAAACGAGCTGTTCGAGCAATTTACCAGCTAGGAGAGTTTCTCTTAATTTTTAAAGATATTGGGGTTCTCACGGTGGCATTACAATTCATCTTCGCCAACATCCTACTAATATTATAAACGCGAAAGTTTGTGAGTATGGGTGGATTTTTGTTACTCTTTCACGCAAATACTACTGAACGGATTTGGATGAAATTTGGCACACAGACAGTTTATAACCTGGATTAACACATAGAGTACTTTTTATCCCGATACTCCCACGGGAACAAGATTTATGCCGGTGAAACCGCGGGGAGCAGCTAGTCTTATAAATTAGGCAAAATATATACTTATACACTCAAAACAATGATTTTCACAACGTTAACACTAGAAATAAGGACAATCACAAACAAATTTCACCGGCTTCATAAGGTTCAAAACTAATTTGTTGGGCTTGTTATAACCTTATATACCAAGCTACCCTCTTCTTTGCTAGATTTGCCTTTTAATGCGTTTAAAGCTCAAGTAAAATCCAAGCTTTGTTCAAAGTCATACTATTCCATCAACGACTACTTATACGATAAAAATAGGTTGTTGTTCGCTGTGATTAATTTTGGACAAAGTGTATGTTCTTTCTCCATAATCAGCTTACCTACTGACAGGGTATACTCGTATGAGTTTATATAATTGTTTATTTTATTTGTTTCTTCTTAGTTATCTTCATTTATTATTGACATGATCTACTCATAACAATGTTTTTTTAATGAGTTGTATTGCAATATGTGGTTGGCTAGCGACCTCGACAATTGATCATATTATTATGGGAGCATGAAGAACTTGCTGCCTGAGCAACCGGCAGCAAGTTCTTCATGCTCCCTTAGATGTCACTGTTTTCAGTAGCGCCGGGGGTCGGGTTCTCTCCTTTCCTCAAATATGGCGAGGAGGGTAATGGCTTGTCTTTGCATTATGCTCGTGAACGGGTGCTACTTGTGGTGGTTGGTCGTCTTGCTGTCTTTGGTTTTGTTATTGTAACTGTTCTGTTTATTTATTTTACTTCGATGGTCTTAGTTCATCATTTGTGTGTACTTAATCCAGTATTGCATAATTATGTGAGCTGTCACGCACTTTATGCCTGGAGGCTTTTATTTTTGTATTAAGTCTTGTTTACATTTCTATTTAGTTTTTTGCTAGTATTTTTTTTTTGTATTTTGGCGTGGCATAACATATGGCAAATAATTTAATTTGATGTTCTTTGTCTCGTAATGTTTATTACTTTGCATCCCTATTATTGTATAGATTCAAGTTTTTTTTCTAACTGAACAGACAGCTGTCCTGCTGGGGAGTTTGTTGCGCCACTTCTTCTTCCCAGCTAAAGCACTAGGAAGTGGTGAAGGGCGGGCGTTTTGGGGGACTGTCTTATGTAAAATAGACGTTCGAAAAGTGCTGATTCTCCTTGCTTGATTGATTTTACTTGCTCTCTCAGCGGAAGTTTTAGCCTTTTCTATAGTGTAATATCTACCCTATTTTATTTGTCGTAGGTAGAACCAGTTAAAAAGCGCTACTTCCGGCCATTTCATACATAATTCTCAAGGCTTGCGAGCCCTTGAGTCGCTTCTTTCAGCCGCATAGAATCATTGGAGTTTGAGATCAGCTAGGCCGTTCTGGCACGCGGCAATTGATCGTCGTCGTGTCGCCAGCCACCGTCGAGGCGTGCTACGCTCCGAGGTTGCGGCCCATCAGGATCGATTATGCGTGCTACGCGTCGAGGCAGCGCTTCATCAGGATCAACTCTTCGTTACTTTATACCATTTAATTACTATTTCTAGTATTAATACCCCCAGGGTTTGTATTCTAACGCTAGTTGGTTTTTAACCAATACTGTTTCCATCGGGATAACTTAGGTAATATTTATGAGATTACATTTATTTTAAAGTTTACGTATTTTTTTCGACTCGATTTTATACTTAATTTTGGATGCGATTTTGAGTGAGTTCGTATATTTGGGGAGTCTGTTTATAATGAATGGAAGATTGATAGAGATTTGGAAAGGAGAGTAAATGCGGGAAATAAAGTGAATGGTGCTACACATTCAATTATGATCAACCAGTTTGTCACATATTTGCTAGATATGTGCAGGGCTGCTGGGTTAATTACTTATTTGTTTCATATATAATCTCGGTGTACTTTGCATGTGAGACAACTCTTTTATCAGAAAATCACCATAAACTAATACTAACACAACCATAGACAAATATTATAGGGCACAGATTATAAAATACGCAACACTCCTGTCCTCTAAATTACGACACATCAAGTCTCTGAACTGGCCTACGAGTACGTGTACTTCTACGCACTTCTGGCTGAACTAGAATAGGATAATTGGAAATGTTACTTAGTATTTCTTTGTTAATTAAAGGTTTATTTACTTCTAATTCCGATTCTTTTTCTTATTCCAATACACTTTCATTTGCTATACTATGGTTAGGCAAACACTGAGTAACATTCTTGGTGAGTATGCTTTTATCAGTGTGCACATCATACGTAACATTTCCTACTGGTTTTTCAATAACACCATCTAACCATTTTAGAGAGTTATCATATGATGCAATTTGTACTTTATCACCTGGTAAATATTGCTTTACAGGTTTCTTACAAATCAACTGCCGAGGAATAATTACATCTTTTTTAATTAAAGATAAACGTGTACGGAGTTTTCTACCGAACATTAACTCGCGCGGTGCCTTGCCTGTTGTGGCATGTGGTGCTGTACGATAAGCGAATAGCCATTGCTGTATACTGTGATCTAAACAATTATTATCAAACTCATATGCTAACATAGCCCTTTTGATGGTTTGAACCCCTCTTTCTGAAGACTTTTAATTGTACTGTTGGTTGGAGGTAATATAGTTCATTTTAACTAGTTCTGGCCATTTTGAGTGTGCATCTACAATGATTAACCACATATGTCCTAAAAATGGACCAGCATAATTAGCACGAATACGTTTCCAGGGCTCCTCTGGCCACTCCCATCTATGTACAGGTTTCATAGGTGGTAAGTTCCTATTTTGGATACAACTTTCACAATTATTAGTTAATGTTTTAATATCATTTGTGATGTTTGCCCACCAAAAACAACTATTAGCTAAAGATAACATTTTATTAACACCCAAATGACCAGAATGCAGTTCAGTTAAAACTTTATCCTTTAAACTGTTAGGTCTAACTACTCTATCCCTACATAAAATGCTATCTTTAATTATATATAATTCGGTCTCTTTGCCTTTAAAATTACATAACTCTATATTAAGCAACTTTGGCCAGCCCTCTCTTAAGTAAGCACAAAATTTGTTTAAATTAAAGTCTTTCTGAGTATGTTTGGCAACTTCAGATAAAGTTACCGGTGGATTATCCAATACAATGCTGTTAACATTACCTTCCAGATTAATTTTATCCTCCTCATTACTGTTTTTAATTGGCAACCTAGATGGAAAATCTGCCGCAGCATTATGTTGTGAAGTCCTGTACTTTATATCTTATATCAAAATTATAATTACATAAAATTAATGCCCACCTGGTCATTCTATCTGCATATATACTACCAGCTGTTTTACTTGGATTAAATATAGATATCCGAGGTTTTTTGTCGGTAACTAATGTAAATGTTCTACCTTTTAAATCCAATCAAATTTCTTAACTGCCCATATAATGGCTAAGGCTTCTTTATCTAATTGTGAATATTTCACTTCTGCTTCATTAAGTGTTCTGCTTGCAAAAGCAATAGGGCGTTCAACAGTATTTTTACCTAACCTAATTTCATGAGCTAAACAAGCTCCCTAACCCATACTTGGAAGCGTCACAGCTCAATATCACTGGTAGCTTTGGATTATAATTAATTAATACTTGATCTGATACAATAGCTATCTTGGCCCATTCATCCGCTAGTTTTTTTTTTTTTAGACCATACCCATTTTTCTGAATTCTTTAGTAATGTTTATAAAGGTTTTAAATTTTCAGCGGCATTCTTTAGAAATTTATGATAAAAATTAATAGTGCCAAGAAAACTACGTAATTCTTTAATGTTTTTAGGTTGTGGTGCTTCCAATATGGCCTTGATGTGCCCTGGTGTCTTGTGAATGCCTTCCTTATCAATCACATGCCCACAATACTCTAATTGTGGGGACATCAACATAGTTTTCTCTTTATTTACTTTAATATTTAAGTTTTTAATTTTTAGAAATATACACTCTGAAGTTTTTAAATGGCAATCTACATCACTACTAAAATAAAATCAATGAAACAATATACATTTGGCATATTAAAGTGTTCATCTATAAAATCATCATGTCGCGAGCTCCACATTCTTGTGGAGCTCGCGACATACCGAACATCATGAACGTTGGTCTATACAATCCCCATGGTGTAGTAATTGTCATAAGCTTTTGGGCCTCCTCATCTGCTTGTCACTGAACTTGTCAAGCTCCTTCTTAACTAAATTTTTTACAGCATAAGCTATTCTTCTTGGTTTAAATACAATAGGTTTAATTTTAGCTACTTTTAATTTCAAAGTGCGTACAGTGCCTTTAATTTCACCTGGAAACCCACAAAATATATCACAATATTTTTCTACTAAATTGTTAAGTTTAATTTTTGAATCTTGGTGAATAATTAAATTGCACTGTTTTATACAAGTTTGCCAATCAATTTTCATAGCACTCAGCCAATGCCTACCTAATGGCTTTTTACTTTTTTGACAATAATCAATGTTGCTAAGTATTCTTTATTTTTAATTTTTATATTTGTTTTACCCAATACATTGATATTGTTACCATCATATCCTGATAACTTTAGGTTACATGGGAATAATTTTAAATTAGGAAAGTATGCTATGAATATAGATTCAGGCATTAACGTGACATCTGATCCACAATCAATTTCAAACGGTATTTTTACATAATTAATTTTTAAAGTTATATACCAAGGACTTGGACGCTTCTCATCGATTGATACAACTTTGTTAAAATTTAATTGACTCTCTGTTTCCTGAAATAAACTGGACAATTCATATACATCGCACACAAATACACTATTGAATTGTGCTTCACTAACTTGCATAACAGAAAATTCTTCATCATTTGTAATTTCATGGACCTTCTTGGGTTTGATAGTTTTGTTACTGTTTGCTTTGCAAACACTTGCCATATGCCCCTTTTTGTGGCATTTAAAACAATCTTCCTCTTTAAATTTACATTGGGGTTTTACATCCATCCATCTTCCCGCAACAATGACATTTAATGCTCACATTCTTTTTAGTTATTTTGTGTATGTCTGGGCTTTCTTGCCCAGAACTGCCAGAAGTTATTAATTTTGCTCCCTTCTCCGCCAGCTCGATGTTCATTGCAATCTCCACAGCGATTGCAAATGTTAACTTTTCTTCCCCAGCAGCCGCCATTTTGTGCAATTTCGTCCGACGTAACAAGACGAAATTATTTCTTTGTAGTTTACGGGCATAACACGTAAAACTTTAAATTGTTTCTTCCTCGTCGCCACTGTCAGATATTTGCTAAATATGTGCAGGGCTGCTGGGTTAATTACTTTATTGTTTCATAATTAAACTCTGTGTACTTTGCACGTGAGACAACTCTTTTATCGGAAAATCACCAACTAATACTAACACAACCATAGACCAATATTATAGAGCACAGATTATAAAATACGCAACACAGTTGATGTCCAAAAAGGTAAGACTGGCTGTTGACAATGGTGTGCTTGTGCCTACGCTTATGTATGGAAGTGATTGTTAGGTGTGGCAAAAAAAGCAGATAGAGAGAATATAATAAATGCTGTGGAAATGCATTCCTTGCGAAGCATGTGTGGTGTGACTATGAATGATAGTCTAAGGAATGATGTGATAAGGCAACGGTGCGGTTTAGAAAAAAATGTAGTGACAAAAAATTTAAAGAATACTCTTTGATGTTTTGGTCATGTTGAGAGAAAGCCGACTTACAAAAGGTATTTACAAGGCAGATGTGAGTGGAAACGCCGGGAGGGTACGCCCTAGGAGGTTCTTCAGAAAGGTCAGGTGTGTAGTACTCGCAACCGACGTGCGTGTATGTTAATTTTTTAGATTTAGTATTTGAAAACCGGTAAAAGATAAACAAATATAGAAAAGATTTAACCAATTCTACTAAATATAATCTAGTCAGACTGCCAATTCTAAACGTTTAGGAGAAAATGCTAGAACGTTGGCAGAAGAACGTTGAAGAACGAAACAACATCTCTAAAATTATGTTTGTCTCCAGAACTTTCCATAGTGGAGCGACAAACAGTTTAATTCAATTGAGTCAAGTGCGCCGGAGTGGCCGGAGTTGGTTCGGCCCCCTGCGCCGGGCTCCCGATGCTCCAGCCCACTTATATCTGTGGCGTTGTTCTATTTATAGACACATGTACAGTACATAAATGACGCACATAGATTAAATGACTTACTGCATGTGTAATTAGAGAGGAACAATAGAGTCAGGAGTTCAGGAGGGCAGCACCAATCATATATATAAATAGGTTGGTAGACAGGTGTCCACATGTTGTCAATAGCAGACAACAAGTATCTGTAGTCGCTGGTGTGCTTTCTTTCTTCTAGACGCTCTATGCTCATACATCTGCTGCTGTGGACGTACTTGTAGGATAGATTTCTTTAAGTCACGTTCATGATTCATATATAACTATATATATGAACATGTTCAGAATATTCATGATGCATCATGCCTTTTATAAGTTCTTGGAAAGAATTACAGTAATTGAAAGTAATTCACAAATTGGTTTGGATTTCCATGGAATTTTCCTACTGTTAAGATCGTAAATGAGGTAAATCGTTACGATATTCTGTTTGTTTTGTCATGTCTTTGATGGCGATGATTATGGAGATTCGGTGTAACTTTAAAGATATCAATGCAATTGATATCAGCGGTGGACTACGATGCCATACTTTCATTTCCCACCATAAATTCAAACTTTCTCTGATGCAGCCGTTTTGCAGTCTATACCAGATGCATATTGACCTCCGTAACCTCAAACTTAACTGGTTAATAAATATTTTAGATCAGCCGCATACTATAAAACCCACAGTATTTTATTAAAATCATTATCAGCAAGTTTTTACGATAAAATCTTAAACTGTAGGTATCCAATCCATAAAACTGAAAGATTACAGGAGTCGCGATGTGACGGACACAAGAGTTTGAGTTTGAGTTACAAGAGTGTGCTGCGCGAGCTAGGCGACAACTATATTTGACAAAGTTTAGTAGTTATTGGATTGTGCTCGTTTGATGGCGATAGGTCCGCCCCGAATTACATGGGACTTATACAAAACTGTCGAAATGTGGGTGTACTATAGGTACACATCTGCCTAACCTTTGAAGGAAAACTGTCGTGGCGTTATGTTAGAATTCAACTTGAACTACATTTTCTGGAACATCTAAGGCATTTGTCCTAGTGCGGAACTAGAATTCTAGCCTTGCAATTGTCACACTGCAGGGCAATTCTCATACATAACGAACTACTGACTACGCCACTTGATCAGAGCCAGTGTGGGCTGGTGATTTCAGTCTCTTAGATGTTTCCATACGATGTTTTCCTTCAACGACAGTCAGTGATGTACGCATTTAAAGAACAGTGAAATAATACTGATACAGAGATTAATTCTATTTAGATTTTCGAATAGTCCAGAAGAAAACATGATTGCTTGTGTTTATATACGCAAATAAACATGTTTCAAAAGGAAGGAAGACGCTCATAATAATATTAGTTATAAATAATAGTAGAACTATTATCAATAACTGCTAATAGTTGAACGGATGAGGATAATTATTTGGAGTTCATTAGCAGGATCGCAAACAAGCTTGTAAGGAGTAATACAGACATAATTGTAAATGTACCCATCAACTGCAGATTCTTGTTTTCCTAAAGAATATGTACGTGGTAGTTTTTTTTCTATTAAATTGTTAGGCATAAATAATTGTGATTTAAAATAAATAAATGATCTATCTAATTAAAATAATGGTAGCACAAATTAAAATCTTTTAAAGTTATTAAAAATACTAACCAAAACTCTGCAAAATTCGAAGTCAAAGTCAAATCATTTATTTCAAATAGGCAATTATATGGTACTTTTGCATGGTATGTCAACATTTACAAAAAAAAAAAAAAAATTTGTTGCCTCTTCCAAAAGGTAGTTTCGTATGGAGAAGAATGGGCAAGAAACTCCACCGTCACTATCACCAACCAATAAGTTCATGGTATTAAGATTGTGTTGGATAGGTGATATGGCCAAGAACGACGACGACGGCTAAAAAATGGAACGTAAGGAACAATTGCGACGAGTCCCACTCACGCCACGGGATATTGGACTAGAGAGAGTTCTCTTCTCACTAACAATTTTTCAACAAGTTAAAGATAAGTGAGTCAAGAACATAAATCTACAGCTTAGCTTCTAACTACATTAGCATATCAACTCCGCCATATTGAATGTCAAGGAGTACAGGTGGAGTTGCGATCGCGCCGCACGTGTCGACATGAACGCACACATACCCTTACATATACAAAAGTGTGTGTGTGCGTGTGTGTGTGTGTGAATGTTCATCACCTTAACCCTGTTACTGGATGAACGAATAAGGTCGTCGCTTGTAAAATAGTTCGCAAATTGATTGATGATTGGAGTTGACGTGGCGTGCGAGTGTGAAGTCATTGCTCGGATTTGTTTATTGTTATTGTGAGGAATAGTTGTGTCGTCGGGGTTTCGTGCGCTTTGACTTGGTGGAATCTGACTTATTCTTTTGTACCACACCGGCGCTACTGAGTTCACGGATCAGACGGTCAATGTACAAGTTGAAGAGGGTCGGCGACGTTAGCCCGCCTTGCCTTACACCACATTCCAACCCATACTCAACCGAAAGTGACCCCGACCACCGCACAAAATTGCTCTGGTTGCCATACCAATACTTCAGGAGACTTATGTACTCAGTAGGTAGATCCGTATCATCCGACAACTTTTGCCACAACGTGTCGTAAGCAACAAGATCAAAAGCTCTAGATAAATCTAAGAAGCAGGCATAGACAGGTGTGCTTCTGTCAGTGTAGTATCGGACGGTATGCTTGAGATTCAGTATAGCCATTTCTGTTGACAAACCAGGGCGAAAGCCAAACTGTGCATCAAGAAGCTGTAGGTGTTGTCTTAACTGAATATCAATAACACCGTCCAACACCTTAGCAATGACTGTCGCGAGTGATATAGGCCTGTAGCTACTTAATTTAGAAGCGTCTCCTGTCTTACTCTTTATTATGGGGACAACTAAAGGAATGTATGAATGCCTTATGCAGAATGTAAACAGCATAGCGAGCACCCTCGGCAGATGAATATCCGCATTCTGCAAATGTTCTATACTGAGCGAGTCATGGCCTAGGGACTTTCCTCGCTTCATGCCTGTAATCACCTTAGCAACTTGTTTCGCAGTGATCCGAACAAGCGGATTCTCCAGGCTATTACATTCCACTTCTGTAGTGGCCGTCGCGGGTTCCAGTGGAGAAAGTACCCTAAAATGCTCCCTGAATAAGTTGGCAATTTGGTCGACATCACTAACCCCCTCTACACTAACTGGAACACTCGGCCTCGGATTCAATTTGTTGGTCTCCTTCCAAAACTTTGAAAAGTTCTTTGTGGCATGTTGTGATGCAAGAATGTCCATCTTTATCTGGTTTTTATTGTCCCTACACCACTTGAGCTGATGTTTGAACAGACTTCGTGAGCTTCGCATTTGGTCATACGCCTGGCCAGACTTATTTTTGCCCTGGGCGACCCACTCATGAAACCGAAGTCTAGCCTCCTCATATGCCTTTTTACAATGTTTGTTCCAGCCTGTCACATAACCTTTATTTTTATTCTTTATTGTTTTACTTTTAGAGCACGCCACCGCAGCTTCTCTAAGCACATTCACTACATTATGATATAATTTATCGACTACTTGTCTGTGGTCTTTATTATTACACATTACATCTGCACAGTTATGTAATTCACAAGGAAAGTTGATATCACGCAGCTTAGTTGAGCAAATGTACAAATAATCATTAAGCTGCTCTTTATCTCTTTCCCCCCATATAGCCCTATCCGGCAACGAGCCTCTTATCTGTACTTTTGGTACCAAAATATTAAGGTCACATACCAGTTCGACAGCGAAATTATCAGAACATGACATCTCATACCGTATACTAGCGCCCAGAACAATTTCTTTTGCGCCTTCGGTAATAATGACATGGTCCAACCATGACGTAGTCCCGTAAGCATTACTAAGGAATGTATATGTACCTGAATCTAGTCCCAACCATTCTATGTCTGCACACGACCACCGTTGCTCAGCACAGAACTTCAAAAGCTCGTTGCCAAATAAAGCGCCTGGATTAGCGTTGAAATCCCCTAGTATATAAACTGTGTCAGTACCACTAGTCTCTATAATAGCACTAAGCTCGCCGAGGCAACTCACAAAAACTTCAACATTTTCAAGACTATCCGTTGGCATATACACCGACATCACCAATAACTCGCTATCCTCAAAAACTACCTTGACGGCCACTATACGTTCATTCTCACAGTCTACGACCGAAACCGAATGAAACACACTTTTACGCCATAGAAGAGCTACTCCGCCATATGGCCTGCCCTTCAGCATGCCCGACGAAGTGTCCACTGAAGATTTCCCGGTGTACGCAAAATCTTGATCGATTTCTCCTAGGTATGGAATGTCGTCCGGTAGTAGCCATGTTTCTTGTAAAGCTAAAAAGTCTGCCGTGCGACACAATGTACTGACGTATTCAATGGATTTGCCTGGTAATCGCAGCCGTCTCAAAGGGTACAACAAGAAAAGAAGGTTTAAATGAAATTATATAAGTACATTACTTGCTAGCTTTCGTAGTTCTTTTATTTTGAAGTGCTTTTTAGGATTCCTTACGTCCTAATGAACCTTGAAATTTTTCAAACACGGTCGTGTATCGTAAACAAACGAAATGTTGGGGTCTAAATACTATAGGGATCACTTCAAAGAGAAAAAAAAAACACTTAAAATTTGCTAACTGTATCGTGTGACACATCAAATGAAATCTAGTAAAACACATTAAGTTTCATGTGTCTAGTTTTTACACTGACTGACTCACTCACTCGCTCATAAAAACGTTTAGGGAACTCTCGGCAGTCCTAGAAACTGTTTATTTTGGCTAGGAGTAGCACAAACAACAAAAAAAAAAATTGAAGTCTGTATTTCTTACGGGTAATCGTTATACTTTAATTTGTTATGAAAGCTTGTAACCAACAATGTTATGAAATCTTAGAAGTCAATTTTAACTTGCTTCTAATTGTCTACATTGAAACTTTGGATGTATAATGTAGTTCGGATCACAAAACTGTAATTTCGTATCTTGGATAGATGATGGAGCCTGGATAGTGGAACTCTTTAGTAGCTACTAGTAAACCTCTCGAGTTTGGCGTCATATGATTCGTTTTGATGAGTCCAATATATTGTACTTTGTGTCGTGACGGAGCCAGGAGGTGGATAGTGGAACTCTTCAGTGGCTACTAGTATACCTCTCGAGTTTGGGTTCATATGATTAGTTTTGACGAGTTTAATAGATTGGGGAGTGTCTGGAGCCCGGAGGTGGGTAGAACTCTTCAGTGGCTACTAGTGAACAGCTCGAGTTTGGACTTATATGATTCGTTTTGACGAGTCCAATAGATTAGGCTTGGTAACGAGAGTCTGATGATGGAGCCAAGCGATCACCTCTTTATTATTGCACAACACAACATTAAGGACCAGTGCCTTAATGTCTTACCATAAGCCCATAAAAGATCAGTGCGTCGTCGAAACGGCCAAGCCGTTCATTTTGACCAAGATGAAAGGTTTGTTGAGTTAAGCCTTGTAGAATTAGGGACTTGTCTCTTCATTAGATCTGATAACTTTTTTACAGTGAAATATGTAAGTCTTGGCAACCTACTACATCATCGTACGGAATCCTCTACATGCGAGTTCAACTCGCACTTGCCCGGTTTTTCAAATTCAACGAATGGTTCATGAATGACGTAGGTATTTCATAGTTTTGAAATCAAATTTTATTGATTTATTCCAATAAATCACGTAAAAATAAAAGCATTTTCAACTCAATTAGACGTCAGGGATGTTTCTCTCAAAGCATTTGATTTATTCATTGAACAGCTCATCAAATGCGCTGATCTCCAATGACCTTTCCGATCTTGAACGAATCATAAAAGCCGAAGAAAACACAAGTTTTATCATCACATTGATTGATGATTTCATGCTATTTTAACCGCCGCGGTGTAAACGAAACAATACCTACGTGGAAAGCAGAATGTAGAATATTCATTTTAATTCGATGTTAGCACCTTTTTTAATATTTTATGTAGATTGATGGACTTTGAACGTCATCGCTAAACGAATGAATTAAATAACTTCAAATACGTTTGATTTTAAACATTACTAATAAAAAAAGTAAGGAGTCATTTTCCGAATAAAAACCTGCTAAAGCGTCGTTTCTGGTCGTGTTTGAACATTTGATTTCATTTTGGAATAATGTTAGTTTAATTTGATCGAGGTGCATTACAATTCTGTCCACATGGGTTCGTCTAATATTATCGTCGATTTCAATATTATGTAACTAGACAGAGATAATCTAATGTGAACTTCAAAGGAGACACAAGTGTTGCTCATCTGATTCATACTACAATAGAAGCATTGGATGCAACAAATGAGGAAATTATTTCAAAAATAATCTTCTGTGTGTCCTCAACTATTGCAAAGATATAATTTTGTCAGAATAAATTCACTTTAAACTAGTCTTGCAATGTCTGTGATTGTAATCTAGGTAGGATCATTCATTTGATGCACTTGTTATTGTGGGAACCCATTTGATAATTAAGATACATAAATGTAGGTAACCATCATCACGGTTATTAATTTAGGCGCCCAATATCATCGAAATCACAATATTTACTTATATCTATCTACATATAAGTTACTCAATTAGTAATTTTACAATCATGAGCTACCTGACTATTTCGTCATGCTGTTTGCTGTTAAGAACACGACGAAAAGAAGAAGACTAATAACATGGTTCATCTCGGAGAAGAAAATCCGGTGAAATATATTATACAAAATATTGTGTGTCTGTAGTGACACTAATGATGTAGGCGGACCACGGTGCTTGCCGTATGACGATGACGTCACGCCGACGACGCCCGCGCACCGCCATTCATCGCAACTGACAAGCAAAAATTTTTAATTACCGTGCATTACCGTGTAGACGTTTTATATGGTCGTAGAGACAATGTAGGTGAGGTACGGTTTTTATGTGTTGTAGTTAGCTGGTATGTTTCTTATGCATCTAGCAAGGAAAGGTCACTAGACAAAAAGAATTGGTGTTTCACAAAAGTTATTGTTAGATTTCACTTGAAATTGTAATTCAAAGCATAAAGTTCGGTACAGAAAAGTACATTAACTGCCATAGGCCAACAAATGATCGAGTAAAAGCTAATTCCACGAACGATGTTAATGGCTCCATTATTTAGCAAGGGCAATCGGTAATCGGAACACGTCTGAGTTGGAAATAAAGGCAGAAAATGTAAAGAAAAATATCTGAAAAAATAACGTTACTCGTTCATGATTGGTTGTTTACTTGTTCATGTCATCTCTAATTCAGATGTTTTATTTAGTGATTGTAGTTAAAAGGTTATTTTTCGTGGTATTTATAGAATAAAAGTCGATTTAAGTATGAATTTGAGTAAAGAAAAATAATAATGTGTTGCATGTGGGTAGAGTACATGCCTTTGGGATCTGCGATCATTGCACAGTATGTAGGTACACATCGATAGCAAAGCCTTAAATGTGCTAAACATCATGTTTTAACTGTGGGAGTTAACTGTGGGAGTTAACTGTGGGAGTTAACTGTGGGAGTTAACTGTGGGAGTTAACTGTGGGAGTTAACTGTGGGAGTTAACTGTGGGAGTTAACTGTGGGAGTTAACTAAATCAATCTTGCTGTTTATTTGACCGAGAATGTTGTAGTACAGAAAGTTACTTATTTAGTTATTTTCGAACAAAGTCGATACGTTTTCCTTAAGTTTCCTCTGCATAGATAAGCGTAGTTTATAGAGAGTTCTATGATATTTTATGTTAATTTTCGTAAACTCAAACTCAAACCATTTATTTCAAATTAACCAATTACAGGCACTTTTGAATTGTCAAGGTCGGTCGGTCAGAAAAATGAAGCATTCCAAAGCATTCCAAAGCGTAGTAGGTACCTATGGAGAAGAACGGGCAAGAAACTCCACGGACACTCTTTTAAATCAAATTATGTTTACAATAGATTGGTTACATCATTCATGTTTAAATTATGCATGTGAGAACGATGCAGAACGTTAAAAGCGTTCAAAAATTCAAAGAGAAAATTTTATTAAAATACGCCGCTAAGAGATGACCAGTCTCAACTGACGGCACCCGTTCACGAACATGACGCATGGATTAGCACCATTCAACTCAACCATTTTGAAGGGAGCTAAATGATACAACACACGCGCCACCATCAGCGAAACATTGGAGTGAGCATGACATACTCTCAGCCGCCAGGGCACACTCAAGTCAATGAAAGACGTACCCAGTAAATGGTAGCTTTATAGCATGTAAGTACATAGTACTCACATACGGCTTATAACAATTATACAGTAATAAAATATTGAGTTTATACAATGCAAAGATTCTTGTTTTGAATCTTCAGCAGCTCCAACTGTATTTTCAAATGCTAATCAATTAGTTGATGTGTCCTTGAGGAGCAGGACCAGCGATTAGCCAAGCATTTTTATCACCAATGTAATCCCCTAACTTATAATATGCTTGGCTGCATAGTGTGCGTTTAATACAAGATTTAAATTTGGTTTCATTTAGTTGATGTATGTGGGGAGGTATTTTATTGTAACATTTTAAACAGTACCCCATGAAAGATGAGTCTACTTTAGCCAACCTGAAACCTGGTTGAACTAATTGGTCCCTATTTCTAGTGATATAATTGTGTCTTTCACCTCTTTTACTAAAATGATGTAGATTTTTCCTTACGTACATGATGTTTTCAGGTACCGCCATGATGTTAATATCGTTGAACAATACCCTTAGAGAGTCGCGCCTGCGGAGGCCATATATGGCTCTGATGGCTCTTTTCTGCAGAATGAAAATAGACTCGATGTCTGCAGCCCGTCCCCATAGTAAAATACCGTGCAACATAATACTATGAGAGTAACTAAAATAGACTAGTCTAGCGGTATCTACATCAGTAAATACACAGCATATGCTTAGCCGTCCTGCAAGTGATGTTAGATTGATTGAAGCTTTGAATAAGCTAACTTCATAATAGAACATAGGTATTTTAAAACATACTCTGTACCCATGTCTTACTAGAATGAGTACCTATGTACTTAACATGTGAAATTAATTTGCATGCCCTAAACAGGCAAAATATGGACTGTAAATTAAACCACCAACTTTTACAACTGGTAAGAGTCATTTATTTGCATAAAATATAGGTGATATTTTATGCAAATAAATGACTCTTATTCTTATTCTATTCTTATTCTTACGGAAACATATATAGAAATGAAGTTGTAAATTACAACTTCATACAATATTGTGTTACAGAAACTATCTAGTTTGTTCTGCAAACAATACTACAAATTACAAGATGCAATAAATAACTAACAAAGTAAGTAAGCTACTTCAAAGTCCCCGTTGGCAGAGCGACCAATGTAATGCTTTCAAAGTCCCCGTTGGCAGAGCGACCAATGTAATGCTTTCAAAGTCCCCGTTGGCAGAGCGACCAATGTAATGCTTTCAAAGTCCCCGTTGGCAGAGCCACCAATGTAATGCTTTCAAAGTCCCCGTTGGCAGAGCGACCAATGTAATGCTTTCAAAGTCCCCGTTGGCAGAGCGACCAATGTAATGCTTTCAAAGTCCCCGTTGGCAGAGCGACCAATGTAATGCTTTCAAAGTCCCCGTTGGCCGAGCGACCAATGTAATGCTTTCAAAGTCCCCGTTGGCAGAGCGACCAATGTAATGCTTTCTGTGGGTATAGTATTATATTGTTAGGCCACATAGGCAAATGCAAGGTAAAAGATATGTATGATGAACAAAATTAAAGTTGTGTGTTCTTCTATAAGAAAAATAAAACAGTAAAACAAAGAATTTCGGGCGCCGTGGAGCTGCACACTGTATTTAAATAGCCAGATAGTCACGTCGAAGAAATCAGACTTTTAATCTGCAGGGGAATATCTTATAAACTAGATCAATGAAACAAACATAACCTTGCACGTTTCTAGTTTAATACAGCCATTGGCTTAAAAGATTTTCGCTTAAAGATTAAGAAGTTCAATTATTATTAACGCTATCATTGCCATTAATATTATTGTTATCTCCTTATTACATTTTACTAACTTATAAAAATTACATGTTTAAATATATTTTTTAAATCTAAAAAAAAAAACTAAAGTCAAAGTCAAAGTCAAAGCATTTATTTCAAATAGGCCCATAAAAAGGCACTTTTGAACGTCAAAATTTACATTAAAAATAGAACTGATTCTAGGCGCCACTTCCAAAAAGTAGTTTCGTATGGAGAAGAAGTGGCAAGAAACTCCACCGTTACGCTTTTAAAATGTTTTATAATATTTTGTATACATTAATTATATTTCTATATGTGAAGACGATGCACCAAGAATAAAAATACAATACCACTATTGGTACAAAAAAAAAAAAAAGCAAAGGCATATAAATTAATCACGTGATAAGTACATTGTGCTCACATATTTACAAACAATTGTAAAAATATATGATTTTCCTAAAATATTAACTTGGAATAATACAGTGTGTGAGTAAAGTAAAAATAACCAAATACACAACACAATAAGCAAATAGTATGATTTTGTCTAGCCTCTAGATTGTCCTATGGAGCAGGACCAGCATGTTTCCAAGCATTCTTATCTAGGATATAATCTTATAATTTGTAATATGCTTGATTACAAAGTGTTTTTTTAACATGAGTTTTAAACTTTCTTTCATTTAATTGCAATATTTCACCAGGTATTTTGTTGTAACATTTAACACAGTACCCATAAAAGATCTATGTACTTTAGATAGTCTGAAAAATGGTTGCTCTATTTTATTTTTATTTCTAGTGTTAATATTATGTCTATCACTTATTTTATTAAATAGATGCAGATTTTTTCTAACATACATAATATTTACATAAATGAACTGGCAAGGTACAGTCATTACATTAATCTTCTTAAATAGTTCCCTAAGAGATTCGCGGCGACGTAGATTGTAAATGGCTCTGACAGCTCTCTTTTGTAAAATAAAAATGGATTCAATGTCAGCAGCCCGACCCCACAGTAAAATGCCGTATGACATAATGCTGTGGAAGTAGCTAAAATAAACCAAACGCGCGGTTTCAACGTCTGTTAACTGTCTTATCTTTCTAATAGCATACGCTGCCGAGCTTAGTCGCCCCGCGAGAGATGTTATATGGGGTCCCCATTGTAACTTCTCGTCTAGCGTGATTCCTAGGAAAACCGTCTGATTACTAAATTCCAGTTTTTCTCCGTTCAATATGATGTCACATTCGCTACTTCTAACATGAGGTAATTTAAATCGAATGCATTTGGTTTCAAATTATTTACCGTAAACCAATTTTGGACCTGAAGAATAGAGTTGTTCACGTCGTCAAGATTTTGTGACCTTCGGTCTATTTTAAAGATCAGTGAAGTGTCATCTGCAAATAACACCATCTTCGGTTGATTTTGAAGTAACTGGGGTAAATCATTAATGTAGACTAAAAAGAGGAATGGACCCAATATCGAACCTTGAGGAACGCCCATTGATATTTCAGACCCTAATGAGTTTGTGCCGTTTATTTGTACTTTAACCTTTCTGTCTTTCAAGTATGATCTTAGCAAATCAAGAGCTTCATTCCTAATCCCATAGTGCTCCAGTTTCAGCAGAAGTGTCTCATGGTTTACGCAATCGAACGCCTTAGAGAGATCGCAAAAGATTCCAATGGCATCTTGTGATTCCTCCCAGGCGCTAAAAATGTTCTTTATTAGGGTGACACCGGCGTCAGTGGTACAACGTCCTTTAGTGAAACCGTACTGATGTTCATGCAAGATGGAGTTTTTATTAAAGTGACGTAACATTTGATGGAGCATCAACGTTTCAAACACCTTACTGAGAACTGGCAGAATTGACACGGGCCTATAATTATTGAACTCTTTACTATCACCGGATTTGAACAATGGGATCACTTTACTATGTTTCATAAGATCCGGAAAGACTCCTTGGTCTAAACTGGTATTAAATATGAAAGCTAAGTAGGGCGCAATGGTTTCGATGAGAGATCTACAGACTTTTACAGACATTCCCCAGAGATCTTCTGTTGATTTAATTTTAAGATCTTTAAAAGCTTTTATAACAGCTTGGGGGTTTGTATGCTGAAACCTAAACGCCAAAGGGCATGGTTTTACATTATTTTTAAGTAAGGCAGCAGAAAGCGCGGGTGAGAAATTTAAATCTTCAGTCGTTTTAAGTGGAACATTAACAAAAAAGTTTTCAAATTCCTGAGCTATATCTACATTTGAGTTGATGGGGCCACGTGCAGTCTCTAAATTAAATTCAATATTACGCTGTTTTTTACTACCTGTTTCATTATTTATTATTTGCCAGGTAGTTTTTATTTTATCATCAGCTGATTTTATTTTATTACTATTTAGCTTTAGGTATTTTGCACACATTTTTAAATAATTTTGAATATCTTGCAACATACTGATGAAAGCTTGTATGAGTCACATGTTGCTTTAGGCCATAAAGTTCAAATATATTTTCTCTACTTTTACGAATGCCAGGAGTGGCATAAGCACTAAATAAAAACTTTGTATTAATACTTTTAGTCTTAAGTGGAAAAGTTTTATTAAATTGCGTGTTTAATAGTGAAAAGAACTCGGCGTAGAACTCATTTGGGTCACCTATATTATTAAAACTTTGTTTACATAATTGACTGGCCAAAGAATCATTTAATTTCTCTAAATCTTTACATGTAATTTGCCTAAACATTATTTGAGTTTTTTGTAAAGGCGTATATGAGCAAAACATTATTGTTTGTCCACTGTGATCAACACTGTGGCAACTTATTTACTATTTGTTTGTGTAAGTAATCACAATTGCAAAAAACATTATCTATACAAGTAGCAGAAGAAGCTGTCACTCGGGTAGGTTCAATAAAAACATTTGACAGATCAAATGACATAAAAAGACTTAATAATCTGACTGTACTAGAGTTATTTTCTAACAAATTAATATTAAAGTCCCCGCAGATTATTATTGACTTACTACTAGCACTAAGTTTCTTTAACACATCTTCCATTACAGAATCAAACACAGGTAGATTCTGGTAACTTGGAGGTCTGTATACGCATACTATGACATGCTGATCAAGCTCAACACAGGACAATTCAATGGCGTGCTCAACAGACAGTCCGATGATGTCTTTTCGTTCTTTCGATTTAATTGAATTTTTAACTAATATTAATGACCCGCCATGTATCATACGTTTTCGGCTAAAATGGCTAACAACACAATAATTTGCATAATTAATTGACATTCCTTGATGATCTTTTAACCAATGTTCTGTTAAACCAGGGGTTCCCAACATTTTTTTGTCTACTGCCCACTTTAAGAATAAATTATTTTTTAACGCCCCCCTATTTAAAGATACATAAAAACCGCTAAGTACTTATAACTGATTATTGAAACGCAAATTTATAGTATTCGGACAGAGTAGCTTTTATTGAAAATAAAACAAACATAATCAATTCTTATATAAAAACTAATGTGAAGGTTGAATCTGATGCTGTTCAATAAGTTTGTTGATATCAGGTTCCAATTTACTCAAAAACAGCCGCAAGTCGCCACGTTCGGTAACACGCAAACGATTTCTCTTTTTAGTAAGCAGCGTTGCCACAGCACTAAATCCACGTTCACACAAATATGATGATGGGAATGCTATCAAAAATCGTTGAACAATTGACCACAATCCAGGGTACAATTGCGGGATCGGTTTTTGTAGCCAAAATTCTTGATATCCATTTTTGAACTTGATTTTTATTTCTTCGTTTGCTGTCAATTCTATAAGTTCTTCTTCCAGCTGAGGTGACATTGCTGTGTTGACATTTGAAAACGGATCCAACACCCAGTCTGGTATTTCCAAGTTTAAAATGTCCTGGTATCGTTCGGTGAAGTCAATGTGGAGGTTTTCCAAATGTTGGCAGTAGGCAAACAAGTCGTCGTTACTGCAGTATACTGATAAATTCGGAAAATTGTGAAACTCACGTCTGCCCATATTCTTTTTGTGCAGAAGCAGTTTGGCTGCGAAAGCAGCAACGACATTTTTTGTTTTAATTAAATTTAGTTCATCGCCTTGCAGTTGGAGGTTCATGTCGTTGAACATTTTATACAGGTCTGTCATGTAAGCTATATCATTCTTTGATGTTATGAGCTTGTTTCGCAGTTCTGTATCTTTAGTTTCCAAGAACTCTATCATATAGTCAAACAGGTTGTAAAATCGAATCAGACAATTGCCTCTTGACAGCCAACGAACTTCAGTATGAAGCAACAAACTGTTGGAATCTTCGTCATTAGTAACACAAAGCTGATGAAATAATCTATCATTCAAAGAGCTGCTACGGATTTTATTGACTGCTTTGATGACATATTGCAGTGATTGAAATAGTCGTTCACTTAAGTTTCTAGCAACCAAATGTTGTCTATGAATAACGCAATGTATAGCAAGGACATCTGGAATTTTATTCTTTAAGTATGCTATGAAGCCTTTATGGCGCCCTGTCATAGCCGGAGCGCCATCCGTAGCAACTGATATAATATTTTTCAAAGGAATCTCTTTCTCTTCACAAAACTTTTCCATTGTATTGAATATGGTTTCGCATTTTGTATCTGTCTCCAAATTTCTGGCAAACAATAGTTCTTCACGTATTTTCTCATCTTTAATAAACCTCACGTAAGATAGCAACAACGCTTCATTAGTTGGTAAAGTGGACTCATCGAGCTGAATTGAGAATTGACTAGTCCTCAGATGATTGCACAATGATTCTTCAATGTTTTCAGCCATTTCATCAATTCGTCTTTGCACAGAATTATTACTCAAAGGATTTTTTCGGATAATATCTGCGGCCGGTTTATGAAGCACAGTAGTTATTCCTTCCTTTATTGCTGGCAAAATTAACTCTTCTCCGATGTTGTGTGGTTTGCCTTTTTGAGCAATTAACAAAGAGATATTGTACGAAGCTCGAAGTCCGTCGTCATCTTGCTTAGCTGCCGCCGAAAATAGTTTTGATACACTTGGCTGAGTATTATGCTTCTTCTCTAGGTCTTGAAAATATGCTACATTCTTTTCTGTCTTATCTGGAAGCATTTTATTCAAATAATCTTGCAGTCTTGAAGGTTTCATTGCTTCGTTCGAAAATGTTTTTGGACATAAAGAAGACACAAAGGCGACGACGGGTTTGTGGGATTTTCAATAAATCCGAATTTAATATATTCCGCAGAGTATTGCCGTCTCTTCTTTTTTACTTCCGACATTGTTTTGTTTTAAGAAATACGTAAGTGTTGAAATCAAGTACTGCTTGTCTATTATGCGCGAAACCGCAAATGAAAATAAAATAAATTTACGTCGTTTATATAGGATTGCATAAGCAGCACGCACCAACAGGAATAAGACAAACGTGCATAAACTCGTTTATCTCATTCGACGCCCAATCGTACTCGACAAGCAAGAACAAGTATTATAGAACCAGCCGATTGGTATAGGAATGTACAATTCGGATTATTTAACAAAAACTTGTTAAAACATGATTGCCCGCGGTCTTTTATATCGAACCGAGTTTGAGCTATATCTTAATTAATATTAGTTGATGTTCACAAGATGTAGTCGAGAGTCGAGAGCTCAGTCGGTGTCTAAGAGTCTTCCTAGCTAGGTAGATGAAATTATAAATCGACCCCAAAGCCCTACACAATGCCCCCTTTTTTTTCTGGGTCTCTCACCGCCCCCCTTTAGGCCTGCAGCGCCCACAAGGGGGCGTTATCGCCCACGTTGGGAAAGACTGTGTTAAACAAATGACGTCAAGCTTAGTACTTTCTAGAAACAATTCTATTTCCAATAATTTGGAAGCGCAACCTTGGATATTACTAGACAACACAGATTCGTCACTAATACTACAATTTGTTATATTATCTATAACCTCATTAATATTATAAGCTATCAACATAGCTATCCGTTGTCTATTATACCGTGACAGAGATAAGGTTCTCTGAGTTAACTTAAAACCACTAACAAACTTGTTAGTGTCAAAATACAATAATTTGTCACTATGACAACATGTCAGCTTGTGAATAGTACTATTCAACTTATAAATATAATTATTCTCGTCACCTGATAAAGAATCAGAATAAGGAAAAGCACACAACATCAGCTTTCCTATGTTTAATTTAATTAAGGTGTTCGCACCATCCACTATGTCCTTTCTGGTATTACCAGTATTTGCAATTCTTTTAATCATTTGTTTAAAACTTATGTTATGATAACTATGGTTAGTAAAACTATGGCTAAGGTAATTGAGTAAAATTTTTCCGAAGCCAGAACCTAACTCGTCACCAAAAATGTTTTTTTTTTTTGAATGGCATCTCGCAGGTCAACCTATGAGGTTGTCGTCTGCTTAGACGGACTTGCCTGTGGTTGCCCTAATAAATTAAGGCCTCCAGCCAGGACTTAAACTTATGTACTAACTTAAAAACTAAGCGACAACGCTAAGGGCACCCCCTGTGGGGTATGAACCTCGGCTTAAGGCGTCGCTGGAAGAGGGCAGCAAGGGACTAGCTGGATCAGGATTTGAGTGATTTAGGGACGAATTTAAAGCTACAGGCTCAGCGGCGCGGGCTGGCTCGAGCAAGGGTCGGGAGGGGCGTGGATTTGGGCGTCGCGGCGGGCCTCGGCGGCGAGGACGGTAGGACGGCGATCGGGTTTTGGGCTTATGTAGTGTGCTGGTGGCCTTACTACTCTCCTGGAGGATGCGGGAGGGAGTGTAGCGGGCGGCCGCTGAGATCGAGGGGTTTGGAGTGTTTAATGCCACAGTCAAAGAAGCGCTTCGATAAGCGTTACATGAACTGGTTTATGGTAGGCATTTTAAGATCGATGTGGAGATTTATATTCCGGACATAGAAGGGGGCACCCGTGACCTTTCTGAGGAAACGGTTCTGGAGGGTCTGCATCTTATGGAGATGACGTGGGTGAGCGTGCGCAAATACAACGCAGGCATAGGTCATGATGGGACGGATGACTGCGGTGTAGATGCACAGCTTGCATTTAAGTGACAGTTTACTACGGGCTGTCAGTACAAAGTGGAGCCTGCTAAGAGCGAAGGAGGCGCGCGCGCGAACCGCCTTAATATGAGCCTTAAAGGTAAGGTTTTCATCGAGGCTCACGCCTAGGTACTTGGCTTGCTTCTCCCAGGGGATCGGCTTACCGTACATAGTGATCGGGCTGGGAAGTGGGGGAGGGAGTCGACGACGTCTCGAGAAGAGAACCGCCTGACTCTTATCGGGGTTGACCTCGATTCTCCATTTCCGGAACCAAGCGCCTTAGACGTTTGCGGAGGTTTGGAGAGTACGAGCTATAGCATTGGGACAATGACCGGTATAGTAAACGGCAGTGTCGTCGGCGAAGAGAGCCAACTGAGCCTTTTTACTCTGTGGGATATCGCTGGTGAACAGCGTGAAAACTAGAGGAGATATGACGGAACCCTGAGGGACACCGGCTCGAATAGGGTGAGGGGACGAGAGTGCACCCTCGATGCGATAGCGGAAGGTGCGATTCGACAAAAAGTCTCGTAAGATGAGCACGAGACGATCTGGCACTCCTAGTTGGTAAAGCTTGTATAACAAGCCGTTATGCCAGACTTTGTCGAAGGCTTTCGCTATGTCGAAGAATAGCACACCCGTCGTCGCGTTACGCTGCATACCGGCGCACAGGTGCTCTACGATACGGTGGACCTGGTGGATACTCGAGTGTTGGGGACGGAAACCAAACTGCTCGTTGGGAATGAGGCTCTTTGCTTCGGCGTAGTCTTTGAGACGCTTATAAATAAGCCTCTCGTAGATTTTGCCGAGAACGTTGAGTAAGCTAATGGGACGGTAGCTGGAGGGCTCAGACTTTGGCTTGCCTGGCTTTGGGATACCGATGACTGTTGCTTCTTTCCACGCTTGTGGGAAGATGTTGTTGCTCAAGGCGCCATTGAAGATGGCGGTCATGAGCATTATTAGAGGGGCAGGTAGGAGTTTGTATACCTTGTTGGTAATACCGTCCGAACCGGGGGCTTTACGAGCTTGGAGCCCTTTTATGAAGTCGTGCACTTCGTCTGGAGTGACGGGAGGCAGAGGATCATCAGGATCTTCAACGGGTGGAAGGGAGGCTCTCCGTTCGACTTCAGCGTCGACCTTGTTCAGGTGAGCTTGGTCTACTGGTTGAGAGCTTGGAGAACACTGGGACTCTAGGCTGTCAGCAAGGCATTCGGCCTTTTCGGTGCTGTCGAACGCGACGCTCTTGTCGGGGCGGATGAGGGGAGGCATAGAGACCTCCTCAGAGGAGCGCAATTTCCTCTGAAGGCCAGAAGGCTTGGTGAGTGGACTCGAGTTCACTGAGCATCTTGTTCCAACCCTCTGAGCGAACCTCCCCTATGCGTTTCTTTACAGCACGCTGTAAATGGCGCATGTGGGCTTTGTTCGCGTCACAAGGGAAGGAGTCGTAGGCACGAATAGCCGCATTCTTCTCGGTTATCAAGTCACGTACGTCAGATGGTAGTTTCCAGCGATGGTCTTCCATCACCGGAACTTCCCGTGAACAATCCGTCAAAACGGATTGAACGTGCTCAGTAAACGAGTCGATTGCGGCCGTCGTGTCGGCGACTGACACTATGTGATCGGGGATGGACGTCACCAAAAAATATTGTCTTGTTTTCCTTTATATGAAGACAGGACTCTGCTGGAAGAGCCAACACTGGAGGGGGCAAGTTAGGCTGAGGCTGAAAAGGTGGTGATTGATTGGCACAGCTGCTGGAGAGATTATTAGTTAGAGACTCGTATCTCTCAGCATTGCACTTAACCAAATCCAGTAGTTCCCCAGCCTCAAACAAGCGGTCACTTAGTTGCCGTTGTGAAGTCTCATATTTTTCAAAAATATCCTTCAGCAAGTGCTCCTTCTATAATATATCATTATACAGGAGCTGGATATCAGTGTCATACTTTTCCCTACATTTATCTAACTCAGTAGTACAACTATTTAAACTTTTCGATAGGACAACACGTTCCTTTCTAAGCGCAAGTATTAATTTTAAGAGATTTTGTTTTTTATTTCTTCTCTGTGACCGTTTAATTAACTTCTTGATTTTTATGTATTTTTTTAATTTGTTGTGACTCATAACAACAGGACATAATGGTATGGTATCATCACCAGTCAAATCTATTGTTACAGCTGGCTCACACACTGGTTTTGATTTATTACCTACCAACTTATGAAATAAATTACTGGTGCTAGTGACCTGTTCGCTGACTTTGGTACACTCTGAGAGAGATAGTGCCTTTTGAGCTTCACACAATTTCAGTTCCAGTTCTGATATGCGATTCAAAGCCAGTTCGTGGGTGTCACTGCACTCCTGAAATGTTGACACAAGATGTTGTAGATGACTGTGCTGGTTGGCTAAGTCCAAGTGTTCTATGTGTAGCTGAGACAGCTCATTCTTGAGGGAGGTGTTAATTAAATTAACTAAATATAAGAAGTATAAGAAGTACCCGAGGGCACCACGAAAAAAAAATGATTTTTCACAAATGGTCACACAAAAATGAATACCTTGTAACACAAGTAATAATATGTTAATTACCACCAACACACAACAAATTGGAGTATGGATGTTTGTTACTCTTTCACGCTAGAGCTGCTGAGCAGATTTGGATGAAATTTGGCACACGGATGGTTTATGGCCTGGATTGACACAAAGAGTACTTTTATCCCGATGCTCCCACGGGATCAAGATTTGTGCGGGTGAGACCGCGGGGAGCAGCTGGTAAGGTATAATTTTTAAAAACTATGAAATCTTACGCATAGTAGTAAGTTGCTAAAAATGGTGGGTTTAGATTGCATACAGGTGCGTTTTTAACATTTTCGTTAGCCATAGCGATGATGAGTTATGATTATTAATGACTAGGTGCGAATTAAGGAACAGGTGATGCGAAGACAACAGGGAAGCACGTCGCCGAGTTATCAGCTGTTATAGTGAAGTGAAGGAATTGTGTAAACAGGTGGATTATCTAACCGTTATATTCTAGCTTTATAAGAATAGAAGTGATTTTAGAAAAAATTAAGGCTATTAAAAAGAATGATTGCCACTAAAAGAGTTGAAGACAAACGAAAACATTCACTTAAATATTTTTAATTAAACATATGAAATAAGACTAAATAAACGAATAAATAAGGAATAACTTGGAACAAACTCACAAAATGTCTAAGCCATCCCCTGGATAAACGATGGTCTGCAGTTTTCGTCATCCTTTGCCCGCGACGACGAGTCGAACAATCGACTGGTCCGAAGCCCGACGCCGGTCGACGTCTGGATGACTTCGTCCTCTGGGCGTGTGCAGTGCTACGTGAAGTTTCTTCAACAAGGTATTGATGATTCCTACTGGAACTGTCCCCGCTGAAGACTGCAACTGAAGAGCCTCGAATTCTTATTTATTTGCTTTTTCGAGACCGTTACTTTTGAAATTAAGACGACGAGATCCTTGAAGGACCAACGTTAGCGCGGGGAGCATCTAAAGAGTGGACTCCTGTATTTTAGGCAAGGATTTAATGCCGTGCTTATAACAATAATCAAACTGTTCCTGACAATCAGCTAATAATGAAACTAAAGTAAGAGGAGTATCGTCCGCCGCGGTGAAGTCAGAGGAAGTGAGTGGTCATCATGCCGGAGCCGTGTCATCATGCCGGAGCCGTGTCATCACCGCGCCGCGCCTCAGCCTGCCGATGTCGTGCTAATCATTCTGCCTGCGCGTGCAGACCGTGCGCAATGTGTTGAGTTGGGTTCGATTCCCAACAGTGCCCATTCTACTTTTGGATATTTCGAATAACAGCCGATCAAAACTTGAACGAGAGCTCAAGACATTAAAAATTTCGACAGGCGCTGCAATTATTGGATGGACACCGGTGAAGATCAAGAATGAGATATACAAAAACCGGAAACGGTTACTAGCGAGACCACAGACGAAGACATTGAAAAGTTTAAAAACAGCAACATTTAGCACAACAGCAGTGTCATAGTAAACAGCCGAGAAACCAGTTGAACTCCGCTAGAAGATTCACGGATGAAGCTCGACCTGAATCAACCCGGCTGCGACAAATCTCACCCGCCTCTCCACTATTCCAATGCTAATTTTAGGGTGTACTACTCAATTGGCTCTTCTCCTTCCTATCCTAAGCGCACGTCTTCCCTACCATTACAGTGTCCCCCGGTATATTCCTTGATATGCAATGGTCTTTGTAGCACCATGAAGCATGAGGCTTCAGGGGCTAGTGCAAATCTTGGGGTTCATTCGATTTATCGAGTCTGATCAAACCACACTGGGGTCGGTGCATTTAATTCATTCATTAACTATTTGCGAGCAAGAAGACACCTTGTTGTTGGTAGGTTATTGGTTTTGTTAATGGTATCTTTTGTTGTCTTACTATCTAGTTTCGTCTGAAGCTTGTTTAGTTTTGAATCCCAACGAAGGTTATCAGATTCTTTGTGTAGTCAAGTTTTTAAAAAGTTCTTGACTGTGATGAAATAAACTTATTACTATTTCAGGTATTTGTCTTTGTATAAATGTTGAGCAATGGGCCTCATCAGAAGGCTAAAAGTCACCCAAAGGGCAATGGTGAGGGCTATGCTTGGAGGTTCCCTACGTGATCGAATCAGAAATGAAGAGATCCGCAGGAGAACCAAGTAAACCGATATAACCCGAAGAATTGCCAAACGTAAGTGGCAGTGTTCAGGGCACATTGCTCGCAGAACCGATGGCCGAAGTGGCCGAAAGGTTCTCGAGTGGAGACCGCGTACCGGAAGCAGTGGCGTGCCTAGGGGTCAAAATTAGGGCAAGCCGACAAACTCTTACAAAAAACATGGTTACTCTTTTAAAAATATTTGTCTTTTACAATGTTCTCAAATTACAGTGTTAATGGGTATGGGAGGACAGTGTAGGCCTGTCAACAAGTACCATATGTTAAACAAATAGACTATGGTCTATAAATTTACAATCCACAAGGCCTACAACGTTCTCACATTTACAAAATATAAAATAATCTAATAAAGTAAAATCAAAAACTAATGTAAAATTGTAGGCATATAATGTCAAATTATGATAATATTATGTCAGAGTTATGTAAAAAGTCAATTTCTAATAATACAAAAAAAAACACCATTATTTGGGAGCAATTATTAGAAATTACATAGTGATGCCGTTTATGAGGTACCAGGGAAGCCACATGTGAAGAAGGAATTATTGCCAAACTTTCTTGTCTTCGACGTAGTCTTAAATCTTATAATATGCTTTTTTGATGAGGACACGTTTGATGTGGGTTTTGAACTTTCCATCGCTAAGTTCTGTAATCAACTTTGGCAACTTGTTATAAAAGCGGATACTGTTTATCAGAAATGATTTGCAGAAATCTTGCAAAATATGGGTATAATAATTTCATTTTTACTATGTGTATTTATATTATGAAAATTGCTTCTTATTTTAAAAAGTCCTGAGTTTTTGCGAAAATACAAAATACTTTCTAAGATATAAAGAGAAGGCAGAGTTAGTATATCAATTTCTTTGAATTTGTTTCTAAGAGAGTCGCGAGGGCCCATTTCATAGATCGCGCGGATTGCCTTCTTTTGTAAAATGAAAATTTAATCTATGTCAGCTGCTGATCCCCACAGCAGAACGCCATAAGCCATAATACTGTGGAAATAAGCAAAATAAATTAACCTAGTTATGGCTATATCGGTCAACAGCCTTATTTTTCTTACTGCATATGCAGCTGAACTTAATTTACCTGAAAGAGCTCTAATGTGAGCGCCCCATTGCTATGTTAAATCTAAAGTAATTCCTAGAAATACAATTTCCGTAATAGCATCTACTTTCTTGCCATCAAGTTTTAAATTTAAACCCACTTGGTAATGAGAACTTGACACATTTAGTTTTGTTCGCATTGAGTAAAAGATTATGAGCTGCAAACCATTTCGAAAGCACAGCCAGACTATCATTCACATGTAATACATCTTTTCTCTCTATTTTAAAATTAAGAAAAGTGTCATCAGCGAATAAAATGATATCTGATAAGTTAGCCATCATTTAACGAAGATCATTAATATAAACTAGAAATATGAAAAGGCCAAGAATTAAACCTTGAGGCACGCCCATCTTAACTAAGGACCCCGAGGACGTCGCCCCGTTAACGTTTACATCGCCCCGTTAATCATAGGTAACGACATTTTAGTAATAACTATCACATCACTTTAAATAATAAAATAAATTATAACCACAGCACCTGGAAAATACTCTTTCAAAATTGAAACAAAAATTGTCGCGTCGCGTCATTGCGTACGTTCGTGTTAGCTATCTCGTAACTCACTTCACGCGATCAACGCGGATAGTGCATTTGCGCGAACGTAATGCCTGTCTTTTTTATGGGTTTACGTATGTTGTTGTGTATTATAATTTTATGAGGGCAAGCCGGGCTTTTTGGATTCTATGAAAGTACCGCCGTCGACCGGAAAACGTGGTGATGGAAGGCCTCTCACAAGGTGTTCCGATGACCTTTTGAAGGCCGCAGGAATCCGCAGGATGCAGGAAGCACAGAACCGGTCGAAGAGGCGGTGCTTTTTCATTTTCTTTTTTTTCGTTGATGATGTTGAGATGTTTACTTTTTGAGGAGGTACACAACAACTACTCGGAAATAATATGTAAAGAAACTTGTAAGAATATTTAATCGTCCTATATTTGTCATAATTCTTTGTTTGTTCGGAAAATCCGATAATTCGGGATCTTTCTGATAACTTTTGTTTTCAAGCTTCGTCTGTGAGTTCATTGACCTCTAAATAGTAGTGACGCGTAACGGTCAAGAGGCCGACTCCGGGATATTCTGAAAAAAATATCTAGATGAAAATACTGATTTCACATTTGATCTTGATTGTGTTAATGGGAGCCATCTAACGATCATAGCAACGTAACATTTGGATTGGCAAAGTAATTACTGCAAGCAAATCCAGTTCCGGAAAAAAAAAACAACTAGATGAATTTAAATATTACTTTAAATAGATACATGTACCTACAACTTATATACTTTGGTACATAGGTTGTGTACATAAGCAGTCTATAATACTCCTACTACGGTCTTTTTCCAAAAACCCAAGTGATTTGTATTGGGTTACTTATGGCATTTACTGTTCTATCCGTTATACAAAACTGAATATCTTAAAATAACAAAGTTTACAATAGCAAAACAATAGAAGAAAACTATTTTTTTGCTCACCTTATAGAAAAGAGGGCCATTAAGTACGTCCACGCATTATCCTTTTTACCGAATCGAATTATCCGAATATGTTGATCTTTTTCTCACGTTATATTTTCAGTCGGTCCTCGAGTTAGGGATAATGCGGCTAGGAAGGGGCTACTCTTCTTTCTACCCACCGCTAGTCCGCTACCTACCTCCATTACCTTAAGTAACTCGATAATGTCTGTATCTGATGGTTAGATGTAGAGGCCAAGAGCAAAGATGCTTCACAAAAAACAAAGACTAGCCATTGTCACGTAAAGAATTGTACTTTTCTGTTCGAGCCTAATTGTAGACTCTCTTAAAAAGCACAAGCACATTGTCTTTGTACTTCAAATTCTCAATAAAAGAAAACATAAAAATACACTTTTACCAAAAATAATTCACCCTTTCTTTTTGATAATTGAAATTCGGGTATTCAGCGTTCGTGTTAACATTTGATCTATGAATGCGAGGTGCGTTTTTGAGGCCAAGGGTGTTATATACGTGTTACTACTTACAACTGTTAAAACTTACCTATTACTGCATAGCTTGTATTTTCCTTCAAAGCGTATTGACCCATTTGTTTGTTTATAAGTATTTAACAACGAGTTGTATGTTTACCTTGTATGCACTAAGTACTAGTTATTAATATACTAGCCAATAACTGTTCTACTACAAGGAAAATATCTGTTTTTATAAAAGAAGAGACGATCATTGAAAACTACAATTGCTAACTGCAAGTTCGCGATTGAAAAAAACTGTGTAATACTGAAATTTCATACATTTTTATTGCTCTAGAGCATTAAAGACTCGCTTTATACTGAGTTTTTAGTGTGATTGTGATGAAATTAAAGCATAGTTGGAAGAAAAAATAATTTTGTTGTCCGTTTTTTCTTTTGCTGATAGCTGACCCCATTCCTGGAATAGCTGCTGGCGAACTTCTTCAAGTATTTGATATTGCGATAAAGTCTGAGTATTCTTTAGGTTTTTATTACATAACGTGGACTTCCTTCTACTTCTTCAATGAGTCTATTTGTAACTATATTTTTGTCCGAAATCGACATTCTTTCTCTATTTTGTAGTAGAGTAGTTAGCTTACGCGAATAAATCCGTTCGGTGAAGCGATGCGCTCTGACGACGGGGGCGGTTGGTCCGTTGTCGGCGAGGGCAACTTTATTGTCGCTTTGTGCTCACTTGCATTGCAACCAATAGACGGGGCGACAGTTGCGTCCCCTGCCTGTCTCCAAACCCGCCTACAGAAAAGTCTCCCGGCCGTCGCGTCGCTACATGCACCTACAGCCGAATACCTGCACGAGTAGGGGTTTGTCTATTTTATTTTATTATTTGACAAAATGACAGATTTCTTTTATTTTGCTGTCATTTTGTCTATTATCCCGTGGACAAAACTCGTTTATTTTGTGGTCATGCTATGCGAGCTGATGTGAGGGACCAATTAGTTGCGGAGTCGAAAGTTGCTCGCGCGCACTGCCTGGCGCTCACGTGAAGAGAGGGAGGACCATGTACATTGTTACCGTATGAGAGATGAGATGAGACATTGTTCACGAAACATGTCACAGCATGTGGTAGGACGACAATCGAAATAACACTTGGAACGTCACAACACTATTATGTACTCATCGCTCTAAATCGTGGGTACTGGGTAGCAACAGTTGGATATTCCGCACAAAGACCACTAAAGTCCCGCTGAGAACTACAAGCTCGCAATTTTGTTAACTTTCCATCCGGAGTTAAACTATTTCAATTGGAACCTCTAACTTGTTAATAACAAGTTGTTATGGTCCACACAAATATTTCTTCTTCAGATTAAATATGGAACCTCTTCTGTGGGGAGCTGTACTGACGAACAGTGATATTCTATTTCCTGAAGATTGTGTATTTACTGGTGTTCTGGTACTCTGTGGTCGCACGTTGAAGAGACACAGCCTAAATATTGAATGACTGAATAACAGACTACGGAACAAATTGGATAACAGGACCAGAGTGCAGGTCCCAAACTACGTTTGTATGTATTGTTGTGATAAAGTTATGTTGTGATATTGTAGTGGAGTATACTCGCATACTAGGCGTGTTTGGGTGCTGCCTTTCTAATAAATAATGTGATATGGTATAAATGTAATTCTGGTTTTTGTATTCGTTATAAGATAAAATATGTAATAATATAAAAGAGAAATAGATTCAATATGATTCTCGAATATGAATTCCTATATTTATTCATCCATACCTACTCTGGTACGGTGGTTCCCACTGTTATTGGCTCTCGATATAGATTCTCAAAGTCAATGTGAACACTCGCGTATTCACCACGGACTCACGGAGGTTATTACTTTCCGTCCGATATTGTTTAAAAACATTGTAATTTACTAGCACTTTATGCATAAATTATTGAAATCGACAAGTTTGTATAAAACACATCCGAACACGTGAACTCTTAAATAACTAACATCGATATTATCATGTTATTTTTGAATGTTACGGGAAAAGAGAAAAAATATATATTGAAAGTTCAAGGAGAGTTTTGGATTTTTCAAAGTTCAAGGAGAGTTTTGGAACATTAGATCGTTCTTTGACTCAAGAGAATTGGATTGTACAAATGATTGAAAACAGGAATGGGAGGATAAAATTAGGATGTCTCAACCGGGATGTTCGCACTTTGTTTTACACTAGCGACAGTGTTGTCAAAAATATTTAAAAGATTAATAGAACCCCAAATACAAAAATACATAAACCTTCATAACGCTCAATTTGGTTTTCGTGCTCAGCATGCAACTGACACTGCTATATTTGCTTTGAAGAAAACAGTTAAATATTATTTAGACAGAAAAACAAATGTATACGCATGTTACCTACATTTAAGTCGTGCATTTGATACAATAAATTATAACATGGTATGGGACAAAATGTTCCAAACCGGTACACCACATGACACTGTTTACATCATAAAGTATTGGTATGAAGGCCAAGCTAACGCAGTAAAGTGGGGGGAAGCCGTGTCTTGTGATTATGTTCTCGGAACGGGCGTAAGACAGGGCGGATTAACATCACCCTTATTATTTAACCTTATTGTGAATGATTTGATAGAGGAGCTGGGATCGGCTGTTCAGTTAACAACGTACCTGTAAATAATCTTAGCTACGCCGACGACATGGTTCTGCTCAGTCCGTCTGTCACAGCAATGCAAACGTTGATAGGAATATGTGAGGGATATGCGGATAAGCATGGTCTTAAGTATAATGATAAAAAGTGTCAAACAATGTGTTTTCGCTACGACAACAGCACATTACATATACCGGACATATTCTTATGCAACGCTAAGTTGGAATCTGTCAAGTTCTTCACATATTTAGGTCATATACTGAATGAAAAACTGAAAGATGAGGATGACATTGAAAGACAGAGACTTTCTATCGCTGCCAAGAGTAATATGCTGGCACGATGATTTGCGAAATGTTCAAATCAAGTTAAAATCACGCTGTTTAACGCATACTGCTGTAACCTTTACACCTGTGCCTTATGGTACAAATATACGCATCGTGCTTACAACACTTTACGTGTTCAATATAATAACGCATTCAGATGCATACTGGGCCTACCTTGGCGGTGTAGTGCGTCCGTCATGTGTGCTGGAAACGGGGTAGATGACTTTCACGCAGTCATGAGAAAGTCGCAGGCCTCCTTTATGAACCGCATACATAAATCTGACAATGGAATAGTGAGGGCCATATACGAGGTAAACTGTTTCTTCGTATATGGCAATTAGTATTCCAGCTAAAGTTATTCTTATCTATTTTAATGTAATGTACTATTGGTATTAATTGTATTGTAATCATATATAAATTATCATTAATGTGTAATTTGTAATCTTGTGCAAATTCTCTATGGGTGTATTCTCGAAATAAAGATGATTTGATTTGATTTGGTTTTTCAGGTAAGTAAGCATTTGGAGCTGGTTTGTTTGTCTTGAGCTAATGGAATAACAAAAGATATATACTGTTTTGTTTCATCTGATAGATGTTAAGGAACCTGGATTTCCGTGTGATTTTTTTTCTCCCTTTAGGATTCATAGCAGCAGTTTCCCGCGTGCTCGAGGTAACATCACCAATCTTTCTATTTGCAGACTTTGTAGGTTCAGAGTTCATATTAACTAGACATCACCAGGCTTTTGTCAGTTATTGACTGTAGAGCTCATTCTGCAGGTGTCATGCATTTCTGCATTTAGAATCAGATTTCGGCCAGATAAAAAAGAAATAAATCTACTGCTGCCACAGTATTTTTTGCAGTCGGAGTCTGAGTTCTGAGTGCTACCTGACCCTTACTTGACAACAATCCGACCATTGAACAAAGAATTTATGTTCAAACACTTTTTCCTAACTTTTAGTTAGTCAGTTGACTATCAGACGCATCTACCCTTGAAAAGGCTCAGAACAACAAAAAATCTTGGACAGAAATGGCCGAACTGACCCATATTAAAGTCTATAAATTATTCTAACTGAAGATTAGGGTCTGACATTGACCCAATAATGTTTCACGAGCATAATTGTAATTACTGCGTATAAAAGTAAGTAATATTGACGACATAAATAATATGATGAAATGGCGCCTGGTTTGTATCACAAAAAAAAACATTATTAATAGTAATTATGAACGAAGATGTCCGTTGAAGGATTTGGGTAATCTACAAATATTTTATTTTTATTTTGGACAAAACACTTGTACACTTTTCATAAACCATCTAAACGCAGCTTGGTATATATGCTTATGCAGTATTTCTTATCCCAGTGTCAGACAAGAAACATAATTCACGATAAGTTTTTATATTCCTTCATGTCTATTCTGTAAACACTTAGCCAATAAGCCTCTGGGGCAGATCTCTTTTACATTCTGTAATAATTTATTCTGATTTTAACAATTAATAACTTTGTGTGTGGCACGCACTAAATTATTAATTGTTTTGATCATGTACTTTTACAAATTTTGTAGATACATATGTGAGCACCATGTATTTATCAAATAATTAATTTACCTGCCATTGCTTTATATTTAACTCTTTTTACTTATTGCGGTAGGTATAGTAATTTTATTCTTGGTACATGGTATAATATTGTTTTAATTTTTGTGAATGTGAGGACTATGTAGGTTATTGCATTTTTTTTTTCTTCTTTTAATGATGATGGTCTGGCTGTTTGAGTACTTTACGCGGCCTCCCCAAATGTCCTTTCTTTTGTATTGTTCGTCGGATCGTTGAGCTCCTTAGTTCTGAGTTGAGCTGCACGATGATTGACAAATGCGTGCACTGACTGGACAGGTCCACTCAAATCCGTGTGGTTCTTTCCTCAAAAGACCATTTCAGACACCAGTCTACATAGTCCTCATATGATACGACCAAGATTATTTTCATATTTTATTTACACTTTGACATTGATGCACTTTATATATGCAATGACATTTACTTTGTAAAGGATTATACTATTTTAATTATTGTGAATGTGAAGACATTGTGGATTTGTTGTATTTTTTAATGCATTTTTTTTTGAATTATTAGTTTTAATCATGGCCTGGCAGTTTGAGTAATTTATGCGGCCTACCCAAATGTCCTTTCTTTGGTAATGTTCGTCGAATCGTTTAGCTCCTTTAGTTCTGTGTTGAGCTGCATGACAACTGACAAATGCGTGCACTGACTGGACAGGTCCACTCATACTGTGTGGTTCTTTCCTCGAAAGACCATTTCAGATATCAATCCACATGGTCTTCACATGACCTGACCAAGATTATGTCTGGACTTTAAAAGAGACTGTGACCTCTGAGTTTGTTTCGGCGTTTCTTCTCAGAGTAGTCAGATAGGAAATGCCGATCTCACCTAGTTTTTAAAATATGATTGACGTGTAAAAGTGTTTGTACAAACCTATTTACAGAAATAAAATCATTTATCATTTATCACATGTAATTTAATAATTTATGTATTTACAGGTACAAAATTTTGTAAAACATTTTAAAAGAGTGAAGGTGTATCTTGCCAATTCTTCTCTTCTCTACGAAACTACCTTTTGGAAAGGGCATCTAGTTTTTTTATTGTAAATTTTCATTTTCAAAAGTGCATTTTATGTGGCCTCTTCGAAATAAATGATTTGACTTTAAAATAAAGTTTATAAAAATTCAAAACGCTGCACGTTAAATAAGTTTTAAATATAATATTTAAATTGGAATTGCGAATGACTTGAGACCTCAGGTACTAAGTGAAGAATAATATTTGGGAATAATTTATATTTTTGTGTGCCGATATATATTCTTTCGGCAAATATTTGATCCATAAATAACTTCGACAGTAGACAGTGCCGCGCTACGAACTCTGAACTTTACTGTGTTTAGTATGTCACCGACAAATGCTTAATTGAAAGCCTGTCTTTTTATAAACCGGTCAACGAAACTGCGTCGTGCACTATCTTTAACACGCTTTTATTAGCTTTAGTTGTGTGTACTTTTATTTTGGTACATAGTTTTAACAAAGCGCTTCACGTTTTTTAATTGAATCATTGGATATAAAAGAGGAACTACTACAAGTCAATATTATTTTGTGTGGGATTAAAGTGGGCTTTAATTAGTTTGTTTTTAAACAACATATTTTTATTATTTACTTTTTAGCCTGATTATATTCTTCATTTAGTAAATAAGACCAAAGTACACGAAGTTATGACTTGAGCTGTTCACTAATGCTTATCACCTCTTGGCTTCATCATCAGGCCCTCGTTACTAAGCCCTATTGGACTCGTCAAAACGAATCATACGAGCCCAAAGTCGAGCGGTTTACTAGTAGCCACTGAAGAGCCCAGCTTATGACTATGGCCGCGTTCACACCAGACATATTGTCGCTGGCTGTGAGCAACTTAACGCAAGCTTTTACATGGATTTTCAATTTTTCGTTCCACACTCCCGTAATAGCGTAATAGCTAATCGGCGGCTGACTAATATGTCTGTTGTGAAGGCGGCCTAAGAGTTCCTCTAAATGAAATCACTTGGCAACATGGACTGGTTAAGTTACAATTACCGTTGAAATGGCTCATCTAAGTACCTTATTTCTCAACCAAATCGAACTTGAAAATAGGCACAAAAGACTAAGTGACCTTAGTCTTTTATGCCTATTTTCAAGTTAATAATTTAACATTGTTTTCAGAGAATAACAAGACACGTCATTATTGACAACATTTGAATGAAATTATACGAAATAAATAGTATTTTCGTTAATAGTCGTTTATATTTCGATTATGTAAGGTCAAATTTCCGTAGTTCTTACAATCAAAAACACATATAAATTTCGTTAAAAACTCTTCCCTGTTAATAATAATACAAACTGAGATACGGCATTGACCCAAATCCAAAGTTTAGCTACAATAAAAAATGGAAGTAATAGTAATTTGATTAAAGTGAACATAATAACCGCTTGTATTTCAATACCCGGGCCACGCATGAAAGCTGTTCGCAGCGGCAAGTCCAGTCCGTCGTAGGCCCGCGCGCCGCCCGCCCGTGCTACGCAGCTACGAAGCTACGCCGTAGAGGCGCGTGTTTACACTTTGTGTAGCGAACTTTATAAGTTTTCTTGGAGAAGGGTAAGTGATAATATTTTATTATACATAAAAATATATATATAAAATATACTACTCATAGTCTCGGTTTAGTAAACTCTTTATAATTATGAACTGTGCAGTAAATATAAAAAAAAAATGCAGTTATATAAATAATCTGAACGGTAAATAAATTTAACTTTATAATTGTTTAGTTCATTCGTTCAGTTCATGAATACTTGTTTAGGTAGCATTATCGGTGAATCGTAAACACAATGTTTGTTGAGCTTTCACGTTAACTAGTCGGAATATTCCCCATAAATTATTTGATAACGTCGTAAATTATTCACAGCACTGCTTTTAATGAGCATTCTATGAAAATGAGCATAACATGTTTACATAATTTCACTGAATTTATGTGAATACTGCCCAATACTGCCTTTGTTGAACGAGTAAAATTCCCACTTCCAATCCGATGTGTTCAGTTTTATTCGCAGTGACATATTTCATAATACAATTATATAGAAATTAACCTTATTTAACTTTTGTAAGTGAATTATGACTTGAAGTTCAATTTGTGCTTTTTGAGTTGAGTAAAGATTTGTGTGTTTCTGGTTTTGGCATTGGTGTGTTAATGGCATTTCCTTCCTATTTCTTCACGATGGGCAAAATGGATGATTGAGTGTTGCAAGAGGATGCTACTACTAATATTCTCTATATTATCTTCAGTGACACCTGACGGAAGAGTGGGTCTACGGCTTTGCCGGGAACCAGACAATATGCGTACAGCAAACATATCATTAACGCCTACCTAAACTAAACTTAATTCACTTCAAAAACAACATTTAATTTTAGTATTATATTGCACAGTACTTCAATCGAAACTAACGAAGCCTTCACAGCGAGGCGCGTCCAGCTGTCTGTGGCGTCACGTACTGCATTAACATATACATTTGATACTATGATATTACGTAGCAGCGTTACTGACCTACACGTATATAAGTGGAATGGGACAAGCACAACTTATAAAAAAAAACTACATAAAAGCATAGGCAGGGAAGATTGGGGATTATTGCTTGAAGGGCATTCTACGAAACTAAGTCATCTTCAAAATAATAAAAGATGTCCATTTAACATTTAACCGTTAATAGTTTCATGTTTTTCAATAGTAAATCATGTACTTATCAAAGTGTAATTTATGTTTTGATTTTGGGGGATTGAACTGCATGTGTCGTTGCTAAGGAAGAGCTTCCTATACATCTGCTTCTTCCCTGCCCGGCCTGGTTAGCGGAAATCGTGGAAATTGAACGAGAACAAAGAAGAAAAATCGAGAAGCACAGACGGGTCTCTATGATACCTACTACCTATAGATTATTGTAGACACGTAATTAAATGCGATTAATAATCTATTTTCACGAAAGACTCTCACCCTTTAGAAAGCAGTCTCGAAGCTATGAGTAAAAGATAAATGCTTTCATCAACTTGATACCTACTTTAGTTACCAATATCGCTGCTTGTAACGAATACCTCACACATAACAATGCTTTACTTCACCGGTAATATCCAGCACTGAAACCACAGAGCATGTTTTTGCAATTGTAACGTCCAACGTGTGCTCAGCGTCAAAGTGAAGCGAATGAACTAACTTTGTGTTGCTCTTGGCTCTCTGGGCACAGTCATTACTTGACTCGTTTATGTGAAGATGGCAGAGATTTGTAATTAACTTCTGAGTTCTACAGTTAAACTGAGATTGTCTTGAATATTAATTTATTTATTCCCACGTTATTATTCATAACTTCAGCTGAAAGACGTCCTCTGCTGGACATAGGCCTCCCCAAGTATCGCCACTTGGACCGGTTCTGTGCGCCTCGCATCCAGTGGATTCCTACGGTCTTCACCAGGTCATCTGTCCATCGGTCCACTGCTGCACTGTGGCATTGGAAGGCCTCCCACAAGGCCTTTCAACGCTTTGTTTTCTGGAATGCGGCCGAAACTCGGTATGATTTATTCAATGAATCTGACGAACAGTATTGATCACCGTAATTCATAATGTAGTTTTATTTTCATTACGCTTGTGTTTTAAAAACGTTAGTCGCCGTTTTTTATGTTAAATAATTTTTTTTTTTTTTGATTTCTAACATGCAAAGCAAAAGTCATCTATGCTTATTATTATGTTAGAAGCAGTAGGAGTTTATTGCAGGGGGGGGGGTGACAAACCAATATAACCTGAAATAACAATAAAAATATAACTTTTGTTTGTGGGGGCCGGCGATAAACTTACACTAAACAAAGTTTAATGGATAATAATTCCTGTCTTTCTCTTTTCAGTTAGGTATGTTTTAGCTATATGTATTTATTGTCTGATCCTATTTTGAACATTAATAGTAGCCAAATGTCTAACATATGAACAAGCATGGAGGACTTTGCAGTCGGGATTTTTGTGTTTTTTATTGATGTGTTTTTAGTTGTGGTCCTTAAAAATTAAGTCAATGGTCTCATTCTATTAAAGAATCCAACCAAGCAGGCCGCTAGCGTATTTCTTATTATATCGTAGGTATTTCTCATTTTATATATTTATTTGTTATGGACATGATCTTGTTACACTTTTTTTGTAATGCTTACGATGACCACTTTAACCTGATTCCCATAGTGCAGTTTTCGAAACCACTTTTAATTTTTAACTTCAAACAATGGCATCTCACAGCCGCCATGTTTTTTTTAAACGTTTCTTATCTAAGAACATTTGGGCGGTCAAGACGTATCTAGCGATGTTTTAGTTATGTGTCAAGTGGTTTGAAAGATATGAGGTAAATAAAGAATATTACATACACACATACAATATATGCGCGAAAAACATAACCCTTCCCTTGCAGTAGGACAAACAGAGCATTCAGAGGCCTTTGAATGTCCAAAACTCTAAACAAAAGCAAGGCACCAGTCGTAAATCACGACAAAAACCAAAACAAATTTTCTGGAAAACTGTCCAATGCTAAGATCTCACTAAATGTTTACGACGCCATAACACATGACACCGCCAATAAAACTTATGATAGGTATAATAACGTTGGTTTGTATCAGCTCGTAAATGTAATGCCTTGTCTGCACTACTGTATGTTTGTAGGGCGTCATACATGCTTAAAGGTCATGAGTACAGGACAAAGAGCTATTCGATCGTGAATACAAGGATTTATCCAGTCAGAGATGTCGCGACCATACGTGAGGATCTGTCAACAGTATATAACTAGATACTATACAAACGTGCATGCATGGCTGCATATATACGAGGAAAAGTCCAACAGCTCTTTGAAACAGGAGAAATCGTGATAATGAAATATTCACTGAGCGTTACAAGAGATAGAATATCACATACATATAATAGGGTACTTTTATGTGATTTCACCTTTTAAAACAGGTGTTCGGGTGAATTTCAACAGCCTCCTTTAGGATTGCCGCTATGGGATCTGGAGGCAAAAGCCCTCGCGCACGTATGGGAGTGGCGCGAGGAGGCAAAACGCCGGAACGTAACTCCGCTGCTGCGAGAAACCACGGAGGACACGGTGGAGCATACGGTGGTGCATACCCTCATGCACCCCCTAGTCGTTGCAGGAGACGCCCTGGGCGTCGGGAGTCGCCTGGAGATTCCCAGCCACCGTAGGCGCGGGCTTGCTCGCCGTAAGGTAAGGACAAGACCCGCGTCGACGGCGCGTCGTGTTCCACAATTCGAAAAAGAAATGTGACCCTGGCACAGGCAACTGAAGGAACACGGGTGGGTTTTAGTCAGTAAAAGTCTGACACGCCCTCCCGCTCCACCCACAGCTCATTTGATGATTTACACCCACAAAAAAAAGGGTGAATTTCAACAACTACTCTTTTTGCCTAATTTGGCGGAAACTGTTTGTAGAATTTTAGATTATTTTGTAAACTGATGTAAGCAAAAAAACTTTATTTTGTTACATTTATAAGATTTCAGTAGTTTGCGAAGTAGTTTGCGAAGTAGAATATGTGACATCTACCAACCCGCACTGTGCCCGCGTTCTGGATTACGGCCCACGCCCTCTCACAGAGAGGAGGCTTGATATTCATGTAGCTTCATTATAATACGTTTAAAACTAAAACCTTTCTAGAAGGACTTTCGAAGAACTAAGTATTACCATGGAACACTCGATACTACTTTGTCCATCAGTAACTGTGTCCAAGATAATTTATCGTTGTTATTTATGTGATATCTGTAAGTACCAAATAACATTTAGTTCGTGTCACCTCGTAAATGTTATGTCGTGTCCGACTGCATGGTATAGTGTCTATGGGATATTATGATATAATGCATGTTGGCATTGAAGGTAGGTATCATTGTTATATGAGATAGCATTGTATAAAAACACATTGCACTTTGTACATTTGTTGTTAATAAAGGGCATTATGCACAGTTTTAAGGCAGAAATCAGCAGGCGACGGCCGACATTGCACCCATCCAAAGTGGCTGACCGCAACGACACTATTGGTTTCTGTTTGTGTGATAATTTCGTAGGTAACGACAGTGCCGCTGGCTGATGCGCAGGAGCGGCGACTGCAGACAAATCATATGGGCATGATTAAACGAACTGAATAAAAGAACAGACAACAACTACGACTGAAACAGTAAACTTCGCTTTTCAAATCGATTGGTGATCGCGGTTTTTGTTAGTACGAGTATTAGCAAAACCAGAAAACGATGTTGGCTATTTTCACATAATCCCTTCGTTGTCTTAGAAGGATACTTACGTATAAAAAAGGGTCTAATCTCTGCCTCTTTATGTCGGAAATAACCAATGTAGTGAGTTAACAATTCCCAGTTTGTTTTAGTGGGTGTAACACAAAAATAGGCAGCGAATTACATCTCTCTGATTTTTCCTTGTAACCACGTTCGTATCATTATTTCCGGAGCTTGCTAATTGATTGGTGGCTAGTTGGCTAGTAATACAAATCATTAATAGTTATTAGTTGTAGAAACAACTTCTTCGAAGAGGCGTTGTTAACAGATCAATCACAATTATATATTACTAGCTTCTGAACGCGACTTCGTCCGCATGTAGTTTCTTGTTCCCCCGACCCAGCCCCTCGCATGGCATCACCTGCCCGCGCGGTGACTTCGTCCGCGTGTAGTTTCTTGTTCCCCCGACCCAGCCCCTCGCATGGCATCACCTGCCCGCGCGGTCACTTCGTCCGCGTGTAGTTTCTTGTTCCCCGACCCAGCCCCTCGCATGGCATCACTTGCCCGCGCGGTCACTTCGTCCGCGTGTAGTTTCTTGTTCCCCCGACCCAGCCCCTCGCATGACATCAGCTGCCCGCGCGGTCACTTCGTCCGCGTGTAGTTTCTTGTTCCCCCGACCCAGCCCCTCGCATGGCATCACCTGCCCGCGCGGTCACTTCGTCCGCGTGTAGTTTCTTGTTCCCCCGACCCAGCCCCTCGCATGGCATCACCTGCCCCCGCGGTCACGTCGTCCGCGTGTAGTTTCTTGTTCCCCCGACCCAGCCCCTCGCATGGCATCACCTGCCCGCGCGGTCACTTCGTCCGCGTGTAGTTTCTTGTTCCCCCGACCCAACCCTTCGCATGGCATTAACTGCCCGCGCGGTCACTTCGTCCGCGTGTAGTTTCTTGTTCCCCCGACCCAGCCCCTCGCATGGCATCACCTGCCCGCGCGGTCACTTCGTTTTTGCTTAGCGTTCTTTCTTACTTTTTATTTTTGCCGGCTCCTAATGGTCAAAGCGTAATGTTAAGTAGGCTATGACCTTCCTAAAAAATTAGGCTATTAAATACAAAAATGTTTTTCTTAATCCGACCGCTACTTTTATAGATTAGCGCGTACAAACAAACAAACTCTTCAGCTTTATTATCATCCTTATTCGTAAAATTAATTGAGTAGTAAGTATAATTTGTTACAAGCAAAAAAAGCTTATAAAAATAAATAATATTGTCGTATTATGACTTTACGATTAACACAGAGTTGATTATTGTGGGTATGGGGATTATAGTCCTTATCCATTAATCAAGTTAAGTTCATTTGTTTGAGGGGAGTCCCATGCCATTTTGGTGACGTCACCAGTTTACGGTCAACATTCAAGGTTTTGTCACCACTACGTCACACGTCCGCAGTCTCTGGTGAAGGTCTCATCTCTTTATGTAGCAGAGGTCCTTGGAAATGTGTGTTGATCCATCGGTTGTTTACAACATAATTTTCCAATATCCTTCCGAAGTATTTTTATGAACTTAGTGTTTGTTGTTTAAAATACCACATTGTTGAGTATGTCCTAAGCGTTAAGCCAAACCTATCGAGAATGTCAGCAATGATTATTTTCTGTTGTAATATAAAATAATTCTGACTCGAAATGTGTCTTTCTTAGCTAGTTTTTGACTTTTTATATAGGTTATCTCTTGAGAGAATAAATCTTTTTTCACCTATGTTCATCCATCATGTAGTAGAGAGAGCCGTGCTATTTCACGTAAAGGCCGTGTTACATAGTGATGAACTAGATAACATTGACCCTTGTTGCTACCTGAGTGACATACGTCATGAGTTGCGCTGTGGGACTGTTTCGGCGCCCAGCGGCCGCAGTAAGGTCATTCAATTCGTGATCTCTTTGGAAATCCATTTATTATGTACTAGAGACACGCCCGTACTCAGCTTAGGGGAAAATGTTCTGATGTGGCGACATGTAAATACATCAACATTTTCTGTGCTATATTTAAGTTAAATATTAATGAAAAGTAATCGACACATAAACCTTTCAAAATAAATTCTCTAAATGAAGGTGAAAACCGCAACAAATCTACTGTGTAATTTAAATCTAATAGAGATATATTCGATGTAGATTGTAAAACGCTTTTTCCTTTTCTATCATCTACCGGAATAAAAAACCTACAGAATTTAAGTTAAGTTAATCCGAATGAACTCCGCTGATCCGAATGAAACCCTTTCGTAAAATTCATTACAGTTATAGCACACCAGATACAGGCAAAGTATTTGGTGTGCTATATAGAGTATTCTAGATGTTTTTGTATAATAGTAGCTGTCCATCCCCACGTCACAGATAATCCGTCTTCCAATTACGATGCGATGTGCGTAAGAGTCGTGAAAGCATAATAAATACAAATGTAAACAAATTCTGGACTGCTCCATTTAAATACATTCTTTGGATAGGGATTTAGGCTGTATTGAATTTATCACTTCTGAGACCGACTGTGTGGCGTCAAGTGTCACTGGGCAAGCATTACCGACGCATTGACCTATCTAGAGATCGAACTCTAAACCAGACTCTTAATTAATGTGCCCTCAAATGATGTTCGCATGCTAGAACCGGTTAAGCTTTGTCATCTCGTACTATAGACAGAGTAAACTATTAACGTTATTACAGCTTTTGCTCACGACTTCGTCCGCTCACAGACTTTAATTCCCTGTTCATGCATTTAGTGGTGAAGTTCCTCACAATTCTTCTTTATGCACATCCATCCTTCCTTACTGCCATTATTATCATCATCTGCCTTGCCTTTCAAAGTCACACCATTTATTTCAAATAGGCACATAAAAGGCACTTTGATTTCAACATTTACATTAAAATAGAACTGATTCTAAGCGCCTGTTCCAAAAGGTAGTTTCATGTGGAGAAGAATAGGCAAGAATCTCCACTGTTACTCTTTTGTAAAAATGTTTTACAATTATTCATTAAATGTGAAGACGATGCACATAGAGTAAAATTACTTTACCACAATGGGTAAAAATTATTACCAATTAAGCATACTTACATAAAGTCACGCCTTCTTCCTATAGAGGTAGGCAGAAACCACAGAACGCCATCTGCTCCTTACATACTCCTTTTGCTTCGTTACGTTCATACATTAAGTCATACACGCACGCCGGTTGCGAGTGCTACGCACCTGACCTTTCTGAAGGACATCACCAATAAAGTCACTAGATGTCCTCCTAGGGCGTCCCCTCCCGGCGTTTCCGCTCACATCTATCTTGTAAATACCATTCGTTAGTTTCCTTTCATTCATTCTCTCAACATGACCAAACCGGCTACGCATACTCGTTTCAATTTTTATCACTACATTGTCTGTGAAACCGACCCTTTGCCTTATCAAATCATTCCTCAGCCTATCCTACTCGTATATATTTAATAACCTTAAAATTAATCTAGAAAACACAATTTACATCTCATTTGAACAAAGAACAAACAATAAGAAACTAGATATTAGTTATGGCGACAAAAGTATTCGCAAGACTGATTGTGCTAAATTCTAGGTATCTGGATCGATAAAAAGAGTTTACGACACAAAAATAATATTTGCGCAATAATAATTGAAAACTTTCATTTTGCTGTGTCTAAGTGGGTTAGTGGACACAGAATTATGGACAATACAGCTTTTCTATCACAAAAAGCGTTAATATAAAGGGTTAGTATATAAAACATGTAATACAATAGAACCCTCGTTTGTCCACATTGTACATTTGGCATAGTATCGAGCTCAGTAACGAGCTGTAATTGTGTTAGCTGCACAAACATGTTTGTTCATCAGATGACGAACGTAAGTGATCAAATCATCAGTCAAACATAATTCAGTAATAGCACTACAATTTGCCTCTGCGACCATTGAGCGGCTCGTGTTCAGTGGAAGTCTTCAGGCATTGTGGGTATAATTTCAGAATGAGAGTAGGTATTATGATTGCATGTTTGTTGTACTTTATTGTTTGATGTTCATGATTGGTACTTGTTAGATTACTAGGTATGTAGTAAATATTATGATTGCTAGAATAAATAATTAAACGTGAGCAGTAATTTAATAAAACTGTTCCCGATACAAATTAATAAACTTTACGCGTTTTATTTATTCAAGCTGCAAATCTCAAATTTTTCTTTCTCGTTTTGTAAAAACTCGTAAAATCGCGACTGAAAACGGAACACGTACTGTTCAACATTTTATAAAAACGTAATGAAGTCGAGTTATATATCGGACGCAAATAACTAAAAAGTTTTCATGAAATATCGGGTCGCACCGTAACATTTTCAAACGGGTGCACGGAGGTGTAAAGTTTGTGGAAGTGATTATTAACGAGTGTAGTTGAATAAAAATCTTCCCTCAAGCCTTATAAATGGCCAACATTTATCATAGTTTTAATTATTATAATCGCAACGTTTGGCAGATAATAGATGTTCATCGTATGAGTTTGCCCTCACAAGACAATATTACTGCTCATACCATTAACATAATTGCGCCAACTTCTAGTCCCACCATTTTCGGTTAGCGCTCGACACACTCTTCTGAGTGTAGATACACAATAATGTCTCATCCGTGTTTCTTGGAACTCTCTGTGACTGCAATTTAATTGGAAGCGACTGCACAGTGCCCGTGCGCTCACTTTGTTCCCACCCGCTCCCGAGTCCCGCACTCGTGGTGCACAGCAGTGGTGCTGTTAACTGTTATGAGATTGCACCGCCGCCGTCGGTCGCAACAATTACTTTGTGCCAAACTTCGTCTTTAGTTCTATTTTGTAACTGAATTTTAACTGATATTAGGGCTGGCTAAGTTGGGATAGTTTGAAGATTCCGGGACTAAGTGTAATCCTTAGGATGTTGAGACAGTTGTGGTTGTTCATGTTCAGTTCAACGCGTAAAAAGGTCTTTAACTAGGTCTTCAGGCAATGAAAAATAGCTATGCCCAGCAGTATGTAAAAATGCAACGAGAAAAGTTGTAAGCAAAACCATAAATTAGTTGTTTCAGTATGGAGCGAATCTCTGTGGTTTGGTCGGTGAACAGTAATGGAAGTGGCCAACTTTGCCAATATCTTCACTCTGTCCGACACTTTGCGCTGACGTAAGTCTTGTCTCAAGACTTAATTACTCGTCTCGAGTCTCCGAACTAAAAAGTTTCGCAGTTTTTCCAAAACCAAATAAAATGTTTATCGCTCCATCGTGTTACAATGTGAAAGATGAATAAAATAAAAATCATGATAATGGTAATGACGTGAATCGTATTGATGCTATCTTGTATAGGTTGATCGTACCTACAAAGTTTTAAATACATTAGTTTACTGAATCGCTTGCATATTCACCTTTTCGACTTCTCATTCTCATTAATGATGTCAGCAATTTTTTTATTTACCTGGGATATAAGAAGATATAATGTTTCTCAGAAAATCTAGTCGTTTTATAATAATAATAAACGTTTATTTCAGACTTTTTGCTTTTTATGCTGTGTGAATTAGGTTATGATGGCGGGAATCTGAATATTTCAGTGAAAACTTGGGGAATGAATTATTTAACTGTTGTAATGTATTTGTTACATTACTCAGTTCCATTGTTCACGTTCTATTATCCCCAGTGTTTTACTGTATTATATTTGGGAAAGTTTTAAGCTTTGTGAGAGATATAAAAGCCGTTTGTATAACGTGTATTTTTCATATATTCATATTGTGTTATTGGGTTTTTCTACCTGGAATTGCTCAGTAGCAGCTCAGTCTGGATTTGTGCCCGGTTGATGGCAATAGACTCTCTCCCTATTACATGGGACTTAAGCATAACTGGCGAAATGTGGGTGTACTATAGGTACAGCTCTGCCTAACCCTTCTGGGATTACAGGCGTAATGTTATGTTATGTTTATAAAAGCCATTTGTAGAGGTTACCGACCGTGATTACATACGATAATTCGTAAACGGTGGTCTCTCTCACAAAATCAATTATTATTATTCGTTAGTAATTTTAATGCATAGATTTTTGTTCACCATGGGAGACGACTTCGCTTTACAATTTTGGCACAAAAAAAGTTGTTCAATAAAACTTGTTCGTATTCAGTAAACAGACTGAAACGTCGAAGTTGTGTACTTTCCTGTGACGCATGCAGTGTCCGCGACGTCCGGCTATCAACTTCATGATGAATAGGCAAAGAAAGACTTTACCTCTTTTGGACGTAGCTATGGGTACTAGATTATGGACATGGTCCCTTTTTATTCTGGTCGGGGTGTGTGAACTATTCTGGTCAAGCTTCCTCACTATGAGAAAAATCTTTTTACTACAGCGATCTTTGAGTATTCATATCACATTTGAGTATCAATTATCCGAGATAATTGCGAACTAAGGGTGGATTTCACCAATGAAACTGAACGGGATCAGCACATAAACTACGTTTAAGAGCTGTCAGTGCCATTGTTTTCTAGGGAATTTCGACACTGACAGCACTTGAACGCGTTTTAGATGTGCTGAATGTGTTTAGTAACATTGGTGAAATGGCACTTATATATTTCAATTATTAATTCCTACTTATTAGAACACACGCGTTAGAAATTCCGTTCAAAGAAAACGTACCTGCTGTACCTACCGGTTCCCAAGAGATTATAATATTCAGCTTGCCGCGTTGATCCCTCTCTACTTTTTTACCGACTTTGGTCTTTCGAACTCATACCTACTAAGCCTGAGACCTCCTTTTAGTTAGGTACTGAACATTTTATTTACAGCTAATATTTTTATTCTATCTTTTACAGTTCTCAAGGAGCGCCGATTAATTATTTTCCATCAGGCGGGTCTATTCATTAAATCTTTTCGCTACGAGTATCTGCTCGTACTTAAGAATTTGGTTCTTCAACTTAACGATTGTTAAAAATTGTTTCTTCAGAAGCTATGAAGTTGTTTGGAAGCTACGGAGGCAATCAGTGATTGGCTTGATTTCTGCTCGTTGAACAATTTTGTTTTGATTGATTTTTATTGAAGACGATTTGTTTTTTTTTTGGGTCGGGTTAATTATGTTCATGTTAATGTTTGCAACTGCAAGGTTAATATAAATGATCAAAAGGCATAAAATTGGCAACAATAAAAATAACCACGATTGGTGTGACAGAAAACTTATGTAAAAAATTGGTACCCGATATAAAAAAAAAATATGCTAGTATGTTTTTGTTTTTATGAGCAAAGAGGATCAGAATGCTCTCGACATTATCACTTTGTCCACCGTTATCGCACACCTGTCGGCGCGCAACCGGCTTTAATTTTCAGAAAACCACACGAATAGGTCTAACTATTTTCAATAGGTATCACAAAGAATAATGTAGACATTGTTTACTTGATTGATGTAATTTGGGGATAAATAAAATATATAAAAAAACCATTAGAACAAAAACATAAATAGCCTATTCTCTTTTGTTTCTCCACTTCCCTACAGAATAATATTCGTAAACCTCATAGGTGGTGAGTGTGATGTGTCAAACTCAAACTCAAAGCATTTACAGGCACTTTTGAATTTTCAAAGAGTCGTTCAGTCAGAAATGTGAAGCTAGTTGCCCATTCCAAAGCGTAGTAGGTACCTCTGGAGAAGAAAAGTGCGATTCCCGTCCTTTAGGGTATATATGTTCAGTGAACTCGTCCGATCCGCCGCCGCACAGCCTCAAGTTGGTGCTCCACGAGACCTTCGCCGCGAAGCACCACGTATTTATAGATCTAGTTTCAGCTATGTAGGTGGAGTGAAGTAGGGATTTTGGATTATATGTGGAAGGAAGGATTAGAGAAAGTATGTATAGGACCACAGCAGTGTGTAGTTGCCTATATTTAAGGAAAATACCAAATGGGTTTTCACGCAATTTTCTAGTTACTTCCATATTTTCTATTTCAGAGTACCTACCTAATATACTACGAAAAGTAATTTTATGGTTAAAGTTTATATTTTAATTTGAAATTACTACGATTGTTTTAACATACTTTAGTGGGTAAGTTTTCATCTACCGGAATGAGTTGGCTAATTAAATACTTTTCATTCAGGGCACGCAAGTTATCAAAAAGTAACAAGCCGTAAACCTTCACTGAAGATGCAAAGAGATGAAACAGTAGCTTACCTATGAGTCCTCTAGGGGAGGTTCTTGATAAATACTCGTTGAGTCTGAGGTCTAGGAAGTTTAGGAGGTCTGGCAGAATTTCAACACAAGTAAAATGAAAAGTAGAATCTTTAAACTGAGCAAATAATACCTAACTCAGGTTAGTACCTGAGTAACCAAAACTTTCCAGAATGATCAAGTTAAAGGGGGTTTTCCGTTTCCTTGTAGAATGCTGAGTAGTTCCTCATAGTAGTTGCTAGACTCACATTTGTATGCATTAAGGGAGTGCCGCCGTTTGCACGGACTGTGGGGCACGTCGACAAGGGGGAGGGAGGGGGGCAGGAGAGGGGGAGGTACTGAAGTAACTCATTCACTAATGAAGGGTTTTTGTATAATGTTAGTATGGTAATTTAATTTGCGGTTGTAGTTTATTCTTCTTGTTTTTAGATGGGGTTTTTAAAGGGAGAAGTTGAACATGTTTGTATGTCGCTACAATTTAATATGACTAAGCGTAAATATCTGCATTTATAATAGGTAAGTATCACTAGTAACACTATCAGAATATACAACTTCTATAGCGGTAGCGTCGGGGATCGGGTTGCCTCCTTCCCTCAAATATGGCGAGGGGGGCAATGGCTGATCTTTGCGTTATGCTCGTGAACGGGTGCTGCTTGTGGTGACTGGTCGTCTTGCTGTCTATGGTTTTGATATTGTTAAAGTAATTGTTCTGTTAACTTATTGTACTTCTATGGTCCTAGTTTATCATTTGTGTTTACTTAAAAAATAAGCCAATAATGCATATGTAAGATGTCACGCCCCTTATGCCTGGAGGCTTTTATTTGTGTATACGTTGTTTAGTATGTTTTTTTTTGTGTTTCGGTTTTTATTCTTTGATTACCTTATAATTATATAATTCAATGGTTTTCTAACTAAACAGACAGCTGTGCTGCTGGGGAGTTTGTTGCGCCACTTCTTCTTCCCAGCTAAAGCACTAGGAAGTGGTGAAGGGCGGGCGTTTTGGGGGACTGTCTTATGTAATTTTGACGTTCGAAAAGTGCTGACTCTCAGCCTAGTTTGAATAAATGACTTTTGTTTTTTTTTTTTTTTTTTTTATAACATACTATACTATAAATGTAAAACTTGGCTTTAGAAATTTTCACACTAATGGCGTTAGCCAAATAGCGGTATTGGAGATGCAAAACAAAAAAACGCCATTGAAATAATTTTGAACAAAAGTTTACGTTAGTTACAAAATGTTGCGAAAAAATTGACAAAGCTTCGCCATTCCTGCAAAACATTTAGTTTAAAAATACCATAGTGAAGCCTGCAACCTCGTGAGACAAGATAGATAGATTCATTTATTTGACTGAAATATGGTATCTTACAGATTTTATAACACATACATAATAGTTCTTCATATTCCGCCTACTAAATTCGGCATGCAAATTTTGTGACAATAGTAATAGTTCTAATTTAATAAATTTAAACAAAATAATTAGATTCCCATGTCAAAAAAAGTACTAAATCAAGATTTGTCTACATATCAAATTACAAATATCATAAATTACAAATTGTATATAAGACAACATTTGTTTAGTGGCCAATGTGTGGTGGTCCTCATCAATGTCGCGGGAGGCCAGAATGTGTGGTGGTCCTCATCAATGTCGCGGGAAGCCAAGCCCTCCTAAAACATGTCCTTGACCCAGAAACAATGGTATCAGGAACTTTACCGCTTGATTCTTTTCGTCTGTATCTCTCTATTCACAAAGTATCTTGCTATCTTGTGTTTTATTTTATTATTGCTGCTTGTTTTCTTCTTAAAACGCTGTGTTTGTTGTACTTTTTCATCAGAGTCAAAGTCAAATTCAAAGCATTTATTTCAAATAGGCACATAAAAGGCACTTTTTAACGTCAAAATTTACATTAAAAATAGAACTGATTCTAGCCACCACTTCCAAAAGGTAGTTTCGTATTAGAAGAAGGGGCAAGAAACTCCACCGTTACTCTTTTAAAATGTTTTACATATTTTGTATACATTTATTATAATATATTTTTATATGTGAAGACGATGCACCAAGAATAAAAATACTATACCACAATTGGTAAAATTAATTTAAAATAAAGCAAATACAGATAAATTAATCACGTGATATTGTGCTCACATATTTACAAACATTGAAACAAAAATGTATGATTTTCCTAAAATATTAACTAGGATTAAGTCAGTGTGAGTTGAGTAGAAATAACAAATTATGCAATTAAATTAGCAACAAGTATGATTTTGTCTAGACTAGATTGTCCTATGGAGCTGGACCTTCATGTTTCCAAGCATTCTTATCTTGTATCATTATAATCCTCTAATTTGTAATTTGCTTGTTAGCAAAGTGTACTTTTTATATTAATTTTAAATTTTCTTCCAATTAATTGCAATATATCACAAGGTATTTTGTTGTAACATTTAACACAGTAGGTACCCCATTAATAATGTATGTATGATGTACTTTAGCTCTTCTGAAAAATGGTTGATCTATTTTATCTTTATTTCTAGTATTAAAATTTTGTCTATCACTTATTTTATTAAAAAATATGTAGGTTTTTTCTTACATACATAATTTTTCATAAATTAATTGGCAAGGTACTGTCATTATAATAATCCCTTTAAAGAGTTCCGTGAGAGATTCGCGGCGAGAAAGATTGTAAATGGCTCTGACAGCTCTCTTTTGCAAAATAAAACTGGATTCAATGTCAGCAGCCCGACCCCACAGTAAAATACCATACGACATAATGATGTGGAAGTAGCTAAGACCAAACGCGCGGTTTCTACATCTGTTAACTGTCTTATCTTTCTCACAGCATAAGCGGCCGAGCTTAGCCGCCCAACAAGAGATGTTACATGTGGTCCCCATTGTAATTTCGTCCAGTATGATTCCTAGGAAAACCGTCTGATTACATACATCTGTTTATATGTCCCATTAAAGTGCTTGGTCGTCAGTATTTTTTTTTGTTATTTTGTTGTCATGCCAAGCACGAATTCCACAGTAGTTATTGTACGAAATGAATACCAATTTTTAAACACTAACAACACTAGTAACATGTACCTGACTATAATACTTCACTATAATTTCTGTTTGATTTTGTTGACATTATTTTGTTGGTAGATTAATATTAAAATATTCAATCCATACATTAAAATGTAATAATTTGCACGTCGTACGGCAGACTGTAGTCGATCTCATTAATTCAAATACAACATCTTATACTTGTACTACTTTCATAGCAACTAAAATTCTGATTCTGATTTTGATTATGAATGTATTCATTAAACTGTAATATGATAAAATTCAATATAGAGAGAATGGAGTGGCGTAATTGCACATCAAATTCAGCAACGTACGTCTCGCGAACTATGTACCACACATATAAATTATCTGCATGTAATGTGCATAAATTGAATTTATTGATGTTCCAAGTTGTCATGTTCGTATAGGATGCCTTTTCAAGTTAAATGTATGAGCGCACAGCTTGCAGATCTCTATCAAGTCGCCTTTGACCAAGTAGGTAGAAAAAATCCCTAATACTAATAACTACTTGCGAATGCGTCTAACATTGGAAATTAATGTGATAAATGAACAATTTGTCATATCCAAGGAAAATCCCGCAAGGAAATTCACAAATATATTAATACGCGATTCTGAGCACATCTTTTAGCAGAAAAGGTTGGCACAATCTCGGCGCCATCGCATTAGGATGACTAATTATTCGCTGTGGTCACAGATTAGAAAACAAATGAAGTGATCTAGTGAAAACAAAGGAGCGCGGGAGTCAAATGCTGTGACTGCTGACTGATTTGTCTAAAGCGCTCGTTTGTTTTGAGTACGAAACTGGAATATCTAAACACTGTTACTGCTATCATTATCATCTTTCTACTATAGTGAAAATTTTGAAACACTTATTCCCAACCCTTCTCAACCCGTCGGGGAAACAAGGCGTGATGTTATGATGATGTCATGACTTTATTATATTTCCATCTCCCCATGTTTCTTTGTTCCTATGAATGGATATTTACTCGCCCTCATACGTTAAGGGCATTAGTACCTCGAGGTTAATTCTCTGCTCTTGATTGGATTCGTGACGTCACCCTCATTGTCACATCATTTAATATCGTCTGGAATGCGGTTCTTCTTAATCCCCCAATTACGCCATATCCTTGTCTCATATTCAGCGGTAATTGTTAAACGGTCAAGGTATTGGTATGAGTGTAGAGGGCAGGAGTTTAAATTAGATCTGTAAAATTGAAGGTGTTACTGCCAGCTAACGTTTTTTGGGTCCCAAAGTACTTCTCAGTATAAGCATTATGAACATCGATCTTTTCATTAAAAAGGCAATCTGTTTGTAAGAGCCACTGTACTGTACTAAGCTTTCCAATACTTTTCTTTCGCAAATTTGTAATATTAGTAAAGTTTGGATCGGCTTCCAATCGAACCACACGCGGGGGAGTATTATAACTCATATTATACCCACAGCGATTGCAATCCGACCTCCGCTAGCCAATTACTTGAAGATGTGATATTTTATATCTATAAAACCAACAAAAAAAAAAACATTAAACCATCGCAAGTGGATTAGTTTATCGTTCTTATTAAATATTAAATTTCTAGTGTCCATTTAGACCGAGTCCAAAAGAATGAAGTACCTATTACTCAAGACTGAAACCATCATGTCAACGTTTATTGTAATTATATAGGTACCATTAACCAAATTAGATCATGGAGTACCCACTACATATTATCTAATATTAAGAACCTCGCATCAAAACTAAGTAATAACCCTTATTAATCACAAGTAGTAATGATAGTCTATGTCAACAGTTCATTGGCCCCCTTACCTATTGTTTGAGGTGGCTAGTGTGGGAGGACTAGCGATGGCTTCGATGACATTTAGTTTCTGATGTTATTTATTTATTTATTTTATTTGTCAGATTACATGATCCAATATGGTTAGTAACAACAGGAGCTTATAAACTATATTAGTAGGTAAAGAATTTAAATATTAACTTATTTATTTTCCCAACGTCCCAACCGCAATGCTTACCCAGAGCGAGTGCATCGGATACTGATACTTATTCACAACTATCGTCAGAATGTTGTTGCTGCTGCCTCGTAATCTGCCCAACAGCGACGACATACGCTTGCGTCGTATTGTGTAAAAGTCATCCGTACGCGCTTCGGCAAACATCGCGGACGCACTGCAGAACCGCGGCAACCGCAACAACATCCTGAAGACGTTATTGTTTTGTACCCGCAGAGCGCTGTATGCCTTTTGAGTATAATTTACCCACAGGCTGCTCGTGTAAAAGGATTGGCAATATGCTTTGAATAGCGCTAACTTGACTTCAGCTGGACCGCCAGCGCACTGCTCACGTTCAATGTCCTCGTTGTCCTTTATATCATCGGTGACAACGTGCCTTAAATATGTAAACTTCTTCACTCTAGTGAGAGGAGAGCCGTTCAGAAAAACAGGTGGAGGTTCATGAGTGGGTTTATCACCAAGACCAAAAAATGTCCACTCGCTCTTAGCAGCATTATACTTGAGACCATGACTATCGGCATACTGCTAACAAACTCTTCTCAATCCGCCCACTTAACGACATTTAATTGATTGACATACCAAAACTTCAAAATTTCCACTAGTTCCGTAGGTAAATTTTGTTTACGCAGTTTATCCCACAGGACCTCATAACAAACTAAATCAAAGACTTTGGATAGATCTAAAAAACAAGCAAAAACAGGTGCCCTACGATCAAAAGAATACCTAACCGTGTGTTTCATACAGAGAATAGCACTCTCGGTGGAAAGGGCAGGTTGGAAGGTTAATGGCGCATGATGCAGGTTCAGGTTCCTTCTTAAATGCCTGTTAATCAGACCATTCATTACCTTAGCCAGAATAGTTGCCAGGGAGATGGGACGATAGTTACTTTTATCGCAAATATCTGCTGTTTTACATTTAACTATTGGTATGACTGTTGTTCTCATGAGGTCCTGAGGGAGAACCTATGACTCATGCACAGGGAGAAAAGCATAGCCAATACTGTGGGTAAATGACAGCCCGCATGCCGTAAATGTTTAGCGCTCAAGCTGTCATGTCCAGGGGATCTACGATCCGAGTCATACTGTCAATAATACTCTGTACATCTTTAGGTCTTATCTGTATAATGGTACAAGTTTCTGGCTGGAGACTGAATTGCGTCACTACTGACGACACAAGTGGGTTTACCTTAAAATTTGATTTAAATAAAATAAGCAAAGTTACGAGGCTCCCTACCTGTGTTAATGCATTCAGCTTGATTCTGCTTTTTATTTAGTTTATTAGTACATTGCCCGAATTTTTAAAAGTCGTTTTTAGAACATTGAGATGCCAAAGAGTCCATTTTAATTTGTTCTGCATTGTCTTGACGCCACTTAAGTCGTGATTTGAAAATTTTCCTACTTTTACACATAGCGTCATAAATGCATCCAGATGAGGGTTTCCCATGCCCATGACCCAATTGTAAAAATTATTTGTAGCCTCCTCATGTGCCTTCATGCGCCTTCTTTATGTGCTTATTCCAGCCAGGTACAGATTTTTTATTTCGATACCAACGATGAGCAGCAACATCACAACTCTCTATATTCACCTCACGAAGTGTTTTTATGATACTTGTATACATTAAGTCTATACTTCTATGATGCTCTAAATTATTACAATATTTATCAGCGCATAACTGCAATTCTTGCGGGACGAAGAACGAACTTATTGAACGAAGACCGAATTTGGATAAAAGGTAACCAAAGATGGTTTATGGACATAATTGGCAAAGTGTAAGTGTACCATAGGTAGACCTCTGCTTTACCCTTTGGAAAATACAGGCGTTATTTTATGTCACCAAATAGGTAACCGGTTTTCATATCCTCGGTCCACGGCACTGAGAAATTAATCAGACAAATCCTAGCCTCCATACTGATTAATTTTGATGTGCCGTGCTTCACCGAGGCTATGTATACTAATAATAATAAATAAATAAAATTAGTGTATTGGTAAAGCAAAATTAGGTATAAACAAAATGTTTTAGGGATCCTCCTTTTAGGCAGATATTGCCTGTATTAGGAGAGTCCGCTCTTCCCAAGCAAGACGTGTTATACAAAAAGCAATACATATGAATTTTTATGCTAAAACTAACATAAGTTAACATAACTTGTGTAACTATATCAAATGTGTGTGTGAGTGGGTGTAAGTACTCGTATGAGTGTGAGTATATGTAAGTGAAAGAGTATGTGTGAGTGAGAGTGATGAGTGTGAGGGTGTGTGTCAAGGTTTCAGAAGTGTTTCGGTATCATTGTAGGTAAGCGTTTGTAACCATACCATAATTTTATTACTGTCATAGTAGTTTTTGGGATAAATGTAGATTTATTTATTGATTTTATTATATGGCGCATCAGATCGTTGACTAAATTGCATACTGGCAAGCGAAGTCCTTGTCCTAGGGATATTTAATATCAAATCTTTCCTTCTCTTTGTCAGTATGCTAGCATCATAGATAGGTAAGAGACTAATGTTTTCTCAATACAATTTGTATAATGTAAATAGGATTCTTGGAGACTCGCTTGCCCGAATTCAGATCAACCCGACAATCCATCTTCCCAGAGACAGTGGGATGAGCAGCTCTGCAGTAACGGAACAGTTAACTTGACATGTCTGATACTGCGGAGCGTGATACACTACCGTCATCGAACACAGGCAATTTATTTGAAGACAATCATTTCTGCCTCACTGCTTCCCTGAGACTAGGAGCTCCTTGTTGTTCTCCGCATCGCTGTCACTGTGACGAAGTTGTCAACAGCTTCGTTCAGTCGAAGTGCGGCACGCGAACATTCGTGATATCATCCGACGAGCTCTTCATCACATCACGCTCGGCGTTCCAGCTGTATTAGAACCTAATGGCTTGACCGGACGGCGGATCCTTTATAATAAATAATATTAAAGTAAAAGTTCGCGAGCCTATTCCTAAGAAGCTGGCAGTATCTTCACAAAGTTAATGTTTGCCTTATTTGTTTTAGTATATTTGTGTATTTATGTATATTTATTTGTTCTATTATATTTATAAAAAATGACTTATATAAATATAACAAAACAGAAGATAACATTACTCCTGTAAACCCTTCTAGGGTTAGGCAGAGGTGTACACACCCACATTTCACAAGTTATGCTTAAGTCCCATGTAATAGGGAGAGAGCCTATTGCCATCAACCGGGCACAAATTCAGACTCCGGGCTGCTACTGAGAAATTCTAGATAGAAAAACCCAATAACACTTTGCCCGACCTGATAATCGAACCCAGAATCTCATGCTCAGCAGTAGCCCTTGCGACCACTAGACCAACGAGGCAGTTTTAATAGGTTTATCTTTATATTTAAAAATACTTAATCCTAAATTTTCACAAAAAAATTGCACTTACCACTATTTGTCTCTGCATCACCCAAAGGTTGACTGGTAGAAAATGCCTATGGCAGTAAGTAAAATCCTCTCACGTCTTAAGTCACGCGGAATATTTCTTTTTAAAGAACATTTCATTAAGTTTCTTCGCTTTGCGATCCTGGCCGTCTGCAAAATGTATCAAAATCAGTTCAGTAGTTTACGCTTGAAGACACACAGAAGATACGGGCAAGTTATTAGCTGCCAGGATTTACCAAAATCTGTTTTTTTCTTCTTCATATATTAAGTTGGATGACAGCTTAAAAAATGAAATGCCAAGATTTATCGCAAAAGCAGTCTTTTGGTTAGCAAAAACAGTGTTTAGTAGATTATTTAAAAGATGTCAAAATGTTACCATGATTTTATTTGCATTTTTTTTTAAATCCAAAGAGCCAAATCCAAGGAGCATGTACCTGTGCATACACATGCACAGGTACATGCTCTTTGGATGGAAAATAGATAACTGTGTCAATAATGAGGATTTTTGGTATCACACAGGAGCCAAACATAAGCTAGTTATTTTCACCTAAACGGAGGTTCTATTTGGGTCTGGGTTTCCGAATAACATTAGTTTTACGATTTATCTTACCTGAGGCTGGGTATCGTAATTACGATACCTTAGGTATCAATTGATATCGGTATTGTATTCGGTTTTCGATCATTTGGATAAAACATTGCGTTACAATACAGATGACTGGTATTTATTGACTTGTTATATTTTGTCTTAAGTTCAACATTTATTACCTCAGCATCGCATCTAGTACCCGTTTGATCATCTAAAAACTTTATTATGTTTGACCTTGCGTTATTGTTGAGGTGTAAACTTGTTATAGAAAGCAATTTCCCGGCTTTTCGCCGCAGGCGTAATGTCACGGCTCACGCGTTCCTTTATGAAACAATTTGTAACTGTTCACTTCTAGAAAGCTGTGTATGAGATATCTTGTACAAAACTTTTATAGTCAAAGGTCCTTTTATTTTACTCAGCTTGGTGATTAAGGCAATATTTTCAATGCCTGGTTATAAGTAAGCCAATGAACTCACGTAGAGTACCTACCTAGTTGATACTAACGCTTTCTATTTGATTTCATGCCAGCAGCACTGCACATAATTGACATTTCTGGCAGGATCACCTTGTGACGTGAAAATCATTGGTGTCAAGTAAAGATGCCTAAGTGTACTTCAGTTAAATATGGAGATGCGTGTCACTACGATCAACTTTGACAAAACGTCGTAAGTATTATTTAAAAAAAAAATTTTTAGGTGAGCATGCGAGATCTCTTTCTAACTTTTGAGACGATAAAAACAAAAAATCCAGTCAATAAAGGGTTCCATATCTACAAGCTTCGTTAAGTACGCACAACGCTTCGTCTCGGCCATAGCAACCGGTCATTACACTCGCAAATACTTATTCAATTTTCAATTTTTCTATACATAGAGTAAATATTCCCCAGTCCATTGAATCGACTGAATATTAAAATTCAGGTTCAGTCTATAACTTGTTACAGTCGGAGTACGTGCCTCCCCGAGGCCCCGGAGCCCCTGGAGCCCCCGGGGAGATTACAACCTCTCGGAGTTCACACATACATTTTTATTAAGGGTCGGCTCGTAGTAAACTTTTATGTTGGTTGTATCGTCAATTGGGCTTTATGTAGCGATAAATAACCCATCGTCTTTTATATGGAAACGTAAAACTTTACTTAGAGAAATTGCCAGAGGACTATCTGCCAGCTTTCTCCATTAAATCCGACAAGTTTTTTTGCTTCCTACCTAGAAAATATCACAAAATCTCTTTATTTTATATGGGGATTGATTTTATGGCAAAAATCACTTAGCATGCCACTATACTAATGGCCGTCTATTGTCACCTACTTCTTCAGAAACACTAAAAAAATATATTTTAAATCAAATAATCGCGAGTACCACCCTCATCAGAAACCCAAGGCAGGAACCGTGCTCTATCCCAGACCGCAAGCTCGAGCATTCCTCAATGCTAATTGCTTTGATACTTTGCGAGACACGTGTCGGTCTGACCTCAGGCCGTGCTTCACTGACTTCTGGGGAATATGTGTCAGAAGTGCAGGTTGAGGCTTGCATCGCGGCACAGTGCCACAATGTGGGATCAAATTGTAGATAAAGCGGGCAATTCTAACGAAATCACAGTAGATAAACACTTCGTGAGAAAGTAGAACCTTTACCAAATATTTGAATACATATCGAGTGTAAAAAGACACTTAACAAAGCCATTGTAATATTGTTACAACACAACTATAAATACCTACCTACGAATGTTTTGCCGTTAATCGTAAATAGAGGTTTTACACATCAAAAACAAAATTCGTTTCGTAGCAATTATTGTTGTGCTATGTTACTTAGTTTGACGTACAGAGTGCGCAGTTGACGGAATGTGATGGGTCTTTTATACTCTGTAGTTATGTGACTTCCACCAACCTGCACTAAGTCACGTGGTGTTAGGTTACGTTAGGAGAGAAGTCTAAAACCCGGCAACGGGAATGGAATGCAAGTTTACAATGAAATTGCAAAACCCGCACTAGCAAATTTTACAAGTTTGTCTATGTACGGGCAACAATATAATAACATTAGTTTTGTACTGATGATGCATTGGCTTTTTCTTTGGATTAAAAAACCTTTTGTTAATATTTATTCAAACTAATCGTTGCACAATAAAAAAGGTTGTCAAGATCAGTGTTAGTCTGAAGAGGCTACTAATTTTCGGACTTTGTAACGTTCAAATTCAAGTCGCAATCTCATCTCAGCCAAAATGTAGGTTTTTTTTTAGACTGAGACTGAGATGAGAATGCGAACGTTCTTAAAAATACGGCCATTGCTGCTCTGAAATATATCACCATGAACACGTACCGATTCACTATGCCTACCATAATACAACGACACCACACCAACCGTGACCAACCATACCAATTAACCGATCACTCACAAAGCTTTAAACACTAAGTAGGTTGTCCTCGCTCGGCTGCCTCCGCCCCCAGTGGAAAGCCGGGAAATTGTCGATGGAAAACAGGAAGCGATGCGTGCAGGGTTACCCAGTGGTTATGAGTGGTCGCGGTCGAACGGACCCCAGCAGAAATTGTTATGATTGTACGCCCTCGAACAGCGATTCGTGAGGGCGTTGGAATATTGAGGCACTCTGGCAGGACAGAGGTGTTGCTTTGATGATAGTGTGACAAAAAGACGGACATTAGCAAAATGTCCGGGCATTTTGCTGTTGAATCTTTCTTTTTCAGTACTTTATAATTTCCTAAGAACAATGTTCTCTAGTCAGAAAGTCCTATCTAATGACAAGGCCGGACAAACTCCGAACGGGGGCTAAAACGCCGGACGAATTCGGACGGATGGTATCTCTAGGTGTCCGTCACTGTTAGCCTATCAGCAGTAGATATGATATATCAGTCAAGAGAAGAGATACTTTAACTGTTTTTTTTAACTCATGTTGGGGTAAGAGTAGTCAAATTTGTCACGTCTCCACGACTAATATTGCGTGAATGTTCTGCCCACGTAGGTCGCTATTTCTTGACCGAACAGCGGCTTACGTAAATTCTGTAAAAGCACGCGGCTGGGTCGCCTTCTACGAAAAGTTTTTAATTCTCCGGAATAAAATGTTCCTAAGAGAACAGCCCGTTCATAAATTCCCTGAAGCACTACACATTCGCAATGGGAGTTTTAACATGAAAAACCAATAAAAGTCCGGAGTCACTGTTCGATTTATGCCTTAATTACATGATTTTTGATTTGTCTGTCTGTATGTCTTGTGTATACCTTTTTTGTTGTTGTTTTTGTCATAGTTAGGTTTTAGTTTTTTCAACTTTTATTATTATTTCAATTATTTTGAGATCATTGAGGGTAGGTACTGTAGTGTAGTTTCAGATCTACACTAGCTACGGGATTGCAGCAAAGGGAAAACACGGTATGTTTTATAATTATTTATATTGTTAAGTGTGTACGTATTTACAACGAAGAGCTTATCGTCCCATATAAATACCCCCCTATAGACTCTTTGGGACGATCTAAACCGTTGACTATATAAACATCAAACGTATTTCGATATATGACAGCTTATTGTGAATAGGCTCGACTGTTCGAAAACGAGTATAACTAAATTTATATTCCTACCAGCCTACACTACATCAGCTCGGCTATTGCAGACAACCTTTGCAGTTCCTACCCATTTCATAGTTTGATATGATTTTGGTTTGCAAAAATTCAACAGTGAAATTTGGGGTTTATGTATAATATATATAATGTGTATCTATTCATACACGGAATATTTGAAGAGGGGCATATATAGGTCGAACAGAAGCTATAGAAATGAAAAAGATTTTTTTATCTAAGCATCTAATAAAAATAAAAATAAATACTTAACACATAAAAATACTGGCTTTTTCATATTTTGTAACATCCATTAAGCTAGTTTCTATGAAAATACTAAGTAGATACTACTTTCGTTGAAGCTGGCGAGGTCATGGTGGCGCGCTTAGATGTCGCATGGCTTTTATGAATGATCAAAAGAGACACGAGCCGCGGCGCCAGCGCCGCGCACGTGTGTTGCTTCAGTTGCCTCGCCCCCCGCCCGCCGCGCCGCTCGCCGCCGTGATTTCCAGTCCCGCGCGAACCGCATGTTGCACTGCACGTGGCTTAGCTAACGTGGAACGCTTCGCGCAACAAACGCAACAATGCCTAAATATGTACAGAGGAGTACCAGAACATGGTGGACTGCTACAATGAGGGTAGACTTATTTTGCTCACAGCACAAGCCCCCTTCCTAGGGATCCTAGGAGCTGGACTACGGGGTCTACATGCCCCCAGCTGCAGACGGAGGCAGGCCTGATCTTACGCCGTTGGACTTCCATGTGTGGGGTAGGGATAGGGGTAGGGATAGGGGGGATTTATGGTAATGACGGCCAGACCATTTCTAGTGCGGAACAACAAAACGTGAATTGTGAACGCTTGTGTACGCAGTGATGGCTAGAGATAGAGACATTATTAAAAGTGCAACAAAAGTTTTTATGTACTGGCCGCTTTTAGCCTATTTTGAAAATATGATTATTTGTAAGTGAAAATAGGTAAGTTCCATTTCAAAATTTCCCTCTGCATTGTTAACGAGCTAATTTAAATTATCGTGTCTCATTAAAAAATGATCTGCGCCGGGAACATTTTCGCGCTATGATTTAAACGATTTCAAGTGTTGTCTGAAACCGGACGAATCGTACGGTAGACTTCAAATGGCATTCATGGATGAAGGCCGTTCTAAGGCAACCGTGTATCGTTGATATATCGAATTCAAGCGCGGTCTACTAACTTTGGGTATGAAGAAAGAAGTGGTCGCCCTTTGACGGCTGTTACGGAAGAAAACGTGCTCGCAATGAAAACTTTAATCGAAGATAATAAGCTAGTTACGTATCAAGAGATTCAGCACGAGTAGCAGCAGAGATTCTACAAGTGCATTTTAAGGCGAGGAGGATACTTTCACTCTGGGTGCCGCACACGCTCACCGATGCTCAGAAGCTGGCCCGGAAGGAATAGTGGCGTGATATGATAAACAAATTTGAAGCAGGCTCGTCCCGGCATGTTTACGACATCATTACAGGTGATGAGTCTTGGATTTGGCAATACGAAAGACCAGAAACGAAGCGCCAGTCGACGGTTTGGGTGTTACAAAACGAATCAACGATTACCAAAGTGAAGTGATCTAGATGCGGGGGGAAGATTTTGATCGCGAACTTTTCAATTTGACTGGCTACTTGGTGTCAATTCCTTTACGGAACCAAAGAAGCATCAACGCTGAATGGTATACTACCAAATGCTTGGCAGAAGTTTTCTCTGTTGTAAGCAACAAGCGACCTACGCGGGTAACTGCTACACCACGGTTACGCGCCTTCTCACACCGCGCTCAAAACGAGGGACATCCTGGACAGCACGCTGGTCACCCTCCTTACAGCCCTGACCTAGCACCGTGTGACTTCTTTTTATTCCCGAAAATCAAAAATCTGCTCAAAGGGATACAATTTTCGTCGCCGAGAGATGCGCTGCCAGCTTTCGAGCAGGCAGTATCCGAGGTTCTAAGGCGGACTGAAATAAGTGTTTGGAAAACTGGTTCAGACGCATGCAATTTTGTATAGAGGCTAGTAGAGTACTTTGAAAATATTTAAAAAAAATATCCATAGAAAATTTATTTTCATTAAAACTTTCTGAGTCTCCCACGTATTATAATAAACATAATCACAACAAACTCAAGCCTGCAATAGGCTCGCGCCATGGCACCCTACATGGGATGTAACATACTATATGCAAAATTTTGTTCAGTTCTGCCTGTCCCTTCGGCAACACCAAGTGTGACGGGCTCAAAAAATCAATCAACCAGTCCTAACTAAAAACTTTTTATGAATAACAATACTCTTTGTCCGACCCGCAAATTGAATCAAAGACGATCACGACGCTTGGCGTGGCCACTATAGAAATGGGTTTTTGAATACGGAAGAATGGACAAAATGACAGATCATTCTTCAGTCGACCAGACCCGTTTCTGCCTGCAGCGGAGTTCAGCAGCATTTACGAACTGTAAGGCCATTAGAACTTTTCCCTATGATTAGTTATTTTAATGGGGCCAGGAGTGTTAGTTGGAACTCTTACTTCACCCAAGTTTCCCGTACAAACAAGGAATCAAAGAGCATCTGAATACACGATTGTGACATTTAATTTAATAACCGTTTCTTCCCGCGCTCCCCTTACAAAGTTCACTACTTTAGTTCGGAAAATGGTCTCTTGTAGTGAAAAGGAATTGAACTCAAATGTTTAGATTTGTAAAACAAACCGAACAAGTGCGAGTTGAACTCGCGTGGAGAGGGTTCGGTGATGCAAGCCATCAAAAACATTTCATGGAAAGTAGGTTGCCAAGACTTACATAACGCTTTCACTGTTCAAAAGCAATCAGAATTATCTGACCTTCACACAACCGATATTTTTTAAGCGATATTTCACGGATGCGGTCTAGGTAATAGATAGGTAATAGGTAATACGGGCTGGTGTCCGCAACTCCACGTCAATGCGCGTATTTTGCGTACGGTGGGAAAATCGATCATTCGATCCACCCCAGCTCCTGGAGGAAGGCCAGCAACGCCTTGATGTTACTGACAGCGTCGCGTAGGGTACCTGGGTTACCGAAGTGCTTTGCCCTGTATGTGGCGACCACCGGGCACTATAGAAGCAAATGAGCTGCTGTCTCGTCCTCCTCCATGCAGGCCCTGCACAACGGACTGTCTGTGACTCCTATGACAAAGAGGTGTTTGTTAAATGACCCGTGGCCAGTCAAGGCTGCCGTAGCTATGCGCAGCTGTTGTTTAATTAGTCGGAGAACTTGTTTCGTGAGGCGGCTATCAATTGCAGGGAGTGCTTCCCTAGCCTGCCTGCACTCACCTTGTTCCAACCATTGTTTGTGATGTTGTTACCTGGTGCGTTTCCTTACAAGAGTGCGTAGATATCCGAAGGGGAGTGGCACGATGGGTTCTGGTCCCACTGCTGTCTCACTCGACCCCCTTCTGGCAAGATCGTCGGCTGCATCGTTGCCCAGCGAACCGCTGTGTCCTTTGATCCATTGAATGGTTATTTTATTGAGTCTACCCACCTGGTTAAGGCGCTGGTGACACTCGTATATTAGCCCAGATTCAACTGCGTAGCTGTTTAGCGATTGCAGAACAGCCATGCTGTCTGAGAGTATACGGATCGAGTGGTCCTTAACTTCCCTGGCCATGATGGCCGAAGCAGCCAAAGAAATACCCATGCATTCAGCCTGGAACACTGTGTTATGGACCCCCAATGGTGTGGATATACGTATGTTGAGGTCCTCCGAGAAGACTCCAGCACCTGTGCCATTACCTGTTTTGAATCCGTCTGTAAAGATGCGCAGCTCTGCAGGGCACAAACCCTCGCATCTGCGATCCTCGTGAAGCTGGATCTTGTATTTTTTATCAAAGATAAATTGTTTGGGTACCCGATCATTGATGGCTCTCGTAATGGGGAACTCGTTGTTGAGTCCCTCAAGTAGCGCGGTGTGTGGTGTGTCTCTCTTACCCCAGAGATTTAGTGTCTTAAGACGCACCGCCGCCAGTGTGGCTTCCTGCTGTATGAACAGGTGGAGCGGTGGCAGTTCCAGCATGGCTTCGACTGCTGCAGTCGGAGTGGTCCTCATGCAGCCCGTAGCCGCCAGGCAGGCTAGTCGTTGTATGCGTTGTAGTTTGTTTGAGGCTGTAGCCAGCTTGGTTCGGGGCCACCAGACCGCGGCTCCATAGGTGATCATGGGGCGGATCACTGTGGTGTACAGCCATAGTATAATTTTAGGGGATAGTCCCCACTTTTTGCCTATCATTTTCTTGCACTGCCAGAAGGTTATGCAGGCCCTGTTTAGTTTGTTGTCCAAATGACTACTCCAGTTTAACTTACTGTCTAGAATGACCCCCAGGTACTTGACCTCGTTGGCCAACTGAAGTTCTGTATTGAACAGTTTTGGTAGGCGGAAAGGGCCTAATGCTCGTTTTTGGGTAAACATGACAAGTTCAGTTTTGGTGGGGTTCACTGATAGGTCATATTCCCTGCACCAATTTTCTACGATACGAAGTGCTTGCTGAGTTAGGTTGCAGATCGTACCCGTCACCTTCCCCGAAACAAGGATTGCGATATCGTCTGCATATCCTATAGTATAATAGCGGTTGGCGTTGAGTTTGTTGATGAGGTCATTGACCACCAGATTCCATAGAAGGGGGGATAGCACCCCTCCCTGGGGGCACCCTCTGGCTATCATGGCCAGTTGCTGCTCACCCTCAAGGCGAACCATACGTTTGCTAAGCATGTTTGTAATCCAGTCCGTTAGTACCTGTTCTACTCCATGTCTGGAGAGAGCGCTGCTGATGCTGGAGAAGCTGGTTTTATCGAAAGCTCCTTCGATGTCTATGAAGGTGCCCAGGCAGGTGCCTTTTTGATTAATCGCTTCCTCTATCTGGCTGACTACCAGGTGAAGAGCGGATTCGGTCGACTTACCCGAGCTGTATGCATGTTGGTTACCGTGTAGCGGTAAGGTTTTCAGAGCGCCGTCCCACAGCTCCCTATCACACAGTCTTTCCAGAGTCTTTAATAGAAAGGAGGTCAGGCTGATCGGTCGGTAGGATTTGGCGTTTGTGTAGTCACCCTTACCTGGCTTAGGGATGAATATAACTTTCACTTCCCTCCATCCCTTGGGAACGTATCTAAAGGCCAGGCACGCCCGCATTAAAGGCACCAGTCTTATTGCGACACCGGTGTCACCCCACTGTAGTAAGGCGGGGAACACGGATGCGGTCTAATGAAGAGCCCCTTAGCCCCCAAGCCAACAAGGCGTAACTCTACAAACCTTACAACTTGGTCAAAATTAACGAATTGGCCGTTTCGCGGTCGTCGCATACACACTTCTATGGGCTTGTGGTAAAAACTTAAGTCACTTGTCTTTAATGTTGTGTTATGCGATAGTTAAATGGCACGGCCAATCCATACATTTACGCCTTTATCATTTGTATTGTAACTAAAAAGCGCCCCACGCTTTTTGTTTTAATCAATAGATATTAAAAAAAAATACAAGTCAATTTAATTATTTTAGTTTTTTTTTGTGTTTGCTAGTAGCCACTGAAAAGTTCCACTATGTAGCAGACCTATAAAATACCTTTAGTATTTTATAAGTCTGCTAATTAATTATATTTTATCCTGAGAATTTGAGCTCTCTAGCATTATCCAGGCCAAAGCTACGAGGGTATGAAAATACGACGCAACGCTTCGAGAAAAGGTAGGTAGTGTCGTGTAGTTTCTTTTGGCTTGGGGGTAATACCGTGTCTCCAGATCCCAAGAACAAACTTAACATTGTAGTTGAAAAACAGGTTCTCCCATACATTCCAACTGCGATTGTAAGTTTGTACGCACAATTTGAGACCACAGACATCTTATAAGTTTTCCAGTAATCTATAGGTAAAGAACAAATTTCGTATAATTTTTTCAAAATGTTAATTCTCTGTAGTTTCGGCAAGAAGGGTAAATTTTTATATAATTTCTTAAATAACTTCAAAAATGTTTATATAAAATTACTCAGTAAAAGTATGTTTGAGACCCTCCCAATAATTCCTTTCATTTGATATGGCACGATTCAGTTTGCAAAACTTGATTTTAATTTTCTAGTTTGCCCCCTAAAAGTGATATTCAAGTTCATCTATTTAAGTAACGTCCGTGTTTGGGTCACAGAATTATAATGTGTGCCAAATTTCAACTTAATCAGTACAGTAGATTCAGAGCAAAAGGCTGTGACAGACGTACAGACATATAGACACACGAGTGATCCTATAAGGCTTCCGTTTTTTCATTTGGTCGTACTAAACCCGTCAAAATAATTGAAATACGTGGGACACTCAGAATGTTTTGCAAAAATAAAAATAAATGTTCTAGTAAATATTTTCAAAGTACTCTCCACAAGCCTCTATACAAAGTTTCATGCGGCTGAACCAGGTTTCGAAACTCTTTTTCCAGTCCGCCGTAGACTCCTCGTTTACAGCCAGCTCGAACTAATTTAAAGAACACCTCCCTCAAGAATGAGCTGTCTCAGCTACACATAGAACACTTGGACTTAGCCAACCAGCACAGTCATCTACAACATCTTGTGTCAACATTTCAGGAGTGCAGTGACACCCACGAACTGGCTTTGAATCGCATAACAGAACTGGAACTGAAATTGTGTGAAGCTCAAAAGGCACTATCTCTCTCAGAGTGTACCAAGGTCAGCGAACAGGTCACTAGCACCAGTAATTTATTTCATAAGTTGGTAGGTAATAAATCAAAACCAGTGTGTGAGCCAGCTGTAACAATAGATTTGACTGGTGATGATACCATACCACTATGTCCTGTTGTTATGAGTCACAACAAATTAAAAAAATAGATAAAAATCAAGAAGTTAATTAAGCGGTCACAGAGAAGAAATAAAAAACAAAATCTCTTAAAATTAAATCTTGCGCTTAGAAAGGAACGTGTTGTCCTAACGAAAAGTTTAAATAGTTGTACTACTGAGTTAGATAAATGTAGGGAAAAGTATGACACTGATATCCAGCTCCTGTATAATGATATATTACAGAAGGAGCACTTGCTGAAGGATATTTTTGAGAAATATGAGACTTCACAACGGCAGCTAAGTGACCGCTTGTTTGAGGCTGGGGAACTACTGGATTTGGTGAAGTGCAATGCTGAGAGATATGAGTCTCTAACTAATAATCTCTCCAGCAGCTGTGCCAACCAATCACCACCTTTTCAGTCTCAGCCTAACTTGCCCCCTCCAGTGTTGGCTCTTCCAGCAGAGACCTGTGTTAATATAAAGGAAAACAAGTCAATATTTTTTGGTGACGAATTAGGTTCTGGCTTTGGAAAAATTTTACTCAATTACCTTAGCCATAGTTTTACTAACCATAGTTATCATAACATAAGTTTTAAACAAATGATTAAAAGAATTGCAAATACAAACCTAGAAAATTATTCTACTATGGTTTTGCTATTAGGAAATAGTACTGGTATTACCAGAAAGGACATAGTGGATGGTGTGAACACCTTAATTAAATTAAACATAGGAAAGCTGATGTTGTGTGCTTTTCCTTATTCTGATTCTTTATCAGGTGACGAGAATAATTATATTTATAAGTTGAATAGTACTATTCACAAGCTGACATGTTGTCATAGTGACAAATTATTGTATTTTGACACTAACAAGTTTGTTAGTGGTTTTAAGTTAACTCAGAGAACCTTATCTCTGTCTTGGTATAATAGACATCGGATAGCTATGTTGATAGCTTATAATATTAATGAGGTTATAGATAATATAACAGATTGTAGTATTAGTGACGAGTCTGTGTTGCCTAGTTATACAAGCAACATAGAGATTAATTATGATTCATCATGTTGTACGAAGGAGGATCCAACCATAATACCAACATCCTTGGAGGGCACTACCAGTCAGATAGGTTATACTTTTCGTGCTGGAACCCATACCGCCATTGTAGACTCGTCAGTTGTAGTTGTGGAGGTCACTCCGGATAATAATTTAAACTAGTTAGTAAGACAACAGAAGTTACCCCTTTAAATAACCAATTATTACTAGAGAATAATAATAAAGTATCTTCTGGCAAAATAACTCATAGTAATAAAAAACCAAAGGAAGTGCAACACACTTTAAATTTATTTAATCAAAATATCCAAGGTTGCGCTTCCAAATTATTGGAAATAGAATTGTTTCTAGAAAGTACTAAGCTTGACGTTATTTGTTTAACAGAACATTGGTTAAAAGATCATCAAGTAATGTCAATTAATTATGCAAATTATTGTGTTGTTAGCCATTTTAGCCGAAAACGTATGATACATGGCGGGTCACTAATATTAGTTAAAAATTCAATTAAATCGAAAGAACGAAAAGACATCATCGGACTGTCTGTTGAGCACGCCATTGAATTGTCCTGTGTTGAGCTTGATCAGCATGTCATAGTATGCGTATACAGACCTCCAAGTTACCAGAATCTACCTGTGTTTGATTCTGTAATGGAAGATGTGTTAAAGAAACTTAGTGCTAGTAGTAAGTCAATAATAATCTGCGGGGACTTTAATATTAATTTATTAGAAAATAACTCTGGTACAGTCAGATTATTAAGTCTTTTTATGTCATTTGATCTGTCTAATGTTTTTATTGAACCTACCCGAGTGACAGCTTCTTCTGTTACTTGTATAGATAATGTTTTTTGCAATTGTGATTACTTACACAAACAAATAGTAAATAAGTTGCCATCTGATCACAGTGGACAAACAATAATGTTTTGCTCATATACGCCTTTACAAAAAACTCAAATAATGTTTAGGCAAATTACATGTAAAGATTTAGAGAAATTAAATGATTCTTTGGCCAGTCAATTATGTAAACAAAGTTTTAATAATATAGGTGACCCAAATGAGTTCTACGCCGAGTTCTTTTCACTATTAAACACGCAATTTAATAAAACTTTTCCACTAAAGACTAAAATTATTAATACAAAGTTTTTATTTAGTGATTGGGCCACTCCTGGCATTCGTAAAAGTAGAGAAAATCTATTTGAACTTTATGGCCTAAAGCAACATGTGACTCATACAAGCTTTCATCAGTATGTTGCAAGATATTCAAAATTATTTAAAAATGTGTGCAAAATAGCTAAAGCTCTATATATTAGTAATAAAATAAAATCAGCTGATGATAAAATAAAAACTACCTGGCAAATAATAAATAATGAAACAGGTAGGAAAAAACAGCGTAATATTGAATTCAATTTAGTGACTGCACGTGGCCCCATCAACTCAAATGTAGATATAGCTCAGGAATTTGAAAACTTTTTTGTTAATGTTCCATTTAAAACTACTGAAGATTTAAATTCCTCACCCGCGCTTTCTGCTGCCTTACTTAAAAATAATGTAAAACCATGCCCTTTGGCGTTTAAGTTTCAGCATACAAACCCCCAAGCTGTTATAAAAGCTTTTAAAGATCTTAAAATTAAATCAACAGAAGATCTCTGGGGAATGTCTGTAAAAGTATGTAGATCTCTCATCGAAACCCTTGCGCCCTATTTAGCTTTCATATTTAACACCAGTGTGGACCAAGGAGTCTTTCCGGATCTTATGAAACATAGTAAAGTGATCCCATTGTTCAAATCCGGTGATAGTAAAGAGCTCAATAATTATAGGCCCGTGTCAATTCTGCCAGTTCTCAGTAAGGTGTTTGAAAAGTTGATGCTCAATCAAATGTTACGTCACTTTAATAAAAACTCCATCTTGCATGAACATCAGTACGGTTTCACTAAAGGACGTTGTACCACTGACGCCGGTGTCACCCTAATAAAGAACATTTTTAGCGCCTGGGAGGAATCACAAGATGCCATTGGAATCTTTTGCGATCTCTCTAAGGCGTTCGATTGCGTAAACCATGACACTTCTGCTGAAACTGGAGCACTATGGGATTAGGAATGAAGCTCTTGATTTGCTAAGATCATACTTGAAAGACAGAAAGGTTAAAGTACAAATAAACGGCACAAACTCATTAGGGTCTGAAATATCAATGGGTGTTCCTCAAGGTTCGATATTGGGTCCATTCCTCTTTTTAGTCTACATTAATGATTTACCCCAGTTACTTCAAAATCAACCGAAGATGGTGTTGTTTGCAGATGACACTTCATTGATCTTTAAAATAGATCGAAGGTCACAAAATCTTGACGACGTGAACAACTCTATTCTTCAGGTCCAAGATTGGTTTACGGTAAATAATTTGGTACTAAATGAGAAAAAAACCAAATGCATTCGATTTAAATTACCTAATGTTAGAAGTAGCGAATGTGACATCATATTGAACGGAGAAAAACTGGAATTTAGTAATCAGACGGTTTTCCTAGGAATCACGCTAGACGAGAAGTTACAATGGGGACCCCATATAACATCTCTCGCGGGGCGACTAAGCTCGGCAGCGTATGCTGTTAGAAAGATAAGACAGTTAACAGACGTTGAAACCGCGCGTTTGGTTTATTTTAGCTACTTCCACAGCATTATGTCATACGGCATTTTACTGTGGGGTCGGGCTACTGACATTGAATCCATTTTTATTTTGCAAAAGAGAGCTGTCAGAGCCATTTACAATCTACGTCGCCGCGAATCTCTTAGGGAACTATTTAAGAAGATTAATATAATGACTGTACCTTGCCAGTTCATTTATGAAAATATTATGTATGTTAGAAAAAATCTGCATCTATTTAATAAAATAAGTGATAGACATAATATTAACACTAGAAATAAAAATAAAATAGATCAACCATTTTTCAGACTATCTAAAGTACATAGATCTTTTATGGGGTACTGTGTTAAATGTTACAACAAAATACCTGGTGAAATATTGCAATTGAATGAAAGAAAGTTTAAAACTCATGTTAAAAAAACACTTTGTAATCAAGCATATTACAAATTAGAAGATTATATCCTTGATAAGAATGCTTGGAAACATGCTGGTCCTGCTCCATAGGACAATCTCTAGATTCTATACAATCTCTAGAGATCTCTAGGCTAGACAAAATCATACTATTTGCTTATTGTATTGTATATTTGGTTATTTTTACTTTACTCACACACTGTATTATTCCAAGTTAATATTTTAGGAAAATCATATATTTTTACAATTGTTTGTAAATATGTGAGCACAATGTACCTATCACGTGATTAATTTATATACCTTTGCTTTATTTTTATTTTTTTTGTACCAATAGTGGTATAGTATTTTTATTCTTGGTGCATCGTCTTCACATATAGAAATATAATTAATGTATACAAAATATTGTAAAACATTTTAAAAGAGTAACGGTGGAGTTTCTTGCCACTTCTTCTCCATACGAAACTACTTTTTGGAAGTGGGCGCCTAGAATCAGTTCTATTTTTAATGTAAATTTTGACGTTCAAAAGTGCCTTTTTATGGGCCTATTTGAAATAAATGCTTTGACTTTGACTTTGAACGCTGACAGCGCATCTTCCGACGACGAAAATGGTATCCCTGTGAGCTGATATTTTCGAGAATAAAAAGAAGTCACACGGTGCTAGGTCAGGGCTGTAAGGAGGGTGACTCAGGAGTTTGACGGGCGTGATGTCCAGGAAGTCCTGTCGTAGTAGCCCGCGGAGCTCTGTGTTTGGTCTCTTGTTGCTCACGCCGAGACAAGCCTGCTACAAATTTGTTTATCATATCACGGCACCATTCTACCCGGGCCTGCTTCTGAGCATCGGTGAGGTTGTGCGGCACCCAGCTTGAAACTGTCCTCCTCACGCCAAGATGCACTTGTGGAAGTTCGTGAAGGCTTCCCGATCGAACCTGTAGTATGTGCTGAATCTCTTGATACGTAACTCGTCTTTGATTAAATTTTTCACTGCTGGCACATTTTGTTCCGTAACTGACTGACGGGCTGTGGATGACTATGTGACTCGCTGCTCTAAAATTTGCGGGAGTGATGGTGATGACGTCACGCTGAAGTAGCTGCACGAAGGCTGCGCTGACGTTCATACTCGCGGCGACCAGTATAGAGATATGAAGAACAGGGTGTAAAAGTTCAATCATACTCTATGGAAAAGGGAGGACCCTCCGACCAGATGGGTGTTGTATCTGGTGGGCAAATGCCCGACGATTGATATCGGGACGATGTAAATATTCTAGTTGCGCGGTAAACTCTGCTTGCGTGATGCAGGATTTTGCGTGACGTCAGTGTGTGTGATGCGTTGTTCGCATGTGGCGGTGTTGTTGTCGCCACATATTGAAACTTTATTAGTTCCTAATCAGCAGTGGTGGCCCAGTGGTAACGGCCCCAACTTACGAGTTGTCTGACTCACTCTATGATGATTTTTTCTGATTTATGTTATTCACATTGCTGTGCGGTTTACTAACAGTGATAACTACAACAAAATCATTGTTGAGTTACAATATCGTGGCTGTAAACATAAATACTTGGCCTTGTGCGCTGTGATTAAGGAAAATTGTGGTTTATTGTGATTATGTTAGTTACTAATTAATTTAATGTTAATGTACAAATATGCTTACTCTAGAACGGGAGAAGAGAGGTACGGCCCGATTCAAATGTTATGACGGCTCTGAAGTGCGCTACTCGCTGCGCAGTACCTCATCCCTCAAATCCGCTGACACGTGAGTTAGTTATCGCTGTTTTTCAATAAATATATTTTTCTGCCTACACGAAAATATATTTATTTAATTATTTATTGGATCTCCAACAGAGGCTACACAATTACATGCAAGTATACATACATCAGGGACAAATACAAGTGTGCGCTTCCAATTATAGGAGACCACATCATTTGCTTATAATCTAGGTACATTAGGTTTGACAAAGTCATTTTGAAAATAAATCATAAAAACATAAGGACATAATAGTGTAAGTTACAATGATACCAGCGTGTACTGTCCCTCTACTGGGCTAAGGTATTTTCTCATGTAAATATTAGATAATTTACATAATTATCTAATATTTACATGAGAATTATATAACAAGGCCCACCATCGATATTCAGCCCTTTTTGCATTGTTGTCATATGAGCCTGGCCGCCATATTTCTTGCAGTTTTATGGAAGGTTATGAAGTATGAGACAAACTGATATAAACGGAAAAATTGCCTTAAAAAACCTTAGCGACAGAAAATAACATGTTAGTCTTTCTTGTTTGTATTTATTTATATAAACATAAAAATAAGGTACAAAGGCGGACTTCGTATGGAAAAGAAAGTATGTTACTACAACAGAAAGCTGTATGTTGTAATGCTCTTAGTAAGTAGGTAGGTTAGTAATCATCTAATGGAAATTACATTACCCTTAGCAATGATCAACTTAGTTAACTAGAATTCACACAAGGAAAGAAATCTCCATACTACACGAGGAGGAACGTTATATAACTGTAACTATCTCACCGTGAAAACTTAGGTGAAGTGAGCGTGGGTGAAGTGGGCTGTCAGTGCCACTAATGCTTGGGATTGACCAAGATGTAATGCTACTGACAGCTCACTCCACGCAAGTCATCACAGTGATATTTTTACAGAATAGACAAGCTGGTTCGTTATTTAAAAGTTTGACGTCTAGTCAGATCCAATCAAGCTACGAACGGGATATTAATATTGTTCGTCGATTGTACTTCTCAAAACATGCACAGATCTTCTTCTTCTTATTGGAAATTAATAATTTCTTTAAATTAATCATCATATGTCATGAGTTTAAGATCACTTTAAGTGTGAGAACCTCAGTGAGCACATCTGTTTTCATTTCCTCCTTCGCACGTTTTCTCATAACACATTTGACATTGGCATGGCAGAATTGTCCACCATTACCATAAAGAAAAAAAAGAAAAAAATTGAATCTCCTTTCATTCTTGTCTGTCTCGATACTCTAATTTCGTGTAATTTATGAACAAAAAAAAAACATATAATGTGAAAATTATGTAAACTTTGTTTAGAGTAAAATGAGCAACTTTTCACAAAAGGGAACCTCTTTGTCCTTAAGGAAAACTAGATATCGTTAATGCAGATGGTATTATGAGTAAGTTACTAGATTCTAGAGACGATGTCAACTTATTTCCTGCAGGTTTACATCTTACCAATAGATCACGTTTCGCAATGTTTCACCGATTAATACAAATGGCTAACAACTATGAATTATGGGAATTGTAAAGAAAATGGGAAATGCCGAGACCAATGCTTTGTTTCGTTTTTTGCTGTTCTTTTGTTTTTAGTTTGCGATTTGAATAAATACAGGGTAGGTCTATGTTACAAACGTATTGATGTTTGGTGTGAGTTTTTTTTTCTATGGTGGATGGTTGTGTAACGTGAATCATCTAAGACTCCTCATTTTGAAGGTCACAAGATCAATGTAGGTATCTTGAAACTAAGTGCTCTTTTTAGGGTTCCTTAAAGGACAATTTCAGTTCGCCCCCCCGACCCTTGCTCGAGCCAGCCCGCGCCGCCTAGCCTTTTAATTCGTCCCAAAATCTCTCAAATCCTGATCCAGCTAGTCCCTTGCTGCCCTCTTCCAGCGACGCCGAGGACAAGGTCAATACCCCACAGCACACCCCTTAGCGTGTAGTAGCTTAGTTGTTAAGTTTTTTTTTAAGTCCTGGCTGTAGGCCTTCATTTATTAGGGCAACGACAGGCAAGTCCGCTTAAGCAGACAGCAACCTCATAGGTTGACCTGCGAGATACCATTCCAAAAAAAAATGTATATTATATACGTCCATAAAGTTGCAGTATATTATTATACAACAGTCGTTTTCCGCAACGACCGAGTGTAATGTAACGAAAATAAGCAATGCAATTGTTGCTCGGAACATGTGCATCATAATGTGCTCTAGTGTCATAAGTTAAGTCAAGAGATTGTTATCTTTGTTACCTATGTGTTTTGTAATTATGTACAAGGATTACTTGTATCCGGATAGATACGTAACGTTTTTATAAAGTTTCTTATTTAAGCAGAATAAGTTAAGTATGATTCACTTGTTGTGATGCTAGTGTGAATTTAAGAACGTTTAGGAAAAACCAGAAAAAAAACCACTTCGCTACAATTTAATGCCGTAAGCAAATAGGAGATGAACTTTACTCATTCTTCGACTACAATTGTTTCATATAACAATCGAAGTCAAAGTTCGACGTCAGATTTTAAACCGCTAAAGCTATTACAAACTTTTGTCGAAATATTAATAATGTACCTAGAAGGGTGCCGAGTAGGGGGAGGGGGGTGACATTGATGTCGTATTAACGCAGCTAAGATGCTGTGAATTCATCTAGAAACTTCTTTAATCACACGGGGTTTTTGGTATTTGAGCGATGGAATCCCCTTAACGTCACGTATTCACCGACCCCTAATTGAATGCCTAAATAGAAGCGTACAGTTGGATTTTCAACTATCAGCGCTAAGTCGAGCGTTGAAAATACAACAACGCGCATTTATCCGCGTGTGACATCTGTGTGGTAGATGTAGATGGCTTTGTTGAAACCTATGTTCCGTTGCGTTGTGCAAAAAAATAAAACGCTCAGTCATACATGTCAGTTTCCTTCCATCACTAAACTGATTATTATAATCAAAAACCAAGACCTGGTGTTTCTGTTATTTATAAAACCACAGATCATATTGCAAACACTTGAAATAATAGATTAATAAAAGTGAGACGGTCTATCCGTTAGACGGGCGTCACGCGATAAGGAGCATATTCCTCAAGTAATTAATAAACATAGGTACTCGTATTAAGTATCGTAACATTCTGCTTCATAGTAGGAATAGTATTTACAGAGGAAAAAGAAAAGCAAACTGTTACGAGGAAAGTGCTATTCATGTTATATCAACTGAGAAGAGCAGGTACTATTGTCAACAAAAATTGGTGCAGCGCGTAGGTTTTTATAATAACCTCTAAAGTCTAGTGATCTGTCTCTGAAATTCTGCTACAATTGCAAACTTTCTGTGAAGAATTATCGTTTTTTCTCTCTTTCTTTTCATTCTTTATCGTATCGAAAAGTACTTAGGTAGGCAGCCTTGACTCTTGAAGGGCGGGCTTGACAATAAAAATCACCACGAACTTGAACGTGTTTAATAAAGGATCGGTCTAGAAGCAGTCGAGGTCGACTCGGTGACGTCAGCCGCATAGTCCCCATATCAATTTTCTAATGGAAATAGATACATTTTGTGATTTTTGTACCATATCTACATCGAGTTTCAATTAGAAAAGAACAATCAATAATCAACTCTGAACATAGACATTACCCACTCTTGTTATTATTTCGGCAAGTGTGTCCTTCGCGTTTACTTGTTCAGTTTTCAATGTGTTTGTTTAGGGTTCCGTGCCTCAAAAGAAAATAACGGAACCCTTAAAGTATAACTTCGTTGTCCGTGTTGTGTCTGTCAAGACCCTTTTTCTTTAAGAACTTTTAGAAACTTTTACGAAAGCGTGGAGGTGTCAAGTAGAAACACGTAGGTTGACGGTCCCATAAAGCTCTAAAAAATCAAGCTTCTAAGTCGAAGCAATAAAATGGCCATGTGTGCAACATAATTATTTTGACACTCACAAATAATTCAAACCCTATAGGGTACTTCCTGTTGCCGAAGAATCACGAAATTTCGTAAGAAGCAAGGTCTCATAGCAGAAGTGAAGGAAAATAGTCAGAAATTTGATAGTTTGTAGTTTTATTACATTACTTCAACTACAAAGATAAGTTTGTTCCAAGACGCATTTGTATTTTTTTGTGATTGTCCCAGAACGAAGGAACAGTAGGTACTTGCGATTGCGAGGCGACGAGCTTTCTTGATCCATAAAGCTCAACGGGAATAGAAGATGATGATAGATCGTGGCTTGTAAAATTGAAGTCTACTCAAATCTGAGCGTCAGACTATGCCACCCATTAGAATAGTTTTTCACATGCCACACGCTGAACGCTGCAACAGCTGGAAAAGAATCGGCTAATTCCAGAAATCGAAATCTTGTCGCAGCGACAGTCAATGTCAATATTCAATAACTTGTGGGTAAACTACAGGTACTTTTGACATAGAATGCAAACGTTCTTTCAATTCTGGAAATGCCCCTCTGTTTATGCAACGGGATTCGTAGAAGCTCTTATTCTGGTATAATGATCGACTTCGATGAATTAAAGATTTAAGGAACCTTATCATGAAGTAACAGCAAAGGCCTCAAATACTTTGTGTTGCAAATATTCGTAAAGCTCTGGCCCCTGCGCGGAATACTAATTAAGTTGTCGAAGTAAACTTCGCTGTTTGGTACTTCAGAAATGCTGCTCTAAAGGAGTGCACCCACATCCACCGATAGCGATGACGTTGCTTTTCTTAGTTCAATCACTGTTATAAATTAGACTCTACTAAATTAGACATATCGCCTATCTGTTAATTATATCAAATTAGTACAAAGCCTTGAACTTCTACGCACCCTGAAAAAATCCTAATAACAAAACCTTATGGCCGTGCCTGGCCTGAGGACCGAGACCAGTAGTGCTATTCTGTAACAATCTCATCGTGAAAACTAAGTTAACGTGAGCGTGGTGTGAGTTGTCAGTGCCACTGATGCTAGGTATTGACCAAGACTGGATGACACTGACAGCTAACTCCATGCAAGTCAACACCGTGAGATTTTTTACAGAATCTACATACTGGACTCCATGTTCTGCAGTCACATTTCTGGGAGGAAAAAACTCAGGATTGGTTTTGCTTTCGCAAATCTGGCTCATTGCGTTGGTAAGTCGTCTAGTGTGTGTACTCTCTAAGGATTTTCTAAGATATTCCGTAAGTAACACTTCTAAGATATTCCGTATATGTCCAGTTCCCCGTAGCGTATATGTCCAGTTCCCCGTAGCGTATATGTCCAGTTCCCCGTAGCGTATATTTCCAGTTGCCCGTAGCGTATATGTCCAGTTCCCCGTAGCGTATATGTCCAGTTCCCCGTAGCGTATATGTCCAGTTCCCCGTAGCGTATATGTCCAGTTCCCCGTAGCGTATATGTCCAGTTCCTCGTAGCGTATATGTCCAGTTCCCCGTAGCGTATATGTCCAGTTCCCCGTAGCGTATATGTCCAGTTTCCCGTAGCGTATATTTCCAGTACGTCGTTCAGTGAATGTCGCTTGCTTTGATTATTTATTGTAGGTACTAGTTTTATCACGTGTTTTATTCGCTTAATATGAATAATAATATGTAAACATCCTGTTACTTTAAGTATCTATTTTAAAGTTTAATTATTCCTTCAATTCCTTTGTTCACTTTTCGTCTTTCTTATTAGTAAAAGTGCTTTCTATGAGAAAAAAATCATCATCATTATCAGAGCTTTATTTTTCTGTTGTTGTTGTAAATTGTTAATGTAAATATTAAAGTGCTCCTCTTATCTAGGTAGGCCTCTAGTGGAAAAGAAGAATAAAAAAAGTAAAAATCTTTTAGTTGGATTTTCTGACTTAACTGCAATATTGACACATGTAACAATCGTGTTACCTGTGTCATGATTGTCTCTAATCATTACTCAATACGTTATTGTTTTTTTTTTGTCTTTGCTATCTTGTTTTGTCTCAACTTCTGGACAAAGGCGTCCATGATTCTTCCCATTTTCTTATCTAACTCCCTGTTAATATTAATCTTGAATCAATTAAAGAAGTAACCTTGTGTTTCTGTACAAACTTATTCGTTCTACGATAATCACTTTAAAAAACTAAAAGGACCGGAAAATAAGTAGCTCGTACTTATTCTTTCGTCGTCTTCGCCTTGATGCGCGACGTCACAGATTCAAGCTGTCAGCAATAAAATGTAAATATGTATCAATCGCGACGTCGCAACGCAAGCGCACGGTATGACCATTCACGTCACGTAGACGAGCTCAAACAACTTGTGTAAGTCGGCTGGCAAACTGTGTTGCCACATGACGTTTAAATAAAATAAATGAACTTCTGGAGGATTTGTATTTAAAAGTCACATAATATTAATAACTTGGAACATTTTGATTTTCTATTTTTTAGGGAATTCTTGTTGTACTCAAAGCCAAACCAAATTTGTCACTAATTTATGTCTAGCAAGATAATGAGAGAGCAGTGGTGGCCCAGTGGTAACGGCCACGACTTACGAGTTATAGGTCGTAGGTTAGAACCCAGACAGGCGCTTTACTTTGTGGAAGTTATTTAAACATCACTGCTCTCAAAAACGGTGAAGAAAAACATGTGAGAAAACCGGCATGTCTTAGAACCAAAAAGTCGAAGACATTTGACATCTATCAACCCGCACTGGGCCCGCGTGGTGTATTACGGCCCACTTCTCTCACAGAGACCAGGCCTGTGTCCCAGCAGTGGGAACATAATATGCTGATTATGCTATGCATATGCTAAGATAAAGAGACTTATAAATAAAATATCGAATAGATTCTTAAACATAAATTAATGTGCCTAATAGATCGCACTAGACAACACCTTGATCGTTCCAGAGCTTTTTTGTTGTTCGCTATAATAATTCAATTATTATAGCGAACAACAAAAAAGTCTATTCGATCTTGTGATATATAACACATGCCATAACTTTATTAAATAACGTATCAAAGAAATCAAAGAGATTTATAGCAAAATCCAATTTACAAATCGTGCCAATTGGGTTTTACTCTATAAAAGGTGTATTAACGATAATCGATCAAGGACCGGATATTTCACCTCTTTGATTCTTAACACTCGACAAATTGGTTTCTCGGCGGAGCTTTTATAGGTCATAACATTTTGAGTTTTCTTTAAAGCGTATTCAAACTCAAACTCAAACTCAAAGCATTTATTTCAAATAAACCCATTAAAGGCACTTTTGAATTGTCAAGGGGTCGGTCAGTCAGAAATATGAAGCTAGTTGCCCATTCCAAAGCGAAGTAGGTACCTATGGAGAAGAACGGGCAAGAAACTCCATGGACACTCTTTTAAATAATATGGTTACAGAAAATTTGTTACATCAGTCTTGTTGAAATTAAACATGTGAGAACGATGTAGAAAGACCCGTAATAAAAAACATAAAAATCGGAAAAGAAAAATTAAAAAAAAAAAAAAAAAAGGCGTGGCAGCCAAGAGATGACCAGTCCCCACTGACGGCGCCCGTTCACGAACATGACGTACGGATCAGCACCATTCAGCTCAACCATTTTGAAGGGAACTTAATGATCCAATACACACGCCACCACCAGCGAGACATTAGAGTGAGCGTGACATACTCTCAGTCGCCAGGGCACATTCAAGTCAATGACAGACGTGCCCAGTATAGGGTAGCTTTATAGTAGGTACCACATAGTGCTCACACGTGTGCTTTGCAATTATACAATACTAAAAGATTGAATTTATACAGTGCAAAGACAGTTTTTACAATCTTCAGCAGCTCCAACAATATTTCCGAATGCTAATCAATTGTTTAGGCGCCCTTGTGGAGCAGAACCAGCGTTGAGCCAAGCATTTTTGTCAGAGATGTAATCCTCCAACTTATAATATGCTTGGCTGCATAGTGTGCGTTTGAAACAGGTTTTGAACTTCGTTTCGTTCAGTTGGAGTATGTGGGGTGGTATTTTATTATAACATTTTAAACAGTACCCCATGAAGGATGAATCTACTTTAGCCAGCCTGAAACCCGGTTGAACCAATTGGTCCCTATTTCTAGTCCCATAGTTGTGTCTCTCACCTCTTTTACTGAACAGATTTAAGTTTTTCCTTACGTACATGATGTTTTCATATATATATTGACAAGGTACGGTCATGATGTTAATATCTTTAAACAGTTCCCTTAAAGAATCGCGCCTGCGGAGGCCATATATTGCTCTAATGGCTCTTTTTTGCAGAATAAAAATAGACTCGATGTCTGCAGCGCGTCCCCATAATAAGATACCGTAAGACATGATACTATGAAAGTAACTGAAATAGACCAGCCTCGCGGTATCTACATTAGTAAACTGACGGATTTTTCTTACAGCATATGCTGCTGAACTTAGCCGTCCTGCAAGAGATGTTAAATGGGGACCCCATTGCAGCCTCGAGTCGAGCGTGATCCCCAAGAAAACCGTTTTATCAACGAATTCTAGTTTCTCTTGATTCAATACTATGTCACAATCAGTACTTTTAACATTCGGCAAAGCAAACCTTATGCATTTTGTTTTTTTCCCATTTAATACTAAATTATTAGCAGTAAACCAATTTTGTACCTGCAGCAGTGCGTTATTTACGTCGTCAAGATTTAATGAACGTCTACTTATCTTAAAAATTAAAGAAGTATCATCAGCAAATAACAACATTTGTGGTTGTTTTTTTAATAAATGGGGTAGATCATTAATATATACTAAAAAGAGGAAAGGACCTAATATCGAGCCTTGTGGAACACCCAATTTTACTTTTAATGCAAGTGAATTGACACCATTAATTTGAACTTTTTGCCGTCTATCTTGTAAATAAGATCTAACTAAACTTAGCGCAGGTTTACCTAGTCCGTAATGCTCCAGTTTTAGGAGCAAGGTTTCGTGATTAACGCAATCAAATGCCTTGGAGAGGTCACAGAAAATTCCTATGGCATCTTGGGCCTCCTCCCACGCTGTAAATATGTGTTTTAGTAAAGTGACACCAGCATCAGTCGTGCAACGACCTTTGGTGAAACCATATTGCTGTTAATGTAAAATTTTGTTTATGTTAAAATGATTAAGCATTTGATTGAGCATTACCTTTTCGAACACCTTGCTGAATACCGGCAACACGGATACTGGTCTATAATTGTTGGTGTCTTTGCTATCCCCAGATTTAAAAAGTGGTATAACCTTACTGTATTTCATTAAATCCGGGAAGACTCCTTGATCTACACACAAATTAAATATTAAAGCTAAGTATGGTGCTATGGTCTCGATTATGGATGTACAAACTTTGATAGACATTCCCCAAAGATCTTCGGTCAACTTGATTTTTATTTGCCGAAAAGCTTTTATAACTATCATAGGGTTTATATGTTTAAATTGAAATTCAACCGGGCAGCCTGGAACGTTCGCTCTTAATAAATCAATTGAGACTTTGGGTGAGGAATTTAAAGCCTCCGTAGCTTTAGATGGTATATTAGTAAAATAATTTACAAATTCTTGAGCTACTTCTAAGTTAGAACTTATGGCACCACGTGAAGTCTCCAATGTATATTCAATGTTTCGTATTTTTTTCCTACTAGTTTCGTTATTTATAACTTTCCAAACAGTTTTTATTTTATCTTCCGCTGTTCTTCATTAAAGTTAGGTTGGTGATGTTTTGGAGACATAATCGTCAATCTTAAGCAAAGTTAATCGAGATCACTATGACGACAATTGAGTACAACATATCTCATATATTTTATTACCAAAATAGACTACATTGTGCAGATATTGATTTACCGATCGATCCATAAAATTCGGGATTTACTTTTGACACCTGCATAGTGTTGAGAAGATTAACTTTTCGTTCAATGTTTTTGTTATTTTATTCTGTCCAAACCCGTAAATGACCACACATGAACCTACATTCAATAAATACCCCCTGTCACCAGCATGCAACACCCTCACGGTACATACTCAGGTTGTCCCCGTCTCTCACGTATTGGCACACTCCGGGACTATATTGTGATTCTCTCTGGCGTTTCCCATCAAAACAACAATGCCTCGCGAAGTGCAGGTGTGCGTACAAGCATTGTCAATTAATTCTTTTGTTAGACTTCGATTCAATGTGGTTTCTATCATAAGCGGGTAGATCGATAGTTTTGGGAGGCGAACATAAAAGGAGCAAGATAAATTAACTTCAATCTAAAACTTAAAACGTTTTTGATACAGCATAATTTCATTTGTGGTAAGTAAGTGTTGCCAATTGGACATACATATGAATTGTGTTTGTTTGTTATGCATCAACCAAGTTTCAGTAATTAATAAATTAGCCAACTGGGATCGAGCTTTCGTATGATTTAGTTTTTAATTTTTCTTAAAATTCTAAGCGCACCAAGGCTTTGTTTTAACTTGACATAGTTGGAATTCAGGCGTTTTTTTAAAAGTATTTACTAAACTAATTCGAGAGATGATTAGTTCGTAATTTTTTTGTACAATCTCTTATTGACTATAATATCAGTAAATAATATTATCTTGATTACTTTTAAAACTGCTCATTTGTAACGTTTTTGTTCACAATTATTTTAAGACTAATTTGAAAATAACCTCTGGCATCTGCACAAAAACCATTACATTAGAAAAAACTCGTTTTAAAAATGTATATATCGTCAACCAAAACAACACAATTTGAATTTAATAGCGCCTTCGTAGTGGTTTTCGTAGTTCAAGGGTTACTACTGACGTGCATTTGATTCTATCTACATGTCAATTTACTAATACTAACGTGTACATAATATTTTCTCCCTCTGAATTCTTGTATGAATTTGTTAACACAATTAAATCATTCCTATTTGTGTATCCATCTGTGATTTATAATTTTTATTGCTCATAATAACAGGTAATTAGAAGAATGTTTCTATCAGAATTCGCCGTTTCAATAGTATATTTAGTTTTTTTCTGGTTACTTTTAACAAAATGGAAATCTATCTCACAAAACTCTGATGTCTGACAATAATTTCATCTAACATTTCTGGGGACTAGTGGAATTCGCGATAAAGCTAAAATTGTGAAAATGGCGGCTGCTATGTATATATTGATATTGACTTATTTGTAAGTTAGAATGCAGTGAAACAGAACGATATTGGTATTTTAATTATAATGCAGCCAACTAACGAACACAACTTTTGGTTGTTCGTTGGGAAGTACTTTGTTGAAGATATAGCTGATTAAGTGTCATTAGAGACACGACACTAACTACTTTTCTAGACAAAAATAACAAGAGACATCTTTAAATTTATGAAAATCTTTGTATCTGAGCTCTTGTTTCTCAAACAATAAGTCATAAAGTGTTTTCTTCACAATTAGTAATACCTTCAGTTTCAAATGTTGACAACATTACAATAACATCTATTCTAGTTTGAATTTCTCATCAATTTCAAGTTTCATTGTCATTGGCGATTCAATATTTGTCTTCATTCCCATAACCCAAGACAACGATTTATATGGAAACATCAAATAAGAACTGTTAGCTATTCGTTTGTTTTTCTCAGAAATAGTCTTGATTTAAACTCTGCAAGAACCTTAGCATTAACGACAGTATAGTGGCGTTGATTATGTCTTGCTAAATACCAGGATGTTTATTTTCTAAAAGTTTTTGCATCCCCTCGTTTGCCTTCAGCATCATATCTATCTCCATTACCCCAAAATAAGTTCTGCTGCTGTTATTTTATTTGGTCTTTCGATAGCTGCCTCATGCAAGTCATGCAGTCATAATGAAACGTAATCTCAGAAGATGTTGTACAAACAAATCTCAATAATCCACATCGCCACAAGCGAAATACGCATCACACTGATGTCACGCAAAATCTTGCATCGCGCAAGCAAAGTTCACCACGCAACTATCATATTTAGCACGTCAAGACATCAATCGTCGGGCAGTTGCCCACCAGACACGATACCCGTATGGTCAGAGAATACTCCCTTTTCTATAGAGAATGAGTGAACTTTACACCCTGTGTATAGTAAACGTAAACGGGGCGACGTCCTCGGGGTCCTTAGTTAAGATGGGCGTGCCTCAGAAAAGATACGGATATCTTACATGTGAATGATAGTCTGGCTGTTCTTTCGAAATGGTTTGCAACTAATAATCTTGTACTCAATGCGAACAAAACTAAATGTCTTAAGTTCTCATTACCAAATGTACCCCAAGTGGGTTTAAGTTTAAAACTTGATGGCAAGAAAGTAGATACTATTAAGATAACTGTATTTCTAGGAATTACTTTAGATTCAAAATTGTAATGGGGCGCTCACATTAGAGCTCTTTCAGGTAAATTAAGTTCAGCTTCATATGCAGTAAGAAAAATAAGGCAGTTGACCGATATAGCCACAGCTAGGTTAGCATACTTTGCTTATTTAAACAGTATTATGTCTTATGGCGTTCTGCTGTGGGGATCAGCAGCTGACGTAGATGCAATTTTCATTTTACAAAAGAGGGCAATCCGCGCGATCTATGAAATGGGTCCTCGCGAGTCTCTTAGAAACAAATTCAAAGAAATTGATATACTGACTCTGCGTTCTTTTTATATCTTAGAAAGTATTATACGTTCGCAAAAACTTATGACTTTTTAAAATAAGAAGCGATTTCCATAATATAAATACACATATTAAAAATGAAATTGTTATACCCATATTTAGATTTCTGCAAATCATTTCTGATAAACAGTATCCGCTTTTATAACAAGTTGCCAAAGTTGGTTACAGAACTTAGCGATGGAAAGTTCAAAACCCACATCAAACGTGTCCTCATCAAAAAAGTCAAAGATAAGAGTCAGGCGGTTCTCTTCTCGAGACGTCGTCGATTCCCTCCCCCTCTTCCCAGCCCGATCACTATGTACGGTAAGCCGATCCCTTGGGAGAAGCAAGCCAAATACCTAGGCGTGATCCTCGATGAAAACCTTACCTTTAAGGCTCATATTAAGGCGGTTCTCGCGCGCGCCTCCTTCGCTATTAGCAGGCTCCACTTCGTACTGACAGCCCGTAGTAAACTGTCCCTTAAAGGCAAGCTCCGCATTTATACCGCAGTCATTCGTACCATCATGACCTATGCCTGCGTTGTATTCGCGCACGCTCACCCACGCCATCTCCATAAGATGCAGACCCTCCAAAACCGTTTCCTCAGAAGGGTTACGGGTGCCCCTTACTATGTCCGAAACATAGATCTTCACATCGACCTAAAAAGCCCAACCATAAAACAGTTCATGAAACGCTTATCAAAGCGTTTCTTCGACTGTGGCATCAAACACTCTAACCCTCTGATTACAGCGGCCGCCCGCTACACTCCCTCTCGCATTAGCAGTATTCGCCGACCAAGGCATACTTTAATCGCCCCCGACGACGCCACTACCCTCCTCCAGGAGAGTAATAAGGCCACCAGCACGCTACATAAGCTCAAAACCCGATCGACGTCCTACCGTCCTCGCCGCCGAGGCCCTCCCGACCCTTGCTCGAGCCAGCCCGCGCCGCTGAGCCTGTAGCTTTAAATTCGTCCCAAAATAATATCAATCCTGATCCAGCTAGTCACTTGCTGCCCTCTTCCAGCGACGCCCTAAGCCGAGGTTCGTACCCCACAGGGGGTGCCCTTAGCGTTGTCGCTTAGTTTTAGTTAGCATTAAGTTTAAGTCCTGGTTGGAGGGTTAATTTATTAGGGCAACCACAGGCAAGTCCGCTTAAGCAGACGACAACCTCATAGGTTGACCTGCGAGATGCCAAACAAACAAACAAAAGTCGAAGACAAGGAAGTTTGGCCATAATTCCTTCTGCACATGTGGCTTCCCTGGTATCTCATAAACGGCATCACTATGTAAATTTCTAATAACTGCTCCCAAATAACGGTGTTTAATTTTGATTTTTTTTATTAGATATTAACTTTTACTTATTTCTATTGTAATTTTTTGAAATTATAAACTTACAATTTTAATTTCAACTCTCCATTATTGGCTTTTTGTTTAAATTCGGTTTTTATTTTACTGTAATAGATTATTTTATATATTGTTAATGTGAGAACGTTGTAGGCTTTGTAGATTGTACGTTTAAAGACAATTTGTATATTTGTTAAACATATGGTACTTGTTGACAGGCCTACACTGTCCTCCCATACCTATTAACACTGTAATTTGAAAAAAATGTAAAATACAAATATTTTTAAAAGAGTAACCATGGAGTGCCAGCTCTTATCCATAGGAAACGACCGATTGGAACCGTGCACCTAGATTCTGACGTTTCATAAGTGCCCATGTAGGTTTATGTGAAATAAAATATTTTGATTGATTGATTGTGGCTCATACCTCTGTACTGGTGACCCTGAGAATGAAAGTCAGCGCAGCCTTCGAACAGGTAATTCAGCGTGACCTCATCATCATTACTCCCGCAAGCTTTAGAGCGGCGAGTCACACAGCCAGCCAGCACTCACGGCTTCAACGGTTATCCTGACCACATGCATTCAGCGCGAGCGCATACTTTGCCATCACTCTCGGCCCAATCTGCAAGTTTGCAACAATGCACTTTCCGCCGGTCCACAAGCAGAGCCTTTCAACTCTTCTGGTCGAAGCCAGCAGTCAGTCTCGACCCGGCGCTGTACCACATCCGACGCACTGGAGCATAACGCAGCGCCACCCCGAACCACTGGGGAATCACAGCAGACAGTTCCGACTCACTGTAAACTGTGCTGCACACGGTTCCGACTCACTGGAACCTCAACTGGCCATGACAAGTATCGCAAGATACAAGACCCAGCCCACTATTCGACCTCCGGTCTCCGGAGGGGAGTGATGTGGAGACACAAGCGATCTACGCATTGCCCGCCAGCCACGACACCCTTTTTAGGGTTCCGTGCATCCTGATGAAAAACGGAACCCTTATAGGATCACTCGTGTGTCTGTCTCTCTTTCCTTCTGTCACAGCCAATTTTCTCCGAATCTGCTGTATTGATTTAGATTAAATTTAATACACATACGAAATTCTTTGACCCAAGCACGAAGAAGTTATTTTTTCTATAGAGGATGAGCTTTACCCTATTGATACTGCTTTTTGTGCTTATAATTTAACTATTCAAACCACAGTACGTTCGCAGCCATTTCACAACTAGAGTGCGAAACCAACAGGCTTACAAACATCTCGAATGCTCCAGCTCAATCTCTTGGTTGTCTAGTCTTATATAATAGATCTATTATTAGCAGGATATAGTTATGACATACAGTGCAAATGCTTGCTTAGCAACAGTCGCTCGGAGGTCAGGGTCGCACTGACGATCGTAGTTGCTTACTACGAGTCATGTGACGCGTGCACTTGAGTAGTCTAGAACATTAGCTAAGAGAAATTAATTAGATACATAGTGATCTAAGATGACGAGAACAAAGGTGACGCCGATAGAAATTTCGTTACATGGAGGACCTGCAACGAGGGGTAGGGAAAATAAATGTTCATAACGCTTTATGTACCTACTACTAAAACCGTTTTTGAAAGAAATCTAAGTCCTTTTAATAGCATATAACTCTGAGTGACAAGGTTTATCGGCTGTCCTTGCCAAAACCGTTGACTGACAGCATCGTCATCACCCGGCACAGGGTCAACATCATTATCATCATCTTTAGCTTCAAACTTTTATGCTACTTACGTATTGCTTTAACTCGCTAAGTCGCTAGACTCAGTAGTAGGAAGTGATACCTAGCTTGTAGTATATAAGGCATGTAGCGTGCTAGTTGTTTTCTAAACAGGTAAGGTCAAGGTCAGTGTCATATTGTTATACCGAGTGGAGACAGGCGACACGTGCTGTCTAGATATATTACGTACAGTCGTACACCAACTGATATCTATTAGCGAGCATTTGAAATGAAAGATCAAACGCATTTGTCAATCATCATGCAGCTCAACTCAGAACCTTAGTTCTGAGTTGAGCTGCTCCTTAGAGCTCAAGGATTCGACGAACAGTGCAAAAGAAAGGACATTTGGGTAGGCCGCATACAGTACTTAAACTGCCAGAGTATCAATAAAAACCAACTGAAAGAAATAACAATATCTCACATAGTCACACACACACACCATGCACACCTCACACACCTCACATTAATAAAGTTTTTTTTTACATTCACATATATGGAGACATTGCCTCAGAAGCAATTAGAGAAACGGTCAAAAACTTTATATGTTTTTGTTGCATGATAAATCTAAAAGATTGTATACATCAGCATACAACACATTTCATAATTCTTATTTCGTATTTATCTTAAATTTATTTTCTTACATTTGTTCAATTAATTAAAAAAAGGTATCACTACCATTTGATACTTTTTATACGATACTCTTTTAGCGCCCGGGCATACTAACTTGACGTCGTGCAATAATGATCACACGTATGATGTACTACTATTGCCATCGTTGGAGAAGTTCTTTTCCATTTTACTAATTGGTTAGTAAAATCGAAAGAACTATCGATGGAAATCTTTTAATTGTAAAACGTTTTTGAAATTAGGGCTTTGTTGGGTTTTCCTCTAATCTTTCGTTGTAACACACTCTTTAATAATTATGACTTGTAATCTCTAGACCCTCTCTAGCATAGACATTATTCGTCGGTTATTAAAATAAAAAAAAATCTGTTTCATAGAAAAATACATTACCTACGCGGTCAAAATGTACTGAACAGCAATATTTTTTTATTACCGACGAAAAATTTTTATGCTAGAGGGTCTTGAATTATGTGCTAAATTCATGGAAACAGTTCGCGTACTAGTTAAAATCTTATCCTGTACTGTTGAGAAGATTAAATTAAAAAGAAGGATTACTCACGAAACGTGCTATCTACCTGTACCTACTGGTTTACTAACATCGAATACAAATGATCAATTGCCAAACACTGCTAGGAGAAACGTGTTTCATAAATTAGACATACAATTCTTTCTAAAGCGTTGTAAAGAGATGAAGACGTGTTACGACAGACTTGCTCCGCGACTTGAATGAAAGAAATCGTATCGCATGAGAACTGATGTACCAGCCCTAGAGATTGCGATATAGACAGGTTTGAAGATAGCGATGGTGAAGACTGTTGCGAAAGTGCCAAGTTACCTGTCGAGAAGTTACTTGATGTACAGAAGGTACCTATAATATACAGTTGAACCAATTGAATTCATCATAGTAAACAAAATTCAAACAGTTTATTTAAAAGAAGAAAAAAACCGAACCGAGGAAATTAAGGGAAAAGTAACTGCGAACACGCAGTTACTTTTCCCTTAATTTTCATTAGATCCTTTTTAATGAGCATAATCAGCCAATAATGTTCCCGCTGCTGGGACACAGGCCTCCACTCTCCGAGAGGGAATGCGTGTTTGTAGATGGTAGCTCTTCGAATTTTTGGTTCTTGGACACGCCGGTTTCCTCACGATGTTTTACTTCACCGTTTTGAGAGCAGTGGTGGTGAAATTCGAACCCGCGACCTACATCTGGTAAGTCAGGGCCATTACCACTAGGCGACCACTGCTCTTAGAAAATCTTATTAGGAATAGGTTATATGTGCATCTCCTAAAACTGATCATAACAAAATTATAGAACATTCGAAACAGAAGAGTTGCCAAGCAAAATTATCTTCTAAATACGTACGTAACTACTCCCTCATTCTCCTCCATTATCTTTTATTTCTTTGCTCAACAAATTAAGCATGATTTGCATCTTTTATTTTTCTTACACGAGCTGACTTTATGAAATTATTTATGTTCACTGAATAATGAATGAAAGTCTTAGCAAAATATTATGAAATGTTTACAAATGTCTATTAGATTCCAGCTGAGTTAATGTAGGTTTTAATCACAATCTTTTGGTTGGTTACAGGTTGTAAATTTTCATTTTACAACAGAGGACAATCCGCGCGATCTATGAAATAGGTCTCCGCGAGTCTCTTAGAAGAAATAAATTAATATTCTAAGTATACTTCTGTATATATCTTAGGAAGTATTTTGTATGTTCGCAAAAACTCTAAGATTTCCAAAATATATATACATGTAGTAAAATTTAATTGTTATACTCAAATTTAGATTAACTAAAACAAGCAAGTCATTTATTATAAACAGTATCCGCTTTTATAACAAGTTGTCAAAGTCGGTAATAGAACTTCGCGATGGAAATATAAAACATGGTAATTTGGGAGCAGTTATTAGAAATTTACATAGTGATGCCGTTTATGAGGTACCCGGGAAGCCACATGTGCAGAAGGAATTATTGCCAAACTTCCTTGTCTCCGACGTAGTCTTTATTCATATAATATGCTTTTTTGATAAGGACATTTTTGATGTGGGTTTTAACAAACAGGTGCGACGCCACAGCGCGACAAAAGGCATCACGTGTCGCGCGACGAGCGGTGCCTTTGTGTCAAAGTCAAATATTTTTTTAAAGAGAGTAACCCTGGATTTTATTGCGGGCAATATAGGAAACGATCAATTGGAACCGTGCTTAACTTCACGTAACTTATGAAACGTCAGACTCTAGGTGATTCTGACGTTTAATAAGTGCTATGTAGGTTTATGTAAAATAAAATATTTTGATTTTGATTTTGTTGGTTGTAGGGGATTTTTAATTGGGTTTTCTATGATTATGTCATGCAGTGTCATATTATAAATAAATATCAATAACGAAATGTGCGTGTATTAAAGGTCCTTCACCTCCGCCTAACCCTTCTGGGAAAACAGGCTTGATGTTTTGTTATTAAATGTTATATCAGATTACAAGTTTCAGCCCTAATTTAGTCGTCAGTGTAGTCAGAGAAGTAAGAGTAACCTACCTACCACTTAACTACCTGAATGGTAGGTAGTAAATCAACCAGTGTTATTTTATTAGGTATAGTGGAAATACTGAAAACAGTACAAATAAAAAAGGTTTTCAAATGTGGAAAAGGTTCATGGGGGTCTACTCTCTAAGTCCGTCAACAAAGATACTGAAAGTAAATCGATGCTTCGGAATGAAACAATCTCTCGATTAATGAACGTTTTCGGCAAAAACACATCGGGAGGAAGGACAACTGTCGAATCGTGGTGTCGTTCATTTGAGTTCGGGCCCCAAAATAATCCTATGTCCGAAGGTGAAGCGGAGTAGAAAACACCCGTAACTTCTGCCGAAACTGTGGATTTCGTTCTGACAAAATAATGAGTTATTTCTGTTAAAAATAATAATCATATGGTAGCATATAAAAAAAATAAGAGTCGAAAGGACCACCTCTTAATGTTGTATTCGGTAATCACAAAACCTAAACTTGTGTATACAATCTTTTGTAAGAATAAATATGCTTTTAAGTGAGCAGGGTCCGGTGGATCTTATTATGCTAAAAATCTAACTTCTAATGATCGCAAAAAAACATGAAAAAAAAGACTTATGTTTGTACTTTTTGTTCGTTTGGAATTTAGAATTTGATGAGTGGCGCTATTTTATGGAGTCTCGACAAAAAAATACTTTGAATATATATTAAAAAACATATATTCAAAGTTTTAAAATCCAAGTTCAATCAAGCCTGGGTCGTACCTAGGTAGGGAATGATCATAGGTTTTCAAGGCAGTTCGCTTTATTTTCCGGTTCGTGTAACGAAGCCATAGCGACTTCTAAATCGATGACCATGCTCATTCTTGCGCAAGAGGGTTAACTTTTTCACTGGGACATTCACGCCTAACTTATTTTTATTCACAATAGATACAATAGGATGCTCGACATAACGATGTCTTATGAAAACATGACCACTACAAAACGTGAAAGTTATGATATGTCCATTGTCGGAGACACTGTTTTATTACAAGAAGAACACAATTATCTTAGGATAATTCCAGACTATAAATGTATATTAGCACCACACTGCCACCATACGAGATCCAAATTAATTGACATACAATTAATTGCGCTTCAAAATGTTTCCAACAGAATAATTTGGGATTAACAAGCACATAAAAATAAAAAATAAAAGAATATGGCACATTCCGCTTTTCTCTTTTTGAAAACCCGAGTATGTGTCGAACATTATTGCAATTGATGACACTCTCATTGATCACCTTTGTGCTCTTAAATTCTGTTGTCCATGTTAGCGGGCTTTTAAGTACATCGCAATTTGTTTCCTGACTGTTTTGCAAAGACCTACCTTCGTCTAGGAAACGTGTCAACATCGTTTACAAGCTCACTTAGTTATTTGCAGCAAAATAGTGATTATCCAACGTGTTTGTTAAATGATCTCACTGAAGTAGTAATAAGACAAACACGCTTCACAAACATTCTACTTGTACTAACATCTTGATGTAGTGTGCAATACAAAATGTTAAGTTTGTGGATTGCACTTCAAAATTCCTTCATATACTCGTAGTGTAGGAACTGATGTGATGTCATCGTACGTTTTTCCTTTATCCAAATGCCACTTTTTCATATTAGAAAATTCTAAGCCTGAATAAAGAATTAAAATAAAGTTTTACTTTTTAATTTTAAACTTAAAACTCAAACTCATAGCATTTATTTCAAATAAACCAATTACAGGCACTTTTGTTGTCAAGGTCGGTCGGTCAGAAAAATGAAGCTATTTGCCCATTCCAAAGCATAGTAGGTACCTATGGAGAAGAACGGGCAAGAAACTCCACGGACACTCTTATATATCAAATTATGTTTACAATAGATTGGTTACATCATTCATGTTGAAATTATGCATGTGAGCACGATGCAGAACGTTAAAGCGTCCGTTATATAAATATGAAAACAATTCAAAAATAAAAAATAAAATACGCCGTGGCAGCTAAGAGATGACCAGTCTCAACTGACGGCGCCCGTTCACGAACATGACGCATGGATTAGCACCATTCAACTCAACCATTTTGAAGGGAGCTAAATGACATACTCTCAGCCGCCAGGACACATTCAAGTCAATGAAAGACGAACCCTGTAAATGGTAGCTTTAATGCATGTGCCCGGGTGTCACCATTGTGTGGATCGCCCGGAGGACACGGTGGCGCATACGGTGGAGGTCTGCCCAGCTTGGGCGGAGCACCGCAGTGTCCTCGCGGAGGCGATCGGCGGCGTCGATTTCTCGCGTCCGGCCTTGGTCCAGGCCATGGTACGGAGCGAGAGAGAATGGAAAGCCGTCACCTCCTTCTGCGAAGCAGTAATGCTTGCGAAGGAGGAGGCGGAGCGCGTGAGGGAGAGAGCCTTGCGCCCTCACGCCCCCCCTAGTCGCCGCAGGAGACGCCCTGGGCGTCGGGAGTCGCCTGCAGATTCCCGGCCACCGTAGGCGCGGGCTTGCGGACGGCGAGCAATGGGTAGCTCGCCGTCCGGTAAGGACCAGGCCCGGGTCGATGGCGCGTCGTGTTCCACGCGCGCCTCAAAGAGATGTCAGCACAAATTGACGGGGTCCGATAGGGCCGACGCCTCAGGGTCGCGGGTGATTCGAAAAGAGATAACCGTGGCCCAGGCACAGGCAACTGAAGGAACACGGGTGGGTTTTAGTCAATAAAAGTCTGACACGAAGAGCGGGAGAAGTCATTTGATGATTTCCCACCCAAAAAAAAAATGCATGTAAATAGTACTCACATAATATAGCAATTATACAGTACTAAAATATTGATTTTATACAATGCAAAGATTCTTGTTTTTAATCTTCAGCAGCTCCAACAGTATTTTCAAATGCTAATCAATTAGTTGATGCGTCCTTGAGGAGCAGGACCAGCGATTAGCCAAGCATTTTTATCAGCAATGTAATCCCCTAACTTATAATATGCTCGGCTGCATAGTGTGGATTTTATACAAGATTTAAATTTGGTTTTATTTAGTTGATGTATGTGGGGAGGAATTTTATTGTAACATCTTAAACAGTACCCCATGAAATATGAGTCTACTTTAGCCAACCTGAAACCTGGTTGAACTAATTGGTCCCTATTTCTAGTGATACAATTGTGTCTTTCACCTCTTTTACTAAAAAGATGTAGATTTTTCCTTACGTAATGTTTATCTCTAAGTTAAAAAGTTCTCTTATGTTTTTATCTCGTATAAAAAGGGTTCGTTGAAGGGCTTAATGGGCTGCTTTTCCTATCAGATTATAAATATTTTTTCCGCCTGATTCTTGGTCTTTTCGGGAATCACTCGAGACTCCCATCGCAACGGTACATAGCAACCCGTGCCATACATACTTACGCCATCACACCCACACAAACATACTTAATTTTGTAGTTTATGAATCAGAATGCAGAAGTATGCGAAAGATAAATTTGTGATATTTTCAGTCTTCTTTAGGGCTCTGGAAACAGGCACGACATGCGAGGCGACACAAAGTCACCGGGCGTCGCGCGACGAGCGGTGCCTTTGTGTCGCGTCAATTTGTACGAGTCTTTAAAATCCAGAAAAGATTACTGTAACTATGAAACGAATGGAATTTTTTACATTATCTTTACATATAATGTAATTGTAAAGTCGAAGTAAAAACTGTACAATGTTTTTTTAAGTCATTTTTGCGACGCCGACGTCAGGGAACGATTCAAATGCCAGAAATATCGTTTTAAGAATTTTTGTGTGAATGTCTGTTTGTCTGAATATATGTTACAGCATCACGTAAAAAAGTACCGGATAGTTTTTTTTCAAAATTTGCATAGATATTCCCTATAATTCAGGATCGTTATGCTCCTTAAGTTCTGAGTTGAGCTGCATGATTACTGACAAATGCGTCACTGACTGGACAGGTCCACTCAGTCTGTGTGGTTCTGTCCTCAAAGGACAATTACAGACACCAATCTACATGATTTTTCCAAATTATGTCTGGACTTAAAAAGAGACTGTGAACTCTGTTCTCAGTTTTTTTCGGTCTTTCTTCTCAGAGTAGTCAGATAGGAAACGCCGCCCTCATCTAGTTAAAAAATATAATTGACGTGTAACAGTGTTTGTAGAAATCTATTTGCAGATATAAAATCATTTATCATTTATCACGCTATGTACTATGGGGAATGAGCAATATGGCTATTTATTCGTATTCTTCTATAGTTTAACGCAAAATGTAAATCACGAGCACAAATGGTTAGAACATTGCAGATAGTTATAGATTTAGCTTTTTAAATGATTATCATCACGCTATACCTTTATGGAGCTTAGCAGTCAACCACGACATGTACAGGATGGATTTCTGAGATGGGACAGGTATCTTAACCGTTGTCGCTACAAGAAAACAGGCTTAGGCGACTGTTCCTAATTTTGAAACACTTTAAAGAGCATTAACAGATTTAAAAAAAAAGTACAATCAGCAAGAAAATGGACTACTTTCAACAAAAAAAAATATACCATTCGATCCTGTTTCTTATAGGGATGAAAAACTCTATGGGACCACAGCTAAACGAACGTCTCGTGCTGCGCGACAATCAGTTCGGGTTTCGGCCAGGACGAATTCTGTGACTCAAACAGGGCGTCAGAAACTACACAAAAATCAAGCACAATTGTACACCTGCTTTCGCTTGCTTCCTCGTTCTGTCTAGGGTTTTCGATCAGGTTCCCTTCCTTTCGGTGGGCAGGTGTGCTGTTGGAGCTAAGTCAATTGGTGTGCGTAGTGAGACAGGGGGTTTGTCCTCCCTTCCTTCTTAATTTGTTTATGAATGTCGGTTGCCCTATTGACGGTGTCTGTGTCAATAATTTTAACGAAAACCTTCGCAAGCAATGGGAAATTACTACTGAAGGCTGTCAACTGAGGAGCTGCTTCTCACATGGACTACTGTACGTCGCTTGCATCGGCGTCACCAGCCATGACTCTCTTTATATTTTTTACAAACGTAGTATACAGGAAAGTTTAATAAAAAAATGAAGCTGTAGTCAAAGTATTTATTTCAATTAGGCACTAAAAGGTACTTTAGAACGTCAACATTTACATTTAAATAGAATTGATTCTAGGTGCCCCTTCAAAAAGGTAGTTTCGTATGGAGAAGAAGGGGCAAGAAACTCCACCGTTACTCTTTTAAAATGTTTAACAATATTTTGTATACATTAATTATATTTTTATATGTGAAGACGATGTACCCAATAAAAATACTATACCAATTTGTGATTGGTTAAAAATAATTTAAAATAAGCAAAGTCAGATAAATAAATCACGTGTTATGTACATGGTGCTCACATATTTACAAACATTACGAAAGTATATGATTTTCCTTAAATATTAACTAGGAATAAGTCAGTGTGTGAGTACTCTAGATCGTCCTATGGAGCTGGACCAGCATGTTTCCAAGCATTCTTGTCTTAGTAAATTAAATACACCACGTAAATAGGACACCACGTCTTACGTGTTCCACGCAGACGAAGTCGCGTGCAGAATTAGCCTCATACACTATACATATTAAGTTATGGCTTCACTAGGAATGGCTGCTGTCTAACCAGCGCCATCTCAGGGGATATCAGATTTTCGCCGGTCTTATAATATAACGTAGGGGCCAATCTTTAACACATATCTATCTTCATAAAGTATGACAATAGGTCTGGATAAATATTTATTTATGGTTGCACATAATTACTCACGACGAGCTTAAGTTTGCCATGGTATGTTTTTCAATCAACCTTTAGGTTCAATTGAAACGCTTAATATCAAGAGGCTTACTCTCCGTTACATGGTGAAACGTTCTGGTTGTAATTGTTTGTAAGAAAATATTAAACAGCATTTATATATTTAGATTTGAAAACCTTTGATGATCATTCGTAAGAAGCTGTTTACAACATCTAAGAAAGATCAATTAGTTCGTATCTTCAAAGTGATCATGTGGTTAAACCCAAATCCCACACTAGATATCGTTCAAAATAACTTTTAAACAATTCAAAGGAAACACATTACAAACGAAGTGAATTGTTTTAAAATTGCTACCTAGTTTTTGCAGCAACTCTAATAGTCTGTAAGTACATACTGGCGTCCATTTTACTATTTTTTGTTTAGCGGGGAAAATTCACACGACAAAAACTTCAAATCTTTTTTGAATAGTTCTTGAGTAGCTTCTGTTTGTATATGTGTTCTCGTTTTTTTTTCGTGGTTTCTATGCAAATGAAAAACTTACATAAGTATAAAGATTTAATTTAAAAAATACAACTTTTTTTGATCAGTTAACAAACTCATTTAGCCAGGCAGATTTGATAAACCGTCATAAAAATCTAATGAAAATAACTAAGTAGATCTAATCTAATTAGGACAATGCTGTATTTCCTAAAGTCTTTAGAAATAATCTCATGGCAAATCACAAAAGTAACACAGTGGAAAAGGTACGTCAATCTAAACATATAATCTATTTTCGTGAAGGGAAGAGTACTAGAGACTTGCAAGACAATAATTAGTACAAGTCTATAGGATTTCCAGTCTTTGTTTTACGTAGTCGCAAGAGTACAAAATTCAATGAAAGGCCTTTTGTGAAGTCAGAGATTAAATCTTCATAAATCATAAAATTTATTCTGGAAATTGATTGTCTTTGTCATTTATTGAATGTATCTTCATTAAAACAAAGGTATCCATTATTTCATTTCATTATTCTATGCTTTTTTGGCATTCAAGAATTTGTCTTCTTCCTTTTTAGCCTGCTTAGAATCTCATATGCATATATCGGCACTTACTGTATAGATATGAAAGAGAAAAGTTCATGGAGTGCTGCAGCAGCCAATCTCCCAAGCCAAGTGTTGTTTTGTTTTTTTATCAGGCAAATCTCCATAGCAGCCTCAAGTCTATTTAGTGTTTGATTGTGATTGTGGCATTAGGTTCCCTCCCTATTACATGTAACTTGTTAGGTAACTCGAAAAATTGTGGAAATACACGTTTCCTGACCCCTTCAGGAAATACAGGCGCGGTCCTATGACGATTATTGTTCGTTTCATCGAATGTTCGATGCATTCGAGTTAGAATTCTAGAACTTGTACAGACGGAAAACACTTTTTACACTCGTTTGGAAAAGTTTAACTTAATTTGCTTAGCCAGGAACTAGCCAGAACATGTTGTTGCTAACAGAAAGGAAACTTATTTAAAAAGCCGGTAACAAAAAGTATTTCTTTAGAGGGATTCAATTACTAATTGTTGTGTTTTTATTACAAGCTAAGAAAATATACAAAAAGTTGTCACAAGCAGAGGCAAAGTAGCAAACCAGTTGATTGAAGGTGAACAATAATGTAAGATCTTAACACTTCAAGTAAGTGATGTAATAAAAAAAGGTCATTTTATGTACTAGAACTTTCCTGATTGATCGAATTTATAATATTTAAAGTATTTTATGTTATTATCCTCCTAAGCTTATCCCATTTTATCCCCTTCTTAGCCATATTGTCTTTCACACCACGTTAGCTATCCACATTTATACTAAATATATTTTTTCGGGAAACTCTTCAGCTTTTCTGTTTCAAGCTACTTTTAAAACTTTGTCTTCATATTACATCTGATCAGTAGTTTCATAAATTACTACAGTCAATAAGCAACCTTTCCACAAATTGGTATAACGCACGTCTCTTTGATGCCCATTATGTACGTTGGGACTTCAATGACAGTGCCATTGTTATCATCAATATTATGACATCCAATGGTCAGTAATAATTTGATTAGAATCTTACTATTGAATTTTATAAAGTGTAGGTGGCCTTCCTGATCTGACTCGGCAGTATATCATGTTTTGTAATACCTCCTTTGTAACTACAATCCCAAGAGTTAAATCAAACGTTACACTCGCCTTATTACTCAATCTTTTCTGAAACTTAGCAAAAAAGCCGTATTTACGAGTAGCAGTGAAGTGATTGAATTTGGAGGGAATCCTACTTTTCTGGATAAAATTAATTTCAAATATTCGATAAAATTAATTTAAAATACCGTTTAATTTAGCACCATCTCCGACTCCATTGAAGTAACATTTGTTATTTGTTCCAGGTTGACGGTGCAGACAGCGATGCGTTAACGCGACGATACAAGTAGTCGGATAATTAAAATCAAAGCCGGGATCAAGTGACCGCTGCGCCCGCGCGCCGTCCTCGCCGCCCGCCCGTCGCCGCGCCACTCCATCGCCGCGATCCACAGCACGCGCACGCGCCGCGCTCCCGCGATATTTGTTCCGATACAGTATCCCAAAGTGACCGATTAGTGTAATAAACGTAATCACTTGCAGAAGTCTCTTCATTAAGTCAATAGACTGGTATTTTAATTGAAACGCCTTTTTGTTAACATTTTCTCCTATAGACGTCAAGTGCATTGAGTAAGTGGAGAAGGCTACATTCCAAACCGGTGTCGTTCTTTAATGGACGAGGTGTGTACTACTCTGTGTGTGTTTTAGTAGTTATCGGGTGGTGACTGGTTCGGTTTGCGGAGTGTACAGCTTTTCGTTTGCAGCAAATAGTGATATACAGTAAGAAACGTTAACTGAAAACTGGTGAACTGACCTCAGCGTAGAGCTCGCTAGCCATAATGTAATAGTGCCTACAAAAAGTGAGAAGCATTTAAGAGAAAAATGGCTCGCGGAACGCTGAGTGAAAACGAGCGCCAATGTTTAGACGCAGGCGCAAAAAATCAATCAGAACGTCTCCAAGAGTCGGAAAAAACACTTAGTGATTGCAAGTCGAATGGACTTAGAGTGCGCTTCCTGGATGAGGAAGGAAAAACGGAAAGGATGGTCAGCACCGACGAGGTCGACTGCACTGTCTCGAGAGTCAAGAAGATACACATTCTTAAGAACAGAAGCTCGAGTGAAACGAGCATACTGTTGAGGAATTCGTCTCTCATTAAGAGGCGCTCCAGTTCCGAACGCCGGTTCAGTGACGGACTCACCGACAATCTAAACAACAACAACCTGAACGAAAACCTGAACGGTAGAATAAAAACGACAGAGTTTGACAAATCCGATAAGACTGATGAAGCTGATCAAACCAAAGAAGTAAACGGCCAGAGCTTTAAGAAAAACTGCAACGTTTACAGTGTGAACCAGGCGAAAACCTTGACTCCGGAGAGGAAGAAGTCGTTACCGCTGACAATGCCGAGGCTGATCGGCCACAAGATTCAGGAGAACGGACAAAACAAGTCGATCTTGCCGGCTGAAGTATGTTTGGCGGATGGTGCGTCCGGTAAGGACTTCACCGCTAGAGCGATCGGGCGGCTCTCCAAAGGAATCGGGAAGCTTCTCCGTCGCACAAACAGCGTGCGCATTAGTGATCCCGATCCGGTGTACAAAGTGGCGTATCTCGGGAATGTACTTACCGGCTGGGCTAGAGGTGAGTTTCGCTTAGTCATTACTTATTATATTATAGAAAGGTGAAAAAAAGGCGTGAGTTTATGTAAGTATTAAAATGTACAATGATAGACGTAATATAAACAACGTGAAAAACATAATCATGGAACGTAGTAAAGTCTACATGAAAAGTGAATTTTGGCAATTACTGGTCGTTTTACAACCGAGACGATTACCCTAGGTTCGGTTAGCGACGAATCTCGTCATGCTCTGTCTCTCGCTAGCCGGCACAACGGCCTGTTAGATAATATTATCACTTACGGTATCTCATAATAAAAGTGTTTGTTGCTCAACGTTACAGTTATCAGGTGAGGTATTTAGGTCAGCGTACTGATAGGGCATTTCGCAAAACACAGAATAAGCAGCGGTCCCAGGCTAGTCCCCTGCGAAACACCGGGCCGTTGCTACATTCTAATGAGTAAATGGACTTAAAATAATATTAATAATCTAAACGTGTATATCAAAATAGAGGGATAAAAATCACAGGGTATTAAAAAATTCGTCCGCGTCGCTGTCAACAGGAAAAATGCCCAAAAGGCTGGCAGCATTGCCACGTTGTATGGCGATGATGAAAATAGCCCAGCCCTCTGGTCACGTTAAAAATCGACCAACTGCTTGGCGATGTCTCGGAAAAACAAGTGGGCACTCGGACCCCATGGCCCTGGTGTTTCAACTTAACTAAACTCCCAATAAGATTAGAATATTTTCGCTGTTTGAGGGTTTCCTCACCCACGCCTCAACACAGCCCGCCGTGGAAGGAAAATAGGATGGTGCAGGGGTCTGGCTAACTTCCAGGGCATTTTGGTCATTCCGTCTGGTCTCTTCCCAAGCGAGCCAAGCCGTTGAGTTCTAAAACAGAAAATTGATTATGTACAATAACGTACCTGTGTTCAGTAACGTAACTACGGTTATTGTAAAAAAGTCGTTTTAAATAGGAAGTGATCAAGCAAACGCTCAGGTTAATCTCAGAAGGATTTGTTATTAATATTACATTAACGCCTAAGTAAACGCAAGCAGTAAATAATAAGATAAAGGTAGCGTTAGAAAACGGATCTGTTTAGGTCTCAGAACGTTATGGCGTATATTTTTTTATAGTCATGTCAATAGAATCGTCGGTAACTGAGGTTGCGTAAGTGGTCCAAGGCGAATCGGCCGAGCAAAACGGTCGGATCTCCAAATTAGTAAATTGACTTCAAATAGCGAATATTAATGTTGCATTAATTATGCAACAAATAATGCGATATCTGAAATTGTAATGTCCATTAGAATAACGAAGCAACCCGATGATTTTATTTATGCAATTGAAATTTAAAAAAAAAGTTTTTGTCACTGAAATGCTGTACAGTGTTTCGTTAGTGAATAACTATTGTTGCGTTATTACTAAACTATTTTTCATCCTATTCTACACACGCGTCTGTTCTATTATGAATTTGCGTCAATCTTAGAAGCTTTAGAACTTTTGCCAACGAACGACTAACTGTTTTGTTGACAAAATTATACATACTTCGAATCTAATATATGTATGCAATATACAAAGCACAAACAAAGTTACATACTACTGAATTTCTATGATAACCAGTCTGTATCTGTATATTTTACTTTGATAACAATATCTCTAGACATAACAACGGAATCTTATAACAGATATGAAAAAAAATTAGCATTATCTTCTTCGCTGAATGACAATGTAAATAAAATGCAGGAGCAGTATGCAAACTCGAGACGTAAAGTTTTCAATTTAAATAAATACATCGAACAAAGCGAAATGAATGTCGATGTTAATCAGTAAGAGACTTTCGTTTTAGACGCATCTTCATGCGTCGCTGTGTCCGATAATTGGCGAGATATCCGAAACGTTCTGAGAGAAACTGAACATTTGAACAAGCCATCACAATCATGATGATGAGCAGCTTGCTATTATTTAAAAACTTTATAGAATGATAAATTGTATACTTGAAAAAAGTAGGTGAAGATCGCGCATTATTTGGACAAGTGTTGAAATTTGCATATGAAGATGTAAATGCGACCAAATATTAAGATTTGTTTCAAGTTTGTGATAAACTATTATGTCCAAGTTATTAAGGCACGTCTATATTTTATTGCCCATCTCTTACTATTTTATCCAAAGACGTTTTGTTTTGATGAAGCTTTACAAAATCTTTGAACTCGTATTTGTCGCGATTTGTTGTAATACTCTCTACTATAACTGCCATGCTTTATTATTTATGGAACTGCTTTTCGTAATGCTTTTACTGTCTCAGATTTGGTCAAATCATCAAGTTTTTCTTTGTACATAATTATTCTGTTCAATCTATGTCAGCTTCGAATATATATATATTACATAAGTTGATTTATTTTTTGAGTGAATGACATTTTCTATATTTTAATTCTGATGTCCAAAGTTATGAGTATACCAATGTTGGAAAAGTGGTTGACAATACAAATGAAGAAAGTAAACATTCAAATAGGCATAATCCAAAGAAAGTTGTAGTAGTCAATGAAGTCGACATAAAAGATTGTGATCAGAATTCGTGTCAACCTGGACGCGAACTTTATTCACTAGTGAAAGTCCGCAGCATCTGCACAGTGCATCCTAATGTACTTTTACTTGATCCTGGCACTGGATTTTTAACTTTCTTATCATACGTGACGTTATGATAAGCGTTATGATAAGCTTAATTGCGCAGAATGTTAAGATCATGGCTAAACCTATTATGGTCATTAGTCACACACTTGACGATTTTCTTGTGATAGGTGTTTATTGATCTTTTTCACGTGAGCTTGTCGTGAGGATGTTTTTGTTAATTTTACCTTTGACTCAAACGTGAATTCAAGCTTATCCAATTATTGATTACATGTGAATTGATTGATTAATGTTAAAGTAAATAATTATAATGTTTGAACTCCTACGTTGCTAACTAAACCGGTTTTGGGTTTAAATTACATTATGTAGCTACTATTATTTATATTATTTTCTATAGTAGTCATCCTCTAGCTAGAATAGGTAACAAAATGCAATCTGCTTTGGAAATTTTAGTAATTTGGATGCTGACTCCATAATAAAAGGCATTACAGAATGTATTTCTGTTTTCTACATAATTCTAGCGTCGGTTATGAGCGTGGACCGAGGGAAATGCTCGAAAACCAACATGCGCATGTGCCAGCCTTTCACTGCCATTACAATCTTTGTACTGGGCAGGTTAATGTAGGACGAACTCTCTGTACACAAGGACATAATAATTACTTTTGTTTACCTTTCCATCACCAATATTTATCAGATATTCCGTGTTATTCGACTTTTTTATAAAACATTGAACTTCTTCAATGTCAAATTCAAGATCATGTATAGAGATGCAGTAAAAACAACGTAGGTAAACAAATTATCATCCATTGTGTACAATCTTACTATTTCTTGTCGCTTAAGAAAATAATATATCTTGTTTATGAGCAAGAATCGCTTGAAACGAGATTTATTTTTATTTGCTATCAATTTAGTGTTATCTCAAGTCGTAAATTTATTTCTGATCGTTTTTTTTTTTTTTTTATAAATGGCATCTCGCAGGTCAACCTATGAGGTTGTCGTCTGCTTAGACGGACTTGCCTGTGGATTCCCTAATAAATTAAGGCCTCCAGCCAGGACTTAAACTTAAATACTAACTAAAAACTAAGCGACTACACGCTAAGGGCACCCCCTGTGGGGTACGAACCTCGGCTTAGGGCGTCGCTGGAAGAGGGCAGCAATTGACTAGCTGGATCAGGAATGATATTATTTAGGGACGAATTTAAAGCTACAGGCTCAGCGGCGCGGGCTGGCTCGAGCAAGGGTCGGGAGGGGCGTAGATTTGGGCGTCGCGGCGGGCCTCGGCGGCGAGGACGGTAGGACGGCGATCGGGTTTTGGGCTTATGAAGCGTGCTGGTTGCCTTACTACTCTCCTGGAGGAGGGTAGTGGCGTCGTCGGGGGCGATTAAGGTATGCCTTGGTCGGCGAATACTACTAATACGGGAAGGAGTGTAGCGGGCGGCCGCTGAGATCAAGGGGTTGGGGTGTTTTATGCCACAGTCAAAGAAACGCTTCGATAAGCGTTTCATGAACTGGTTTATGGTAGGCATTTTAAGATCGATGTGGAGATTTATATTACGGACAAAGAAGGGGGCACCCGTGACCTTTCTTAAGAAACGGTTCTGGAGGGTCTGCATCTTATGGAGATGACGTGGGTGAGCGTGCGCAAATACAACGCAGGCATAGGTCATGATGGGACGGATGACTGCGGTGTAGATGCGCAGCTTGCATTTAAGTGACAGTTTGCAACGGGCTGTCAGAATAAAGTGGAGTCTACCAAGAGCGAAAGCGGCGCGCGCGCGAACAGCCTTAATGTGCTGTTTAAACGTTAAGTTTTGATCAAGGATCACGCCTAGGTATTTGGCTTGCTTCTCCCAAGGGATTGGCTTGCCGTACATAGTGATCGGGCTGGGAAGGGGGGGTGGGACTCGACGACGTCTCGAGAAGAGAACCGCCTTACTCTTATCGGGGTTGACCTCGATTCTCCATTTCCGGAACCAAGCGCCTAAGACGTTTGCGGAGGTTTGGAGAGTACGAGCTATAGCATTGGGACAATGACCGGTATAGTAAACGGCAGTGTCGTCGGCGAAGAGAGCCAACTGAGCCTTTTTACTCTGTGGGATATCGCTGGTGAACAGCGTGAAAACTAGAGGAGATATGACGGAACCCTGAGGGACACCGGCGCGAATAGGGTGAGGGGACGAGAGTGCACCCTCGATGCGATAGCGGAAGGTGCGATTCGACAAAAAGTCTCGTAAGATGAGTACGAGACGATCTGGCACTCCTAGTTGGTAAAGCTTGTATAACAAGCCGTTGTGCCAGACTTTGTCGAAGGCTTTCGCTATGTCGAAGAATAGCACACCCGTCGTCGCGTTACGCTGCATACCGGCGCACAAGTGCTCTACGATACGGTGGACCTGGTGGATACTCGAGTGTTGTGGACGGAAACCAAACTGCTCGTTGGGAATGAGGCTCTTTGCTTCGGCGTAGTCTTTGAGACGCTTATAAATAAGCCTCTCGTAGATTTTGCCGAGAACGTTGAGTAAGCTAATGGGACGGTAGCTGGAGGGCTCAGACTTTGGCTTGCCTGGCTTTGGGATACCGATGACTGTTGCTTCTTTCCACGCTTGTAGGAAGATGTTGTTGCTCAAGGCGCCATTGAAGATGGCGGTCATGAGCATTATTAGAGGGGCAGGTAGGAGTTTGTATACCTTGTTGGTAATACCGTCCGAACCGGGGGCTTTACGAGCTTGGAGCCCTTTTATGATGTCGTGCACTTCATCTGGAGTGACGGGAGGCAGAGGATCATCAGGGTCTTCAAAGGGTGGAAGGGAGGCTCTCCGTTCGACTTCAGCGTCGACCTTGTTCAGGTGAGCTTGGTCTACTGGTTGAGAGCTGGGAGAACACTGGGCCTCTAGGCTGTCAGCAAGGCATTCGGCCTTGTCGGTGCTGTCGAACGCGACGCTCTTGTCGGGGCGGATGAGGGGAGGCATAGAGACCTCCTCGGAGGAGCGCAATTTCCTCTGAAGGTGCCAGAAGGCTTGATGAGTGGGCTCGAGTTCGCTGAGCATCTTGTTCCAGCCCTCAGAGCGAACCTCCCCTATGCGTTTCTTTACAGCACGCTGTAAATAGCGCATGTGGGCTTTGTTCGCGTCACAAGGGAAGGAGTCGTAGGCACGGATGGCCGCGTTCTTCTCTGTTATCAGGTCACGTACGTCAGCAGGTAGTTTCCAGCGATGGTCTTCCATCACCGGAACTTCCCGTGAACAATCCGTCAATACGGATTGTACGTGCTCTGTAAACGAGTCGATTGCGGCCGTCGTGTCGGCGACTGACACTAAGTGATCGGGGATGGTGTCTAAGTGAGGCGACGTGGTGGATTTCAGTCTTTCGCTTACTTTCCTCCAGTCGGTTATCGTCTGGGTCTGAGGGGGGCGGTTGGGGTCGATCGGGCCCGAGTAGGGTGCAAGATGCATGACTACAGGGCGGTGGTCAGAGTTTAGCTCGTGGAACGTCTCAATCGATTGCAAACGGAGGTTCACATTCTTGAGCAGCGCTACATCGAGAACATCGGGAAGGTGATTAGGATTACCTGGGAAGTGAGTCGGGCTCATTGGAGCGATGACGTCAAAGTTAAGGGATTCGCCTAACTTGGAAATGATCCGACCTCTGGTAGAAGTCGTGCTACTATTCCACGCCGGGTGTTTGGCATTAAGATCCCCCGCCAATATGACGGAGTCACTCATACCGAAGAGGGCGGTGAAGTCCTTTTGGAGAGAGATGGGATCCTCCGGACCATTGTCTGGTGGAATATAAGCAGAGATGATGGTGATCGGTTGATGACCAGTCATGCCGAGCCGACAGATAGAGGTCTCCAGATGGGAGAAGAGAGAAGGTGGGTCGATAGGGATGCAATACAAGGATTTCCTAAAGTATATTAGTGTGCCACCCTTGTGGCATCGAGACCTGTCATTGCGAACTAGTTTATAGTTGGCAATATTCGGGTTTCGGTGATGCGGTTTTAAAAAGGTTTCCTGTATGAGGAGGATGTCAAGCTGATGGTCGCGGAGGAAAGCGGCGATCTCATCGCGTTGACCTGAAACGCCATTTGCGTTGAAGAAGCCTAGTTTAAGGGATCGGGGTTTGTTACTGTTTACTCTCGTATTATCCATTGAGAATTAATATTTGAGTGAGTGTAGAACTTGCGCGATCTCGGGATACGCGCTGAGGATTTCCATAAGGCGGAGTGCGTTGCCGTTTGCAGCAACGATTTCTTCCGCCATTTTGTCCGCGGCGGTCGTGAAGAGAGCCGCGTATGTACTAAGTATAATTTGGGCGCTGTTTCGGCCCTGGGTTCCCTGAGGTTTCGCTGGAGTGGCCGTAGGGGCCGCGGGGGCTACCAAAGGCGCTGGGATGGCGGAAGCCATCAGCGCTGGAAGTTGAGCGGGTTGCGCCGGTTGCGCGGGGATAGAGGGCACCGAAGCTGCGGGAGCCTTCAGGTGATTTAGGTTAGCCCAGGGAGACGGCCTCTGCGGACTGAGCCGCTCCGGCATCAGCGCGGAAGGAGGCTTTCCCCAGGGGCTTTCCCTGTGCTGGCGGTCGCTCGCGCGTTTCGCGAGTTTGGGAGAGGAGGACTTCGGGGCCTTAGGACAGCCCCGGTAATTTGCCGGGTGTCCCGATTGGCCGCAGAGTACACAGCTGGGAGGCTCTAAACATAGTTCCCTATCTTTAGGGCGGGTACAGTCGGCGGTGCCATGCTCTCCTAGACACTTGACGCATCTAGGGGTGGCATAGCAGTTGGACTGCGAGTGACCATATAATTGGCAGCGATGACACTGTCCAATTAATTGAGCTCTGTAAGGCTTCTCTATTGAGATGCCTGAGAGCGAACACACCGACTTAACTTTAAAAATCGGGTGGTGACCGTCTGTGGGGTCACAGATGACCAGGACCATGTCGTAGACTAGGCCCTGTCTCGCTTTATGTAAGCGATGGACGGCGGAGACTGGTATGCCTTGTGCGACAAGGTCGGTCTTAATCTCCTCGGTGGAGATTTCTTGGGGTACGCGCCTAATAACGACGCGAGTGGGGGTTTCCTCCGGAAGGGAGTACGTATGAAAGGAATAGTTCCTTTCACGCAGGGCGCGGGAGAGATCCCTAAAGTCTGCAGATGTAGGGACTGTCACTTTGATCCCCTGGAGGGTGGATCGGGCGTTGGTGTAGTTGATCTTGCGATCAACACACATTTTAGATATTTCAGTCCATTTGGACTTTTCCTGGACGTATATCGGGGGAGGGGGCTTCTGCTTCCTCGCGGTAGGAGCGGGTGGGCAAGCCATAGGGCTGGCGGGGCGACTGGCCCGCGGACTAGGGGCGGAAGTGGAGCTGGACAATAAGTCGTCCTGTTTTTTCTGGGCCTTGGTGACCGGGCCAGCGGGGGCGGAGGATTTAGCCGCCTTCCTCTTGCCTCCTTTAACAACGACTTGGAAGTCGTCGTCGCTGGAGGAGGAGGTGCGGGCTTCGTCCTCTGAGAGTGGGACTGACGTGTCCATGCTCTCCGGTTGAGTCGAGTTTGATACTGCGGTGCGCAGCTGCGTTGTCTCTGAAACAATGTCGGCCGGAACAATAGACGGCGTAACAATGGCGGCAGGTACAAAAGCGGGCGAGACAATAGGGGCCGCGGTATTTACTGCCGGGATAATGACGGGTGAGACAATAGGGGCCGGATTAGCGGCCGGGGTATTATCTACCGGAACAAAGGCGGGTGACACAATGGGGGCCGAGATAGTTGCCGGAACATTGTGGTGCGGAACAAAGGGCGGAATGCCTTGTTCACTTGCAGGTGGCGATAGCGGGCTCTCCAGTGCGTCACTGAATTCCACAAGTGACCCGTGGGACGGAGTGGGGGTGGACCGTTGGCGTATTTTGGCGCCATATTTCGCCAAGAACTCGGGGTCCTTAAAAAGGACCTCTCTGAAGAACGCCACAATAAAGGCGTCCTCCATGGTCGGAGGAGGAGCTATTTTAGGGAGGGAATGGTGGAAAAAATTTTTCCTACGTGGCCTAAACCCTATACCTATCTCCCCGGGTGGATGGGCCCGGGGATGTGTGACCCTCTCTGTCGGGTGTAGACAGAGAGGTGAGTACCTATTTGTGAGCCCTAAGCTTGTAACCCGTCGCCAGTCTTATTGTGCGAACGGGGCCCTGACCAGTCTAGCGCGAAGGGTGTAGACACCAGAGCCGACTAGGAGATCCCCCAAGGCCGGTTATCTGGGACCCGTCCAACTAACTGCCTCGCCCTGAAGGGGTTCGGCGGGTGTGAATTGGGTCAACACCCCACTCGGCTTCGTTGACACCGTAAGGTTTCAACCGAGGACCACGAAACTGTGGTTTTACCCAGAAGGGGCCTAGTGAAGCTACTCACAAACGTCTATTAATGAAACAGGGATGCCTTGAAAAGGCAGTTTTTTGAGTTATTAAAATCAAATCAATTTCTTGATTTGATTTTAAATCGGAGTAGTCGGGGCGACTACGATGACGTCACGTGGTAGCGACGAGTAGAAAACACGAAACACAACACTGGAGCGGGAGAGCGCACAAACACGTCCGTCCGCGGCGAGAGTCGAGCGTCGAGTGGATTTCTGATCGTCCATGAGAACTGTTTATATCTGGTTAATTTTTTCTTAGTTATCTTATCAATGACCTTTACTAACTCAATGCATACTAGGCCAGTTAAATTCTTTTGGCATAATTATAAATGTTTATTTGATACACCTACTTACACATTGCGCGTCTAAGAAACAGTATTGGAATCAAGTACAAACATTTCTATGTATATTTCTAGTTACCTTTTTAGTTATATGGGGAATGTGAAATATTGCTGTTATTTCAACATGCCTTTAAGAAACTTGTATAACTTATAGCTTCGTGTTTGCTTCCAAAAGTTTAGCAATGTTCGTCAAGGCTAAATCTGAATAATGCTGATCTACAAATGTATGACTACTGGTCGCAAACCGACTGATTTTATATTTAGTATTGCTGTTATATGATATTTATTTATAATCATTAAAGTCGCATTAATAGTAAATATTCTATTGACTGATGTAAGATGAAATTTCTTGTCTTCATTATTGTAGAATAATCAGTCGAGTCAGATGTGAATAAAACACATAACCCGTTTTTTGAAGCGACGTAGTTGTTTATACGGCTTAAATGACCAATTAGTAGTGGGAACATATACTATTTTACATTTTCATCCACAGCCGCTACGTTTCAACTTTCTGGACATATTTTAGCTTTTTAACCATGATCATTATCTGTAATTACTCTGAACTGTAGCTTGGTTTAAGATTTACTAGCATGGGAACGTTTTAATGTAGGTGTTACGTATTCAAAACACGTTTTCATTCTGCACAAGAACATCTTATTCCTTATCAACGTGTTTCGTATACAGACAAATTCAAGTAGATTGTTAAAATCTCCCTACGGCACACCTGACTCACTTATGGGTTCCACTTCCATCTGAGACTGTCACTGGACCCCATGCTACAGCGGAAGTGCACGATTGCTTTCTGTCTCGTTTGCACCCTGCCTCTCGCTCGCACATTTTTTTCGTATCGCATTCCAAGCATCATTGTTTAGTTTCTCGCTCCCAGAGACACGCTCGGCAGCGTCTACTAATCCAACCGAAATTATGTTATAATCCACCAGCCATATAAACTCTATCAACTAGGTATTAAAGTCTTATTTCCTTTGTATCATTACCCTCGTGTTTGTCCCTAGTCTACTGATATTGTAGCATTTGTTAACGCTATTCCTCATTATAAATGTACAAGTAAATTGTAATCAAACGTTCAACGTTCCTTTGCGTTTAAGTAGAAAAAGGAATTCTAACGTTGGTGCCATCATCAATCTTCTGAGTTTTATGAGTAATTTTGATATAATGTATGAACTTGATTTCTTGCTAGATTTTTCATAAAATATATTATAAAGAAGAAAGAAAGAAAGAAAATAACGTTTATTTACGGTAAACATGACGCAGTGATCGAACACAAACACCAAAGAGAACAAATCGGGGGAAAATATGCGTCACATCCACGCAAAACGGCCATCGCTGAGCTTAATGCTACGACCCTATGCGAGACAGAGCCCCAGCGCTGGTTTTCAGCGACAGCCGGCGTTGAATGACGTCGACCAGTGTAGCAAACGCTAAGATGAAAATAAAAAATAAAAATACATACACATAATAACTGGATAAGTGTTCAACAAAATAAAATAAACAATATTTATAAAAATGTTAACATTCCGAGCATTGAAAGCTCACGCGCCGTTAGCCTTTGATAATCTGTCGCGCAGCTGTCATTTAAAATAGGTTTGACGTTTTGACATACTGTGATTGTTATTGTTCTACCAGGTAGTAATAACGTAATAATCAATTGTCTGATTAAGGGATTAGTATTCCTTACATCAAACTTATCAAAAGTTGTTGAACAAACTTTCGTTTCTAGTTGTGAGTTTATTTTTCTTAGTAGGTAATGGAAAAGGGTATCTAAGCACCGTATAATACTTTACATGATAATTTCATGCTTTTCATACGCTTCGCTTCGTTTACCCATTATTTCTAAAATATAATTGTTACTTTATAATGTTATGATCAAATTTGCATTAAAAAAATCGTTAGACAGGAAAAACGCAATGAAGCACTGTTATTGACGTTTTTGTTTAAATTTATTTGAGTCGGTGATTTTATATTTGATTTTTGATTATTTTGTTGTTAATTAATTTATTATTTTGCTAAATTTGAGTTGGAGTGTGTCAAAAAAAAAAACTTTAACCCCAGATTACATGGTCTCATATTATTGATGGTTACAGGGTATTTTAAAAAGCCTTAGTAGGATCAATTCCCACCGCGACGTGACGTGACGCGACGCTGCGCGCACATTTATGCGCCGTGCTGCGCAGCGCGTATACCTTATTGTATAGTACATAAAATCAATTTTGGATTGGAATCTTTAAATGTGCGTGGAGCGTCACGATGCACTCGCGTCACGTCGTGTTGTGACCTGTCACCTGACCTAGAATTACTTTTGAGTACTCGTCCATTTAACTACTATAGTTCATGCTTGATACCTTATAAAATCTCTATCCTTTGTACCGAAACCGTTCCGTCCGTCAAACCTAATTTAAAAAGTCGTTACTCAGCGGAACACGAGTAATTCTAAGCTCGGGCACATTCGAGCAGGTTTTATGTGAAAAGAAACAAAACGACAAGAATTTTAGTAATCAACCCGTGACTGGCATCACGTAACAACTCTTTATGATCACTATTAAGATTTTTTGTCGTACTTTCGGAGTGCTATGGCGTTGAGCGCATAGTCGCGTACCCATGGCCAAAATGTTCGCGTTTTTGTATCTCGAACTTTTTATAAAATTTAACCTTGAATTATGCGTTGAAATATGCATAGTTTTAATGGTAACTTATAAAGAACAAACAAATTGATACTGTAACTGAAACAAAAACAAAATGTGGCATTCATAGGACTTCAAAAGTTAGACTTGAATACATAATTTTCTCACCAACCTAAGTAATTTGAATTATTATAATATTGATGTTAACATTCTTCATGACGATGCTGGTATATTTAAAGATAATAATTTAAGATAAGTCATAATTCCAACCAAAGAAATCTAAATTAAGCTTGTTGTTGTTTTGCGACAATCACGGCATAATTAACGAAAATTAATTTAACGTCTCGCTGTTTATAATTTTTTGACAAATTAAGTCGCGAGAATAGGTACATAAAAATTGTTTTTACACTAATAAAACCCGTTGGTTCACTACATTTTTTGGCCAGTTTACCTTCACAGTGTTCATAAGGTTGGTTTTTATTTTGTGTCTTCCAATCGAGGATCAAGTTTCGAAAGCCATATGTCTTCAGTTCTTCACATTTAATTGAATTTGTTCATTGTACCTGTCGTCGCATCGCTCGTTAGTGCGAGTACGCAGTCTCTCCACACTATTCATTCAATATAAACATCGCTCGTCAGTACGAGTACGCAGTCTCTACACACTATTCATTCAATATAAACATCGCTCGTCAGTACGAGTACGCAGTCTCTCCACACTATTCATTCAATATAAACATCGCTCGTCAGTACGAGTACGCAGTCTCTCCACACTATTCATTCAATATAAACATCGCTCGTCAGTACGAGTACGCAGTCTCTACACACTATTCATTCAATATAAACAAACGGTGGATTAGCAACAGCTACATGTCACAGGGTACATAGGGCAATCTGATTAGCATTCGTATCATAATTAATATGCTAAACTCGGTTCAATTACTTCATAATTGTTAATCCAATGTGTGTAAGTAGTACTTATACCTACCACAGGTACTGATCTGATCATTCATACAGAGCAAATAAATTGAATGAGTAATTGAATTAGTTGAATCAGACAGCACTGAGCTTGTTTTGGTGTAGGTGTTTATAATCAGTATTGTTAACTATTGTTACATTGACCATTGTTATTATTTTAATTGCATTGATGTAGATTTATGCTCTAAACGCACTTTTAATAATATTATACTGTGCAAGGTAGATTTCGAGAAAAACTATTCATTCAGAAAGAAATAACTCCTTACTGCTCTATATTCCGAAGCCTGTACTACAACAACTAACTACGAGATACCTGGCCCCGCTGTTTGCATGCAAGCGAGTCGATCACCGTTGATAAGCGAGCGGTTATCGTAACCCGTCGGTAACCCACTTCGCAACAGGTGCAACCGACACCCGCTTAGATCGTTTATTTTATTTATTTCTAACATACCTGGCCGGAATAGTTTCACTTTTTTCAATTGTTGCGGCTTCCATCTGCAATTATGGATATAAAAAAAATGTTTGTGATCATGTACATAATATTGCGTTAAATGTATGTACGTGTGCATGTACTTGCACATTGGTTAAACATTTTGGCTCTAGTGCGTGAAATTACAAAATGCTTATGCGTTAGCGATAAACTAAAGATTAAAACCAAGTACAGTGTTAAGTATTGGCTAGTAAAGTAGCAGCCCATTACCTGGCAGCCCATTAAAATGCCTTCCCTGGACAAGTACATACGAACTCGTAGTACCTCATAAAATGGTGTCATGCACACTTCCTATAGTAAGCGATTACGGATATATTGCAGTATCGTGTAAACGTTTATCGCGTTTAACAAATTATTGGTCTCCTATAAACATGTATGTTCGTCATTACTTCACAGTTGAGCCATAAAACGGAGTTTATTTAAATAACTTCCTATTTAATTATTTATTACACTTGGGTGCATAGTGCATGGGTCGTTCCGCTTTTGGAACAACTTCCTTTCACAGTTCAGTGAATTTGAATAAGAAACCCTTTTTAATGCTTGTGTTCCCGTGTTCCCCTGAAGTGTGACTGAGAGACTACAACCAACTTTTTTAGAATAAGCAATAGCTTCCACCTGTACTGTGTTTTGTGTGAATATCTGCAAGAATTTGACATCTTCTTAAAAGAGGCTAACAACCGCTAAAGCGCGGTCACTGACAGACTGCATAGAAAAGAAAGATAAGCGCGATGACACAACGCTGGTAATTTATTGCAAAAAATGAAGCAATTATAAACCTATTACTAAAAAACACTATTACTTTAATAAATGTTACTTGTAGAATAATCTGACAAAAATCAGAATGCTTAAATGTAATATAAATTAGTACGGTTTTTAAAAGAAATTCTTAGAGGTTCTTCATGTTTTTTTTCTATTGTATCAAATTAGTTGTATTATGTTTTCAACACAAAAGCTAACTAGCATTTATCATGAAGAATGTCATATATTTTTCTTTCTTATTCTGATTTTGTTTACTGCAGTGGATCATATACTTTTAGGCATTATACAACTTTCGTTTAGGTCCTGTAGTCCCCGTTAACAAGTGCCAAATATCCCGAGTCTCGAAAGAAGTATGGCGCTATATTCCGATGTGTGTGTTCAAATTCGATCAAACCACTTAACTCTGGTCAAACTGAAAGTAGCTGTATAGTTTAGCCAGCAGTTTTCCCACTAAGCTGGGGCCGGTATCTCGTCTAGGCAGATAGGCTGTTTTTAGGTGCTCATTCAATAAATAGCCACTGCATAACTTCTGCAAAATTATGGTGAAAGACACTTGTATTCAAGATGTCTACTCCTCATAATATAGTAAATTTTCGTTGTATTTTCTTACACATGCTAAACGACCTCTCGTAGGCATTGTCACGGCTGGCTGCCCCTAGAAAGTACAGCGTGAAGGTCGCTACATACTGGACTGACTGAGGTAACCATAATGTAACACAGCTATGAAACAGCACGCGCCTGGAATACTGAGCACGGAGTATTTGTGGAGGTGCCTGTTTGAGATTTGAGACGAAACAGTTCGGTTGCTAGGAGTGACGTTAGTACTGCTATCTATTCAGTGGTACACGTATTGTTGTCACAGTGATGATCATAAAATACTTGATATAGAAACACACAAGGTTGCGGGGGCAAAACTAGGCATATACCGATGTTAGGTAGGTAGGTATACATTTTAGCAAATCTAAGACATCCGAATTGATGAAACAAAAGCCTTGAAGAAATCTGGGCAAACGGCTGAATGTAGTTGTGTGATGAATGTGATGATACTGCTCATTTGATTTAGCTTGAGAAGATAGAAGCATTTCTCTTGTTATGCAGTTGCAGATCAGTAGGTATATAATTAGAGGACTTGAAATCAACCAATTTCAAATAGGTTCCTATGAAATTCCTAAGTAAAAGTACCTAAATGATAATACATCATAGTAATCATCACCCTTGTACGTATTTTTGTGTTCCTTTCTTCTCGCCTGTTTAAATGTATCCCTGCATTTGTACGTGACGAATGCACTTTACCTCTGTAGGTACTTATGGGTAATTATTAAGGACTCGGTAAAAATTTAATGTCCTTCGGTTATTAAACATTTTCCATTGTTTTCCAAAGTGCTCCCTTCAAGCTGCCTTTGTTTCTGTATAACTTGCAACAATGTGCTCATAAAAACTTGAGCCCTAATGTACGCTTAACGTGACATGTGTCACAGTTTTCGTGGAGTTTTTGTGTTAGGGATTCGACAAACTTCTCGACACGCCATGTGGATATAACGGTGTTGTGTGCTTAGCTGTGTTTATCCTCGAACTTGCATTTGTGGTCGCTAAAAAGAATTCGATACACAAACAGGTACAAAATGTCACGCACAGAGTTTTAAAATCAAGTTTCTAAATTTATTTTGTTACTTCTTACTTTCTCACTTCTTTATGGTTTGGGTTAGGAGAAGGATAATTTTTCAAATGAATCTTATAAAAAACTGTACGACTGCTATTACCTAGGTACATTTATAAAAGAAAAATGAAAAAAAAATTGGTTATCATTATGTATATTTGTGAGTAAATAAGCTGTTTTTATTTTTTTACAATAAGTTTTTGCCTTCTTTATTCACCATGACAACATCTGTTTTGCTGATAATCAATCATAAAACACATTCCTAAGCTACTAGAAAGACAACGTTCTTATTAAAACTATTAATACGAGAACACGCAATGTTGCATTCCATGAAAAAATACTGACACAGATTCTGAATACTTTGTAATGCAAATTCTGCCATAATCAGCATGATTTGTGTATTTATTGACATTGTTATTCATTTAATGAGATTTGGCCGATATTTTCAAATGTTCAGAAAGTGTCAGCAAGCCACCATCAGTTTATTGATTTTGTCTGAAAATACAAATCTCTTATATTACCTATTTAGTTGTAATGAAGTTGAAAATTCGAGAGCTTCTTCTTCTCAGTATACATACCACCAAACTGCAAACACTTATCACCATTCACCACTAGTTAGATACACTTGTTCCAGGCGTGATGGTGATGGCTATAATTTTAATACTAATAATCTCCTTGGCGAACAAGTAGCATCACCACCAGCAAAGTTTTTATTGGGAGAGTGTAAAGTTACGTGGTGATGGAAACTACATTTTTTTACCGTATCCGAAATGGGAGGCAGTTCTCAATTTATCTAAAATTAGCACATCCGACGAACATCGTACCACCGCAGAATCAATACGTTAGGTTAACTTATTAGCTGATGTTTTATCGAAATCAGTCAATCCGTTCTGGAGATATTATAAAAAAGGCGTTCTTTCCAGAATTTATAAGAAAATGAATTTTCTTTATTATATTTTTTTAATAGTTATTCTGCTACTCGCAGTGGAGACAAATCCAATAAATCAAAAATCATATTAATCGGTTCAGTCGTTATTAAGTTATAAATGGTGCAACTAACCCGACTTTTATTTATTTGCATCCAAAGATTTTCACGTGCAATATTTCTATATAATAACTGTGCCGTATTAGAATCGGCCGGCAAGCGTGAAATATTCCGGCATTCGGAATATGAGCAATTAATTCAATCGTTCAAATACGAATGCTTGCGATAACATTGCAATGAGACACGAAAGGAATCCTCGATATTTTAATGTTCGATTTCTAGAATAGAGAAGAAATTGTTATTGGATTCGACATTTCTTTTTGTTCGTCGTAGGTTGCATTTTGGTTCAAACTACTAAGAACACATAAACTAGGTTTAAGTGCTGTTAGTATCATTATTTTCTGTGGAATATTGACACTGATAGCTCTTGAACGCGTTTTGGATGTGCTGATAGTGTTCAGTTTCATTGGTAAAATGAGCACTTAATGGTACAGTCCGCGAGGACTAAGCTGAGCATTTGTGTGAGTTCCCATATAGATAGCGTAGGTGTGACGTCGGCCTAGAACTCTATTGGCTTACACCGGTTTATACAATCGGCCTGGGGCGCTGTCCGTCCCTTCATTGGTAATCACTCACACAAATGCAAAGCTCAGCTTAGGCCTCGCGGACTGTACATAGAATCAAAAGACATCACATCACGCCTGTATTTCCTGAAGGGTTGGGCACAGGTGTTTAGTACCTATATCCGCCAAAAGAGGTTTTTACATAAGCATTGCCATTTCGTCTATAGCGATAGAGTAATTTACAGATTAGTAGTTTGAATTTCCAAAATGTTATACTTATAAGTACACATTTACTTCGTAATGCGTCCATTTTATAAGAGTTTGTTTTGATTTAGGTGGTATTTATAGTCGAGTTAACGAAATGCATCGTCACGGAAATGCAGCATGGACTCGAGCCAAGCCGTTGACTGAAAAGTTGTGTGAATGGCGCCTGCGCCATGATGTAGGTTTTATTTTACCACAAGCCGTGGCTCGATGAGATTTCCCATCTTTCCCTATTACACCACTTTAGGGGATGAATTTTCAAAATACCTTCCTTACTACTACTTACTTACTGTATAAATTTTCATGACTTTAGATCCAGCGGTTTAAGGCTCCCTAAATCAGGCGCGACACGACAACGCGACAGTGCGTTCGAGGCTTTAGTCCGTGCGTTGGCTTTGTCTGTCAGTGAATGAATTTAAGATTTTTATCATGTAGAAGATGTGTAAGGTTCCTGATAAAATTTCGTCAAAAAAAAAATATACGACCGCTAGTTGTGACAATTTTAATTTGTACACTCTATCACGAAAAATATAGTTGTAACTAACACCAGTATATTCTAACAACGAGATTTCCTAAACTGGAATCGGTTGATATTACATGGTTCTAATGTGTCAATAGTCTGCTTTAGCAACTATGGTCAATTTCGTGCACCGCGCCACTCAGGTGCATTAATAAGTGCAAGCAAACATATCGCAACTGTTGACACAACTTATTCGCACGTTCGTACAATGTGGATATAGTGATGCAGGAAAAACTTAGCGGCTGAAATAATTTGTAATTGTTCAAATTGCGCGGATATTGTTTTTCCTTATCGATACATTGTTCTTAGTATTGTTTTATTGTTTTATTAAATACATAAAAACCTTGGTCTCTTTGGTATGGACATAAAAAAAATATTCGTAGAAATTCGGCTATTGTTATGTATCGTTCCGATGATTCTTCTTCTATTTATGGTGGTTCAAAGGTCCAATGTTTGAACAAAAATGTAATTTAAATTCTATTTTGTACATACGTATCCTACTATGTATGTAAGATAAGAACAATATCATAAAATTTTAGCCCATTCAATTATAGTGAGTGAGTGTGACCATTAACCCCGGCTCTAGGGAAATAATAATATTTTCAAGCGTTGCCACCTGTTCTAAAGCTTTCCTTTTCTGAAAAAGAAACAACTAGAAATTATTCAAGTTATTTTTGTAAAAGGAAATGCTAATACCTCAGCCAAGTCCATTGAATGTCTAAACTAATTAAATTATCTTAACCTTTTCATGAAATAAAACACAAAGTACATTACAAGAAAAACCCACTGGACCATTTCCGAGAAGTACTTCTAACCAATTAAATATTTTTTGTGCAGCAATTAAATAAATAATTATCGATTATATGAATTATTTTCGTGCATGCAGCTATTCTGAGTTTGGTAATATTATACACAAGTACGATCATTTCGTAACCTGGACAGTTAAAAAATTAAATTAACATAGTTCATTGTCTGTATGCACACGTAATCATCTTATCACCGTTCAAATGTTACGATGCTCTATAACTTCTGCACGCGATTCACTCAAATGTAGAGATTTCAAAAGTTGTAAACATCTCGGACTATGCTATAAATAAGGTTGTTACACAGCACATCAATATTTTATACGTCTTTACACGTGTACCAGCTTTATTTTATCCTAGAACAGCTCATTTTATCGTGAAAAGATTAAAATATGTACAATATTATAATACATTTCTAATGTCCAACTGAATTATAGCCAATAGTCATAGTGTTTACATAAACTCATACATATTTAAAGTATCTCCTTATTAAACAAGAAGGATTAGTCTAAATCTCGTCAAATAGGTAAATGTCCAAAATGTTGGTGGTCAATATGAAAAATTAACGTGTTTTAAAAGTGTTGCCAACCAAAAAACAGTTTAAATACAAACAAACACACGACGCAATCGTGAAACACCTGTGAAGGCTTATACGCATTACTTCTCATCGATTTATAAGCGCACAGATACAATCTGTGCAAACTGGCCCGGGCAGCAGTGTTGTGCGCAGCCATCGCGCCATCTGGTATTAAATACGAGTACCATTGCCGCGATAATTGTACTGCTCGGTACGGGTCTAAACAAGCTTACTAACTTACAAATGTATGAGGACATAATGGATCCAAAGAATTGAAGAATTTAAATCTGCTTGAGTGGCTCGAACATGAACGGGTGTTTTCAGGAACACTCTTTACCTCTTCATTAACGTGAGTTCTTATCATTTATTCACGAAATTTTTATTTCTCTCCTATTTTATAAACCTACCTACCTTATTATTATTTGACTGTATTTATTTAATGAACAGTTTTAAAGTTTTGTTACAAAGCTCACTTTGCATAGAATTAAACCAAGAAGTGTGTGGAAACGCCGGGAGGGGACGCCCTAGGAGGACATCTTATTGGTGATGTTCTTCAGAAAGTTCAGGTGCGTAGTACTCGCAACCGTTGCGGCGTGCGTGTATGACCAGATGTATGAACGTAAACCAGGCAAAATGAGTATGTAAGGATCGTAGCAGGTGGCGTTCTGTGGTGTCTGCCTACCCCCATGGGAAGAAGATGTGAGTTTATGTATGTATGTAATATAAACGAATGTCTAACTTCACAACCTTATCGATAAAAGATCGTCCTCTTTATGATTCGTAGTTAACACAAAATTATAGATAAAAGTTTATTGATGTGAATCTCGCCTGAGTAACAGTGTGAACACAATCGTTCCTACGTACTACCGTAATTACTTTAGTTATAATTACTTGAGAGCACAGCAACAATTAAGTGGCGAGTGGCTGGGGTGAGAAGTTGAATTTGATAAGATAATGAAATGCGACTCTACAGCGTCTGCGTTCACCTTAAGATATTCATTTATATTGTTGGTTTCTGAGGAAAATCATGTTGATTAAATTGCAATTAAACGGATAATGGTTGATAAGAGCAATTATAGTAGAAAAGTAAGAGGTACGTTCCGAAGCCCCTAAATGTTAGGAAAAACAATCAGAACTACTAATTACTGATGTCAGCAACCCGAACCGGGCCCGCGTGGATTACGGCCCACTCCCTCCCACTGAGAGTAGGCCGCGGCCCAGCAGTGGGAACACTATAGGATACGGGGTGATTGCGTAACTCGCTTTCAGTAGTAATCGCTTTCATTTATTAGCGTTATTTACGTTGTTGAGCAGACACATTTTCTCAAACGGAGCAATGAATTAGCAAAATCCTTCAAAATTATGCAGCTCGCGATTAGGGTGCTGATTATGTAAGGTCATCTTATTACTGGTATACCAATGGTATACATTCAGCACGTCAAATCACTCCTAGCAACTACCACATACCTAGTATGATGTTATTAATCATCCATTTCACTCTGTCTATGAAAACTTCAACATACTTAACTACTTTATTGTAATGAACATCCGGCAATCTAGCCTTATGACTATATTCCGTTACATAATAATTAACACTTAGTTAAAGTAATCTGTGCACTGTGCTTACGCCATTGTGCGCCTGCGCAGTACGTTCACACTTAATCGATGTCACGCCGGACTGCAGAGCCTGATGTACCCAGTGTTTATTAACTGATAAGCTACGGAATGTCCGGGTAAAGTGCGTAGAGAGTGTGTTTCCAGGTGAATTTGTTTTGTTTTTAAATCAAAATACAACCTCCTACAGCCGAGCAGAGAACTTTTTCTTTTGCCTGCCCTTGTAGGGTTGCGTCGCCAAAAAAAAACCCTTACATTCACTCTGTCAGCCGTCACATTATCATTCACTCCTTTTCCATTCCATTAAATATCACACTATCCATTCATCTTTTCACATTTACCCTCTATTCGTATAGTATGTAAAAGTACCACCGCATTTAAACGCCAAGCAACAAAGCTATGAATCATAATATTCATAATGTATCTCCTTTGGAGGAAAAGGTCTGTGCTGAGCAAAACAAACACATAACCCTTTTGATCATCTTTGCCTTTGACTGCACACAATAAACAACTTCCTTGATTATAAAATCTTTATTGATGATCACTATATATTACCTGTACAGGTAAATAACAAAAACGATAAAAAGAAATGTTGATATTTTTCCCTAAATTCTGTACAAACTTTGTGTTTTTATTACATTTGGGATCGAGTTATTGAATTAAAAGAAATCGAGCTAAAACATCCTTGTGTTTTCCACGTTTTTCTACGACTCTAAACTCGTAAAATTAAATGTAACTTACATCACAAACAATTTCCAATTTAATTGCTTTTCAATCGCGAGATCCTTTTATGGTATTTTTTTTACATAAAATATATTTAAAAAAAATACCATAAAAGGATCTCGCGATTGAAAAGCAATTTTTTAATTTATGAACATTAAACATTACGTGTTTTTTAATAAACGCCATAAAATTAATTCAAGAAAATGGCTAATATTAAACTTTTAGCAAAAACATAATAGCTTCCCGCGTCACTAAATAAAGTAAGACGATCATTTTTAATATGCAAATAAAACTGGTTTGTATTGTTCGGAATATTTGTTGAAAAACTGTAAAGTTAAAATGTTGTTTTATGTTTTTGTTATAACCATTTTATTATTTATATAAAACTATTTTATTTATGTACTAGTCTAGGGAAATCGTACATTTTCTTTTTTCTTGGTCTGTTTCGATGAAATAAGTTGATTTCAAACACACTGAAGTATTTAAGTACCTACCTAAGTAAGATGGATGATAAGAGTTTAACATTTGTTCTCTTTTGATAGTTAGTTCAGGTGTATGTAGATATCATCACCAAATGATTAAAATTCAACTGCATTCTGTAAAAAAAGTGTTGTCTTAAGTAGGTCCCTATAGCTTTACAAAATATTACTTTACCTGTCAATAAAAAAGACAACATTCAAAGCTTTTAATTTCACGAATATCGACTCCTTTAAATCCTTCAGGTTTTTATCTAACACAATACTTTATTGATAACCTACAAATCACTACGCCATGCACAAAACATTTGACACTGCCACTTCACTGTCTGTCGGTTCAATCCGTCAATACTTAATTTTTTCATACAATCTATGATTCTAATAGAATCACTCGCGCTTCCATGAGTGCGGGTAAGTTCAAGAGTGGAGGAATTGATGGGAAATCATTTCCGTACATGGGACTAAGGTAACAATAAAGTAAAAATATACGGAAGGACGATGTATTGATAAGATGAAACGAACATACAGTTCAACAAGTAAATGTCAATACCAGAAATGCAAATTAATTTATTCGAAAGCGTACTCTACCTATAAATAATGAGGTTCTTTTTAGAGTGGCAGATAGTTTGCCGAGGTAGAACAGGCTAAACTAGTTATGTAGTTATACAATGATGTTTCAAAACATGACTAACATTCAGATTTGAACATGGTTTTAGGCAGGACATGAACTCATGTGTTAGTATATACTCAAATCATTATTAGATAACACAAAATAAAAAGTGTTTAGTTTTTTTTTTTTTGGAGAGCGAAAATGTTCTACAGTATATTATGGGTACTTTGATTGGCATAATAATATACTTTAGATAACTATTCTCGAGTAGTATAATAATCTTATCAGAATTTCCCACGGTAATCAAAGAGCTTCTTACAATCATGAATGGTTACAGAATTGTGGCAACAACAGATATGATATTGAGATAATTTATTATCTGTCGGTAAAGATAAATATTAATAGTAAAATAACCGATTTTACCAGTTCTATTGACATTAATTAAAAATTCTATTTCCATTCCTCGTGTCCACGAAAATACTCGTTTCCACTTCAAAGGAATTGTCAACATGGAAATGCGGCACCTACACTTGTTTATTTACTGAGAATATTGCAATAGCACGCACGCACGTCTATCAAATCGAAGTGTTTACAACCGATTGAAAAACAATGTTTCCACCGTAAACTCAAGTACAACCGCGGTAACAAGTAGACATGCGCAAAACAGTGCGTTTTAAAGTGATGTCATATGACATTACATTTCGTACCGAGGAATATTGCATTACACCATGACTCAAAACATGACGCGAAATGACGCGCCTCACGCGATGGCTATTGTAATGAAATGCTCGCGTTGTAGAAGATATACATCATTTCATGAGATACCGCATTAAATTATGATGTAATGTGACAACCGTCAAGCGCAATGCGCCCTCGCGTCGCCGAATTGCACACTTGCTTTTGTTATCATATTCATAAAGTCGATTTTCCTTCATACTTAACCCCTTCTACGGAATAATTAAATCAAAAGGGCATTCCAGGCTGACTGGCAATAAACATGGATTGCGATATTGATTATTGACCATGGCTATGAATATTGGGTAATGTAAATCTATTTATTTAGAGTTTCTTAAAATATCGTTTAACACCTTATTAATTAATAATTACACAATCATATCAGTGTCCTACAGTAGTAGTACAGTGCGAGTCATGTCATGATTTAAAACATCACGTAGGCCTAGGCAGTCCGCGGTGTCAATTAAACGTAAACCTTAATGCATCAATAATACGGTTCTATATAATAGTTCACTTATTTCGCAGCCAACCGACCGGCGCATGCTCCTTCTCATTTGCTCACACAGCGAAAATTACCGAGATAATACGAAGTTTACGAACACCGAACAGCGCGCCGCGGCCCGCGCGTCGTGCGTCATGTTTGAATGTCATGTGCCATGCTTAATTTGGTCGAGTCATGTGTAATGCTACATTACGCGGTCGGGATATATTACGCGCAATGCAACAATCGCATTACTTACACAAGTCTAGTAACAAGTCACTGCGCACGAAGGACGACGTTGATATTGTTTTTTTTTCCAAAACACTATGCCAGGTGTGTACTTGTGACGTGTCGCTTGATGGACTTTAATCTTATAACTGTCAAAGAAGTTATTATTTATTTCTTGGATCGCCAATAAGGGGTATACAATTTCATGCTCGTTAAAATAAACAGGGACAAATACTAGTGTGCGCTTCCCATCACAGGACACCACATCATTCACTAACTGTCTAGGTAGGTAGGTACAACATGTTTGAAAACGACGAAAATAAAAATAAAAAACAAATAAAATACTCGCAAATCATTAAAAAAATACAAATGCTTTTTTTTTAAAACAAAAGTGAAAAACACCCCATACACTCCACACCGAACACCGAATGTCCCCTATAACACTTACAGTACCTAATAAAGAAGATACTATGTGTGAAGTTGTTACTTAAAAAGAAATAAAATGCCTAAGTCTAAGTCCTACAATTAAACAGATTTTTAGCAAATAAAAGCAAATTAGTCGAAAGAGTACTTAGGGCTCCCACACATAAACACGATACGACGTCGCGTCGTACAACGATGCGGTGTCGTTTCTTAAGACCACGGAGTAGTGAGCAAATTAAGTGTTCATACCGTTACCTGCAGTGACCAAGTGACGATCACTAATAGTTTAGTTTGGTTACAGGCTTATGCGATGGGTTTGCAATCTCGAAGCTATGTGAGGCAGGCGGTGAAAAACATTGGGACTGTAATATGCATGCAAGTGACGGTATGAACACTTAATTTGCTCACTACTCCGTGGTCTTAAGAAACGACACCGCATCGTTGTACGACGCGACGTCGTATCGTGTTTATGTGTGGGAGCCCTCACTTGTTGAAACAGTACCCATCTAGCTTAAATTTCGGTAAATGACAAATCACTTATTTCTTTGCTATTAGCACCTTTTTGGGAATAAATCACTGATAATGTAGTACTTATTGATTTATTGAACCATTTATGTACACAGATATAAACAGACGAGAAGCAAAGAACAGAAAAATAGGTACCCACAAAGGTGCTCTAATTTATTCATTGTTTGACCCATCAATTAAAACTGTCAAGCTCAGCAATAAACAGAGCTGCTCAATGTATCTGCATGTACTCATAGTCAACGTCATCCGTAACATTAACCTGAACGTTATGCCATCAAACTAAATCTCCTCTGCTTGTATTTCAACTGGTATGCGACAAGCCGCTTTACGCACTTTAATCCTCTGATGACATAACATGAACAAGCGCTCGCACTCGTTACACATTCATGATGTAACGCGTAACCGATGTGCCCGAGTCCATACGTTACATATAACAGTATTTGGTCGCACATGATAGTCGCAGCGAAGTTCACGCGATCGCATCCAATCAATCGCAGGTTTGAATTAAACGATCGCGTATTGTGTGAAATTTATTCCCACGTAATTCGTGACTGGACGCTGTGAATGAGTTGTCGAGAAACGCAATAAGTTTTAATTGGACTGGCATGGCAGTCGCTAGCGAGTGTACTATTGTGGGCAAGTTGTTGACTTTCCGAGTTAAGGTAGCCACGTAGACACGTAGCTAGTCAAACAAAAAATATTAATCGAGATCATAATCAAAATTGAAACCCTCGGCCAATCTCAATCTATGACAGCGTCTAATGTTGTTCAACAACTCTATTTTTTTCAAGAGGCAGAAATACTGTTTTTTATCTCTGACAAGTATTTTTGCAAAGAAAATAAAATAAAGCACCCCGTCTCGTCAACCTTCTTTCAAGTTAACTGGTTCAACTGGAACAATAAGTTGCGAGTCTCACAAAAACGTTGGAAAAAAAGAAATACGTTTTTCGAATAATATTGTCACGTACATACTCTAGAAGTGTAATTAAGTCGGGTATGTTGAACTGACTCACCTTTCAGAGGGCACTTTGATAATACTCCCGCGCGACAGGGCAACGCGCCGGGTCATAGAGACCATATGTGTGATAATATCATCGATCACTATTAGTGATCGATGGATAATATAAACAATTATAGAAACGCTTTACGTGATTACATGATTTTGTAAAGTTTGAAAGAATCTGATTTTAAAGCAAAACCAAAAGGTTTTGCTTTAAAATCGCGATCAGAATGATCAGAATGTCGAACGCGTTTTCTCAAAATTAAATGAAACTTGACAGAATAATTCAAGCCAAACTAGATAAACTGCGAAGCCTATTAAATAAATTAAAATAGAACATTAATAATCTGCAATGTGATGATGATTAATGATTGGCAAGATATTCCAAATGCTGTTCGACATTTTTTAATTTTGTTTGCACGCGATTTTGTTTGCAAAATTTTGATGCGTCTTAATTAAGACAGAAGTTAAAAAATAAAAGGTTAAAACACCATAGTTCGTTTTCCATTTGTATCTTTCATTGTGTGATAAAAGTTAGGTACAGGCCATTCCACTAAATAAAGAGACAACCTATTTCACTGAAGCAGACGTGGCTAAAAGTAAACACAAGCACTAGCAAAACTTCAACAGGTCTTTACAATTTGTGCTGAAACAAAAACGAAGTTATAATTTTGGCTAGAAATACAATGGCTGAAAACAGCAGCGTTTTTTTCGAAGTATTTGAACAATTTTATAATTTGATAATTTAAAGAATGGTAGATCAATAGAAATCCAAACAGGAATAAAGTTTATGGGATGGCCTATAAATTTATTGATTGCCAGAATACCTGAATTGAATAATACAAATTATCGTACTCTTACGTATTCTTACTTCTTATTTACTTACGAAAAGAAAAGATAATCCTTATGGTTGCTTAAATACGCACATTAGCACTATCTACCTAAAACCCAATTATTTGAGATAAGTATAGTATCATTCTCAATCGTAGTTTTATTTGTTTGTGATAACACTGTAATCTGAAGGATTACCTTGCTATTTGGTACACGATATCTACGCATACACATACATTTTTGCACCGGCTTCATGCGAATGGTTACTTGATTGGTCTCGTTGATAGTATTACGCGAATAAAGGTAATAGAGTTGATGAAATTTTGAAAGCATAAAAATTGTGTCCATGAAGTATTTTTTTGAGTTCAAACATTATTTTAGTATAAAATACCAATTATAACGTTTTTTTTCTATTTTAAAAATGAAATAGGATGCATGGGTAAATCAAAATAATGATGAAAAAAGCAAAGTTCTGAAAGTTGATCATCATTTTGGTAATGATGAAATAAATTATTCGCTGCAAAAATGTAAACTGAAAATGATGCGCGTGATCGTAATGACGGTCACAATGACAAACATACGATTTATATGATAAATGCTCACCCATTGTCTTAAGTATTAACTCATACATTATAATAAGAGGAAACACTCCGTAAATAATTGTAAAACGTTTGACATGCATCATTTTATTTTAGGATGCCTGCGTCTCATTTAAAGATACAACGATATGGCCGCTATTTGAGCTTAAAATATTTCGTGTAATACCAAGAGCTGTATAGCTCTTAGTATTATTTACATGAACCTTGATGTGTTGATTTATACTTATAGTGTTAGTGGCTTTATATGTAAAGATGTATGTCAAGTTTTGATGACATTGGTTTCAAAGTATTAAGAATGAAGGAGATATAAAAAATACAGCTCACCAATATGTAGCCACTGTTCTATGGCAAATGCGCGATGTTTCAATAATTACAGCTCTTACACAATTTGCCATAGCCTGTCATTACTTTAATCTCAGCCTTCTGTTTGCAAGTCATCTAAAAAGCTTGATTTATTACCTATTTGTTGGATTTCCTGGTGCCGACTTTTTATAAGAATTATTATGTTCATATTTAGTGTCTATAATAATATGGTGTATCATGGTATTTCTGAAGCCAAAGGTAATACATATACGGAATTACAACCTAGCAAAACATTTTTTTGCACAAGTAGGTTTTCAAAAAAACCTCGAAATTATGATGCGAAAATTCCTGGAAAATCCATAGCCAAAGTTAAATATTGTGAGTGGATTGTTTGGGAAACAAACAGTGAATTTACTAAGTGCTTAGCTTGCTACCTTTTTTTTCTAAATATAGAACTTAAGATGAGAGTTTTACGTCAACGGCTATTATAACTCACGATCCAACTACAGTGTAATCTTGTGTTAGGATATGTTCCAAAGCTGTTATGGTATCCGTTAACTCGTTATCGGTGCAAAGATTACTGGTTTGCTCTGACGTCATCGTCTGGACATCGTCGTCGACAGTGTATACAGTCGTCATCCAATATGTCCGGTGACATTGGGACCATCGTGTTGTACCGTGCTGTTGTATTAATGGTTTTGATGATTTCAAAAATACCGTTCATCTCGTCTTTTGTTTGTACTAATATAAAATTTACTGGTTTATGTACTAATATTACTACTTTCAAATTTTTATTTTTCTGTGTTAATAACTATTTTCAATTCGATCCGATTCGACTTGTCAATTGAACGGAACAGGCAAGTAATAACCAAACAAAACAAAATTCGATTGACATTTTTCTTTTTAATTTATTTACAACCCGTAGGCATAGTATCTAGTACACTTGGTATTCCCACATAAGGAAAAGACATACAAAAACCAGTGAAATAAGGAAGTGGTTGAAGGAATAATTAATCTTAAAACGTAAGTGATGCCCTTTTCGTCGGCAGAAATGTCGATAATTTCTTCTGTTCACGGCAAACGACGCCGAACGAGTGAAAGTGGACGAACTTGACTGAAGTCGTCGCATTCCGTGGAATCACGGAGATGTGATACCTGTTGAGGAAAGGCTTCTTGGTCAAGAGTGTGTGCGGCCTTGCGGTTTTTCAAGTGTCAGGAGTTGTCGGAAGATAGGACGATGTAAAGAGCAAGGATATATTTCTTTCGTATTCCGTCTTTTAAACGGCCTATTGATTGGAACATCATCAATCATTAATATGACAAACTATTTGGTCTAGCATGGAGTAATTGGTTGCTGACCTCATTTTTATTAGTACATAATAACGTATTGATAAAATGCTTGTAAGGTTAAATTAAACACGTACTATTTCGTTAGCATTGAAAATTGCAGAAGCAATGTAAAAAATGGGTTTTGAGCATATACATACTTTGAAAGACTAACAGATAGAAATTCATGACGCAGTCAAAGAACAAGTTTGGAGAAAAATATGCGTCACATCCACGCAAAACGGCCATCGCTCAGCATAATGCTACAACCCTATGCTGGACAGAGCCCTAGCTAATAATAATAAATGGTAATGAAAGTAAATACTTAAACTGATTACAATTGCTAATAAAATTTCGAGATCTGTTGATTAAACTTTAAAGTTTATATTATTAAAGCCGGAACTAAATGTTACCATGGCAAAAATAAAATTTGTCATGTGAAAAATCTATAATGATATCTGCAAATTAAATTAAAATGGATTGATTTTTTCGTCGCTTCAATCACTATTAATTGAATTGTCTTCAAAAGCGACCAATAATTTCAAGCCAAATGTTGAGTGATTTATCTTAAATTTATTGTCATTCAATTATGGTTATATTATAGGGCTGTAATAATAAGTTTGTATTGGTAACAATTTATTACTTTTAACAAATTGTTCATATCTAGCAAATAACAATAACTTTGTGCGTCTAGAAATTTTTCAATGTATCGTAATAAATTTACTCCAACTATAAAGAGGAAATTCGATTCGAGTATCTTATTTTATAACCTAATTTTGTAATTTGTTTAGCCGTTTATCAAATTGGTATGCTATTCGAATTTTGCAATACTACCAGACATACTATCCATAACACTATGCAGGTATGTTTTACCTGTTTGAAACACATGTTTCAAAATTCAAAACTTTTCCCTCAAGATGTCACTCACGGGAGAAACCACATGCATCATATCAGATCAAATTTCTGTAATGGACTCAATACAGTTGATGGCAGAGACAATAGATTCGTTGAATGGACGCATATGATACGCCATTATTATAAAATTGTTTATTCAAGTTATTGAAGTTGGACAGTATATTAAATATACATATTATATTTTTGTTCACCCTTGTGGTGACCTTTAATAAATGGGTCCTTGTAAGGTGCATACAGATGAAAACAGGTTTTTAATTCAATTCACGAGTTCAATCTCTGTGATTGAAAATGCTTCTATTTATGTGTATCAATAGCTTTGACAGCATCATTTTGTTTATCGATACCTAGAACTAATGTTTTAGTCAGTATTACCTATTCATTGGCGAATTTTCGACTTAATAATTTGCTCATTATCTTATTCTTCTATCGTTTCAATGGCACGTTTCATAGCTTATCAAAAGTACACATAATACGATGCAACTCTATTTGACATAATTATTATAAAGACAATAAATGCACGAATTTCGATCACAATTGGTTTTGTCATAGAATTCAATCGTTGAAACATTTATCAGGGAACTAAAATCATTTCCAAATACATATGCGATAGGCTTCGATATTTAAGCATAACATCACGCCCATCTAGTACGATCTGTAGCAATAATATTTAGTTGAGGTAGTATAATAGGTAGGTGTGCATGAGCGGGTAACCCGTTACGTTTAACGGCCGGGAGCGCCGCCCACTGCGCCTGCGCACCGCTTCATCGTTTCAATACCGATCTAATACGGTCGAGTTAAGTGATTTTGAGTTTTAATTAATTTGTAATATCTGGTGCTAGATAATATTGAACAGTAGTTATTTGATAAAAGATCATTCTACAAATCGCTGAAAAAATATTTTATTTTCAAATGCACAACCAAATATCCAGTTTTTTTTTGTTTTTAGATCTATGAAATGTGTTTTGTGCGATGCCAATAAATCGTTTAACTTTTTTATTTTGACTCTCAAACTTACATGTTAAAGCTCTAAATGTTTATCAAGTATTTCCTAGCATCCTACTGTGTTTGTCAATTGTATTCCAACTTTCCTTTAGCACCCTTTCCACAAAGTTGGTTGCCAACGGCTTTCCATCATTTATTCTGCAAATCACACAACAGATGCCAAAGCGTTCAGATTTCTTCCCCATATTCTGTTCACGTATATGTGCACCTGATGGTTTTTCACTTCGACAAGAATGTAAACAAAGAGTTCTTTAGGATGTTGTATATAACTATCGTATTAACTTTATTAAACTCTTGCAGTTGTTAGTGTCTTTATTATGGCCTGTATATCGTCTGTTACTATATTAACAGTTATTTTATTGCAATCTAATGCTAGACTAAATCCTGTTTCCAATGCTGTTCAACATTTAGTCTGTTGTCGGCATCCAATATACCCAAACCACTGACACCTTCACTGCACACGCTTTCCATTTCCAATATTCCTGACTTATAAAAGGAGTGTCATCTATCTACAATATACAGTAGCCAATATCAACAGTTCCTTGAAGAACTGTCGACCGCAGGTGGTTCGGTGACGTCACTAGTCAATATTCAGGTCATGGAGGTTCAAACCGTGAATATCGACTGTTATTGATATCTAACTTTTGCGTGATCGATATACACAGATAGAATATTAGTACAAAGGTATTTTACGCCATATATTAAGTGTCAATAAAATTATTTTTAGGTTCATTCCATTATGGGTTGAGGGCACTTGACGGGTCCTATTTTATGCAAAATTTAATATCGTATTTAAAACGAACTTTGGATTCATAACAACCTTTGTATACGGGAGAAAAAAGGCACAAAAACGAAACCGAACCTTTAAATACCTTGCCAACCCAACCTTAGGTAGGTCCCAACCCAGTCCGTGGCGGTGATATGAAGGTCACATTACATCTGCAGTTCGATGACTTGGTCGCATATTAGTAAACATTGAATCTTGATTAAATCATGAATATTTGTAAATTTTTGAGAAAGCGTATCATTGCTAAATTGTAACCGTCTTATATTGCTGTCTACTCTGATTCAATTTCGTCATTAATTTACTAACTCTATGTAACTGGTTTTGTCTTGATTTATTACCGTAGGGGAATTGCGTAACAAACTTAGGCTTTCATTTTGACAGTTCAATAACATTCATTGCGTTTTTAACGTTGTTGAGCCGACAAATTTTTCGAATATAAATATGAGGCACTGGATTAGCAATATCCTTCAACGTATTCAACGTTCTTCACGTGTTACGCAATTATTGTGCTGTTTTAAGTATTGGCATTTACATTATTTTCGTTAAGATTTTGATTCCTTCTGCTAACTTGTCTGGGGAATAACTAAAGGCTTCCGAAAACAGGCGCAACGCAACAGCTCGACACAAAAGACTCCGCTCGTCGCGCGCCACGTGGTGCCTTTGTGTCGCGCTGTCGTTTCGCACCAGTGTAAATGAGCCTTAACACTATACCTATTTCAATAAAAAATAAGTATTAAAAAAAAATGAAAAAGTTTCACCTAAGTATTTTCAAAGTCCAAAATATTTTTTCAGGTAAAGAGGGTTCACTTTGATAAAGTTGGTGATTTATATTGTGGGAATGTACATTTCTATGTTGTGGTTTGTGGGCGCTAAATAATAAAAAAAAAAAAATGTTCACTTTGCGACTGATAACTTTGAATCCTCTACACTTATTTTTCTGTCTATAAACAAAAAGTTTTCCTTTTATCCTTTTTTTTGAAGGTTTAAACAACAGGGTGCGTCCTACAGTTCATCAAATAAACAACAGGGTGCGTCCTACAGTTCATCAAATAAACAACAGGGTGCGTCCTACAGTTCATCAAATAAACAACAGGGTGCGTCCTACAGTTCATCAAATAAACAACAGGGTGCGTCCTACAGTTCATCAAATAAAAATATCATTAAAATTCATAGTGAGCCTGAAACTATTCACACACACACACACACATAACATCACGCCTGTAATCCCAGAAGGGTTAAGCTGAAGTGTACCTGCAGTACAGGACACTCACATTTCGCCAGTTATGCTTAAGTGCCATGTACATTAACCGGGCACAAGTCCACACTCCGGGCTGCTACTGAGAAATTCTAGTTAGAAAAACTTAATCACACTTTGCCCGACCTGGGAATCGAACCCAGGACCTCATACTAAGCAGTAACTCTTGCGACCACTAGACCAACGAGGCTGTCAAACTATTCATAACCATTATTTGTGGGCAATATTGCCCAAATATCATAGTAACAGAATACTAGGTAAACATGAATCCATAACTACACTGGAATTTCGAATAGTGGAAACAGATAGAGCACATAACTAATGTGCTCTATCTGTGCTCTACATACAAAACGGCTCTATATTGTGCTATAGAGCCGACACCTACTGAGCATTCGAAGTTTTAGGCACCAATTCCTTATCGTAATACATTTGGTTTAGACGTAAGGGTTTGAACACGTTTCTTTTGAGTAACGTCGTGGGTGATGGGCCGGGTTTACAGTATTGCCTAACTAACCGCTCGGTGCTGCAGGTGACTTTAGGAAAAAGTGGTCACTTTTCATTAAATTAGTCGTCTATCTGTTTTTAAAACTGAAAAAAGCAACCTTATAAGTATTACAACATTATACGTTACCAAACGCTATATATAAACAACCTTGTTATTTCAATTTGTTGTACCGTTCCAATTAAAACCGAATAGTAGGTAGATAGGTAGGTGCTTCAAAAATAAACCTTACCTGACGGACTTCAGAAACTGGTCCGCGGACGTAATTGTCAAACCTGTTCCACGCTTAAATAAATTAATGGCCGCTAAATTGTTGTTTGCTTTGCTTCGACCGAGACTTGGGAACACGAAACCTGAGGCTTGAGGCTCCGACTGTTTGAGAGAAAAACTAGCTATCAACTTTATTGCGGTAGAAGATAATGTGATTTATAAAGAGACCTATTGCGTGTAACCGTCTAATTCGATTATTTAAATAATATAACATGACGTTAACTTTAGTTTGGTATTTATGTGTACACTATTATTATGACTTTAATTTTATAATAATTTATTTTATACAGAAGCTGTTAGTGTACCTTTATTAATAAATAAAAGACAAAGCTCTAAAAAAGTCTATGGCTATTCGTGTTAAGTAATGATCATCATTATGGACATAAATGATAAATCAAAATGATACGTGCTTAACTTAATTGTGCCGCAGTCCGTACCTTCTGTTAATAACTGCTTTCTGTGACGGAATGCGATCACTGTCAGTCTGACATAACACCGATGGCATCAACTACCAATATCCTGCTCGTAGGGGCTAACTGGCTATCGCCCTACTTTGGCGAGCTTCTACACCCTCAAAGCTAAGGTCTTGTTCAGACGAAGCGCCCCTTACGATTCTAGTATACTGTCGGTCCTGTTCAGTTGTCGAATTTGGCACTAGGCGCCGATGAATTCCGTCGTGCGACTGCGAAATAAAAACATAGGCGTGAATACGTTTAGAATGTTGATGTTGTATAGCGGCGTAATGATTTGACAACGTAACCAGAAACGACGAGAGGAACGTATTCAGTGCGAGAGTCATTCCGTCAGCGGATCAAATCGGTGTTTTGTATAAGCTTCGACATAAATGGTAGCTTAGTTCGAAATTGGGAAGTACCCGAGACGTGTCGATGCCAATTGCATGAATCGCACGTGTAGCGAGTCATCTGAACCAGCTTTACAGAATAATGTAGTGCACCAAGTTACAAGTGCCTCGTAACTTGTACGAAGGCTAGTGTGCCCCGCTTCAGATTTATAACAGTGTTCTCCTTCGATAAGGTATGCGACAGAATGCAGTTATTTGCTGTTCAGGTAATCATTAAAGAGAAAAGCTTGCTTCGCGTATTAACTATAGTATTTCTTACTAGCTGTGCCCGCGACTTATGTCGGAAAACAATAATGTGTCTCTTTACTAAATCATTTTCTAATAGAAAATTTCCCAGATTCGCCGGAACAAACAGGCAGACAGACAAAAAAATTAAAGCTTGTTTTTTTGTTATAAGTACCGTAATAAACTTTCTTAATTATGAATTTAGTAAAAAGCTGTTGTTTTGACTTTGTTAACAGACACTTCAATTTAATTTATTTGAATCTATGTAACTAAGATGTATCGATCATAATTCTGTACTAAAACGCGAATTCTACTTACGAACTAAAATATCTATCGTTGAAGTTACAAATAATATTGATGACTATTAGGAAATGGTGTCATACTAACATTACATTAAAATATTTTACACTATATGCCTATGTGCGGCTGTGATGGCAGGCAGGTGTAATGAGAATTTAATTAGTGCGTCAGTGGCATGTCATGGTTTCGACACCACGTGTACATTGTAGGTATATCTTTATGTTTAAGTGGTGGCTTTCGGTTATTATAAGTGTATCGGGGTCACAACATACAAATAATATTGAGAAGACGCTGCAAGAAAAATATGCTAGTGAATAAAAATAAGACATAGCATTTTTTGGAATTTGATTAAGACTTAGCTTTTTTATGCGATGTTGGCATTCCTTATAAACTTGCTTGGATTTAACATGAAAATTCTAGTTCACAATTGTTGGTTGTAATATAAGTGGTGGCATTATGTGTGTATATGTCCTATTATCTCACATTTTCACAATAAAGAATGTTCAATAGAGTAAAACTATGAGTACAGCTGTATCACCTTATTACACGCAGCCTGATTTCTCCTGGCAAGCGATAAAATAAATCGCTATCCGATTTCTAAGCCGCGTGCACCTCAGGAAACTTGTAACATAATAAAATATACTACTATATTCCACAATGGGCACTACAATGTCACTATGTATGTATATACCGTGATGGGCACTACAAATACTTCTTGTATAGTGCGTGCCGCTGCTGTTGTGATGAGGGGCAACCTTTAAAATGAATGAATTGCTAACCGCTACACTATCTGCATTACCCTGGCAACCTTCAATCAAGCGTGGCTGCTTTATTCGTTTTGTCTGTGGACGTAAGAATTGAAGTATTTTATTGAGAAAATAACGTTTGTAGCACGTTTTATGTGTTCTCGTTATACGATAGCTCTCTCCCATTTAACGACAACACTTAAAACTGTACAACTAGCTTTAATCTTGCTTGTTGTAAGCTTGTCTGTTTGTGGGCAGGGTGGCACACAGTGGGCTGGATTTCGGCTTAGACTTATAATCTTAATGTTTCAAGTGTCGACTTTTATGCTTGAATATGGTTTGAAAGACCAACTAAATGCCTAAATATATCATAATTATGGAATAATAACTGTTACCAGCTGTATATTGTAGTGTCAGTTAAAATTCCAAAAAATCTCAAATTGATTGTAGTGCCCTGGAAATAGTCAGTTCACAAGAAACGCACGTACAAATTCCGTTTATTATTTCGTTAAACTCATAAATTACATTGAAGTAGCAAATAGCAAATAAAGAAACGTGAAATACGCATACGCAAAGAAGCAACCAGCTCTTAATTAATGTTATGTTTATTTTACTGTCATTTTCGAAACACGTATTTCGAGAAACTATAGAATCTATATCTACTCCTATTACTAACCACGGAATAAGCTAGTACCTTTGAAATATCCAGTGAAGAGTCAGGCAACCGAGCTGGGTGGCACCGCGAAGCTTTCGCCGTGAACCACACTACGGAAATAAACGTTACTACCATTATATCATCGCAATTACAAACATACGACTCCTATTCACCGAACGTCTACTTTTATATGCCATAAAAATTGCTCGAGATGTATGGAGACCTTGGATGGGTCACACACAGACACACAGTCACACACACTGATCATACATCCGTAGTCATACACAGCTGAATCGCGACCAAATTATAAGCATCTGTTGCAGATTGCCACAACTTGGGTGGCAACCTCTTTTATCTGTTCTGTGTGTTTGCACACATCAGTGCCATCACCTTTAGTACAGCCACATTTCACCATGAATGTGTATTTCATATGTTTGTTGTCAATATTTTATGAGACATACCTAAATAACACATTGTTCGTAACATGTTATTAATATAGAACCACTTATCTTTATATTCCATTAAATGTATTGAATTTGTTTCAGGTAAGCATATTTTGGAGTGTCCCGATTTTTCCTGAAGTTGTGGTAGGTGTAGCTATAACCCTTTTCATGAAGCAAGCAGAACTGTTATATTAAATTATTCTTTATTTTTAAAGAGAAGTATTGAATTAAGAGAATCCCATCTTTTAGAAGGAAATTTAGAGCTGAATAACAAAACTAAAGTGAACGACGATTTGACAAGTTCTATAGAACACTAAAACCAACTCAAGACAGCAATCACGTAAGACCGTAATGTGGTAACATTAAGGTCTAGTTTATTGACACTAATAAATATAAACTAATTCTTGGTCAAGTTTTTGGATAAATCAAAAAGCTGTTTCGCCATTTGCATGTTAAAAGATGACTAATTATTACAATATAAAAATAACAATAACAAAAACACCGTGTTTGAACATATTTTATCGTCATCAATATGAATTCGTTTACGGTTCGTTTCGTGATTAAATAAAAGTTTCGTATTCACAAAAGGGTTTTTCTGTCTCAGTTTTTTAATTCCATTGCAAGAAACAATAATTACCTATCCAAAACATGCATTTGCGTAAATGATGTCACACGGCAAGCCTTCGGTTCGCGAATTTGTTTTGAGAATATTCGTTGCATGAGCTTTAGTTACGCATGTACATTCATTCGCGAAAGAAACTGTTTAGACTCCTTGTCAGTTCAAAAGTGCCTGAAATGGTTAAATTCGAATAAATGCTTTTGAGTTTGAGTTTTGAGTATTCGAATTTATTTTTCGTGTTTCACAGTTATTTTACCTCTGAATCTCTGATAGCAGCAACCCAACAGCAACCTTATTTAACGATGATAAAGTTCACTGTGTGTTTGACAGACTTGTCAGTGGCAGTCACCCAACTGCAACGTTATTTAAACGAGAACACGGTCCAATTTGACCAAACTCTGTTAGTTATCAAATATCACGTTAATCATTTATACGAACTGATTTTCGTAGTGAGACAGTCCATCAAATGGCTTAACGGAACATTTATAATTTACACAGACTTATCAACCTTATTTAAGCAAGAATGAAGGTCACTGTAATTTTGACAGAGATGCAAAACTATAGCTGTACGAGAGAATAATCGTTTCACGAATTAATGTTTTGTGTAACAAAAGTTCGCACAACGAATGCTTGCAAAACCAATTCGTGAAGCGAATGCTCGCGGTGAGAAGGTACAGTCCATAATATCAATCAAAGTAACTGATCTGATTATGTAGTCGATTATGTAGCCGCTGACTAATACAGGTCTAGTTACTCAGGTATTATTGGGCGTGTCGGTGAGACTATTAGTGGAGACTGGAATACAGGTATACTGTTCCCATGGATTCAGTACCTACATGATTCTGAATGCCCCTGCGTTGAAATTTTTCGTCCGTTGTAAAAAAAAACACATTTTGACCGCGTAGGTATTGACACTTTTCTATGAAACAGCAGTTTTTTTGTAAATTACAGACGAAGTATTTGTGCGCTAGGGGCTCTAGAATCATGATCAACCTGTAAAATGATATCCACTATTTCGACTAAAGTCTCTTACACACTGGCGCGACGTTACACGTGCCGTTTTGCGGGAGCCTTAATAGTCTCGCCGACACGCCCAATATTACATGAGTGACAAGTTCCATGGGACAGGTTCATTATTTACTATCACACATATTTTGCTAATCGAATACTCAGTAATTGTAATTACATAATGAACTTAACTTTACTCCTTAGTTATCGCGAAAAAGGCGCATTTATATTAGTTTTCGTAAAATTATCCTGAAAATTTACACTTTTCGGTCCAACTTGTGGAAAAATATGATTCCTTGATATAATAACTACTACTTGTAACAGGAGAACAATAGTTAAAATTGCTGAATAATATCGGTAAGATTTCTACCAACCTCAAATAGGTTGGTAGAAATCTACATTATTATTGAATTAAGCAACTGTTCTGAGAACTAACACTTATGTGACAAATTCACTAAGCACCGGTGAAAGGCGGTGTTCTTGACCTAATCAACTTATTCAGTTTGAAGAATACTTATCTTACTATTCTTAGAAGATAAAGCAATTTCAACGACTTTTCCAAACTCAAGCCTTTGATGACAATCTTATCCAAAACTAAAACTATTAAATTTTCGTAAATAACGACTCAATGAGCTTTAGTGATTTAATTGAAATGTAACTATTTTTAACTTTACGTAAGTGCTGATCAGCGTGTGACGTCAGAGAACTGGCCTCATCTGGTTTGTTATTATCTATGCAAATAAATACACACACATACACAAAAAATATTCCGCAGTGTGGAATTTAACAGTAAACAGTTACAAGTACTTCTTGATTTATTTGTTTTGTCATAACGTTTAACTTTGAGACAAGTAATAAACCACCTAAGACGAAGTGCGCACGTGTAACTCATACCTAACTACTTACATCCATATGACACAAGTTAGACTGTTGGTAATTTAGTCAAATATTGAATGTGTTAAAAAAAAGATTTTATGCCAAATACTCCTATTGCTTCAATAAAATGGATCTGCCATTTAAATGTCGGTCACTCCCGTGTTTTTTTTTTTTTAAGGTGAGCAGCTGGGATTTTCACAAAAAGTCCTTCTAAATTAAAACAAAAACGTAAAAACCTATCAATTTTTATTTCTCTTATTTGAAAGCTGTTATAATATACTTTGTATATTTTTGTATAACACACTTACCAAAATAACGAAAAAGATCAGTTTTAAAACGAGAATTTCATGATTATTTCACAGGTTATCGATCGAAAAGGTCGAACATCCAAAAATGGATGTAATAATGAATGGCCATTGATTTCCGTAAAAGTGACGTGCGGACCCAATCACTTCCTTGTTAATTTTTTTAAATTTTGGCACCGACTTTAGTTTAATATTATCAACTTACAAGTTTCATCCGCAAGTTTATCCGGTGTTTAAAGTGCTAATTAAAAATAATAAAATCAGCCAAACTAATACAAAATTCAATAGGTTAATATTGTAAATGATGTAGCAATAGTAGTAACAAACAGTTTTGTATTATTCTCTACCGTGGGTGCCGTTCAAAAAGAAACCTACAGTAATTTCGTACTTATGCAAGACATGCCAATACAGGCAGTATTGTCAATACCGCCTCTCCATTTGATGCCACTTTCTACAAAAGAAATAGAACATGAAATAGGCATCTTAATTGTAGTCACATCAAAAACAAAGTGTTTTCAGACCTATCATTTGTTATGCTAACAAATCACTCACCTTTACACAACGCTTACACAATGATTACATAACGACCACACTCAGACCGTAGCGTGGTCATTCGTTGTCATACAAAAATACGTCTTCCCAATGTTTGTTTGTTCTGCTAAATCTTGCAAAGCATGTGTTGACCTTAGTTTTTACTAACATTTTTACAGATTTACTGTACTTTAGATAAGTGGTTTTTAAGACAAAAAATGCTAAAAACGATCCGGGGTCAAATGACGTTAGAAAATGTTTGTGGTCATTTTCTGGTTGATTGATTATTTTGATGATTGTAATGAGTTGTATTTTGATAGGTAGGTATATGGTTTATTCATTACAAACTACTCAAATATAGCAAGGTGGTTGTTTCAGATAGTAAGCAACAAAAGTTGACAGAGCCAGACAAATTTTATGATTTGAGCCCTAAATTGCAAGGAAAAAGATTAAACACGGCGCTATGTCGTTTTTATATCTCATTGGATAAGTAAGCTAATAAAGCCTACAACAACATGTTTGCTTTTGTTGAAACCACACACATATATGTACCTATTGTTTCAACTTCTGTAGTTAAATACACAAATAGAATTAATCAAATGAGTGAGCACAACTAACAAGCAAGCGACCAAGTCTCATCCTTGGGCAAGTTGTTTACAAAACACTATTTGTTTTGATTACCAATTACGGTCAAATAACAAATAAAATTTCTCATTGTATAAAAGTAATAAAAATAGATTTTCTGAGAAAAAAACGTTTTTCTTTATTTATTAAATAAATAAATTTCCTGTGATAAACTAATTATTAAAATATTCTAATCAAACGTTTACTCCCGTATAATTATTCTAATCATCATTTCATCGTGACGTGTGTACACAATGTACGGCATCATAAATCCAGCTGTTGAAGTGCAGCGTGTGCGCAGGATGCCCCGGACGACGAGGCGCCTAGTCTCGCCACGTGACTTCCTTTTCTATAAGTTCGTGATTAGACGACTTGGACGTGTGTGTATTTTGTCCGATGTTTGGTGAGGTTTGCCGATTTTGAGAAATTTGGTGCTGCCTAACTTACGTTTAAGCGTGTCATAAATTAAAGCAACGTTTATAAGTACGACAGGCATAATTCATACCTAATGAATAATAATAATCATATTTTTAATAAGTATTTTGTTGATTAATTGTGGTAAATAATATAATGTGGTAAAACCCTCACATTACAGTACTACATCGAACCAATATGGAAGGTATGTGTGGAATTGTAACTCGTACCTACAATATGTTTGTATAATACAGTAATCAAATAGATATACCAGAAAAATGCTATAAGTTACTAAATTTGTTTAGTCAGTGGTCACATAGTAAAAGGTAATTCATGGAAATGAGGAAGTCGAATCACTCGGCACTCGTGCGCCGTTGAGATCGTTCGACAACTATTTTTCCCAAGTAGTGTTCTCTAGTAGTAGTAACATAACGGGTCTATTCTATACCAATCTGCTCCATTGCAGTAGAATAAATACGTAAAAACTATAAAAGAAATACGAACACAATATTACTCGTATTATGGGCATATACCGACATTAACGACGCTTGACAAAATTCAGAAGCGATTTTCTCGTGGAATACCGATTGCGATTTTCAGATAAGACCTATTTCATAAAACCCCTACTGGGTTCCAAAATCCTTTGTTGGTAACAACATTAAATAACAATCAATACAGTAGTAGAAAAACTTTTAAAATTTGCAAGTGTATACTTTAGTGCCCGTGACTTTACCCATGGTTATTGTTTAAAGTCAACCTCACATAGAACAGTGTGTTATATTCGAACTGTGCAGTTTTCTCCCACACACGTTCATTTTTGCACTTACAGTTTGATTTTGCTTGGCACAACTGTGCAGGCTTATCCAAGCGATAATGTCCACCTTTAAAAGGATCAGACTACAACGACATTCATTTTTTAAGTAGTTCTATCGAGCTCTAAAACTTGTGTCTCAGCCTAAGTTCCTAAGCTTAAAGTAGTTACAGAAATGTGTTATAACTTCTGCACACGCCATTTTAAATTCTGAAGTAATTAAGGTCGTACTGAATGTTTGTAATAAACTTACAAGATACCATTATTGAAATATGTTATACTTGCTGTTACGTCATAGTTACATGATTTCCTGAATACGAAACATCACTTCATAAAAGACTAAAATGTCGTAATATTAACTTTTCAAAAGTTCTTTATTAAATTTTGAATTGGGGAAGTGCGGCCTAGTCGAACTCTACTTCGCATAACATAAACAATATGGTTAAAAACAATATTTGTAAACATCCATTTCGTTATCAATAGTTTTTGCTGTCAGTTGAATGTCATACATTCATCATTCTTATCAACGCAGCTGTAAATATTGACTATTAGCACGTAGGTTAGCGGTTTATCTTTAAAGTAAATTGCATAATAAGTAACTATCATGATTGGTAGAGTTAGTTGCACTGTGAAGAGAATTAGTACCATGCATCCTCTTTTCTTAAACACTTTAAGAAAATTATAAAACAATCTAATCTTATTTAGGTACGACACGAGGTAAATAACTAAACTATTTTACAGAATAACGCTTGAAGAGTAAGTAACACGGTACCCTCGTTTCGATTTGTTAAATTTAGTAATTCTACATAAACAGGCTAAACACCTCTGTAATGACACCTATCATTACAGCCAATAAGCCTTCTTTGGGCTCCATACATTTTCTGAGAAGTTCAAACTAATCGAAGGCTTCATAGAAAACAATTTATATAATTTGATGTGTTACGTAATTTGCGCGGACGCCGGCTAGCTCAACGTATGTGGGTTACACCTTATTTGAGCTAAAGAGACCTGCTTTTTTGTGAAATATTATATAATGTGGTCGACTCACCTTTACCATACCGCTTCCGAATATAGAAAGACGGCTTAGAGTTGAATGACATGTTTTTACGATCGAATACTGTTCCGGTAAAGGAAAGGAACTATTTGTCCTTTCTGTGGGCGTTGTAAAGCGCAGCGCAGCGGTACCCTCCTGTTGACTACCAACAAGCTCTAGGATATAGTTTATACGTTTGATGAGTACTCGCCTACGTGGTTGTAATGTGTACGTTGTAATGATAAGTCAACCATGGATCATCATAATCATCTGTTAAATAACTGAACATTTGTTTACTACTTGTTATTTCGGGCCGCGGGAGGGACATGCTCCGCAGTAGATACGAGCTCGAAGAATGTGCTGGTAGTACATTACATACTTTATATTCAAAAGGTTAGTTCACACATGACAGCCCGTTTTATGGAGTCAATAACCTATACGTCTGATTTATTCAATTGTATTTGGAACGAAAATATTTTGATTTAGTTCGGAGTTGTTTCCATGAAAAGACTAAACGAGTTCCTAACTGGCAAGAGGCAGGTACACGACGTATTTGACCAACTTTGGCTTCAAACATTGGTTTAGCCACGGAATAAGAAAGTTTGTATTTTATGATAGCACCAAAAATAAAACATTTCGACAATGCACTCGTACTCTAACACTTGCATTCGTGCCTTGAAAATCGAGCCCTAATCCTAACTTCCTAACTAATATTATAAAAGTAAAAGTAAGTTTGTTTATTACGCTTACACGCTAAAAAGGCAGAACGGATTTGGATGAAATTCGGCACACAGGTAGACCATGGCCTGGGTAAGGACATAGACTACTTTTCATCCAGAATCGCCGACGAAGTCGCGGGCAACAGCTAGTTTTCTATAATTTGTGTATTATAGATTCTTCTGGAATTTCTGTATCACTTTAATTTGTGGTTGAGTGACGTAGGTACTTCAGTGATTGACGTAGATAAATATTTTTGTCAAACCGGTCTTAGTACGTTTTGGCATAACGCAGAATTTACGATCAATTAGCAAAAAAAAATTTTGTGAGATATTAACGAGTAAACCAGATAATATTATTTCGGAATGAAAAAGAATAATGATGATTAATCGGAAAGATTATTAGTGTGAATTTTGTTCAAAACTAGCTGTCCGACAGATGTCGTTTTGTCAATATTACAATACTTAAGTAATTCTTACAAAAAAACCCTTAGAAAAAGGGTATCCAGACTTTCGAATTTGAAAATAAGTATTAAAAAGTTTTTTACATTTCTCTTTTCTTAATAAAAGAACCTAATTCCCACTATTAAAAAAACGACCACTAAAACGAGCATTTAAAAACAAAAATAGCCAAATCGGTTCAGCCGTTCTCAAGTGATGCGCTTAGCAACGAACAGCATTTCATTTTTATTTATATAAGACAAATAAATGGTGCAGTCTACTCTGCGCAAAATTGAATTTTTATGCACAGTATAGAAATTGCAAACAAAATAGCTTGTATTAATAGTAAACAAAATGAGAAAAAACAGATTACCTTCTAAACAATTTTATTAAAATACAGATTTTTGTTGCTGCAAACCTGAAAATAAAGTATGTAGGTATGTATGCATCTGTTTTACTTTATTTACGAGTGTGCTCTATTTAGATCTGTTCACCCTACCTTATCGCGTCCAAGACAAAATGTTACATGAGAAAAATTACTTATCATTATTATGTCTCGTTTTTTTCGGTACTTAAATAGCCCATCGTTCTTTACTGTTAGGTGCTAAAACACAAAAAAATGCATATTTATGTACCCACAACAAATACTACAAGTTCGATTCATATCAGCCAATCCGCAGCTATACCGAGCTGGTAAGCAAATGCGCGCGCCCACGCGGCCTCGATCCGAGCGCCACTTTCTACAACCGACGAGTTTTTACGTGATCCGGCGCATGTGTTGCGACATCACCTGATTATCATTGTATTGGTTATCTGTCTGACCCTTTTTGATAACAGGTAACCTATTGATGTGCCAGCTAAATAAAGGCTTGTTAAAACTGCATGAGATAAAGGTAAAGAGACGACACAATGGCACCATCATCGTCATACCTACTAACGCTAATGTTGAATTGGTTTTAGCCCAAAAAAAGTAGTTTCGTAAGTGTACGTCAATCCGCTAATCTGCTGTAACAAGTTAAATAAAGATGCAATTTACATACATAATCGTGATTATCTGCTGGTCACGTTTCTATTTACACATGTTTCATTAAAATAACTATAATTTAAATAATAGGTATGTAAATCTAGTTGCAGTCACGCTGTCCGACACACGTGCAGTTGTAGTCACTGACCGACACATACACACGTGGAAAAAAGCAAGTTGAACTAGCCTGGCTTTCCGAGTAAAGGTTCCCACAAACAGGCGAGACGCGACAGCGTGGCACAAAGCCACCGCTTGAAATGTGGTGCCTTCGTGTCGCGCTGTCGCGTCGCGCTGTGTATACGAGATATATTTTTAGTTTTTACGTAAGGAAACATTTCAAATGTCATAGATCCATCCTAGAATCATGGCGACAAGTAGTTTCTAACATACATACAAATAATTTCCTCATTAACGCTAATTAATTCGACACTACGTTTCCTCTCGATTGAAAAAAAACCGGTTATTTTATTTTAAGTTTAAAATCACAAAAAACACATTAAGAAAATATTCATTAAAAGTTTTATTCTTTAAAAGTTAACTCGACATACTTTTAAAACAATTTAATCATGTTGTTTTGAACTGCATGTACTTATATAATATAACTTGTTTTCCGTCATGAACGAGTATGGTTTAGTTTTAAAGAGATTAGGTAATAATTAATGTAATTTTGTATGATAATCATTATTGACTAATGAATAACATACAAAATTACATTAATACAAAAAAAATTGGCTTGGAACTCGGTAGATCATTGCAATAAACTTTATTTATTTTGCATCACCCGTCAATTAATTTAACAGTTAAAAACAAAAGGAATTAAAAAGAAAAAGCGTGGTATTGTAGTTATTGTAGGCAGGGAGTGAGGATAGTTATTGTAGGCAGTGAGTGAGGATAGTTATTGTAGGCAGGGAGTGAGGATAGTTATTGTAGGCAGGGAGTGAGGATAGTTATTGTAGGCAGGGAGTGAGGATAGTTATTGAAGGCAGGGAGTGAGGATAGTTATTGTAGGCAGGGAGTGAGGATAGTTATTGTAGGCAGGGAGTGAGGATAGTTATTGTAGGCAGGGAGTGAGGATAGTTATTGTAGGCAGTGAGTGAGGATAGTTATTGTAGGCAGGGAGTGAGGATAGTTATTGTAGGCAGGGAGTGAGGATAGTTATTGTAGGCAGGGAGTGAGGATAGTTATTGAAGGCAGGGAGTGAGGATAGTTATTGTAGGCAGGGAGTGAGGATAGTTATTGTAGGCAGGGAGTGAGGATAGTTATTGTAGGCAGGGAGTGAGGATAGTTATTGTAGGCAGGGAGTGAGGATAGTTATTGTAGGCAGGGAGTGAGGATAGTTATTGTAGGCAGTGAGTGAGGATAGTTATTGTAGGCAGGGAGTGAGGATAGTTATTGTAGGCAGGGAGTGAGGATAGTTATTGTAAGCAGGGAGTGAGGATAGTTATTGTAGGCAGGGAGTGAGGATAGTTATTGTAGGCAGGGAGTGAGGATAGTTATTGTAGGCAGTGAGTGAGGATAGTTATTGTAGGCAGGGAGTGAGGATAGTTATTGTAGGCAGGGAGTGAGGATAGTTATTGAAGGCAGGGAGTGAGGATAGTTATTGTAGGCAGGGAGTGAGGATAGTTATTGTAGGCAGGGAGTGAGGATAGTTATTGTAGGCAGGGAGTGAGGATAGTTATTGTAGGCAGGGAGTGAGGATAGTTATTGTAGGCAGGGAGTGAGGATAGTTATTGTAGGCAGTGAGTGAGGATAGTTATTGTAGGCAGGGAGTGAGGATAGTTATTGTAGGCAGGGAGTGAGGATAGTTATTGTAAGCAGGGAGTGAGGATAGTTATTGTAGGCAGGGAGTGAGGATAGTTATTGTAGGCAGGGAGTGAGGATAGTTATTGTAGGCAGTGAGTGAGGATAGTTATTGTAGGCAGGGAGTGAGGATAGTTATTGTAGGCAGGGAGTGAGGATAGTTATTGTAGGCAGGGAGTGAGGATAGTTATTGTAGGCAGGGAGTGAGGATAGTTATTGTAGGTAGTGAGTGAGGATAGTTATTGTAGGCAGGGAGTGAGGATAGTTATTGTAGGCAGGGAGTGAGGATAGTTATTGTAGGCAGGGAGTGAGGATAGTTATTGTAGGCAGGGAGTGAGGATAGTTATTGTAGGCAGGGAGTGAGGATAGTTATTGTAAGCAGGGAGTGAGGATAGTTATTGTAGGCAGGGAGTGAGGATAGTTATTGTAGGCAGGGAGTGAGGATAGTTATTGTAGGCAGTGAGTGAGGATAGTTATTGTAGGCAGGGAGTGAGGATAGTTATTGTAGGCAGGGAGTGAGGATAGTTATTGTAGGCAGGGAGTGAGGATAGTTATTGTAGGTAGTGAGTGAGGATAGTTATTGTAGGCAGGGAGTGAGGATAGTTATTGTAGGCAGGGAGTGAGGATAGTTATTGTAGGCAGGGAGTGAGGATAGTTATTGTAGGCAGGGAGTGAGGATAGTTATTGTAGGCAGGGAGTGAGGATAGTTATTGTAGGCAAGGAGTGAGGATAGTTATTGTAGGCAGGGAGTGAGGATAGTTATTGTAGGCAGGGAGTGAGGATAGTTATTGTAGGCAGGGAGTGAGGATAGTTATTGTAGGCAGGGAGTGAGGATAGTTATTGTAGGCAGGGAGTGAGGATAGTTATTGTAGGCAGGGAGTGAGGATAGTTATTGTAGGCAGGGAGTGAGGATAGTTATTGTAGGCAGGGAGTGAGGATAGTTATTGTAGGCAGGGAGTGAGGATAGTTATTGTAGGCAGGGAGTGAGGATAGTTATTGTAGGCAGGGAGTGAGGATAGTTATTGTAGGCAGGGAGTGAGGATAGTTATTGTAGGCAGGGAGTGAGGATAGTTATTGTAGGCAGGGAGTGAGGATAGTTATTGTAGGCAGGGAGTGAGGATAGTTGTTGTAGGCAGGGAGTGAGGATAGTTATTGTAGGCAGGGAGTGAGGATAGTTATTGTAGGCAGGGAGTGAGGATAGTTATTGTAGGCAGGGAGTGAGGATAGTTATTGTAGGCAGGGAGTGAGGATAGTTATTGTAGGCAGGGAGTGAGGATAGTTATTGTAGGCAGGGAGTGAGGATAGTTATTGTAGGCAGGGAGTGAGGATAGTTATTGTAGGCAGGGAGTGAGGATAGTTATTGTAGGCAGGGAGTGAGGATAGTTATTGTAGGCAGGGAGTGAGGATAGTTATTGTAGGCAGGGAGTGAGGATAGTTATTGTAGGCAGGGAGTGAGGATAGTTATTGTAGGCAGGGAGTGAGGATAGTTATTGTAGGCAGGGAGTGAGGATAGTTATTGTAGGCAGGGAGTGAGGATAGTTATTGTAGGCAGGGAGTGAGGATAGTTATTGTAGGCAGGGAGTGAGGATAGTTATTGTAGGCAGGGAGTGAGGATAGTTATTGTAGGCAGGGAGTGAGGATAGTTATTGTAGGCAGGGAGTGAGGATAGTTATTGTAGGCAGGAAGTGAGGATAGTTATTGTAGGCAGGGAGTGAGGATAGCTAGCTGCATCCTTCTGTCTGCACTAACTGCATCTGCGATTTTCATTGTCCCAGTCCATTTAGTAGACCTAAATAAAACCATCTCAAAATACCTAGTTTTTTCAGGGAAACGTTTTTGTAAACCTTAAACTCTCGAGTATCTATGTATGGGCTTACCTTCTCCATGTCGAATGGTAAGTACATGGTACATTGGTACTCTGAGCAAATTCTAAGAAAAACTGGTTTAGCGATTATATTAATGATACATGCTATCATTACATAATTAAATTATGTTCCTTTGTGTTAATGATTGCCATGTAACACGGTACCGGCAGTTTGATTAAACAATACGTGAGACTACTCGTGCAGGTAACAGCAGATCTATACATGGTGCCAGAGACATGAACAACCTGTTACCACGGATTAAGTATATGATTCTTAACTGCCCTGCGTTGACAATATTCGTCGAAAAAAAAAACCTGTCAGCACATTTTGACGGCGTAGGTATTCCACAGTTCTATGAAACAGCAGTTATTTTTTTAATAACCGAAGAATAAACTCAGGGCTTTATTAATCAATAAAGCCTATTACAGCATTGACGATTTTTGTAATGACAAAAATCTTAAAACTAGTATTAAATTGAACGTACTACTTTTTATACTTAATATTTCGACAAAAAATGTATTTCTGTAGCATTTTACTGAGGATTTTGTTCTGTATCAATAAGATTTTTTATGTTGGTAAAGTTTGTATTTTTAATTTGGAACGGAGGAACGAGGTTACTATGTTATATGTATTGCAATATGTGGTTAGCTAACGACCTCGACAATTGATCATAAATTATTATTGCCTGAGCAACCGGCAGCGAGTTCGTCATGCTCCCGTAGATGTCACTGCTTGCGGTAGCGTCGGGGTTCGGGTTGCCTCCTTCCCTCAAATATGGCGAGGGTGGTAATGGCTGATCTTTGCGTTATGCTCGTGAACGGGTGCTGCTTGTGATGACTGGTCGTCTTGCTGTCTATGGTTTTGTTATTGTTCTGTTAATTTATTTTACTTTGATGGTCCTTGTTTATCATTTGTATGTATTTAAAAATTAATCCAATTATGAATATGTAAAGTGTCACGCCCTTTATGCCTGGAGGCTTGATTTTTCACAGATTTTTTTGGTTTCTGTTTTGGGTATATTGGCGTGGCTAGCTTACATATGGCAGATAATTTAATATGATTTTCTGTGTTTCGTTTTTTTTTAACTTTCAGTACCTTATAATTGTATAGTTCAATGGTTTTTCTAACTGAACAGACAGCTGTGCTGCTGGGGAGTTTGTGCCACCACTTCTTCTTCCCAGCTAAAGCACTAGGAAGTGGTGAAGGGCGGGCGTTTTGGGGTCTGTCCTATGTAATTTTGACGTTCGAAAAGTGCTAACTCTCAGCCTAATTTGATTAAATGACTTTTGATTTTGATTTCGATAATTGTTTATCATGACTCAGAGGTAACTTGAGATTTTTTTGATCTTTAGTTGTTTAAGTAAAGTAAACCTTTCTAACTCTATAGCAAATAACAATAATAGGCATCTGTTCAGTTAAACGTTCGCAACTTGGCACTAATGGGATTACTTGTTCAATACTAGGTACGTGATTGGCATTTCTACAAGTTTTGTTCTTTGAGTGTACCCACTCAAAGAACGTGAGAGAAAGTGCAAATATTTCGACACAAATGTATTTTTGTTATGAAATAAATAACTTGAACTTGAATCATTTCTACGCTTTGGGTTCTAGAATCATGAGCTGTATTCAATTCAATTTGTATACAGATTGCTCGCCGGCGTCCCTGTCACCCTTGTATAACGTAATAAAATATCAATGAATAAATTAGTACCTACTTTAGCGTCTATAACATTATGAATAATTGTATCATAACAAATGCAGTAACAGCATTCCTATAGAAATATAATATTAACGTTATAATTCTCAACAACATCATGTCGCCTCAGATGTCAATAACCCTCTAGTTGACATCTAAGACATTGTCAGAGGATCTCAAACTGCGCAATAGTTTTCGCAACAGTTGTGTCAGGCAAGGAATGCGCCTATTTGCGCACTAACATTACCGCCGTGTTGTTTCCTAAAGCTAAAAGAAAAGCGTTGGACGCCACATGACGGAAGCAGATGAAATTCATGTTACCAGGGTTTGACATTACGGTGTCAAAAACGCTCTTAAGATAAACTCACCCACCTACTTTTATAAATAACGTTTCAATGACGTTAAATTGCCGATACTATGTGTATAGTCTTAGGAAACTCTAGCTCAAAAACGAATTAACTTCATACTAAATCCTTCAAGAATTTATAACTGCGCTACTTTGCGCCCAAAAAGTTATGTCATTCAAAAATGCGTGTATTTGCGCAGTAAGCATGACTGTAACGTGACCCTCTTCGCTTCAAATCAAACCCGTTTTTGCCTGTTCAATTATCTGAAGATGTAACTGTCTGTTATGTCACTAAATGAAAGCGTTTATTTCAGCAGTTATATTACTTACATCACTGGGATTTGACCGACCGCATCACCTCAATACAAGCCCCGGGATTGCCCAATTTATGTACTTTAATGCTCAAAGGATGACAGCAAGTCGTTTGAGCTAACGATAAAATAGTATAAATGAAAGATATTGCACAGGATTATAGAACATGTCGCAAAAACCAAAACTATGTATTAATAAGCTTTTTACCCGTTATAGCGTTTATCGTCAAAGGATCTGTAACTGCTTTAAAGTTATGTTATTACTTTTCACATTATGACAATTTGCGCAAAATATTACTTTACTAGAACATGACCTATTCGCTTACTTTCGCATTCACCCCGAGACCTTGGCTTTGTTTATTTAGATGCTTATTACAAATTTAGCTACAGGTGCGTCTGTGGAGGCAAACAGATCTAGACTTCCTTGTTGGTTTAAGTGAAAGAGTTTAACCCAAACTAAACATTTGCACCTATATACTTCTAGAAAAGTCAGTGAAAAAAGGGTTTGCATTTAAATAAATGTATTCGCTTGCATATAATTTCTTTTGTATCATAAGTGTGTTGAAGAAACAAATCTAAATGAGATTTGGTTCACACAAACATTACAGCCAAAAATAATTTATTTAAAAATGCTGAATACCAATTCTGCACCCACTAGGTCCTCAATATGAATGAGGTTGCACGGCTACGAGGCTTGAGCCTGTGCTGACTTTTTCACTCTGTCTACAAAAAATACAAAAGTTGGTTACCATCGGCAGCGCCACTCCAAAAGGTAATTTTGTAGTCTGAGCTTTTTACTCGCGTAATTTTGCTGTTTGCTTCCTAGAACGTAGGAAAGAAACTGACTTCTATTTTATTTTCATTAATCTCTTCATATCTTCTTTACATAGGTTAGTTAATGTTGCGACAAATTGTGAAAGGAGTGGCTTAGTAAACCGCAAAAGTAAAAATCAAATTGAAGATGCGGAATGGAAAATGTAAAACTGAAACTAAACATTTCAAATAGTCCAGTTTGAATGATGTTTTGTTCACGGTTTTATTACAGCAGGTCCTAACTACAATTATAATAACTCCTTGGTTGCTTAAATGCTTATAAATATGCTATAACACTGGTGATCAAAGAACTGAGGATAATCCAAATAATACTACATAAACCGTGCGCACTCCTTCATTCAAAGAATCGTGTGAGTACATTAAAGTACTCAATAATGCGGCGCACAGTACAAGTTAATTATTCCTAGACACATAGTTGATCCGTCACGACGCGGTTAACGAATGTTAATGAGCAGAGTCGTGGCATCACGAGCGAGCAGGACGGATCGACCACTGTGTCGTGGAAATAGGAATTATACGGGAAAAAGTTCAGTTGGAAAATGTGTATGTGTCAAAGAGACTAAGATATACGTAGGTCTAACATCTGGTCTCCAATTTCCAAAAGGCAGTAGTAACCTTTAAAAGAAGTGATTTATAGAAGAATGCCCATTTTTCAGCTGACTATGTATAGAAATTAAATAAATCTTAAAATACAGCTTATTAAATTGTATATTAATTACGCTTATTACAATGTTAAAAGGAACGCAGGATTTTTCTAAATTTACATTTTTCTATATGCTTATTCTACGTCAAGGGTACGTTTTACAACGTTCCATTTTACAGACTGCTACTTGCCTTTATTCAATTCTGTTTCTGAGTTTCTTACATTATTTTACGTTTTATTTACTCAGTAAGTATTTCTTTTTTATTCAATGTATAATTCGATTAATTAAAAATAAATGAATAATTAAATTAATAAATCATCCAATATGTAATTGAGTAACGACGATTGAAACGTATTTTTTGACGTTTGAAATTTAATGCTCGACACTCAATTTATAGTGACAATCATCGAGAGTCTAAGTAGTGACATAAGGGCAGCTGATTTTAAGGAATTCACAAAGTAAAAAAGACGTTTTAGAACATAAATATGTATAATTAAGTAAGTATTACTATTTTAGACTAAACTTCGAGTGTTAAATAATTCGTTCTATCACATTTATTTCTATAAAACGGCAAATCCTAACCTACAAAGTAAAATTAATATTTTTTAGACTTCGTAGCGTTTCAATTGTGAAAATGACCATAAGACATTATTTTCTAAACATACAGGTAGTCTATCTACTATACCTTATAACTATACAATAAACTTTCATTACCAGGTTTTGAAATGTATGGGAAGTGGGCATTGTTCTTTACTTTAGCAAAATTAGGATCGACCAATATTTGTTCATATTCAAGGAGTCGAAATAAACCCAGACGCTTATCTGTGTTTTGGCCAAAAACTGGCTGGAGGTGATTATTTACAGCCGGTTTTTGACCAAAATAAAGATGAATTAAGGAATTTATAAGCGAAACTAACGACTTGCAAGGGCTCTGCGCGAATAGGATTAAATCACCAAATCCTTGCTCGACAAGTAAGTGGCGGCATAATATTTGCCTTTCATGTAGGACAAATGTGGTCGGAAACACAGTTTATGACATGAGTCGCAAATTCTGTGCGATGTGAGACAACCGACAGCTCTTGACACGGTACAGTGCGGGCTCTAGCCAGATGTATGGAGAAATGCAAGCTCTAATTAATAGGGAATGTAATTGGGGCGTGGAAGGCCAGCAGAATGCTGATGAAGATTGTGTGTCGTTGTGTCACGAACATCATAGTACCTGTGAGCTATGTGGAGCGCGGGACTAGTATCTATAAACATGAGATAGTAGGAACCACGGGTAGGAACGGTTCCTCTTATGCTGTACTGTTCTCTTCATTGGTCTACTACGTGATTTTATGTCTTCTGACATATTAATACCTCGTCGGTAATTAAAAATGCAATCAACTGTTACCTTTGGCTATTTTCTATTCTGGGCCTTCAGTCTATGTTGTCACTTAGTTTATGAATATTTCTCTTGTTTTCATTTAAAATGTATTTAAAAATAAGTTCGTCTTGTTTTTTTTTGTACTCATTTCAATTATTATTTGAAATAAACAAAAAAAAAACTTAATGCCTATGCATTTCAGTTCGTTTTGGTTATCAGCATTCCTGTTACCCACCTTCTTGTCACCTCCTACTATTACAGTATGATCTTCAATCATATAATCTTCTAAAGTCGGTCAGCCTTAACAACCTGATTCTGATTCTAGAGCCGTATGCTCATCCACCATATTAACCTTTAACTCACTTAGACACATCAATTACAAGTAATTAAGCGTGTATGAATCATGCGCACCCGTTCTCTGGCATACGAGGCTGTCTAAATATGTAACAATAGTATTGCTATTGTGTATTATGAAACAATATGTGACCTACTGAGTACTCGGTGTTTCGTTAAAAATTGTATGCGGAATTGTGAAAATATGATAAAAAAAATAGTTCTGTAACATTTTTGAGGAATATGTTAAAATAATCCAACGCGTCGATTTTAAAAATAATATGTCTCCTTTATTTAATTCGTACACTTATGTAGTTATGTAGAAGAAGATAAAGTTACCTAGGTAAAAAAATGCACTAAAACGAGCAGAGAGAAGTTGTAAATTCAGCTGAGTGCAAATGGCAGTAAAAATTAGAACTGCACAATTTTTTGGTTAATTTAAACAAACTGCGCGGTCACACGCTAGTGATAAATTATCTGTTTCATCTACAATACAAAGTAACAGAAGAGCAGTTTTCTAACCAAATTATACTTAACACACAGACTAACACAGATGAGTAATCTCATTGTTGCACTTAGCAATATATAATGAGTAAACTGTATTTATTTACTCTGTGGTGCATTGATCACACATTTACACTTTACAGTTGGTATAAGAATTAAAACACTTCCCAGTTCAAATAGGAGTATATCAGTTCAGTTGACTCACTGAGTCCCATGTATGTGAGTCAACAGTTAATTGTAACTGCTTACTTTAACTTGTTGCAAGCACTTGAACTATTTTGGACATTTGGCGAATTGACTTCCGACAAGTATTGGAAAATAGTTTCATGTAATTATTTAAAACTAGCTAAGTATTGCTATATTTAGAACTCTGGGTTTAAATACTGATATGAAAATATGTTTTTAAATTAAAATGAAATAAGAAATCGACTCAACAATAATGACGATTTTTTCATTCATTTTAGCTGAGTTGCTACCGCTTAATGATACTGGTGACACGACTATAAGTCGTGTCACCAGTATCAGTTTAAAAAAAGTAATAAAATTCATGAAAATATGCTAGCCTAGGCTTATCTTAAACAGGAATTTAGTTTGACTTACCTATTAAGGCAGGCTTAAAAAAGCTGAAATGACCAAGTAGCCTAGTTTGACAAGGAAATCAAACTATTTAGGTAATTAGTGACTGTTTTGATAAATCAGCGCGAATAAACAAATAATTTCAAACTGATAAAATTGGAGTATGATCTTCTTTAGGAACATTTTGCAATTGGCCTCGTAACTATGCGTAGATACAATGTATTAATACGATCTAACTACCTAAGAAGACGGTGACGTAAGCCTTTATTGAATATAATGCTACAATGCTAACAGTATCACATTGTTTGGGATGAAGTTGATCATCACCGTCATTTAGTCTTCGTGTAATAAGAAGATGAAGCCTTGCAACTAAACGCATATAAACAAAACACACCGGACTAACCTGACGCAACTAATGACGACGCAACAGATCGCTGTCTCAAGTATTGGTCATCTCACAGATCACTCGACACTTTTTGTATCAATTCTTATATAAAAACGTTGTGGCAATAAATTGCAATCGGCCGTTAATTACATTGCATTAAAACAATAAAACCATAATATCGTATTAAACTTGTGTGTTTACTATAATATGGCGTTCAAGTCTAAAATGGTTTGTGACTCGTTTGTCCAGTATATTTACTGGATTCGTGCCTTTATATTTCATTTGACCTACAAAAACAAATAAACATAATTTCCTTGAAGGTTCATATTATCTTAGATACCATCCAATTGAATCGTGTGGTCATCATCAATATGGAATTAGTTTTTTAAACATGAGGATCATGACGACAGTACGAACGTTCAGATAGTTTTTTTTTTTTTAATTATGTTAAAATACACAATTAAAAAAAAATCTGGACGTGTCCCTGAAATATGAAATCTGAATATCACAACTACACAAGCAATAGGCCGGGACGACATTATCGCGTGCAGCTCGCCTGTACCGCTTGCATTGCAAATAACCTCAGTCGGTAAAGCAGGACAAGCGTTTTGAAACAGGATATGTATAACGAACCTTAATTGTTTTACCGCCGTGTCCGTGGTAGGTACTTGTGCAATTGAGTACTTAAGGCAGGTTTTTTTGCCGAATTTATCAACTTTAATTGAAGGAAATTAATCGAAATACTGTTTAATATGCGTTTATTGATTGCAATCGAAGGATGCCGTCTTCGTTAGGGTCAATGCTAAAATGAGAAACCAATTCTTTTCAATAAACCATATACATGCACTTTTTAATTTTCAACCAGTCAGAAAGACTAAGCTATAGTTATCAATCAATCAATCAATTTATTTAAACAAAACAAAGTACACGTTTAAAATACCGTTTTACAAAATAAGTACTATTTCTACAAACGTGTGCTATCCTAGCTAGGTTATGGTAACCTGTGTTAAGGAGAAGCAGATCAATGCCAAAGCGTAGTAAGTTCCGGAGAAGAACGGACAAGAAACTCCGTGGACACTCTTTTAAAACAAAATGTTGTCCACGACACTGCATCCGATCTCAATGCAAACGCCTTTACACATAAACTTTTTACTCATACGATGACGCAATCTTTACATTCAGATTCATGCAGTGCATACGCATGATATAATCGCATTTCCACTTACTATTGCAACACTTCCACCGATGTACGACACATCAAGTATTTTTTTTATGCTTTTGACAGCAGTGACATTTGTCTTGTGCTCTAAATACACTCTTATTTTTGACTCTTCTATCTATCTTCTGTAAGCACTCTCTATTTCGCTGTTCTTCTTGTCTGTCTGTGTAACCACGTTGCTCTTCTAAACTACGCAACGGGTTTTGATACGGTTATCACCAGCATTTAGAGAATTTATTCCGGAAGGTTGTTAGGTATAAATCATTCAGGTTTTGATTGTCATACAATAATGACATCTGGGTGTTTGTCAGGTCGTACACCTTGCGAAGCAGGGGTCACTAGTCCTTTATATAAGATGAGGATATAGTTACATCGGCAGCTGTAATTAAAGCAATATCACCTAATTTAATTAGGTATTTGGAGTCCCAGCCCGATCACTATGTACGGCAAGCCAATCCCTTGGGAGAAGCAAGCCAAATACCTAGGCGTGATCCTCGATGAGAACCTTACCTTTAAGGCTCATATCAAGGCGGTTCGCGCGCGCGCCTCCTTCGCTCTTAGCAGGCTCCAATTCGTACTGACAGCCCGTAGTAAACTGTCACTTAAATGCAAGCTCCGCATCTATACCGCAGTCATCCGTCCCATCATGACCTATGTCTGCGTTGTATTTGCGCACGCTCACCCACGTCATCTCCATAAGATGCAGACCCTCCAAAACCGTTTCCTCAGAAGGGTCACGGGTGCCCCCTTCTATGTCCGTAATATAGATCTTCACGTCGACCTCAAAATGCCAACCATAAAACAGTTCATGAAACGCTTATCAAAGCGTTTCTTCGACTGCGGCATCAAACATTCTAACCCCCTGATTACAGCGGCCGCCCGCTACACTCCCTCTCGCATTAGCAGTATTCGCCGACCAAGGCATACTTTAATCGACCCCGACGACGCCACTACCCTCCTCCAGGAGAGTAGTAAGGCCACTAGCACGCTACATAAGCCCAAAACCCGATCGCCGTCCTACCGCCCTCGCCGCCGAGGCCCGCCGCGACGCCCAAATCGACGCCCCCCCCGACCCTTGCTCGAGCCAGCCCGCGCCGCTGAGCCTGTAGCTTTAAATCCGTCCGTAAATAATACCAATCCCGATCCAGCTAGTCATTTGCTGCCCTCTTCCCGCGACGCCCTAAGCCGAGGTTCGTACCCCACAGGGGGTGCCCTTAGCGTTGTCGCTTAGTTTTAGTTAGTATATAAGTTTAAGTCCTGGCTGGAGGCCTTAATTTATTAGGGAATCCACAGGCAAGTCCGCTTAAGCAGACGACAACCGCATAGGTTGACCTGCGAGATGCCAAACAAACAAACAAACAGTATTCGGAGTCGTTTTACAGTCTAAGAACGAGTTGGTATTCTTTTCGCCTTTAGAACAGTATCATTGCCACTTCAATATAGGTTAATTCCTTAATTATGCATTCAAACTCTCAATTCATTTAAATAAGAGTCTTGATTTCTTGCTAGTTGTGTGGCCGCATTGGAAATGTCAATGACAGTAGGTTTTATATTAATTTCTTTTGGACTTGTAACAAATTGGACTTGGACCAATATGCCAAAAGCTATTCGGTATATTTTGAAGAATTACGCATATGGAGTACCTAATCCTTTTACTCTGTTACGTGGTAAAAAAAATGAAGGTATATTATTGTTTTTTGATGTACAACTGTCTGTCGAATATATGTATTACATAAGGACTACCAGTGGCGTCTCGTGCCTTGGCGGGGCCCCGTATAAAAATTCGTTTGGGGGCTCTTATGAAGGTTAAAAATTTCTCACAAAAGAAAAATAAATGTTTGCATATAATGAAAAGAAATATTAATTCATCAAAATTTCCTATATGTCACTTGTTCCAAAAATTTTACAAACAATTCAAATTAAATATACATCTCGTGCCTTTTCTTCAGCAAACTGATCGGACAATAGTGACAGGTCTGACAGGCGTTCATGACGGGGGCCCCCGGGCCACGGGGCCGTATCTGCAGTATAATTGATACGGCGGTAGCTACGCCCCTGAGGACTGCCTATCTTCGAATAAATACAAATGTATAAGCTATTAGTGTTTATTTTGAATGTTTGAATAATATTATGTATTACATCGAAAGGAAATATAAAATAAACCAGCACTTGCAATCTGCGAACTGTGATGAATATTCAAATTCCCCTGATAGATTGTGATTGCAGTGCAGATTGCAAAAGGTTTTAATTGGAAACAATCTCGACAAACATTTTGCAGAATTCCAATGAATCGCTCATTCTACATTTTAAAATAATATCAAACGCTCGTGCTGTAAAGGACTCCACATTTTTGTACGGTACAGTAAATACTGCGAAACGAAATGAGTTTTTATTGTAGAGTAAGCTTCTACCCCTGGCGTCGCTCTATCCCACATGAACCGTGTATTTTGCGGGATAAGCCTATATCACGGTACGGCCAATAAATTAATATCTCTGCAAGAAAACGCGTCGATCGGTAAGTTGCTCCGTAGCTGCGCGAAAGGCGGACCTACCAAATGCACGTTCGCATTTACGAGTATAATAGTGAAGTAGGATATTATCTCAATAAACAATAGTAGTCATTAACCAAGGAAGAGGGAGAAAAAAAATATCTTATTGCAAGCACCTATATTATAAATTAAAATTAAAGTAAACGTCGTAATTACTTATCTCGTATCAAAACGAATCTTTCATAAGTGTGTGTAAACCCTTAATAGATGACAATTAAGAATGACGTCTCGACGAAAGACGAACGTTCGGTAGTAATTAGCACAATCTGTTAATTGAGCAGCTCCACAATTAACGAGATTCGGGTCGTGATGGAGAACAAAGTTCGAAGAATCAATCGTCACAATACGTCACTTTTTTAAGTGATTGTAGCAGGTAATACTAGCAATGTTATTCCAAGTTAGGTTTCTTATTTCTTAAATATTTATAGTCAGATAATTAAATTATCAAGCGTTTAAGTATCTTCTAGAAGAAACTGTCTCGTTGGTCGATCTAGTGGCAAGCATTACTGCTCAGCCTGGAGTCTTGTGTTCGATTCCCAGGTCTGGCACACTGTTATTTGGGTTTTTCAATCAAGATTTTTTCAGTAGTAGGCCAGAGTCTGGTGTTGCGCCCGGTTGATGACAAAAGGGCCTCCCCCTATTACATAGGACTTCAACATAACAAACTATTTTACGAGTATTTTCAAACCATTTTGAGAATTTTCATCACGAAAGCTATTGCGATTCAATAACAGAAAACTCCAAATATGTTGATACTTATTAAAATTTGTTTTTGAATGTTATTCTCTTTTGTTTTCAGGTAAGCCAGACTTACATTTTAATAATGTAATAAACACTGATTCAGCGGGTAAGGTAACGTTAGCGTTAAATAAGTCAAACTTAAAATATCGAATCCTTCATAATGAAACACCTGTACACCCGTGTTTTTATTAGAGCTTAGTAATTAGAGTATAAAATAACAATTTAATTCATGAATTATCTTTTGAAAATCTTGTGTTCTCTGAATATAATTATTATATCTAGTTGTTAGAAAGGCCAATCGGAATTACAATTGATGTGACTTCATTCCCCTGCTATATGTAGAACAACAATAATATCCCAATATATCGCAAAAAGAGCTGATTATCAAACAATAACACAAAGCACTTGACAAGTGCATACGAATAGCAAAATAATATCAA